>CAWUFW010001812.1:1200000-1882500 GCA_963921515.1 Calotriton arnoldi | reverse complement strand
CACTCTTGCGCACACTCTTGCGCACACTCTTGCGCACACTCTTGCGCACACTCTTGCGCACACTCTTGCGCACACTCTTGCGCACACTCTCACCACTCACACTCTCACCACTCACACTCTCACCACTCACACTCTCACCACTCACACTCTCACCACTCACACTCTCACCACTCACACTCTCACCACTCACACTCTCACCACTCACACTCTCACCACTCACACTCTCACCACTCACACTCTCACCACTCACACTCTCACCACTCACACTCTCACCACTCACACTCTCACCACTCACACTCTCTCACCACTCACACTCTCTCACCACTCACACTCTCTCACCACTCACACTCTCTCACCACTCACACACTCTCACCACTCACACTCTCTCACCACTCACACTCTCTCACCACTCACACCTCTCTCACCACTCACACTCTCTCACCACTCACACTCTCTCACCACTCACACTCTCTCACCACTCACACTCTCTCACCACTCACACTCTCTCACCACTCACACTCTCTCACCACTCACACTCTCTCACCACTCACACTCTCTCACCACTCACACTCTCTCACCACTCACACTCTCTCACCACTCACACTCTCTCACCACTCACTCTCTCACCACTCACACTCTCTCACCACACACTCTCTCACCACTCACACTCTCACCACTCACACTCTCTCACCACTCACACTCTCTCACCACTCACACTCTCTCACCACTACACCACTCACACTCTCTCACCACTCACACTCTCTCACCACTCACACTCTCTCACCACTCACACTCTCTCACCACTCACACTCTCTCACCACTCACACTCTCTCACCACTCACACTCTCTCACCACTCACACTCTCTCACCACTCACACTCTCACACTCTCTCACTACACTCTCACACTCTCTCACTACACTCACACTCTCACACTCTCTCACTACACTCACACTCTCACACTCTCTCACTACACTCACACTCTCACACTCTCTCACTACACTCACACTCTCACACTCTCTCACTACACTCACACTCTCTCACTACACTCACACTCTCACACTCTCTCACTACACTCTCACACTCTCACACTCTCTCACTACACTCTCACACTCTCACACTCTCTCACTACACTCTCACACTCTCTCACTACACTCTCACACTCTCTCACTACACTCTCACACTCTCACACTCTCTCACTACACTCTCACACTCTCTCACTACACTCTCACACTCTCTCACTACACTCTCTCACTACACTCTCACACTCTCTCACTACACTCTCTCACTCTCTCACTACACTCTCTCACTCTCTCACTACACTCACACTCTCACACTCTCTCACTACACTCACACTCTCACACTCTCTCACTACACTCACACTCTCACACTCTCTCACTACACTCACACTCTCACACTCTCTCACTACACTCACACTCTCACACTCTCTCACTACACTCTCACACTCTCACACTCTCTCACTACACTCTCACACTCTCTCACTACACTCTCACACTCTCTCACTACACTCTCACACTCTCTCACTACACTCACACTCTCACACTCTCTCACTACACTCACACTCTCACACTCTCTCACTACACTCTCACACTCTCTCACTACACTCTCACACTCTCTCACTACACTCTCACACTCTCTCACTACACTCTCACACTCTCACTACACTCTCACACTCTCTCACTACACTCACACTCTCACACTCTCTCTCCAGGGGCTGGGCGAGAAACAGATCAAGCATATGTTGCACAAATAAAAACTGTTACTCCTTGGGCATCAGCAGTACATGTTTTCTTCCCACAAACCACTGAAACAGACATTCAGGGTATAATGTATAAGTAGGCAGGCAGGAAATGTGATCCCCAAACAGGCTGCATCCTGTTTGTGCATGCCCATGGCTGCTTCAGATGTCTCTTCCTTTTAATGAGGCCGAAGACTAGGGATACAGCACCAGCAAAGACTCAGTCATGTCTTTCCGTGTGTGATGTCTATGCTGCATCACTTTATGCCACAACTACTACTACATCATGCACTACCCCAGCTGCCCATACACAGTGAGGAAGTTCATTTGTGTATAATGTACCAGTGTCACCTCTCCTACAGTAAATCTGAGCTTCACCACCCATTCATTGCGTTAAAAGTACTCCTTTGGTAAACTTGTGTGACTGTTAGACCAATTAAATTGGTGCACAAGCAAGAGTCCATATATCTTGAATAGCAGTTTGAATAAACCAATGGGTGAGTGAGTGGATAGCACGATGAGTATGTGAATACCATTTGCAACAACCAGTAGTGTAAATGGTGGGCCTTTAGTCTCACGCTCTCTGACGATTATATTAGTTATGGGAGATAACTAAAGTAGTCTCCAATTAGACCTCGGAAAGGAAACCGATTTGGCAAAGCCAATAATTCTCGCATTTGTGACCTATTGGCTTTGCCAGTACTTTTAGCTATGCACCACAGCATTCGCTGTACTTTTTGACATTGCTAAGAAATATTTAAAAAAAAACCCCAACAACTTCAAAAGTGTCCGGCAGCATCATTTTGTAGGCACGCTAACCATGGATGCACAAAATGACGCCACCAGTTTTTATCTTTTTAGGTCCGAGATGGATAGGTGACTAAAAGGAAGAAAACGTGCGAAAGTGTTAAAAAAAAAATATATATATATATATATATTTTTTTTTTTGGGGGAAAGTAGATGGAGGAACAACACATGGGGGTGGAAGAAACACAGGACATGGGTAGAAGCAAGTAAGCGGAAGATACACGGGGCACGGATGCAACACTGGGGCCAGGGGCAGAAGCAACACCGGGACATAGGTCGGGTGAACCATCATGGGGGCAGTGGTCGAAGTGGGCAGGATCGGCAGGGCACGGCCCCTCCTTCTTTGATTCCATAGATTCCGTTCCCCTACTTTCTTATTTTAAACATGCCCCCGGACGGCAGAAATCGCCAAGGCCGATAGTTAAGGCTCGGCTTTTGGGGACGGTTGGAACGGGCAGAGAAGGAAAAGGACTCTGTCTTTTCCTTCGTGCCAGAGAAGACAAGGATAGTGTCCAGTTCACCTGCCGCTGGCAACTACCCCCCCCCCTTCTCTTTGTTCCCCCTCTTCCCTCCCTTTCTGTCTCGCTCCTCCTCATTTAGTGAAAACCGACACTTCAAGAAATGGGTATTACCTTCTCTTTCCTACTTTCGTTTTTTTGATCCCCTGTGAAATGGATCCAAAAAAGATCCAAAAAAGAAAAACACTTTTGCTGGAAAACGTCTTTTCTGACATTTTTCAATTTCTAAGTGCAGCCTCGGGGGTGTAGAGAATTAAAACATTCAAAATATGAAAAATAACTAACTAAGTAAACCAAGACCGAGTGGATGCAAGGTGGCCAGGTTGATTTATTCACACCTAAACACATTAGCGCCACTTTACAGTGTTTGCCAGTGAAGCGCTGCTTTTGTTTTCTCGTCTCCATTTGAACAACATTGTTTTCCCTGGGCGGGAAAGTGCACTATTCCTGGAGGTACTGAAATACTTGCTTGATGAATTGGAAAACAAAGGGCCAGATGTGCGACCATTTGAAATTGCAAGTCGCAAATTGCGCTCGATCATGCGAGTCGCAATTTGCGAGTCGCAATTTCAATGTACAACAGTGTCTGAGACACTGATTACGATTCCCAATGGGGTTGCAAAATGCGAGCCTCATGAATATTATTGAGGCACTTGCAATTTGCGTACTCCATTGGTAATGGCTGGCCCTCACAGGGATTGTGGCCTGCTAGGCTCAGCAGACCTCCATGTCTCGGACTGCTTTTAAATCAAACAGTTTTAAAAAAAAAATGCAGCCCGTTTTCCTTAAAGAAAAACAGGATGCATTTACAAAAAAAAAATGAAACTTTTTCGTTTCATTTTTTTTTTTAAGGGCAGGTAGTGGTCCCTGGGACCTCTGCAAATGCAGGGGAAAATATTTTTTAGGGGCCGGCAAAGGGGAAGGGGTCCCATGGGGACCCCTTCCCTTTTGCGATTGCATTACCACCCTCTTGAAGAGGGCGGTCGCAAAACATTCGTACATGGCTTGTGAGTCGCTATTAGGAAGGGAACGCCCCTTCCTAATAGCGAGTCGCAAAACACTATTTTATGAGTCGCAAATTATTTGCGTCTCGCATAATAGTGTTAGTACATGGCCCAGAGCAAAATTGCATGCGCAAACGGGTCGCAAACCCTGGATCTTAAAAGCCCTGGTGTCTTAGCACCAGCAGGTGGACCTTAGCAGTGGCAAGTGTGGGTTAACCTTGAAGGCCTGTCCGCCACAATTCATTCTGAAGTTCACCTCCAGTCTTGCAGGCAGGCCTATGAAGCAGCACACCATGGAGTGACAGTGACTCTGTCACTGAGGTCACAGGACCCTTGAGCAGGGTGGTTCTAGGGCACTGCGACAGCACCAGGCGCTGACCAACAGCGGTCCGTGCAGGTAACAGCGGTGGGGCAGAGGTGCCGAGTAAGGGGGGATTTCGAGGGACGATGCCCAGGGAAAATTAAATGGTTAATTTTCCCTCTGCATCGTCCCTCAAAATCCCCCCTTACCCGGCCCCACCGCTCCAATGTTGTTACCTGCATGGACCGCGGATGGCGCTGACTTCAGGTGGGGGCGTCATGTTTGCAAGTATAATATGGTTTTAAAAGCACTTGCTGCCTCCTTACTGGCCTCCAACTATTTTCGGCAACAATAAAAATGTCATGATAACTCAAGTGATTAATGTTCTTAGTAGAGAGAGATAGTGTTTTGTCTAGTGGACGTTTTGACTCATGGAAAGGAAGCGCAGAGGGTTAATGTGCCTGCTGCTAAGAACATGTACCATGCAGATCACAAAGTGCACATAATGTAAATAGGTCAGTGGGTTACTGCTTTTGTCAGAGAGACCTCTATTGTTACTTGCAGTTAATAAGTTAAAATCCTAATATAGAACAGTGAGCTATTAACTGTCATGTAAGAGCTGCATGCAAACTGCAAGGTATAAATTAGAGTGTTATGGTTTTTCCCCAGTCTGTGATTATCCTAATGTTGCAAAAAGGGTTCATTTGGGTAGAAATCAATTCTGTTTATTAAAGAGAACCCCCAACCATGGTATCACGTTTTAAATTCTGAGTTTGTGTTTCTCCAGACCAATCACTATTAAACTATGCTGCCTACTAGTATGGTGGTCATGTGAATCCTACACCTTGTAGTCCTTTGTCTTATGTAACATTTCCTATATAGTGATTTACACACGTGTGATTGATTGTCTCTGTGTAATATGTGTGATGTAAAGTGCTTTGACACCCTACACTGGTATTAGTGGTGCTGTAAATTTTCTGATACTTTATTATTTTGACATTTGTACACATGCTAACAGTCTCTGCAAAGATTTTTCCTTATTAGTACCAGTGGAACATACGACTGCAGCAGTGAGAAAGGTGACCAGTCAACCTTTGCAAAGGGCCCTCCACTTCACAGCATCACAAGTCACATTTTTTAGTAACTTTTGATCCGTTTGAGCTATAAACAATTTATCAGTTAAAATCGTCAGATTATGCAGCAGATGATGCATTATGTGGCAAATGTGGCAGAGCCATAATTATGTGGAAAACATTTGCAAACTAGGATATTTTTCCATTTGTTTGAACTGCTCTTGTGGGAAAGGGGAGGAGAAGTGCTGATGACAAACTCCATGGCTCGGGGACAAAAGGCTTGTGCTTCCACTCTTAAGGATATTTGGGACATTCGGTGATTGGAAACGTATCCCACTTTGTGAACGTATTTTAATGTCAATAACTCATATTAAACCTTAAATAAACATGTGTATCCATTGGTTAAATTAAATAACTTAATAAGCTGTAACCGGTTAGTGAAATGGGAAACAAATACTAAAAATTGGGATATTTTGCTCTTTCTGCCACACCTTTGACTCCGCCCACTGACCCAATCCACAGGTTATTCCAGCCCTCTGATTCTCCGGCCACAGTTCCCCTACTTTTTTCCCCCCACTTCGACCACTGCATGGGGGAGCGGGTGAGGGATCAAACGGGCGAAAGAGCGGAATTATAGAGCTGGTGAATAGCAGTACACAGGTGAAACTGGGAAGCAGGGGAGAAGCACAGGAGAGAGACAAAGGGAAATCACATGCACTCTCGTAGAGTGCTTGAAAATAAAAAAGTAGCACCCGAAATACAAGCAGTTAATTCTATATTTACGGGACAAACACAAGACGAGAAAGGGAAGCCCACACAGCTGACGTATTAAAAAAAAAAAAAAAAAAAAGCAAAAGCAAGCAAGCAAATGATGACCATGAAGCCAACCAATTGGCGGTCTCTAAGCCCATTCCAAGATAACAATATGTCGCACAAAAGACAGGTGATAACTAAAAAGTAAACGAGTTCCTGCAGCTACACATGGACAGATGATCTTTGATTAACCACAAGTTGTGGGGAAATAGAAGTACTGTGAAAATTAGCAAATTGTTTTAATACTTTTCGTTAATATTGCAATGAGAGAAGTTTCGATTACAACAAAAATATACTAAAGAGCTTTCACTATGGTTGAAGCAAATTGGCTGATGACTTAAATGGTTATGTGAACTCGGCTTTCCAGTTTTTAGGGATTGCAGTGCAACACTGATTTTACATCAGGCTAGACTATGTCTCCAGCCCATTAACTGACTACCCGTTGTAGATAAAAACTAATCAGCCGTCACTGCTCTCTGTAACACTTGTTCTACAAGCGAAGTGGCAAATTAAGCCCCTGGGTGGAAACTGTTGAAATGCCAAGTGAACTATATCCAAATTAGTGCAGTACATCTATTTCGGTAAATCTTCATGTCGCTGAAAACCAGCTTTAGAAGTCATGGAATCCAGAAGTGCTTATTAAAATGTCAACTATGTAATCGGATTCTATGATTTCAATACAACATGTGAATGTTCTGTAAAGGGAACATTCTGTTCTTTTTCTGTGCAACTTTGGCTTCGCCTTTGAATGGTCAAAATCAACTTGATGATTTTTTTTATTTTTTTTTTGCTTTGGATTGGACATCCCAGAGGGATGATACGCAAATTAAACATCCTCAATTCTAATGTGTGTTGGAAAAGGAATTGGATAATTCGCTCATATGTTTGTAACGTAGCAAAAGACCCAAACATCTCGCAATATATGAAATTCTGACAATTTTCAGTTATAAAGAATGTTCTGGTACTGACAAATCTGTTGCATTCAGTCTGATACAGTTTGATCTCAAATGCAAATCCCTTTGGATGACAATAGCAAATTGGTTAAAAAGTTAAATCTAAGAGCATGGAATCACAAAGAAAATAGAAAATTGAAGATCTTACAGAAACAATGACAGACCTTACTATAATCGGACCGAATTTTGCTCTGACTCGCAGATCTGGAAAATGCTCAGTGAATCATGCCTTCAAACGCATAGTGACTGATTGTCATGTTCATAATATAGTTGGTGTAATGACGTTGGTTTTTTATCTTCAAAAGGAACTATTCAAGGCCCTGAGGACTGTTTGTTAATAGTGTCTGTACAGTTGTAGTAATGGTCACCAACGATGTAGCAAGACTTTGAAATGGCGTTATTCTTTTGCAGTTGCAGAGTAGACGAAAGGTTGAGGGCTTGTGTGCGCTAGAGAAATAGTGGATTTGCACAGATAATTTGGGCTAGTTTTTAAAATAATCGAATATTCTGAGTAGAAGTATTGAAAGTTAATATAATAAAACTGAAGAAATGTTGCAATGAAGGTGAGTTGTATGAAATGCCCTTATTGTTTGAGACTGGCTGGTGATCCCAATGTGCACAAACGCTTTGATGGGCACCAGTTTGACGGGTACCAGTTGTCCGAGCCTCCTTTTGGATCTCTGCTCTCCCCTCCCTTTGAGTAGCTAACTGCAGGGCTTATTGTATGGATTGGAATGTATTGCACAAAAATAGATAACCATACTTATTTTATAGAAAGATTTTAAAGCGGAACTTTGAGGCATATTGCGCATGTAGACTAAATGCAAGTAAACAACATTTGATATACCCGAGAGTCAGATTGTGTTCATCCACTTCTTGCTCTTTACCGTGTAGTTGGAAAGCCTTAGCAAGTTTAAGCAACTTCATCCTCCAGTGGCTATCTCTTAAACTTCAGTGTAACTAGATTATATTTCCCAGTCACTGAAAGTCTTCATTTTGCTAAAGAGAATGTGACTATGACTTCTTTTAGTACTGAGCTTCGACCTGTTCCTGAGGTTCTTTTTTCAATTTGCTTTGTGTGCTTTGCAAGCATCAGTGGTGGATTCTGTGCTTGATTCTCTTGTTATCACCTTTGCAGGTACTGACCGGGCTTTGTTTCCTAGGGAATGAGATGGTTGATTGTATTGCAGGACCATAGGCTATTTGTTGATTACATACATGTTCTTGGGGGTCTTCCAATGGCTCCCATATAAAGGGGCAAGAGTGCTGTATGTCATGCAGCGCATGGCTGACGTTCACGCCCATTAAACATAAACCCGACAGATTACCTACTGCCATATGGTTTATTGATAGATGCAGACTCTGAGGCCACATCATTTGTTGAAAACGTTACATGTCGGTGGCTGAAATGCTTTTGAATGTAGACGTCAGTAGTCTGGGTGTTTTCTTTGCCATGTTCATACTTAGCAATGCTTGGTCATTCTTCTAGAAAGGAACCGCAGTGATGGTTAGACTTGCACGCTTAGGAGATGTTTTTGTAAAGAAACCTAGCCGTTGTCTCGAAGGCTTGGGTGGTGGAAGAAAGTCGACGTCCCTTCGCCTTTAGTAATCCTATTGTCATCTGAAACAAAGACATGCACTTGTATGCATCATATAATCGAGCTGATCTTCAGATGACCTACATTGTGTCTTTTGTCTAAAGGATTACAGTGCTTTTCTCGTCCAGCCTGCTTTGTGTTGGGTAGCTCCAACGGTTATCGGAATTACATTTCTTGCCCAGACTGCAGATCTTGAAAATTAATTGAAACAAAACGAAAATACTGTCGTTTTTGCAGTTATTCTCTAAGGTGCACTCCCGTTTTTAAATATGCGGTGGTTGACTTCAAGAACGCATTTCCATAATTAAATGAGCACTTACAAAGTCAAAAATGTGGCATCAGCATACTGATTTGTTTTGAATTGCACCAACTGATAAATACTTTATAAACTGCGTATGGTTGTTTTGGCCATTGCTTTCCTTACTTTAAATTTTGGACACCAAGTGAGGGTTACTTGGGAGATTTGAATGACAAGTGTGTCCCTGCTACTGAGCTTTCATGTGAGTGCCAAGTACACAGACGCATGGACTAACGGTGTAGCTGTGGCAGAATCCTTATGCATCGATGTATCACTGATGGGAGTCAGTAGCTGGCTAGGGAAGAGCTGTACTTGGAGACCCCCTCCAGGAAGATAGTAGTAAAGCAAGTGGAGGGAAGAAAGGGATAGTAGGGGGTATAATGAGTACACAGTGGAAGATAGGAAAAAGGATGAGGAGAGGGCGGAAGTAAATGCAATGGAAATAGGAATAGAGAGATTACATGAACAAGCGTTTGGGGATACCTTTATGGTAAAGTGTGCAACACAAGAACTGGAGACTAAAACAGGTATATGGGTAAACCTTAAGGAAGGATTGGAAGAATCAATGGAGATTGAGATTAAACATGAGCAGGAGTGTGGGAAAGGGGTGTGAGGTGATCTGGGGATGGCAAATGCACAAAAGACTCAAGGTACAATGGGCAAAATGATGGGGCAACAAGTGATAGAAATGGGTAGTTAGGAGGGGTGAAAGACAAAACAGCACAGCTGCAATTACCGATAAGAGGCAAACTAAACAGAGTGACTTGAAATATATACATTAATGTTAAATGTAATATCTGAATCATTGTCACTGCTCAATGAGTGGGCCACTACTTGCTTGAGCCCTTTGGCCTCACACTTCAGTAAGAAGTGCCCTGATCCTACAGTACCGACTGGTGTACACCATTCTAATGAATGCTAAGAAGTCACATAGCCTCAGTAAGATTGATATAACTTCATTACTTCCTGTGAAGGTAGATGTGTACCAGTCACATTTTTTATGTTTGCATTTAGATAGGTGAACACCTTAGCCAGTATTGGAAATTGAAGCAATGCAACACAGGATACACATAATTCTGTGTCTTTGCTTTGCTTTTTGTTTTTTAGAATTTTTTTTTTTTTAAATAATGGTCTGGATTGACAAGACCAGGGTCAAACAGATAGATGTTTGCCTTAAGATGTAATTAGAGTGGGATTTGAGTCTCTCCTACACCAATTGGCTTTTTTGACCAGCCTCTTTCAGCCACTGGTTGGAGACTTTGTCAATCAGCCCAGAGAAGTATTTCCATTCCAACAGCTTCTTCTTAGTGCTGCAGGGGTGATGTCTTTTGTTGTTGTTGTCTAGAAAAGAGACCGTCTTTATTGAAGGCTTACTAGCCTGATGTAGTCCTGCTTGTATTTCAAATGAAGGTCGAGTGCAAAGGAAACCTTAATTATAGCCCTTCCTTTCTAGGTTATAGAAATTAAAGTACTACTATATTGAAGGCTGTTTTGCCATTTAACCTTTATTTGACATAGAAACAAAAACAGGACTGTATTAAAAGCAAGGGAGCTTTCAATATGGATGTTCTTTTCTTAAATTTGATTGTGTTGATGTACTTTAATCTACACGAAGTAGCAAACTAAACCCCAAACAATATGCTTTGCCAGTGTTTTTATTTTCTAGATTTTCAGTGCAAGCTGTTTTAAGTCTGGCTTAACATCTTAGTGGTTACATTACCTTGCGTGATCAACACAAAGAGCTTTCAGAAGCACTGTTGGAAAGGGGCATTACAATCACACACGTTGATTTCCTTGAGTTCAACATCTGGTTTGTTAAAAGTTATGGCTTTCCCTGAAACACTGTTTTTTTGACTTTTTGGCTTGTGGGAATCCTTGTGCAGAATACTTCAGTGCAGAGTTTGTTACGATGGCCCATTCTTTATAAAGGTATGACAAAGGCAGTAGGGCTGACCTGGTTATTGTTAAAAGCATATGTTAAAGTCAACACGCATTAGGTTTGGAATGCTATCACAAAGTGTTAAAGCCTAAATTTCATGTAGTTGCCAATGGTTTTGGTCTCGATACCACCCTCTAACAAACCATGGAAGTTGAAGATTTGCACTGTAATAATCCTTGCCAGATCATTTTAAGAGGGCCGGACATGCTTGGTTGTCGGGCTGGCTCTGGTTAGGAAAAAAAAAAAAAACTTTCTCACCCTCTTCCCCTATCTTTGAATGTTAAAATAAGGCTACAATGTGGACAACACCATTTCAAAAGGTTTCCGAATTTAGAAACTTGCCTGCGGAGGACCCAGTGCACTGCAGTTCAGAGGAGCGACCTAGTAGAACTGTGTACAAAGCTGCCCTCTTCTGCTGGGTATTGGTCTTTTTGAGTGTCATTTGCTCTCTGGCTCATCCATGACAATAATAACACATGAGGCAGTTGGTCTGCCCATTTCAACCATTGGTTTTACTGCTCTATGAATTAAAGCATTTTGCCTGATCACGTTCACATCTGCCTGAAATTGGGAGTGCTTCACTGCCAGGACTGATGGGCCAGTCCTCTAGTTTTCCTTTTCCGTTTTTGTAGGTTCCCTCGCATTTTTCCTTCTCTTCAGTGTATTTCGCTTATAGTGCAGCTTTGCACTCAGTGGTACCAGCCGCTTGCTGCTTATTTAAACTGCAGTGCGCTGGGTCGCTTGCATTCAAATTTCTAAACCAGGCAGCCGCCTTGGAATGCTATTATCCATAATGTATTCTTGTTTTACTATTCCAAGGTTTCTTATAAATGTGCCCGCCACATTAAAACCTTAAAGCAGCAGAACACTATGTACAATACCACAGCAAGGTGACTATCCACTGCTATGTTTAATTCTATTTTTATTGCAAACTTTCACCTGCCACTTTTAGGTGGTTGAATTTTTATATTTTTTTTAGCTTTCTGCTTCTTAATTTTTCATGCATATGCTTGTTGAGTTTGTCTGTATTTTACTATGGCTGGATAAGTGGTTAACTGCAAGGATGAGTAGTTGGGTGGACAAAGGGATGCATGAGTGCAAGAATGAATTTATGTATTAGGGTTTGAGTACCTAAACTTACTAGAGAGATACTGCTTTGGTTATAAGACGTATAAATACCTATTAGCGTTTTCGGTGCTTGTGTTTCCCATTTGGAATAAATACATATAGTGCAAAGATGAAATTCAATACGAACACCTAATTACAGTAGTTGGTAAAGTGCTCCAGCCTAGTTCATGTTATGTATTCCAATTGGTTTAGAGATAAAAGTGACTGAGCCAACTCCTACAAAGCACAGATTGCATTCCTAAAAATCTGGTTGTTATTAAATAGCGCATAGTCATTTTTAGGTCTCGCCTAGCGTTGCAGCGCGCATGCGCTGCTCGCTCTGCGAGGCATATTGTAGTAGGGTATGTTTTAGAACTGGGGTGGAAGCCCCGCCCATCTTTTTCATTGGCTGGCGTTATCGTTCATTGTAAACGCTGGCTTCCGATTGATAATGAGGCTTCTTAGTCCCTCCTTGTTTCCGCCCTGTCTCCTTTTGGGACCGCCCATCAGGACTGGATCTTTTACTTGCGGCGTTAGACTGTCTTCTTCAATTAGTCGGTAAGCACTTTTTTTTTTCATTCGCCCAATGGCGACAGCTTGTTGTTTATGTGCACAGAACTCGCCAGGCTTCCACCCGGCCCCTAACAAGTAATTGATTGCATCACTATTCTGTGCACCAATTCTAGACTGCGCATGACAAAAGTGCACACCGATTCACCAGGAATAGGTCCCGCACCTCGTATCAATATCTTTGAGTCTGCCCCAGAGAAAGCGATGCTGCTGAACCGCTCTGGGCACTGATGCCAGGAAGAATGCAGACACGGTGGATCCCGGGGCACGGGTTCTCTATTTACAACATATTCGTGATAGTGCGGGACACGCGCACACCTGCCAATGCCCTCGGGGAGCAGACGGTGGCCCACACAGCTAGTGCAGAGATCGGACGGTGGACACAAGGCTGGTGCAGAGATCTGACGGTGGCACACACCTGGTACGGACATCTGACGGCGCACAGAGCTGGTGCAGCGATCTGATGGTGGCACACTGAGATGCTGGAAAGGTCTGCCGGTGTACACGGGGGCACACACATCTGTCGGTACGGGGCACATGCCAGGGCCCTCCTAGTGGAGACGGAGCACACACACATCCGCCGGTACGGGACACAACGCATACATTTGCCGGTGTCATCGTGTTGCAGACGCGCACGCACACATCTGCCGGTACCTCCTAGTACAGACGTGGCACCACGCATCTGCCGGTATGAGGCACATACAACGTATCTGCCGGTGCCTTCCTGTTGCACACAGGGTACATGCATACCCGTCTGTGCCCTACGAGTACAGATGGGTCTACTGGTGCTGCAGCCGGCACGTCGGGGTGAACAGCAGCGGACCTGCTCCTCTTTGTACAAGTGACGGCGAGCTGAGTGCGCCGTAATTAACCCAGGATTAACCTCCTTAAGTGGCGAACACGGGCCTCTGCCATCTGATCTTACGGAGCAGAAGTGGGCATGAGGGTACTACTGAGACAGCAGCCTGTCCACGGCACGTGTGCCCAGTGCCTGCTCTACCCAGGGACACAGAGCATGCAACACTCACCCACAGCACACACCGGGCATGGGGCGACTCTAGGGGTACCCTGCTGAGCCAGCAGCCTGTCCAAGGCACGTGTGCCCAGAGTCCGTGCCCTATTCAGGGACACAGAGCGTGTGCCACGCTCACCCACAACACACCGGGCGTGGGACGACTCTGGGGGTGCCCTACTGAGACAGCAGCCTGTCCACGGCACGTGTGCCCAGAGTCCAGATAATTACAGCCCTTAGAAGTAATTCATGTGCTGTATGAAGGCATGTCAATGGGGCGCACTGCTGCTGCAGGCCAGATAGAGCACATGTCAAATCATTTAAAACAAGCATTTTCAATGCAATAGGTCTCACGTTTGCAATAGTTTAAGCTATTGGCATTGTAAATGACAATGTCTTTTATTTGTTTTAAAACCAAAACATAAATAAAAGACATTGTCATTTACAATGCCAATAGCTCAAACTCGCATAAATGCGAGACCTATTGCATTGCAAATGCTTGTTGTATATGAAAGCACTACAGGGCAAAACCATATGTGCCGATCCACCGAGAGCAATAAGCTCTTGCATTTTGTTCTGGGGGAGAAAAGCACTTTGACCCACTTGAGACTCCAGCTCTAGTAAGTCATCGCCCTTTCCCACACTCCGAAATGGTAATAAATAGCATATCAGACTTGGCAAATCTGCATATATGTGGTCCTATATAATATTCATAGTTGAATGTTGTAGTCTAATGTTGTTAAGGGGTTTTAGTCACAAAATAAACCTCAAGGCGGAATGAGTACTTTATAAATGTCACCAACGCCGAGACTTGGATAATAGTAAACATTTCCCGTTATGTTTCTTATATCATTAATCATGTGGATGTTTGTATTAAATTGTTTTGATTCAAAAAGGAAAATGTATTTTTTCTTCAATTAGTTAAAATGCTGGATTAAAATGTTTCATTGTTTATAGTGAAAATAAATGTTTATATGGGTTTTTAGTGAAGAGTTTGTTTGCACGAAGACGTTTATTCTGTCTGTAAAAGTATGAGGGTTTTGAAGCTGCAGTCTGCAAGGGACAGTTAATAGTTCCTTGATTACAATTAAAACGGTTCGATTTTGCTTACCTTTAATGAAAAGGATGTCGATTTTATAATAGAGAATGGTGAATCGCATTAATGTTTGTGCTAATCATTATGTCAATGATCATGATTAGAGACTATCAAACGGGCAAGAAAACATGCTAGCCCCCCAATCCGGTTAGGTGAAATACCTAATTCTGCAGAATCATACAGTATACGCACATTATGTACACAACTCCAGACTGATATATATTAAAAGTAGACAAACGTGTGTGTTCATTTCCACACCAATAAAATCACAAGCCTTCCAAACAGCAAAAACAATTTAAATAGCTCTGACCTTGAATTAAATCAATTTGGACCAAGAAGTAACTCTCCTTATGACGTTTCACTAACCTGATGGAAGACACGTGCAGAAGCCTTAAATATAAGAGGGCATATTTTCAGGGGGGAGCTTTAAGGGTTTTTTCTGTGCATGCTTTCTAATTTTACATCCTAAAATTCAGTTTTCTTGTACACCATTTGGGAAGGAAACTGCTCTTTTCAGGTGGATTGTGCATTCTACAATAATGCCAGAATAATGCTTTTCCTTGCTTTTTACCAATGAATGTATGTTTGTACATTTATGCACTACATATAGTTTACACCCATACTGTTCCTTTTAGATTTGGGGCAGTTTTCCTTTGGGATACTGGTTCTTCCGTGGGTGAGATCGGTGGACACAGCAAGGTGATCAACAGTGTGGACATCAAGCAGACGAGGCCCTATCGTATTGTAACTGGGAGCGATGACTTCTATTCTGCATTCTCTGAAGGGCCCCCTTTCAAGTTCAAGTTCACACTGAGTGTAAGTTACTTTTAATGATGTTATTTCTAGCACCCGCCCTTATAAATACCAGCAAATTAATTGTAGATGTGCGCCTGTGTCTGTAGCGCTTCCCAATTATATTGTCACCTTGCCAGTAGATTGTTCAACACCAGGCTGCGAAGGGGAGGTTGGAAAATGAGCCAGTAAGTGCATAACATTGAGTCGGTTGGAATGAATGTTTCCATATTTTGCACACCCCAAATTTTCCATCATGGTGTTAGGCCGAGATCCATTCAGACTTATTATTTGGATTAGTAGCTGTAACATATTTTTACAGCGCCATAAATTAAAGAAATGGAGAGCTCATCAACTTTGGATATGATGTCGCGTTTGGGCTGTAATGGAAAACTCTGCCATAAAACAGTTTAAACATGGTCGCCCCACTTAAGAAAGACCTTGAGGACTTTGGTCAATGTACCATAGTAACTCCTATGTAATTAGTCACACTGAATCCTAAAGTAGGACTTGGTGGGCTGCCTGAAATTAAGCGTCCATTAGAATTTTCCAAATTATTTCTAAATGTCTGTTTTTCTGAGTGGTAAAAAGGAATCCTTGCAGAGACTTGTATGCTTCTTTAATCAGGTTGTATTGTATTTGTAATTGCATTTATATAGCGCTTATTACCCCTGATGAGGCGTCCAAGCGCTTTTTGGCGAGCAGCACGCTACTCTGTAACACAAAAAGAATTAGTGGTGAATAAGTATAGGGAAATATGAAATTAATTTGAGTGGTGGACATTTGACTGTTATTTGGATGAAAAAGGATAGTGGCGGGATAGAAGAGGGAAGGGTTTTGCATTTATATAGCGCTTGCTACCCCTGATGTGGTGTTGAAGCGCTTGTTGGCGAGTAGCACGCTACTCCGGAAGCCAAAAAGGGTTAGTGGTGAATTAGTATTGGGAATTATTACATTGATTTGAGTGGTTGGCATGTGAGTTTTTGGATTGCAAAAGAATAGTGGAGGGATAGAAGAGGGAAGGGTTAGCACGCTACTCTGGAATGAAGAGTGGGGAATACTGGCTCACACTTAGTGGTATTAAAATGGACAACTATTTATTGTATTGTCTACTATTTTAATGGATTGTTTGTTGAAATGCTTTAATAAAGCCTTTTTGAAACAAAAAAAAACAAAAAATCGACAACTATTTTCACCATTGGTATACCACTGCATGGCTAAATTATTTTTCTAGAAGAGAAATTGAGTGTTTTAGCACAGACTTTTGATGCCTGTTGGCAGTCCAATTAAATGCAACCTTAAGCCACCAATCTGTATCGGTTAGTTGGAGTTGGTGACAATACATAAATAGACCTGCTTTTAAAATCTGCAGAGGCCCAAATATAGATCAGATTCGACCACTCAAACTATTGGTAGTACGTACAAAATTGATGGTATAACTTTTGATATAGACTATAACAAGTGACCAGGTCGTAATTTAAGATCCAGCTCGAAGTCACTACTGTGGATCCCCCGCATCCGTCTTACTCGCAGTGGTGGTAAGGCTTTCTCCTATCTTGCCCCATTGTACTGGAACAGGCTCCCGCTTCACGTCCGTTCCTGTCCCAGTTATTGTAAATTCAGGAAACAACTTATAGCCCATTTATTCTAACCCCTCCGCCTGTAGTGTCTGTTCTGGACCCGCATTCAGCGCCGAGATACCCCAGGGTGATTTGCGCGCTATATCAAGTCGATTTAACATAACATTAACAGGTGTGCCAACGTGTTCGAGAAATCCAAACTGGTATGAGGTACATGAGTTGAACATGACACTATGACCTTGGGTTGCATTAAGTTGAGTGACAGTGATTTATCGACCTGTCATTCTGTGGAAACATCCTTTACCACGAAACCATTACAACGCGGTATGGTTACAAAACCTGGGTGTCTCTGTTGTTGGGTGTTTAGTCTATTGCAGGCGTATCAGTTTGTCTCACCAGCATGACAGATGACTCTCCACCTGCCCTTGATCATAGACTCTGTTAGACCCAGTGGTTTCGGGCTGGCTGAGACGCATCACAGCCAGTCAGAACCCACCATTCCAAATAGAGTGAGTACGATACACGTGTCCGATAACCTTTGCTCACCCTCTGGTAGCTTGGCATCGAGCAGTCAGGCTTATCCTCAAGGCTTGAGTGTAAAGTGTTGGCACAGCCCCCCCTCGGACTCTGCAAGCTTCCCCCTCGCTCCTCGAACTCCTCACGTCCCGGCACCTCACATGGCTGCTGATCTTGGCACACCCAGTGCGGTACTTACAATCTCGTGGAGACCGTGAGATCCTTTGTGCTCCTGGGATCTCGTGGACAGGAGGCTAGCTCACCGGCCCTCAGAGTACTTCAAGATCCAGGCCATGACAGTTGGCACTAGCTGCAGGCCAGCAATGTCCAGGCAAAATCCACCAAGTGATAGTCCCCTTCTTGGAGCACAACCAGCTTCAAGCCACCAGACTTCTGCGGTTAGTCCAGTTGCAGTCCCTCCTGCCCTAATGATTCCTTGTGTCACTGTCCCAGTATCAAACCAGCGTTGTATTGTTCCTAATCCACAAGTCTCTC
The DNA here is from genome assembly GCA_963921515.1 of Calotriton arnoldi. Classification (NCBI taxonomy): domain Eukaryota; kingdom Metazoa; phylum Chordata; class Amphibia; order Caudata; family Salamandridae; genus Calotriton; species Calotriton arnoldi. The sequence goes on along the minus strand of CAWUFW010001812.1, from coordinate 1,864,271 downwards.
TTTCGGAGTCCGAAGCCCCTTTAGTTATACCCACCATGGCTTTTGAAGGTACGATCAGTTCAAAAGGCCACCTTTTTAAATGCTCAGGACCTCTCTAAATTTTGTCCTGTTTGCCATCCTACCCTGGGAGGTTTGATAACCCTCTTTAGTGGGGCCAAGACCCTGCCTCTCAGAATGCAGGTGCAAATTCCACCCCCACGTAACCATCCCAGAAAGGACTTTCCGAGTCAGAGCTCTTCAGTTTCCCGTGAACCCCTAGTTTATGGCCCTCTATCAGAAATGCACAGATGTGGCTATCCCACTAGCACCCAGTTTTGAATTAGGAGACTGGCCAACAGGCACAAAGCCACGCACATCTAAATGCCCACTTTTCCAAAGTGACATTTCCGTCACCATGATGTCAAACGCACTCCCACTACCAGAGAGGGTTCGCCTTTACGAACTCATCAATACCAAACACCATACTGTTACTATTCTTCACATAGGAAATAATGCTACACAGCTTTTCCCTACATCCACACATGCTAACCCAATGCGAGAAGCAGGCCCTTTTGTACCTAACAAACCATCTAGTGTCATTCACAACTCTTGCAGGTAACACATACACTTACCTGTCCAACCTCTTCTCAACACTGCACCCTGTCACTAGGGAGAACTCTGATATAGCAGGAGACCAGCAGAAGCTTGGCATACAGCTTTGGAAACTCCAAGTCAAATAACAGTAACCCATGCACACAGGCCCCACAAGGGCAATCATGTAGCACAATCAATGAGCTACCTCCCTGGATGGCATCACCTGCACGGCAGTACGACAGAGGCACATACGACCCCATGACAAGGGACTTGCAGCTAACTCGAATCACTCAATCATATATACACCGATCCACAGTAACTATATGATGGGCTCAGCGCATTGACACTGCACGGCAGTGCCAAACGCGCTGGAGTCCTAAGACTAGCATCCAGAGCAACGGGAAACTGAAGGAGAACTGCAAAAAGTCAAGGGAAAGCACCCTAGAAAGGGCTATTTCCAACAAGCTCCCTTCCGGCCATGCTGTGGATTTCAGCACAAATCAGCACTGGAGGTTGCGCGACATGACCACCTGTCCATCCACCCTTGTCGACTCGTGCCAACCATCATGCGTTGTGGGCAAGTTACGGTGGCCCAAGGGGAGGCACCGACTGACATGCAGTAGACTGAACGTGACCCCTCTCCATGGCCATGATGAAAAGCCAGGATCTTATGATGTGCAGATCTGGACAATGCCACCTAGACAGCCGCAAATCGAATCACCAGCACCATGTAGGAGGCAGGAGGTTATCTTATTTTTTTGTGGATGCAAACATCCAGACCACTCTCATTCTGTATTTTCTGTTTTGGTCTTGCCTGAATCACTGCGAGACCTGAAGGCCATATTGGGTGTGGTGCCATTTTCTGTTTTCCATGAGGAAGCCTCTGAGGTGGCAGTCAAGGATAGTGGCAGATCCTTGGAATTGTAGCGCTCCTTTCTGTGGACGTACTGACGTGTCATATAGTCGCTGCTTGAATCCCCTGTTTCTGGTATGCTTATGTGTAACGTGTTTACGTTTTGTAATGTGAACTGTATTGCTTTTGGATTTGTCCAGATGTAAACTGCTTGCATGCAGGCGGAAAATGTTGTCATGTGAATCACTCTGACTCCTGCTCGGTCACATTCGCACTGTATAACAAGCATTTGCAATGCAATAGGTCTCGCTTTCACACGAGTTTGAGCTATTGACATTGCAAATAACAATGCCTTTTATTTTTGTTTTCGTTTCAAAAACATAAATAGAAGGCATTGGCATTTACAATGCCAATAGCTTAAACTCGCTTAAATGCGAGACCTATTGCATTGCAAATGCTTGAGAGGGAGGGAGAGAGAGAGAGAGAGAAAGAGAGAAAGAGGAAGGGAGTGAAAGAGGGAGAGTGTGAGAGAGAAAGGGAGAGAGAAATAGTGAGGCAGAGAGAAAGAAGGAACAAGAGAGAACGAACAAGAAAGAGAAAGAAAGAAGCAACAGGGAAGAAAGAACGAAAGAAAGAACGATGAGACCAAGAAGAAAAGATAAGAGGGGGAAGAAACAAAAAACAGAAAAAGAAGGAACAGGGAAGAAAGAAAGAAAGAGAAAAAAACAAGAGTGACATAGAGAAAATACAAGAGGGGAATTTTTAGGCTAGAGCGAGAGAGTGTGAGAGAATCCAAGTCAAGAGAATTAAAAAAAAAAAAAGCTCCAAGTAGATTGCGGAACTGAAGGTGTGAGAAAGAAAAGGAGAGCGCGTGACGGCAACAGAGGAAAAATAGTGAGAAGTACAAAAGAAAATAAGAACTAGAGTGTAAGGGAGTGTTTGAAAGACCATGAGGCAGTGCAGAAAAGTGAGCGCAATAAGTACTAGACATTCCTATAGTCAGAGACCGGGTATAAAAGAGAGAACGTCAGTGTGAGGGGAGGGGGTTGAAGGCAAGAGTGAGAGAATATTAGCAGAGAACATGCAAAGAAGGGTAAAAGAGAAAAAGTAGTAGTGGATACAGTGCATAACTTATGCACCAGGGAGAGAGCAGGACTGCCCCGCCGTCCGTCCACATGTAACATCACATGTTCAATGGGTTTTAGGCCTTGGAGGCTTCTACCTAAACCGCCTGCCTCCAATCTGACCTCTGGAAGTACTTCCTGTCTCACCTTCACTATCTAGCTTTCACTGGCTATGTCTCTTATGCAGCATAAGAGACCTAGCCGGTGAAAGCTAGATAGTGAAGGTGTGAGAGTACGCGAGGGAGTGAGTACTTATCATACTGAAAAATGAAAGGTGTCCTGAAAAGACTGAGATATAGTATTTGTGAGAATATGAACAAGAGAGAGCGAGCATGCGAGGTAAAGCAAGAAGGGGGCCCAAGAGAAAAGAAGATAAGAATGAAGGAGTGCGCAAAAGAACATGAGTGAGTGAGAGTGCAGGAAACAAATGGGGAGAGCATACGGGAGACATTTCGCGCTTCCTGAGCCTGGCACTCTGTGTTGTGTTGCCGGTGAGGGAGGGGGGAGCGGGTACACAGGGAGGGGGTCAGCGCGGATCACTGTGCTAGGATGGGTGGAGAGGCTCGTCGCCTCACACAGGCACAAGATGGGACAGGCCGGTGGGAGGAGGGGCGAAGGTGTCAGTCCTCTGCCCGCGAAGTGATTGCTGGGGCGGCACCAACCCGCACGAATGAGGAGAGGATTCAAGGAGCCGCTGGTGTTTTTGGATAGCGGTTCATAAGCGGGGGGTCAAGCGCTGTATGGGGAGGGGTGAAAGGGTGTTATTAACGTGAAAAATGCGGGGAGGGCCCAAGGTTGTTTGTGCAGGTGGTGCAGAGCAGATGGTCACCCTCAAAAGTAACGGGGCATAAAACGTAGCTGGGGGAGCTGGGCGTGCATAGAGGAAAGTAATACATGGGCTGGAATGTACCTGTTATGAAATATGAAAACATTTAATTATTTTGACTGTTAACATTGATTCTGCCACAATATATGTAACAGGAGTCATTAAAGTGTTTTATTCCTCAAATGATCTTCAAGACTCTATGTGGGGGATTAGTATGAGGGTATTGCAAATGCATTTATATAGCTTATACCGAAGTGCTGAAGAGCTTTTGTGGAAGGGTAACACGCTACTCCAATTGTGCCATGGATTTAACAGTGTTTATGTAATGTACGTTTCCTACGTGAGGAACAGAGTTGTGTTCCTTGTTGTTTTGTTGCTGTGCCTATGCACGTTGGAACTGAAAGTGCCGTGGTAGGTAGGATGCGTAGTTAAACATACATTCAAATACAAGCTGTAGATATCCTGTCCCTCAGCACTTCTAATCCTCGCCCCCCCCCCCAGCACCCTAAAGTGCATCTGGCGGCAGGAGTGGAAGAACGTGCAAGAGCATGTGTGATGGGGAGGGGGGTTACACAGGGTAGGCACAATCGGGTGGTGTTAAAGTGTGTAGGGTGGGCGTCATCAATGCGACCAGGTATGCTCAAATACTGGGAAATGGCAGGGCGGCGATTTAAGCGCCATTCAGAGAGGATGGATGTTTTACCGGGTTCGGCCCACTAACATGTAACTGTGAAGAAGTAGAAGTACTACAGAAGGTTCAATGCGCGAAGTCAGCAGGTGGGGTGTAGGGAGTTGGGGCACGAATTTACATAAGTGGGTAATGTGCAAAAAGTCGCACGGGAAGGGGTGCAGGGGTAACGCTTGGGAATGGAGACTGTTTCCCGGACAAATTGTTTAATATCTTCGGACTAGTACTTTGTCCGGGTGTGACGTAACGGGTAATCCTAAAACAAAAACATACACACTGATTAGGGTTAGAGGGAGGTAAAGCGCGCCAAGGTGGGGCCATAATTTATGCAGCTAAGGAAGAGGGAGCGACGGGTCTAGTTACAGGGTTAAGGGGGTGGGGGACGAGGCCTTCTAAGAGAAGGAATTTTCCGATAAGGAGAACAGGGTGGGGCTGGCTAGGATCTATGGCGCGGTCACTAAAAAATGGTCTGTGCAGGGTGGGAAGCGGGCGCATCTCTCCTTTGGCAGCAGGAGCAGGGCCCTCGTGCACGGGGCGGTTGTGTCCCCTCAGGGCCTGGATCGTTCCCCTGTATCACCGGTGTGGGTAGGAGCTGCCTCGCAGGGAAAAGGGGTGTCTGCAGCCCTTAAGCAATCACGGGCAGGGGGACCAGCGTGCATACGGAGGAGGTGCGTGAATGTGTGTAATTCCTGTGTTCACCGTTGGAAGCAGGGTGGCCCAGGGCACGGTTCTAGGCGCTACACCTCCCCGGGGAGTCCAAATGCTGGGCACGCACTGACCGTTTACAGGACTTGTTTGGTCCTGATAAGTACTGGTATTCTCCCATTAAAAATATATGTGAAAAAGTGCAGGCACTAAATGTGTAGATGACTGGTTTGGTCTTAATAAGTGCTGTACTCTCCCATTCAATATATTTGAGAAGTGCAGGCATTTACCGTATACAGGACTTGTTTGGTCCTAATAAGTACTGGTACTCTCCCAGGTGCTGCAGCAGAGGCGCAACTAGAGCCAAATTTTGGGTGAGACAATAGCAGTGAATGGCGGGGTATAAGGGGGGAAGCAAGGGGGTTCTGGGATCAAAGCTGCCGACTTTGGAGCGGGGAAATAAGGTTTTGATTTCGGCGTGGCCAAACATCCTGTCATCCTGGGCCGATTATTAATCTCCCAGAGTACTCGCAGAGGAATTTGGCCGGGGGTGACGCAACAGGGGAGTGGGGGGGGGCACAAGAAACGTTTTTCAAGTTCGGAGGCGGGCTAGAGGGAGACAAGCGCGTGATTGGGAGCGGTGAGAGTGGAGGGGCATGGAGGCCCTCGTTTAGATGGCTTGGGGAGGGGCAGCAAAGGGTATAATTACAAGGGTAAGGCGGGGAAACCAGGCGGCGCAGGAGGAAGTTTTTTGCAGATAACAATGGAGTGGGTCGGTTAGGGTACATTTCCCCCACGTGCCTGTAATTATGGTCGGGGTGGGGTACTCAGATGAAGCGATGCAGTAGTGCAAGCTTCGCTAACATTTGAGAGCTTTTGTGTGTACATCCAACATTCCATTGTGGGATACTTGGGGTAATAGGAGTCCACGCTGTTTTCGTCGTTCCGAGGCCAGCTGCAGGAAGTGCTGTGTTCCTTATGAATGACGGCGGGGCCTTCGGTAGCGCTTGGCGGGCCTGCCACGGGGGGTGGCAGGCGCTGTCTGGCGGTACGAAGGGCGTTTATACAGTGCCCCGGGTGCCACCTTGCGGGCACAGCAGCAGCGTGAATGCGGGATTTCATTGCCCCCAGCTAAAGGTTCATATGGCAGCAGGAGTGGAGCAATATGCGGGGGGAGACGGTGGATGATGTGTGAGGATAGTAGGGCTGGGGTGTTGGTTCTGGGGCTGGCTTGGTGGTGGTTTGAAGGTATCCGGGATTACTGTGTACACACGGATGAAAGACATAAGCTCCCGCGAGGACGCGCCTTAGCCCAACATCCCCTAGGTTTAACAAGCTCTCCAAACAGTGCTTGTTTGTTACCGCCCTGTCTCCTTTTGGGACGACCCATCCGGACTGGATCTCACGGCTTGTTTATCTAACACGCCTCCTAAAGATAAGAAATTGCTTTGCAACAGCCGCAAAGCAGACGAGCCAGTCCGGATGGGCCGTCCCAAAAGGCGAAAGGGCGGTAACAAAGAAGCCTCATTTTCAATGGAAGGCCACCATTTACCATAAACGATGACGCCTTCCAATGAAAATGAGGGGCGGGGCTTCAAGCCCTCTTCTCAAAGTCCTCCTTCACAATAAATCTCGCTGAGCGAGCAGCGCATGCGCTGCAACGCTAGGTGAGACCTAAAAACTATTGGGCGGAACCACTTCAGTGGGCTGCTGCCTCACTAGAAGTCGGATTTGCTAGATAGCAAAACCACAAGCGGCAAACACAGCAAAGGGGTGAATCTAAAAACGTATCTGTTGCACAGGGAACCTATCATAAGAGGTGCGGTTTTTACAGTTAATAAAATAAAAATTCATGCTTAGATCAGAACATATGTGACGGAACAAAGGTTAAAACACCAAAAGTCCAGGCCAAATAAAACAAAAAAGAGGAATTCCACTCTTTAATGGATCGCAGTATTGTTTCTGTATTACATGTAGGCTGTGGAAGCTGGCTTGCTTTACAATTATAACATGATAGTGGAACTGCCACACACAGTTCTAGTACTGGCCAGTTTTTCTTCAATCTTTGTTGCCTCCATCTTATTTGATTGCCAAGCGAACGCTTATTTATTTTTTTCCAGTTGAAAAATACACACAAGTCCCTGAAAACGTTGTCCAAGGTGTTCATGCCATAGCCTTTTCAGTGGATAAACATTTTACAGTCCTTTTCCTTATGTTACATCATTAGCATTCTTCGTGGCCCGATCATCTATTTAAAAGCGTCTGTGTCTTATCCTAATGTCTATTTACAGAACAGTCGTAAGATTTCACTAAGGTGTTTCATTTCACCCCTGTTTAATAATGTAGATTCTAAGTTGGTGAGCCGGAATTGCAAAGTAGTGTGAGTGAAATGCATGCACACTGTATGGGCCGATATCTATATCAAAATTGACATCTGTTTTTTTGGATGACCAAATTTATCAAAATAATATTTATACTACAAACCTAATTTTAATAACAGCCAAAAAATGCAGGGTGCAGACTACATCATTTGGCACAATACGATAACCATCAACTTCCTTGAATTTTGGGTCATTTCATATCTTGTTTTGCTTTGTGGTGCTTTGGTGGTTTTTCAGAGTAAAGAAAGATGGCTGTGTAGTGCTGTATGTTTTGTTCTCTTTTTTTCCTGTCTCCTTAGTCAATGCATTGCAGAGCTTCTGATACTTTGTTTTTTATGCCGAGCCTGCTAGGTAGCGCATGAGCTGCATGTTGTAATCCATATTATGGCTTATCATGGACTTAGATGGGCTTTGACCCCACCCATTGCTTACCATTAGTTGGCTTTCCTAGTTACTCTGTCAAATAATCATAATCTTTACTACATTAAAAACTTTAGAATCCAGAATCTAAAAAAACTTTTAGAATTCATAATTTACAGGCAAATGGATATTCCATATTTTTTCCTCGTGATCATTGAACATCTGACATAATTAATAACCAAAGTACAAATTTACATAGATCGTAGCTGTTGTAAAAACAAATTCTACCATTTGTTTGATATGTTATTTGCATCACATAAAATTAGCGCCAAAAAGCATTTTTTGTGAGTGGTGTACAATATGGAAAAATATCATAAATTGCACAGTACTTTGTACAGCCACATTGTCACAAGGGCATTTATGGGGGTTGGGAACCAGGTTCCCTGGAATGGGAACGCAACCAAAAAATTAATAGAGTTAAAACATAAAGGAGTGAGAGCTAAAAGGGGGTCAATGGGGTAGTCAGGCGCACAAGGCTATGTAGCCCTAAGTTTCTAAATCCAATCGTAGGTAGTGCTCAAGGGTAAGGATGTCAACCCCGCATCCTCAAAGCATACAAACGTTAACCTACTCCCTGAGCACATACGCCAACAGTGTCCCAAAAGAATTAAAGTAATAGTCGTCAGATCGTTGTCCTCTTTTCATCAAGTCTTCACTTTATTCTGGGATATAAATCAGCCTAACACCAGCCAACACGTGTTTTGTCTTCAGGTTCAGTCACCCTACGACTTCTTCAGGGCTGGAATTGACAATCAATACAACATTGTCTAAATATACAACATTTGGTATCAGTAACCCCTAACCACTGGTGATGGTGTTATACCCAAGTCAGTCTTCGCCACATTCTCAGAAAACCCAGAGGCACCTCGCTGCCATTCAAAAAACCACCATTCATGGGGTGAATTAATCTTTGCATAGTAACTGTGACAAATAAAACAAACAATACATGCATTCTATCATGTTTTCATCAGGTAATATCTTGGTGTTAACAATAGTAACTGCCACCAAGAAGATATGAGTCTATAGGTATATCCCATGCATATAGTCGTGAAAAGGAAGAGAGCTGTGAAATCCAAGCCTAACTTGGCTGGAATAGCAAGACAATACCTGTATATCTTGGCGTGATCTGAATGGGGGAAAATCCAATGAATGGAAATCAGTGTATGCAAATTCTGTCACGTGTCATTAGTGCTAAATCATAATGTGAATAACCTCCCAGCACATACCTCGTGTGGCATTCTATCTCGTCTGCCGATTCCAATCTTTATGTTCAGTCAAAAATTAACAAGAAAGCGTATTTGTTCTTGTGTCACCTCCTGTAAGGTAAAATAATATGTATCTATTCAACCTACTACATGTCCTAACCATACAAGTTTCTAGTATCCAATCGCTTCTGGCACAGTCAAAGTATGACTTTGATTCCAACATACTATGTCTGTGGTGCCTACATATAATTAGGTGTACTCGTGTGTAAATTTGAGGTGGTAAGATACCCACCACTAAAGCCACATAATACTACTGCCAATATCAAGTAACCAACCCAACCGTAAAACCATCATCAGTATCAACACCATTCAAATTAAAGAGCAAAGCCTCGCCCCCTCCCCAATACGCGTCTATACTGTATGCAGCGCGGATGCGAGTAAATACGACATGTGTAACTCGTCACCCTGATATAGCAACCAAATTCGCACAAAAGTGCATCCAATCTATCTAACAATATCGCACCAGTTTAAATGGCCCTTGATAAGTGTCAAAGCCAATTTTTCATACATCAAAAATAAACGTCCACCCAGTAGGGGACCAAAGTAACCGGACTAACTCACCCGAGTACGGTCAAGCTATATTCATCCCCACGTTCCAATATCGTTGTGGCGCTCAAGCGCCATGTTTGTAACGTGCTTTTTATACGTGAGTACCGGCCAGATCGAAGATCCGCGCCATCTTGGAGTGGTCGAAGATCCCCAATATGGATCAAAAACTAAGTTTACTGTATGCATTGTAGAGCAAAGCCTCGCCCCCTCACCAATACGCATCTATACTGTATGGAGCGCCTATGCGAGTAAATACAACATATGTGTAAATCGTCCCCTTATAAAGTAACAAAAGTCTCACAAGTGCATCCAACCTATCTTATATTATCGTGCCAATCCAAAGGTAGTTAGACGCCCTCATTTTGTATTTCCAATGTATAGTCCACAAGTATAAGGACTGCAAATATAGATAAATTCGATATGGCATGACCCGTGATTCGCCGCCATCTTTGAATGGTGTAAGTGGAACACAAATGTTCTATTGCCCTACTAAAGATCGAACAATAACGCACCCTAACATCCGTAATTCGGCACCAACTAATTTTATCTCCAATACAAAGTCTGTAAGTGTAAATAAATATAATATGGCAAGGCCCGTAATTCGCCGCCATCTTGAATTAGTGTAATTGAAACCAAGTTGAATGACAAAATTCTTCTAATGCCTCTCTACAGATCTAACAATATCGTACCGTGACATCAATAGTTTGGCATTGAAATGGTGTTAATAGATCAAAGTAGAAAAGTCATACTTAAGACCATCAGTACAGTCGCAAGTCTAGCGTCTCCATAGATTAATCCCGTCTTGATGTCTTAAAATAAGTGCTCGTGATGCCTATCCAGGCGAGAATGTAAGAATTCCTCATCTATTTTTGATATCAAATTGATCAGATTGAATGGCATTGATTTCCACTACTTGGAAATAGAAGGCTATATGTATCAATTTACAGAAAAACGTGTGTATGAGCCACTAAGAAGAAGATTTTAGTATAACAATAACATCCTCAAGGAACCACAAACCAGTATGTTTCGTGCTCCAAAATTAATTATTGCACGATATGTGTAATATATTCCTAGGGGCAGTGACCATTAGAAACACCTTACATCATTTAAACATATAATGAACATACTGTTTGGCATTGACCTTCCCTATACAGCGGTGAAAAACATCAATACTATCATGGAGCCTTTGCAGTTAGCAGGAAGAGAGTATGCATTAGTCGATAGAAACCGCAACAGAAATACAAGAATTTTTTGCGTTCCTCACCTAGCCCCTAAAAAATAATGAAGTTGACGCTCTGTATGCAGCCCATGCACAACCGTCTGCAGACGCAATATCCATTTTGCTTCACATCTCCTAAAGGGTAGTTCTCTATTACCTCCCCTCGGATCTCGTGGTATGTAGTCTAAACCAAAGTATTCAAAACTTTTGTGTAGCCCTTGTTGGCCACACTCTTATGTGTACTGGTACTGGGCATCCGGGGTCCTACATCTTTTATGCCCACATGTGCTCATATATCCTGTCCTTGAGTGCCCTAATTGAGCTCCCAACGTACATGAGTCCACAATTGCACATTATGATATAAACCACAAATTTCGTGTAGCACGTGATGTTATGTCGTATAGTGTATTTTCTTCCCCTTCTATCCATGAAATCGACTGTCATCTCTGGTCCACCTGCACACCATGCAGTGTCCACATTTAAAAAATCCCAACGTGTGTGGTGTTAACCAGTTCTCCTGTCGATTGGGCAGTGGATAACTAGGACAGAGGAGAGTCCTCAGAGTACGTCCTCTCCGGTAAGTGACCGAGGGGTGATTAGTCAAAACCTCATCTAGCGTTCTATCACCCTTCAACAGGTGCCAATGCTTGCTAAGGCACTTACGATACTTATTGGACATGATGTTATAATCTGCAATATGATGCACCATCATGGAGTCCTTTCTTGTGTCTGTGCGGTGTTGTAGCGTTTGCTGTCTCTCTATTTTGTTTACTCTTTTTATAGCTGTTCTCACTACATGTACATTGTATCCCCTGGCAAAAAAGCGTTTCTCCATATCCTGCAGGCATACTTGGAATTCGGTGTTATCACTACAATTACGTCTGGCCCTAAGCATTTCTCCAAAGGGAATTGCGTTAATCTGGCTCCTAGGGTGAGAACTAAACGCATGAAGCGTCGAATTACATGAAGTTGGCTTACGGAAAAGTTTACTCTGTAGTTTACTATCTTTGACATAAATTTCAAGATCCGAAAATTCATTGCGTTTCTGACTGTACTTGCTGGTGAAACTTATGTTGGCATTATTAGAATCAAGATAAGTAATGAATTCACTGAGTTGTATCTCGTTGCCTGTCCAGATTAGCAGGCAATCGTCGATGTACCGCCCCCAGTACAGGATGTGATCAATCCATTTTGAACCCCGTGTGTCCCTCCTCAAAAACCCCCATAAAGAGGTTCGCGTAGGAAGGAGCAAACCTGGAACCCATGGCGGTCCCCTGTAGCTGTCGATACCATGTCTGTTCAAACAGAAAAACATTATTCTCCAAAATCATTTTAGTCATGGTTAGTAACATCTGAGTATGTTCATAGTAAATTGCTGGCCTGGTATTAACAAAACACATAAGGGCTGAAATGCCCTGCTCATGTGAAATAGATGTGTACAATGATGTGACATCAAGTGTAGCCAACCATAGTCCTGACTCCCATTGTAAGCCTTGTAAAACATTCAAAACATGTTTAGTGTCTCTTATGTATGAGGGAAGTTTCTCTACATACGTTTGCAGAAACAAGTCAACAAATTCTGAGATCCTCTCTGTGGGTCCCCCAATCCCTGAAACAATAGGTCTCCCTGGCGGGAACGGAGCCACTTTATGAACTCTAGGCAGTGTATACAAACATGGGTATCTTGGTCTATCAATATGTAAGTAATGAAATTCATCAATGGATAGTAGGCCACTATCATACCACTATTTCAAATGTGTATTGATGTGTTTACTCAGATCAAACATGGGATTATTATGAACCCTTTCATAACACTGAGTATTATTTAGTTGGGACATGATTGCGTTATTGTAATCGGAGCAGTTCATAACAACATTTTTTTTTTTTTTTTTTTTCAAAACCTTTATTGAACATAGTCAGCATTACCAACATACATGTTGCATCAAGTCAAAACACTGAGCGCATAAGACCATCTACGAAGCACCTCAAGAGTAGGGGGAGTATTACAGACAAAAAATAAACAGTGTAATATGCAGCATGACAAAGCACCCTTGAGCAACAAATATCTGAAATGTGTGGGGGCAGCACTGCAGAGGGGGGGCATTAGGTCAGGAGGGAGGGAGAGGGAACGGGCGGGAGAGGGCCAGCAACCAACACCGGCGGCCGCCGCGGGCGGAGAGCCGGCGGGGAGCGCGGGAGAGGCAGTCTGGCCAGAATGTGATCGGGTGTGGAGGTATGTCACTAGGGGGGCCCCATATGTCAATCGCGCGAGATCTGGCAGGCATAAGGTCCCAGAATTCAGACCGAAGAGTTTGACATCTCGATGAGTCTTCCAGCCAGTGAGCGAACTGAGGCACCGGCCTGCGCCCCCAGCACATGGACACCCTGCGCCGCGCGAGGACAAGCAGCATTGCGATCAATCGGCGAGAGGCATCCGGACAGAACTTAACAAAGCCTAGCAAGCACAACGGTGGGTCGGGCTGGACCGGTGCGGAAACTATCTCAGTGAGGGCGGCGCAGACCTCCCGCCAAAACTCCGACACCCTTGGGCACAACCAGGCCAGATGAGCGAAATCCGCAGCAGGGGCAGAGCAATGCAAGCACCTGTCGGTGGGAACTAGTCCCATTTTATGTAGCAGAACGGGGGTTCGGTAAAGCCTGTGCAGGTATTTGAAGTGTATGAGGCGGAGACGGTAATTGGGAGAGAGTTTCTTCGTCTGGCTACAGCAATAAAGCCAGTCGGCTTGGGAAATGTCCATACCAAGGTCCTCGCCCCACGCCATGCGTGCGCGATCAGTGGAGACGACGGAGGTTGATAACGTAAGGGCGTATAATTTGGACACCAGCTTCCGGGGGGAGGTAGAAGAATATATAAAATCAAGCGCGCGCATCGAAGGTGGAGATTGTGGGAACGTGGGGTGTAATTCCTTACAAATAGCCCGCAGCTGATTAATAGATCAATGTGTCCATAGGGCCAGAGGCAGCAGGAAGAGAATAGAAGGTGTTTCCAGGGTAGAGATCCGCCAGTGTCTCCAGCCCCAAGCGGGTGGCATGCTTAGCCATGCCGGTTGGATGGAAAGGTGGGAAAGCATGGTGGCGCACAATCGGCATAGCATTTGCTGAGAGCAACGGAGCATTGGAGAGGCGACGCAATCCCGACCAGGCCCAGCGTAAAGTCCCGACCGTGTCCACCTCAGCCCGCGCGCGGCCGTCCGGAGCAAACAGGGCGGTAGCCAGCGGCCAAGAAGCAGCAAGATCAGCTTCGACCGCAGCGTGCGGCTGAAAAGGGGAGGGATGAATCCAGAAGTGAAGGAAACTGGCCTGGGCACTTAAGGCATACAGTTTGAAGTTGGGGCGCCCATGCCTCCAGCCGACATGGGGAGAGTAAGGACATCATAGGCAATCCTGGGCTGCCCGCCAGCCCAAACCAGAGAAATGATCAGGGAGCGAAGCTTGCGGAAAAAATGGGCCGTCAGTGGTATGGGAATATTTAAAAAAGATAGAGAAATTTCGGGAGGACTACCATCTTGGCAATGGCAATACGCCCAGCCAGCGACAAGGGGAGCCGGTTCCAATGGGGTATCCTGGACTCGAGCCAATCTACGGCCCGTCCAAAGTTAGCCTTCCAGAGATCGTCCAGATCCCTACTCAACCAGACACCCAAGTAGCGGGTGGGGCCAGAGGCCCATTTAAAAGGAAAGTCCAGGGTGAATTGTGTGGTGGCATCAGTAAGAGGGAACAGCACTGACTTACTCCAGTTCACCTGTATTCCGGATAATCCACCAAACCGTAGTATCTCACGCACAAGGGGGCTGAGGTTGTCTTGGGGGTGGCGGACGTACAGTGTAATATCATCCGCGTACAGGGAGACCAGGAGGGCGCGGGCCGAGAAGCCAATGCCCCTCTGAGTATGGTGCTGCCGGAGTCTGGCCGCAAGAGGCTCCATCGCAATGGCGAAGAGCATGGGGTAGAGCGGGCACCCCTGTCGAGTGCCACGCTCAATTAGAATAGGGTCAGAAACTTGTCCGTTGAGCCGAAGGCGGGCAGAGGGGCGCGTATAGAGAAGTTGAATTTTACGAATAAAGACATTGCTGAAGCCGAGGCGCGGCAAGAGATAGAATAAGAAGGGCCACTCCAAGGTGTCGAATGCCTTGGTGGCATCGAGAAGAGCAGCCACTGCGGGGAGGCTAGGATTAATCTGGTGCAGAACGGAGAATATAGCCCGAAGGTTGTGAGATGTTGCGCGGCCCGGAATGAAACCGGACTGGTCCAGGAGAGCGATGAGGGGCATGAAGTGGAGAAGACGGGAAGCTATCAGTTTCGCAAAGATCTTATTATCCGTGTTGATTAAAGAAAGGGGACGGTAGGAGTCGCGGCAATCCGGGGGCTTGTCTGGTTTCAGAAGAAGTGTTATGATCGCCTCACGGAGCGATGGCGGGAAGAGGCCACTGTCGAAGGAGTCATTGTACATAGCGGCCAGGTGCGGCACCAGAAGCGGGGCGAATGTCTTATAAAAAGAAGCCGGGAGGCCGTCCGAGCCAGGGGCCTTATCACCGGGCAAACCAGTGATGGCAGCAAGTATTTCTTCCTTAGAAAAAGGCTTGTCTAGGAATTCGCAGTGATGGTCCTCGAGCCAGACGAGTGAGATGGTGTCAAAAAATTGGTCGAAGTCCGCTCGCGAAGGTGTGGGGCCCGTGGCGTAAAGGTGCGTATAATAATCAGAGAACCGTGACTTGATCTCCTCTGGGGAGGTGGTTCTAGCAGGGCCGCCATCCTGAAGTGCCGCAACATACGATGCAGCGCGGGGGGGACGAAGGAGGCTGGCTAGGGTCTTGCCAGGCCGATCGCCCTCGCCGAAACGGCGCGCCCGGGCCTCTCTGCCTAGAAAGGAGAGTTCCCTCTCGGCCTCCCTGGCACATTCTGAGTGCTTTTCGCGCAGGCGAGCAAGTGTCTCGGAGCTGGGGCGAGTTGCCTGAGCAGAGTCCAGGGCCTTAATCTCCAATTCTAATGTTCCTAATGTGGTGCGGATGGAGCGGAGGACTCCGGATTGTTTTGAAATGCACTCACCGCGAATCACAGCCTTAAAACCCTCCCACAGGGTAGACGGCGAGTCCACGGAGCCGACATTCAAGTCAAAATAGTTGGAGATTGCAGTTTGGATCTCGGCACAAAAGACCGAGTCGCGAAGAGCGTACGAGGGGAGCCGCCAGGCGAAGGCCCTACGCGGGGAGTCGGAAAGGCGTAAACAGAGCTGGACCGGCGCGTGGTCAGAAAAAGTACGCGCCATATTAGTGACGGATGTAAGCCAAGTGAGGACGTCAGGAGAGGTGATCCAAAGATCAATACGAGACCAGCAGCCACGGGTACCGGTGACACAAGTTCCCTCGCGGGCCTCAGGCCACACGTGTCGCCATGCATCATACAGTGAGTTATCGGCTAGCAAGGACTGTAAGAAAGCCGCGGATTGCGGGTGCGACGAGTGGGGCCCGAGCGGTCAAGGACTGCAGAAAGGGTAACGTTGAAGTCCCCCCCAAAGCAGTGCCGCAGGGCCCAGTGTGGATATTAAGTGCCAAACATTAGTGAAAAAGGCAGGGTCGTCCGAGTTGGGACCGTATATAGCAGCAATCGTCATTGGTTGGGAAAGTAAGGAGCCATGGAGAATAACATACCGTCCCTCAGGGTCAGTGAGTACCCGATCAGTGTGCCATGGAAGTCCCCTGCGTATCAAAATGGACACACCACGAGAGTAGGAGGAATAGAAAGAGGAGTGTGATTCGCCCCAGTGGCACGACTGAAGCCTAGCGGCGGTTGCAGGCAACAAGTGAGTCTCCTGTAAGAGACAAATGTCAACTTTATGACGGAGTAGGTGTGAGTGGATGAGCCGGGCCTTGCGGTGGTCGTTGAGGCCACGAATATTCCAGGACCAGCATATGGTGTCAGTCATACTGTGTGAGGACGTAATAGGAGGGAGCGCAGGGCCGCGAGTAGGAGCTGCAGTCAAAAGCTAGCATGTGTATCGGGAGGTCATACTTGGATAGAACAAAGGCGAGTCAGCTGCTTGAAGTCTGAAATGGAGCCGGCGAGAGCCCGCCAGGGGGGAAGGTGTGACACCGGGGGGAACAGCAAGGGTATTAAACAATGAGGCAGGCAATGACCCCCGTAGGGCACCAGTCGAAGGGAGGGCGCGGTGTCTAGCTCAAACGTGATGCAGTGATCGAGCGCAGCAGTGGTGTAATGCGTACTGAAGGAATACATAAATTGAAAGCATAAATACATTAACTTTTCTGAAAAAAACACAAAAAAACAATCCCAGGAGCCAACCACCCCCACCCCGAACAAACCCACCCCATCTCACCATGATTGAGAGTATAAATCTTGCAATGTGAGAGCAGAGAAAATGCGATGAACCACAAAATAGCCGCGAGAGGCGGACACAACAACCCAACACCCCTCCACCCACCACCCACACCAACCCCCCAATCAGGTCGAGAAACCACCCACACCAACCCCAGGGGACCCCAACCGGGAGGGGAGAATCAGCAATAGAAGTGGGAATCATCCCGTGGGGCATGGCGACGCCTAGCGTACCCCCCTGCCAGGAAAGGCAGGGTGGCCAAGCCAGAGCGAACAGCAGACAACACAGGCAGGTAATATAATGCAACCAAGTTAGAGCCTGTAAACCCAGCGGAACAAGAAAAGAGGAGAAAGAAACCATGATGGGCCGCAGCCAGTTAAACAGCCAAGGGGCAGCCGGGGGAATGAGACCACCACTGCGCTACACAGTCTTGTACAGAAGGGCTGGGGGCCAGAAACAATAAAGAGGTACAGTTCAGTCATTGTCACTCAAATTGGCTGCAGCAGGGTCTTGAGAGCTGGCTGGAGTGGAGTGGTGAGAGCGGTCCAGCTGTTTGGCAAAGGCGAGGGCTCCCTTGAGTCTGGGAATACCAGGGTTTTGGAGCCCTGTCTGACCCGCAATTTGGCCGGGTAGGCTAGCGAGTAGGACACGTCGTGCTTTTGCAAGATGCGTTTTGCGGGCAGAAACTCGCGGCGGGCAGCCTGCACAGCCAGGGTGTAATCGGGATAAAAAGACAGTGTTACCTTGGTGGCGGATCACACCTCTTTCCCTGGCAGCCCGGAGGACCGCGTCCCGGTCCCGGAAATTTAGGATCTTCGCAATGATCGGTTGAGCAGGCAGACCAGGGGCAGGCCGAGGGAGCGGTGCGCTCTCTCCACGACAAAGACCTGGGATAGCACTTCTCCAAACAGTTCTCGCAACAGCTGCTCCACGTAATCCTCCATCCTGGAAATATTGGAGGACTCCGGCACACCAGTGATGCGGAGGTTAGCTCCTGCGGGAGCGGGCCTCCAAATCTTCGTTCTTAGAACGGATGAGGTCAAGGATTTTGTCCATTTGGAGCAATTTTGGGCGGTCTTGGGTGGCGGAGTCCTCCACATCAGACACCCTCGACTCGACGTGGAGCAGACTGCCATTGTGCGCATCCACTCTGGACTTGACCACATCCAGGCGAGAAGCCAGCTGCTCCAGCTGAGTGGCAATCCCGGACACCGCCGACTTCACCTCCAGCATGATGGCCTTCAAGTCATCCTCACGTGCGGCAGCCATTTCCGTGGGTGCGGGCAACTCGCCCCCGTCAGCAGTGGCGCCCTCCTGACGCGTTTGCCTCCGCTGCTCAAAGGTTAGTCGGGGTTGTTTCGGGTCAGCTTTACCCATGGCGGCCTCCTAGAGCAGGGAGCCCCAAAAAGGCCCGCAGCGTTACAAGTGGAAGGTGCAGCCGGTAAGGGCACAGGTAGCAGGAAGATGAACAATGGGGGGCAAAGAGGATCCCCCTCCACGAGGCAGGTGTGCAGCAGACGTAGGGCCCGGGCCGCGAATGCAACGTTGGGGGCAGTGGACCCCGATCTCGCAGCCAGCGCGCAGGCCCCTCCACCGAGCCGTCGCCACGCTCCCAAGGTGGCGCAATCCAGGAGGCAGCCGGGGTCCAACACAAGAAGGCTCGCTCCGGAGACCGCGCTTGGCGCGGAGGTGTGGTAGAGCGCATGCACCGCCACAGTCCCCGGGCCGTGGTGCAATGGGGGGCCCCTGCAGTGCTGGGCGCCGTGAAGAAAGGGAGGACCTGGGTGGAGGGTCGACCCGGCGGTGCACCCAACCGGCAGAGAGAGCTGGATGATCAGAGGGCCAGGCAGGGGGTGCAGACACGCACCAGTGCGCCCCGGAGTCGCCCTGATGAGAAGGCCGGACTGTAGGCCGCTGCAGCCAAGTCAGGGAACACCCCGATCGCGGGCTCCCTTCCCAGATCCCCGCCCACCGCCGGTGACCACAAAGGCGGGAGGGGAGGCAGCCGGGACGATCGTGAGCGCAGCGGCAGCAGGTGGAACCCAGCCGAGAGTAGCGAGGGGGCAGCAAACCGCGGCAGGAGGACGCGGGGAGCGTGCCGCCCTCTTCGCCCGGCCCACCAGCGCGGATACCGGAGACGCTCAGGGCGCCTCCTCGGGGTCGGGCTGGGCCGGGCGGTACGGCGAGCGCGATCCCAGGCCCGCCCCGGAGCGCCCCCCAGCAGCAAGACTCACCGGCGGATTGTCGTGGCCGCAGGGCCAGTGGTGGAAGGTCCGGTTGGCGTGCGGAGAAGCACGGGTAGCGCAGGCCGGGCCCCGGGGAGTGAGCAGACGTCTAGGCCCAACTCCTGGAGGCGCCGCAGCCAGTCACAGCCAGGTCGTAGGGCCGCGGTGAACGGCTCCGAAGACGCCGCCGGTGCAGGGAAGCTGCGAAGTTAGGGTCACAGGCAGCGATGTGTAGGAAGTCTGCCGGATAATTGCAGGATTTAAGGCTTGGCCGGCAGAGCCCACTCAAAGTGCGGCCATCTTGCAGCCGGCTAAGCCACGCCCCCCTTCATAACAACAATATTGCCCTCTTTATCTGCCTCTCTCTCTTATGATGATATCAGTATTTTGTTGAAGCGTACTGAGGGCCTCTCTTTCTCCCCTGGTTAGATTGTCTGCTCTCTTCATGTGTCGCCACCGACTATCAGTATCCCATTTCTCCACATCCCTACTCAATGTATAAAAAAGTATCAATCGTATTGCCACTTGGTAGTTGCGGTATCCACTGAGATTTATTTCTTAACCTACTTTCAACACTCATATCCGATGGTACATTCAAGGATTGTAGAACACTCGCTGCTGTCGTTGTATCACCCTCCATGTCTGTAATTGATAACAACATTACCGTATCATGTAAATCTTGCATGGATAATTCGTTGCACAATAAATCCGGTTTGGTTGTTTGATCCATTTTCTTGCCAGTAGGATTCATGGCAAAAAACTTTATCAATTTCAGTTGACGGACAAATTTAAATAAGTCAATCTTTATATTACAAAGATCACCTATAACCGTAGGACAAAAATCTAAACCTCGTTTTAATAAAGAAACCATATCTGCACTGAGGGATATGTCCGATAGATTAATGAGTCCGACCCCTAAAGGAGTGAGGTAAAATCTATATTGAGTTGAAAATTGCAGTTAGATGATGCTCTAGTCCTAATAATGACTTTAAAGATAAATGTGGAACAGACTGCATCTTTCGAGCTTGCAATGCAAGAACCATTTCCCAATAATTAGAAAATAAACTTTTTTTAAACAATTTTTATTGTGTCAAATACAATGCAGAACTCTGTAACCTGTAACTCTGCTACAGTTTAAAGTACAAAAAGTTGCATTGACATTTAATATAAACATTTTTCAAGAAGAAATATGTACCCAACAAAACTCCCACCCCCCCCCATGCACTGTCTCTGCACTACATTTCAAGCATCGCCTCCACTCCCACCGCATCAATGACACTTCCCGCTTAACCATTGGTCCCCTGCACCACAGTCCTGCCCACCTGTCCCAGAATCTCAGCATCTCCAGCAGAAATAGGCTCCAAGTAAAGGCCTCTATAATCTGCCCATCACTTCCAGATCTTGGAATGCTTTTGCGGGCACCCCGTGCTTTAAAGATAGGAGTCTCCAGACCCATGTTAAAATCAAGACCGTTCTTCCATGCTGACAAGGAAGGCGGGGCCTCTGCCTTCCACTTACGTGCAATGTCTCGTTTGGCTAATGTAAATCCCAATAACATCAGGTGGCGCTTATAGATATTTCCCCCCACACCTCCATTATATGTAACCGCACAAGTTTAGGCGAAAAGGGGAGCTCCCACCCCAAAACCTCCTCAAGGCAGGCCAAAACCCCTGCCAGAATTTCGCAATCGCTATACACTGCCAGACAGTATGAAATAAGGTGCCATCCTCCTGACCACATCTTAGACAAAGCGGGGACGCCACTAGGCCTGCCCTCCACAACCTGCCTCTAGTATAGTATAACCGGAGAAGGTAGTTAAATTGGATTAGCCGGAGCCGCAATGCGATTGCAGCCTCCCGAGGGGAGGCTAGCGCCTCCGTCCAGTCTTCTTCCAATGGGCCGAGGTCCTCCTCCCATGCCTCCCTTAGTTTATCTAGTGTGGTGGGGCAGTTCGTCACCAGAGACTGATTTTGGAGATTTTATGGTCTTGTAGGTCTCCCATAAACAATTTGGCTTCAATGGGGCTAAAATCAGGGAGGGACTCCAAGCCCGTAACACTGGGGAGGATGGCATGCCTGAACTGAAGGTATTTATAAAATTGAGTCTTTGGCATCTGATATTCTTGCCGGAGGTCTTGAAACAACTTTAGAACCGTGCCTCGGATCACATCCCCCAGGGTAGAGATCCCTATATTGTCCCACTCTCGGAAGCCCGCTAGACCAGCTAATTGTGGCAATCTCCCATTGGACCACAATGGAGTCTCCTTTGTCAACCTGCCCCACCACTGCATCTTCCGCAGAGCTTGCTTCCACACTTGGAACACCACCTTAGTGGCAGACGGCAGGGCATTACGCATTGAGGCCGAGTATAAAATAGTGTGTAAAGTAGTAGTTCCCATGCATCTCCGCTCTACCGCATATGCAGGGTCAGACCTGTCCCCATACCACCAGTCATTTAATATCAATAAGTGCGAGGCCATGTAGTAGGATTGGACATCCGAGGTGGCCAAACCACCACAGTATGTTGACTGGAAACATGTCCCCAACGCCACTCTGGGTGCCCTCCCTTCCCACAGGAACTGCCCCAGAGTCGAGTTAACTTGGCGAAACCACGAAGGGGGGATGTGGAAGGGATAATTTTGTAATTGGTAGAGCAGCCGCGGCAGCGATACCATCTTGAAGATGGCCGATCGACCGGGGATGGAAAGGGGCATATGAGACCAGGCTCTCAGCTCTTCGCGCACACGCGCCCACACCGGCATAATGTTATGTTTCCAGGACACACTTGGTGAGTCTGATAGGAAAACTCCCAGATACTTTACTCCTATCGTAGTTACCTGCACTGCCGAGGCCCAAGTATCTAGTTCCACTTGTTTCCCGAGAATCCACAAAGTGGATTTACAGGGGTTCATGAACAAACCCGACGACTCCCCAAAAAATTGCATGATACGAAGCAGCCGTGGTCCTGTTCTGTTAACATCTGTCAAAAAATATAGGACATCATCGGCGTATAATGCGATGCAAACCGACAGTCCCTGGGCCCATTCAAAACCTGCCACCTGGCAGTCCATCCGGACCCACGCCTCCAAAGGCTCCATAGCTAAGGCGAACAGGAATGGGGACAATGGGCAACCCTGCCGGGTAACCCTTCCAATAGAGAAAGTGAAGGAGGCAGACCCCGCAATGCGAACTGAGGCCGTGAGGTCCGTATATAGCAACTTTAAATAGGACAGAAAGCGTGGACCCATATTCAGACGATCTAGAACAGCAAATGGGTACGTCCAGCTAAGGGAATCTAATGCCCTATCCATGTCTGCCAACAGGAGTGCAGCTGGCACGTCTAGCCCCTGAATAGTGGCTATGGCGATGTGCGCACGACGAATGTTATGCCGCGTCGCTCTCTGAGGCATAAAGCCGGCCTGATCTGGATGGACCAATGAGGTGATATGGGAATGGAGGCGGTTGGCCAAAGCCTTAGTCTCTATGTTCAGTAATGAAATAGGGCGATAGGAAGCATGTTGGTCCGGGGGTCGGCCCGGTTTGTGAAACAAAACCACCACGGCATGCCTCCAGTCCCGCAGAAGGCATCCACGTTCCCATCTTTCTTCCACCACCCGAAAGATATGGGGTCCCAATTTCGTGGAATATCTCTTAAAAAACTCACATGGGTACCCATTAGAGCCCGGGGATTTCCCAGAGTTAAGGTCTCCTAGAGCTGAGCCCAGCTCCTCTTCTGTAAGCGGAAGGTCTAGCCCAGCCCGAGCCTCATCAGAAAGTGTCCGGGGCGGAAGGTCCCCTATGAAGCGGTGTACCATATCCGCTGGTAGGGATTCCTTCGGGGTATAGAGTTCCGCATAGTACTGAGCAAAACTCTCCGCAATCACAGAGGGATCCCCTCGTGAACCCAGAATGGAACACCTGCGAATAACCGTATCGAAGAAAGCAGAAGGCCTTAGTTCCCAGTAGGTGCGTCTCCTGCAGCATCAAGACATCAGCCCGATAGCGTTTGGCCTTCTGGAGGATGGCCCCCCTCTTCACCTTGTCCAGCGCCCACCTAACATTCCAGCTCACAATCCGGATATCCCCAGCATGGACCTGCAACCTAGCTGCGGGGGCTGTCATCTATAGAACCAGTAGTATCAATGAGCAGTACAGGTGACAGCAAACAAGCAGCGGTTCAAGGTAGCGGCGATGAAGTGCAGTGAGGTAATAAAAACATCTCAGGTCCGGGTACATGAAACAATTATCATCTAGAGTGCAGGTAGTAACCCTACATAGCAATAATCCAGTGCAAACAAATAACGTAATCAACCCAACTAACCACCAACCCCCACCCCAATATCTCAAAACTGCTGAAGTATCTGTCACTGCGAAGGAGGCAAGGGGACCCCAATGGGAGCCCTCCGCCCGCCTCCACCAATAGATCCCCTGATACCCACCCATAGTCTACGGGCAGTCCCCCGGACTACAGAAGGTCAAACGAGGGTACTAGCCCCTACACTCGCTTCGTCGGTCACCTACACTCGCTTCGTCGGTCAGAGCGGATATTCTCGAGAGGTCCCCAACTGAGAGAGTTTCATTATATTTACGAGGCCGAATTCCCCGGCCGAGGCACCGAGGCAGATGTGCTGGCGTCGCTATGAGACTGAGAGCGGTGCCTGGATCTTGATCTTCTAGTGCCCTTGAGTTTAGGCTTAGGTGGTTTACGGACAGTTTCACCAGTCGAAGAATCCGACTCCAGCCTAGGCGGCGAGTGCGGCCGCACCCATACCGTTTCGTCTGTCCAATTGAAGACCTCTTCGGGCGACTCAAAGAACAAAGTGCGTGACTGATAAACCACTCGCAGTCTGGCAGGATACAGGAGGGCATATGGCAGTTTCAATTCACGGAGGCGGGCCTTCGCCGCCATAAAGGACTGCCGCTTCTGCTGAACCAGTCTGGTATAGTCCGGAAATATAAGGATACAAGTGTTTTCAAATTGAAGGGGTTCCTTGAGTCGGGCCTGTTTCAGGATGGCGTCCCTGTCGTGGTGGTTTAGGATCTTTGCTATGACTGGTCTTGGCCTGGCTCCCCGGGGGCGGCTTCTGCATGAGGGCCCTATGTGCCCGTTCAATAACAAAACAGCGAGACATCGATTCCGGGGGAAGCCAACTGACGAGCCATTTAGTCAAGAACTGTTCCATGTCTCCCCCCTCACATCCCTCCGGAAACCCCACAAAGCGCAGATTACTCCTCCTTGCCCTCCCTTCTGCATCTTCAACGTGAGCAGCCAAGCCTCTGGTAATGGTTTCCAGCGTCGCCACTTTCTTTTTCAAAGTAGTAACAGAGTCCTCCACTTCTGAGACCCTAGTCTCGGCCTCCGTGATTCGCTCCAATTCGTTTAGTAGATCTTGGAGAAGTAGTACTTCAGAGCCCACCTCCCCGATTTTAGTTTCCAAGGCGGTTCTGGACTGCGTAATGACCGCCATGAGGGCTGCATTATCCGGGACCCCACCCTGAGCGACCCCTGGGCAGCCGCCGAGGCCCCCGGCCCAGTGTAGCGGTCTAACGTGCTTTGTTTAGCCGAGCCCCATGTCTGCTTATCTTTCGTCATTGCGGCAATAGGGCTCCAATGCAGTGGATTGCTGGCAAGGCAGGCCCCCCGACGGAAGCTCCAGTTCAAATAAAGCAGCTAAGTCCAAGGCACGCAGACCCTTCACCTGCGCGCTCTCACTCTACGTGGGCCGGGTCCGGTATGGCGGCTCCTGAAGAGGCAGGACCCGGGCGGAGATCTCCCACCCACAAGCCGCACCGAGCGCTCGCTCTGCCGCCTCCGCAGGCAGTCGAAACTGCCCCCCCCTCCCCGACCCTACCCCCCTCAGCAGGTGTCCACCTGTCTCCAAAAGCTCGGGAGGGTGCCCCAACAGCCCACACACGAGGCCACCCAAGCGTCTGCAAAGTCACGTCTCAACAAGCCTCCGCCAATGATGGCGTCCACATATATCCAGGGGAAATCTCTATCTGCTTGGGCCTCCCAGGCAGCCGCAGCTACTCCCTCCGGCACTGGCTTCAATGGTCCGTGAGGCCCGAGTAAGTCACCTCCATGCTCCCGATATATGCA
The DNA here is from genome assembly GCA_963921515.1 of Calotriton arnoldi. Lineage (NCBI taxonomy): Eukaryota > Metazoa > Chordata > Amphibia > Caudata > Salamandridae > Calotriton > Calotriton arnoldi. Next base: position 1,839,049 of record CAWUFW010001812.1, on the reverse strand, counting down.
CCCCAGCGGGCCAGGACAAGCCCCGAGCAGGCCGGCTCGTGAACACCCAGCTCGGGCGCCGCGCGACCTCAGAGGCACCGCAAAAGATGGCTCAGGTCCCGGGGGCGCCGCTCCCACCCCGACCCCCAATGCGCAGGCCCACACTTCCCATGCGGCCCGATCTGGCTGCCGAAATTCAGCCAGGGAACGCAGGGGGGGGGGGGGGAGGGGAGGGAATCAAGGCTCCACCAGGAAGGCCCCAAACAGCCAGGAATGTAGTAGCCACCAACTATGTCCGAGGCGACTGGCCAACCTCCTCACGCGGCCCGATCCAACCGTCGATAGTCCACAAGGGGACACAGGGGGGAGGGGGGAAAATCCAAATCACCCGCTGAATCACCGCCCGTTATTTCCTGCCACCGGCCCCAACCTCCTGCAGTCCCGGTATCAGGCCACTATGGGCCAACGCAGTAAAGAGCGAATCCTCGGGGGGGGGGCCCCCCCCTCCAGAAATGGCCCAGACGGCCAGGAGTGCCGCTCTCCTCCGCTACACACAGTGCGGCCGCCCAACCCCCCGCGTGGCCCGATCCGGCCGCCGGAGTGCAGGGAAAAGGCGCGGGGGGGAGGGAGCCAACGGCCACACCCAGAATATCCAGGCCCGTCAGGTTCGTCTCAAACTCCCTCCGTCCGCCGGGTAACAGACCCAACTCCTCGCGCGGCCCGGTTCGGCCGCCGAAAAACAGCGAATGGGCGTGGGGAAGAAAGGGGGGGGGGCCCAGCACATTCACTAGATCGCCTCTGCCACGTCCCCTCCGCATAGGCGCCACAACAGCTCCGGCCCCAGAGCCGCCACCAGGGGCCAACGGCAAATCACCAAGCTCTCCTCCTGCGAGGCAGGGCTGCGCCTCGATCCAGACCTCGGCCACGTCTGGCTGCCGCCCAATCCGCTCCGCCTCGAGCTCGCGAGCCGGGCCTCCAGGCTGCGAACCTCGGGAAAGACGCCTCCAAAGTCACGGAACCGGTCGGTTTTCGCCGTTTCGCGTTCCCTGCTGGTTCCTCTCGCACTCCGATAACTTTTCTGCTAAAACAAGCCGACGAGGTGGGATAATACAGGATAATTAAGACGGGCTCAGCGGAGCTCGCCTAAAGTGCGACCGCCATGCTGGCTCGCTAGGCCATGCCCCCCGGAAAATAAACTTTTAACCATACCTTTTGATTTTGTTTCAACATTCTCTGGCTTAGTGTAAAACTCTGGGACCCCCCCGGGTGGTAAAACTTGTTTTGCATATGCAAGCCTGGAGATAGCTAACATCACCTTTGTGAAACTAGCTTTAAGCTTTCCCCCAATACTCAGCCATAGAAATAAAAGACTGATTTTAATAACTACCAGGTAGCCCAATGTAAGAAAGTGCCCTCTTTTGGGCATGGTTGCCCCTACTTTTTGCTAAACTGCTGATGTACTTTGACTGAGTGTGCCCTGGGTTTCTGCCAAACAGGTACCCAGGGCCTTTCCCTAAAACAAAACCCAATTGGCACTCTTTGGCCACAGGTCAGTCCCTTGTAAATGGTACCACAGGTACCAAGGACACTGTGGCCAGGGAAGGCTTCTAAGGGCTGCAGCACTTTCTGTGCCACCCTTAGAGGCCCTGTACCTTTACACACACATACTGCCTTTGCAGGCTGCGTGTTTTGGTGCAGAACAAAGTGAAGAGTCGACATGGCACACTTCCCTGTGTACCATGCCTACAATCCACTGCCGTGGCATAGGTCAGCACCCCCTCTAGCTGGGTGCACTATACCAGTGGTGAGGGTACAGGTGCGTGAGCCCTGTACCCCTACAGTGTCTAAGCCAATTCTTAGACCTTGTAAGTGCAGTAATGCCATTAAGAATATATGGTGCTGGGAGTTTGTCATTACGACCTCCAATGGCTTTACCGAAAACTGAGAAGTTTGGTATCAAACTGCTCAGCAAATTAAACCCACACTGATGCCAGTGTGGGATTTAATGAAAAATGCACACAGAGGGCATCTTAGAGATGCCCCCTGAAAAATGACCTAACACGTGTCCAGGCTGAGTGTCTGCTCGCCAGCTGCCACCACCAGACATGCTTCTGGACCCCTGGGCCGAGAGCCTGCTGCTCTCGGGGGTCTGAAACAATGCACACCCTGAGACAAGATGCCAAGCCTCCTCCCCCAGGATGGGCAGGGTCCACGAAGGGGAAGCTTCAAAGACTTGCCACCTTTGTGAGCTTTCCCCAGGCCTTTGCTGGTTCCAGCAACTGGCCCTCACCGGTTCTGCCCCCCACTTTGGGTGGGAGAATCGTCGAGCAACCAAGTGAGGAAGGGAGGTGAGCCCACCTTTGCCTACCCCACCTCTCAGGTGGGGGAGGCGAGGTGAAGAACAACTCTGTCCCACCTTCTTGCAGATGGGGGGGGTGGGGGACCCAGCCAACCAAAGTGAGGCATATGCCCCCCTCCCACTGGAGGGTGGCATAATAGGGGGTGTACCCACCCCAAGGAAGGGACCCAACCTTTACTTACCTGAAACGCCCCTAAATCTAGTACTTGGGGGCATCCCTGGACCTCGCCTCCTTAGACAAGAACCGACCAAGAGGAAGAGAAGAAGGAACACCGAAGAGCCGTGCTGAAACTAAGAAGAGGAGGACGCCCACTGACTTGGCCCCAGCCCTACCGGCCTGCCCCCACCTCAAACCTGCTCCAGCGAAATCCCGGTGTGTCCTGCAGCCAGCAACCTCAAGAACCCTGAGGACCTGCCCTCCCCTCCACAAGAACGACTGTCTCCCGTGAGCACCGGATTTGTTCACCCACAGACTCTGGCTCCGGCCAAGTCCGCGAGTCTGCACCACTCTGCACACGACGCCTGCGGCCCGAGTTCGAGTGGCCCAACACCACGAGGAGGTCTCCCCGGCGATCCTGACCTGAGATCTGGTGATTTCTGACCTGCCTCGCGAAGCCTGCAGCCTCTTTTTGGAGGATCCCCCCCGACCGCGACAGGAGCAGGTAAGAGAACCCGACGCCTAAAGACACCCCTGCACCCGAAGTCCCACAGCCTTGGGTGGCCCAACCGACTGTGATCCCAGCATGCCAACTTACCTCTCCAACCGGTGGTCACCTCCAGAAGATCTTCAGTCCTAGAGCATGCAGTCTTTGTTGAAACCGGGGAATCCCCATTGAAACCAACAGGGCACCCAACCCCAAAACAGCACCTTGCACACCGCCGCCCCTGTGCCGCTGCGGGTATACTTTGGGTGCTGACTCTGATCCCCCTTTGCCCTGAGCCTAACACCAGGAGCTTTGCTCCCACAAGCTTGTGGCCTGCTCATGAGCAGCCACCAACCAGAGGCCCGCTGTCCCCCATTGGATAACATTCAGCACTCTGCACCCGGCTGCCCTAGTGAAGCTGAGGGTACTTTGAGAGTGCATCTTTGACCCTGGCAGAACCCTGGTTCTAACCCCAGAATACCAACTCCCACAAACTTATACTTGCCTGCAAACCAATAAGTTCATTTTTCTCCATAGGAATACATTGACTGAATTTTCTTGTGTGGAGTTGGTTTGTATGAAACATTAAAAAACTGTCTATGTACTAAAAGTGAATTTACTTACCTTTTGTCTGGGAAATGTCTCAGTGTGATATCTAGGCATATCACACTAATTAGCAATAGTAATCTGAAAAGTAACTGAAAAGTAATTTCGAAACATTGACTTGCCTGTAATTCAATCAACTGCATTTGAACCTGCATTCAATTGTAAAACATTGCATAAGATGTTGCAAAGCATTTATTTCACTTACCTGCACCAGGCGTGGCTTGGTTCTAAGAAATAAAATAACATAATATTTTTTGATACAAACAAATTTGTCTGAGTTCAGTCTTTGAGTGTGTGACATCATTTGCTGCCCGAGTGTGTACAACAAATGCTTAACACTACCCTCTGATAAAGCCTTGCTGCTCGCCCACACTACCATAAATAGAGAGTAAGATGCTATCTACTTTTACCTCTGCCTACATTCGGGGTTCCACTGGACTCTGTGCACACTCTACCTCATTTTGGTATAGTATATACAAAGCAAGCTTCCTACACCTAATCCCTCCGCAGAGTGACAAATAAAAGTAGCTGTGTATTGTGACACAGCTAACAGCTTTCATACAAAGCAATTCTCCACCTGTTGTAAAGTTTCTGCATTACTGTTACCCCATAGACCAGCATACCACCCCCACTGAGGTTCATTGGCTTCTGTAGATGTGTAGAATTTCCTTCACCGGTTTCTGGCCCAATTTTGATGCTAAGCGAAAGACTGACGTAATCAACCTTTGGAGTGGATATGCCCTTAAACTGAATAAAAATCCCCAGTTAAGGGCAGAGTCGAATGGCATGCCCAAATAAGTAAAATAATCCGCTTTGGCAACCTGAACTCCTCCTACGAGTTTTTTTTTTTTTTTTATTTCGCATTTTTGCGTCCACTTCTCATGATGAACAATATTGTTACTTTTTTTAAGTCCCAGATCGTTCATAAAGGTTGTAAGGGCATCTAAGAGGATTTGTGGACTATTATTGGTCCTTGCAAGAAGGGCCGTGTCAACTGGATATAAGAGAACTGCCACTGGGTGATTCCCTAACTGAGGCATATCTTTCCCAGCAAAGCACAGATGATTTTCCAATCCGTTGATATCGATCCGGAACAGAAAGGGAGGCATGATGCATCCCTGTTGGACCACACATGTAGATTAATTTTGGCGAGAGTTTGTCATTTGGCCCATAGTGAATCCTAGCTGAGGAATCTCGGCATATTTGTTTTAGCAAGTCAATCAGTACCTTTTTCACCTCTATATAACGCCCACAGTTTTGAGCACTGTACCGTATCAAAAGCACAGCAGAGGTCCATAGTGTGTATGTATTGTATTGTAATTGCATTTATATAGCGCTTACTACCCCTGATGAGGCGTCAAAGCGCTTTTTTCGGCGAGTAGCACGCTACTCTGGAACCCATAAAGGATTAGTGGTTAATTAGTATAGTGAAATATGAAAGTAATTTGAGTAGTGGATATTAGTCCGTTATTTGGATTGAGAAGGATAGCGGAGGGATAGAAGAAGGAAAAAGGTTTATTTATTTAGCGCTTGTTACCCCTGATGGTGTGTTGTAGCACTTTTTGGGCGAGTAGCATGCTACTCCAGAACCCATTAAAGGATTAGTGGTGAATTAGTATAGTGAAGGGCTCCCCTTCTGGCTTTGACCTGGTATTCCCCTAATATGAGGGATGGATTAAGGCACTGATTGACTGTGCCCAGTCAATCTGTCTGTTCCAGTGAGTCAAGAACCTCATAAGAATTCCTTGTCTTGACATTGAGGTTCAAGAGTTTTAATCTTAACATTGAAAGCGCTGAACAAATTGAAAGCCGTGTCAACTGAGTCTTAATTGTGCGAAATTTGTAGACTAAGGGATGCAGGCGACGATGCAAGTTTCTAAAAGCAAAAGGATTTTGAATACTTAAACAGTGTGTTCCCCGGGGGAAGCTTTTGGACAGTTGCCAACCCATGCTATTCTTACAGTTCGGATTTTGGCTGACCAGTCCCATCCAGAATACCTTTTTAGCCAGTAAGCAGTCTTGTTTTTTAAAGCAAACTGGTGGTCTCTCTGTGATGGGGCTGAAGTTGGGGCATCCTCCAGAACTATAATGAACTGGGTGAATTCTGGTGGCAGTATGCAGGGCAGGTAAATCTTCTATCTTGGTTGGTTATTTGCAGCTGTGCTTTTTGAACATTACTGTCTCTCATTGTAGTATCTAATTTACTTCCTGGGTTGGTGTCAATCATTTGAGAATATTGAGTCTTTTGTGCAGATAGTGCCCATTTCTCTGGGCATGATGGGTAAGCAGAGACACTATCTGAAGGCTTTCTTGTGCCTTGCAAAGATTCTTTCAGTGTGCCTTCCAGATTTGATTTTATGTAGGATTTCGGTGCAGAATCCCTCAAAGGATTTTTCTAACTTGTCAAAATATTTTGTGCAATGTTCTTTTCCTCTATTTTCCAGAGCAATCATGTTCACCAAATTGTTTTTCCTCGAGGCTTGCTTCTGGCGGCAATTTGTATGATGAACAGTTATTATATCCTTTGACTTTCCCAACTTGTACTTGTAATGTCAGGGCATCTTTTCTCTGCCTCTTATTTGGGGAAGGATTGGTTGATACAATGTTTGCTTCGGTGATTTTGGTCAGAGTGTCGTGTTATGCTGGCATTAGTTGTATTTTCCTTAGTTATATGGAGTCCATTTTGGTTCCCACCTTGTCTGGTCCCAGTGACGTCACAAGCACTTAGATCCACTATTGCCACTGCAGGCACTAAGTCCTAGCTCAAGTTTGAAAGCTGCACCATGTTTAATTGCTGCCACTGTGCAGCATTTATCCTCCCCTTACCAACTCAGTTTCGTTATTATGAGCTTCCATCATAGTTGTCGAATAGCTGGTGGTAATCAGTTGTTGAGTCTCTGTAATTTATTTTCACATTTAATTGTTATTTTCTGCTTACCCATAGTTAGCTGAGTCTTCAAATTGTCTGCAAAGCAGCTTCAGTGAGTAATCATATATATGTGTGTTCTTGTCTCTGGAGGCCAAGAGGGGTGGCCCAGCTCAGCCTCTTGAGGGCTCTGGCAGGCGCAGATGGGCCCGGTCGAGTGAACACCAAGTCATGTCTGTCCAACATTCATACACATTGTTCTTCCCAGACAAATTGTTTCCCTGGACAAAAGCAGCATTGCTGCCAAAGACTGTTAGGTCCTTCCACATTGGGCAACTCATCACCTTGCTGGCTTTCTGCTCTCCACCTCATCCCTCTTAGGAGGGCCCTCATTTTTTTACTTTGATCGAAGCGGATATCATGGTTCAGACACATCAACGATTTGTGAGCTTTTCCCATGCAATAAAGGGGAAAGCAGTGCAAAAGAGAACCATATACCCATAGATTTCCTTATTTATTTTATCGATTTGTATGCCACAAACTTGACCCTAAGGCATCAGACCTCTTTACAGGGTTAGCACAGCAGCAATTACACGAGTTACATAAAAAGTAAATAACAGGACATAATAGTATAAAAGGAAGTGCACAATAGGCAGTAGAATATGTGAGTGATTTAGGAGCAATTGCGCAGGTTACATAAAAAGTGATTGGAAATGCGTAGAAGCCGTATAAAGCGAAGTATACGATTTCCAGTAGGATATGCAAATGCTAGAGCTCGGAGGTAGATTATAGTAGGGAGTTGCGAAAGTGGGGAGAGTGGAGTCACAGTTCTTCCCCAAGGAAGTGGTACTCAGAATTAACTGCAGGACATGTGAGCGATATAGCAGCAATTACATGAGATTTACGGGAGTTACATAAAGGAGTAATTTAAAATCCATAGTACTGCATGAAGAGAAGTATACGATGGTCAGTCAGTAGGGTATGCAAACACTATAGTTCCGAGGTATATTAAGGTATGAGTTTGCTAACGTGGGGAGAGTAGAGTCAGAGTTCTTTCCCAGGATAGTGGTACTCAAATTGAGATGGAGGGTGAAGGGGAGAAATAATTAGGCCAATCAGATCGCTGGGGGGGAGAATTAGGTAGTTATTGAGAAGTTTACGTTTCCTCTTGAAGTGATAAAAAGAGTGACTGTCACGTAATTTCTGAGGCAACAAATTCCAGAACTTAGTAGCATTCCCAGAGAAGGCGCAGGTGTGTGATTTTTCCCTCCTGAATTTGCGTGTATTCCGGAGTTGATTGTTGGACCTTTGAAGAGGTCTCTTTTGGCTGGCTTTTGAAAGTTTATTTGCGAGGTAAACTAGTTTTTCCATGTAGAGAGCTTTGTTGGTTATGCAGGCAGTTTTTTTATATACATCTTGCGTCAATGGCTAGCCAGTTGTGCTTCCTAAGAGCAGGAATGATGTGGTCGAAGTGACTCTCCCCCGACAGAAGTCTGGCTGCTGCATGGTGTGTAGCTTTCAAAGGGGCTACGTGTGTTGTTATTGCGGTGCCTGTAGTCCAGTGTGGAAATGACCAAGGGTTATACCACAGTCTTTAGGGCTTTGTTGGGGATGAAAGGTTTGATTATTATTATTTTTTTTTAATAAGGTGTTTCAACGTGTAGAAGGCGCTTTTAGCTGAGGCATTAATATGCTCTTTCATGGTCAGGTTTTTGTTAAGTGTAATCCACAGAGATTTTACAGAGTTGGAGACAGAAAATTTGCAGTTTAATGCAGTGAGATGGTTGAGCCAACTCTCAACGGGAAATTACTTTTGCCATGAACAGAAGTTCGGTTTTGTTGTGGTTAAGCTTAATATGGTTGCTAATCAGCCAGGATTAAACCGTTGAAAGAGCGCTGTTTATTTTTAACTGACGAGATTCTCATGTGGATTTGGGTGTCATCAGCATAGAGATGATAGGCAACTCTGGCTTGTTTCAGGATCAATGCAAGGGGTTTCATATAGAGGATGAATAGAGCAGGGGACAGGCTTAATAATTGAGAAACTCCTTGCGGGACTGGTGTTGCTTTTGAGGTGGAGTTGTTTAATTTGATTAACTCTGAGCGTTCTTTCAAAAAGGACGCAACCCACAGAAGAACAGTTCCATTGATACCAGCATGTTGTGAGAGGGTATTTAGGAGGATGTTCTGGTTGACCGTATCAAAGGTAGCCGAGCGCTCCAGGAGGATTAGGAGGCAGGTCTGGCCTTCGTCCAGTGATCTGTGTAGGTCTATGATGTTCAGTATGGCAGTCTCTGTGCTTCAACCTTTCCTGAACCCAGATTGGAAGGTGTCGTGTAGGTTGTATTTTTCAATGTGGTTGAGATGTGCTAGCACACATTTTTCAATTATTTTGGTCAGAAGAGGGAGTTTGGTTATAGGTCTTTAATCGGTAAGGTCGTTCTGGTTTACGTCTGGTTTTTTGATGAGGGGGTGACTTGGCCGAGTTTGAGAGATATCGAGCATGGAGGTGCTCGATAAGGAGGAGTTTATGATTTTGTTCCACGTGATGTAGCAGATTTTTTACAAGCGCAGTACAGAGGGGGTCTACTTAATGCAAGCGAGAGGTTTGAGTACTTCTTCAGTGATGTAATCTAATTCAGTACAAGTTGCGTCATTTTTCAATTGCAAGGGGATGAGGTTGGTGTTCAGGGTTGCTGAGAGGGGAGGTTTGGGGGACACAGCCATTAGTAAGAGGTAAGGCTTTCCAAGATGGGGTGACCATGGTGTGGGGTATGGAGGTGGGTTGGTCAAGAGAGAGTTCGATGTTAGTTATTTTTTCAGAGAAGAATGTAGCAAACTCTTCACAGCGCTTGGTAGAATCATTGATTGTTGAGGGAATGAGGAGGTTTGCTGCTTGATGTTGAAGAGGTCTTTAGGCCTGTTCCCAGACTAGTCCAGTTGGACTCGCAAGAAGGAGGATTTTTCTCTGAAGATGTGTTTTTTGTATTTTTGGCGTTCAGCTCGGAGGATCGAGAGATTAGTTAGTGAGGGTTGTTGTCTCCAGTGTCTTTTAGCCAGTTGGAGTTGTCGCCTTTCATTGTTGAGGTCTTTATTAAACCAGGACCTGGACGGGGTAATCCTTGATTACTTGAGTTTCAGAGGGGTGACTGCGTCAAGAAATTCTGCCATTTTTGTGTTGTAGTAGGAGATTAGATCATCGACGGAGGTGAGGTCGGGTGGAGGTAGAATTTGGGAACTGACTAATGCTTTCAACTTTCCTTGGGGGATTCGCTGTGTTTTCCTTGCCTAGTGCTTGGGACGGATAGCTTGGCAGATGGCCATAGGATGGATGGCATTGAGACTGAAAAGAATTAGGTGGTGGTCAGTCCAGTCAGAAGTTAGGATAGAGTGCAGAGATAAGGTGTTCTGTTTAGAGATGATTGCGTCCAGGGTAGAGCACTTGTCATGGGTTTGTTTATTGCAGTGTTGGGTGAGCTCGTTCACTTCCAGGAGGAAGCATGAGCTTGTACTGTCGGATCTTCTGCATTGTTCAGGTGCAGGTTTAGATCTCCTAGCAGGCCTCGAAAAATCTGCAAAAGGCTACTAGACCTGCAGGTCTAGTGACTTAAATAATCTACTGGACCTAATTATAATGCTTGTTGACCCATAAACTGGTTTCAATTTATGTGATCCTTGGCAAGTATTTTAATTCACTGAGACGCCATTTTCTTCTTTTTCACATATGACAGCACCTTCAAATACGCGAGTTCAGCACGTCTGCTATACAGAAAACTCTTTTATTTGATTTAATAGACTAAACATTAGCTCCATATAGAATACAAATCTAGCCACATATAGGATACACATGACTGCAGACCTGCCTCTTCGTTCATTAATTGCATTGACATCATGTTTAAAAACTATCACTTTTAATAAATACATAACTAAAGCATAAAGTAGCAACTTTATTTTGCTACATTAACGTGCAACTTCAAACCAGTATGCTTCACCCAAACAAGGATTTTCAGCGGAACAGCATGTGCATCAATTATATGACCTGTTTTCCTGTAGCTGTTGGCATATATGTTCGAAATAGAACAGTTACCATGGCAACGATTTGTATCCATTTTTTCGCTTTATATGCTGGAGCCTTTTCTCTCTGTATTGGATTTGGGTTTAGTACAATTGCTATTCTGTGTGCGTATTTTATTTGAAGTAATTATAATGCGAACAACCCCAAAATGGAAATATTTGGTATTCAAAATGTCACCCTCCCCCATTACTCACCCATTCCTCGTTTACTTTTTCCATTGCTCATTTACTTTTTCCATTGCTCATCCTCTGCAGCTTTTAGTCTACATTTATAATTATTCTTTCCCACTATTCAGTGTATATATATATATACATATATATATATACGCTTTTCAGCTAGAATTTTGTTTTCACTCTTCCTAGATCCTTATGCATTTTGAGTTGCACCTACCCTCTGTTAGTGTGTGTTATATATAATCAAACTCTGCAATCCAGCCTCTTACATTGTGTCTTCAGGCAGTGATGATAGTAAAAAGAAATTACTATAAGCACTCTCCATTATACCTAACCAGGGTGGGAGTCCAGGTGCGGGGTTAGTGAGTCATGGTAATGGCCCAGTCAAATGGCTGCCTCGGTGATGGGAACCTCGGGAACCCCTTTCTTGTAACCACTGCAGTAACACAGGCTGAGTCTGTATTTTTTTTTAATCATTTCAAGACGGCAAACACCATTTGGAGTGGTAAATAAAAAAAAAATGCATTCTTACTTGTACGACAGCTTTTTTGCAAGACATAGCAGCCTAGCAGCAAATGGTAGCTGCCAGCCCAACCCCCACCCCCAAAAATGGCATACCTTGTATTGAAAAGTGATATCTCTGCATGAACTGAACCAGTGCTGCTTTGCAGAAAGCAGGTATTTAAGTCTTTGCAGCTGTCCCCTCTTTTCGCGCTTTGAATAGTCAAACATTCACAAATGACACTAACCCTGAAAATCTACAGCATGACAGCAGAAAGTTGGAGAAGCGCTAGCTTTTAAAACCAAACTGGATTTCTCCGTACTCTGCATTCCTTCATTAATTGAATCATCAAAAAACAGAAGTGTAGCTATTGCCTTCCTACCCTTATTCCACTTCCAAACCACACTGAAACAAGCATTGGCATAGCCAATAGGTCTCGCCTTTGGGACCTTATAAGTGTTTAGCCATGCAGCACTTTAACCTGGGTGCTGTGCTGCTAGGGATTGAAGAGCAATTTCACAACCATCTAAACGGAGGCATTGGCAGCAATGAGGCAATGCTTGGGTTCACCGTTCCTAGGGAGCAAAAAAGACATTAAGCGCATCAACGCCTTTTTGGGGTAGTAAGCACTATATAATTCCAATTTAATTCAATTGCCAACAAAAATACTGCGGATAGCTTTGTCTGTCGTACAACTTTTCAGTTAGTTTTAAAGAATTCAAAAGTTTGGAATGTGCACGCATTAGCTTTGGAATTACCTACTGATGTGCACCGGTATTCTCCAGACGTAGCATGATTTTGCCAGCAGTCTTTTAATGGCATGAAACCACCTCTGGTTGCGATATTCTTCCCAAAATGTGCGGTGGCTAACCTGGGATGTAACTTAGCCCAAGGTCACACATGGGGTCAGCGTGAACGACTCTGTTCATGAACTGCTACAGCCTCAGACACTCCCCCTCTCAGGGCGGCTACAAGAAAACAAGCGAGAACTAGAGATTGTTTGTTTTCTTCTTTAAGAAAAAATGCAGACTAAAAACAGAGACCAAAAGGGTGAAGGAAAAGTGTTGTACCAAGGGCAAATTTGATCTTATTCAAAAAGTATTAAATAAAAGTAGAAAAATAGAGGTAAAACAACTGTGAAGAAATAAATGGCAATTATTGTGGTACGTTGCACTTCAGACCTAACACAGACATCACTATCCAAAGTGGCCTGTGCAAGAAAAACGTTTCTGGGAAGAGAACGACCATCTTTTGGGGGGAAAGTGGCTTACTTACTCGCCTTTCATTTTTTTTGCGAAGGTCCTACAACTTCCCTTTTTGCGAAGGCCCTTCAACTTCCCCGAGGGCAGGTGGCGAATAATAAAGACGGATGAAAAGAAATCATATTGAGAGGAGGTGCACTTTGAAAGGTGTGATCCAAACAGGGCAGGCACAGAAAGCTGAAACGTAGTGCACACATTTGAGAACTACCCATGGAATAAGAACGAGTCCAGCAACAAAGCAAATAACAATAGGCTGACGAAAAACAAGCATTTGCAATGCAATAGGTCTCGCATTTGGAACAGTTTGAGCTCTTGGCATTGTAAATGACTAAGCCTTTTATGTGTTGGTTTTTAAAACATAAATAAAAGGCATTATCATTTACAATGCCAATAGCTTAAACTCTCGCAAATGTGAGACCTATTGCATTGCAAATGCTTGTTTTCTCTGCTTTTTGTTAGGATCAGTACCTCCACTACTTACGTATTTCAAAAGCACAGAATTATTAAATCATCCCTTCGGAGACAGATTTTGGGAAAGAGTAGACCTTGTTTGCATGCTCTTTGGGGCACATGTTGACAGAACCTGCACTGCAGCTGTGGCATGGAAACCTCTACTTCTGCTGAGCAGGTCAGCGATTGTGCTCTAGCTCTCCCTGAGGTGAAGGTTGTTAAATCTGATGTTTACCCTGCCTTCAGAAATGGAGGGGCGCGAGGGAACGGGGTAGAAAAGGGTTAGTGTCTTTCAGTCGAGTTAGTAGGTTGCGTCCAAGCCTCTTCGAACTTTATTCATGAGCTGAAAATGTGAACATGTGTCTATCCTTCCATCACAGGCTACGAGAGCAGAGGCTACATCTTTATAACTACAAGGAGATGTAACTTTATTACGAGTAACCAGTTTCCTTCAAGTAAGATGTAACAGTGTCCTACAAATATACTCCACAACTTCTTGAACTATTCGTCATCTTTCAAGTTCTGCCGGGGTTTGATAAACTAATAAAATGGATAGAACAAAAGTAATGATCAGATTGTGTCTCCTATGCTTTTGTTACACCCCTTGTATATATTCCCTGCTTACCCTCTTTTATTTTTTCGACATTAGAAAACCAAACCATTCTGGTAATAAAAAAGCCACAGCTAGACACATCAGAACATGTGTAACATTACATGGAGTCTCAGGGTTAGCAATGGGGGGAAGGGGGCTTTACTTAAATATGGGAACATGTCTTTAACTCCGTCACTCTGCTCACATAATTTCATAAACTAATGTCTAAATTAACAGCGTAACCACATGTGCCATTTGAGATATTGTCTACAGATTACAAACAGGAAACCGGTCATAGCAAGTTTACAATTTGGTGCGCCTACAAACACACATAAGCATACACAGGCAGACCCATGCACACAGACTAATCTACAAAGACACTTACAAATTTACCCACAGAAGCACTTTCACACAAAAGCAGGCACCCAAAGAGAGACACACACACACTGACGCACAAAGCCACAAACTTGCAAAGACACACAGATAGGCACTTTAAGGAAAAAACTTATACCGAGACAAATTCAAACACACGGAGGAACACACAGGAAGGTTGTTGTTATCTCAATTTAGCAATTTATAGCCGACTGCAAGCAGTGATTGACACAAGACAGTGAGGATTAATGCCCAAGGCTGCCTTGTGAATTAAGAAGGGATTCATTTAAAGAGTCAGTGATGCTGTAAAGTATTTTAAATTGTAACTGCATTTTGACAGGCTCCTGAGTTGTCTTGATAAAGCAAAAAACAATGATCGTAAAATGTGGAGAGGAGGCAATTTTTCGTAGGCTAATGTGTTCCCATACTCCCCATACCCTATGGCAAAAACCCGGCCTTTATGCTGTGGGCGGTGCTCCAAGAGGCAATGCCCTTGTAACTTCTTTCAGCAGCAAAGCACATCAAAGGCACATCAATTACTGTACTGTAAAACTGACAGGACACGCCGATATAAACACTCATACCGTGTCCTACATCTGCAGCAGCAAAACGAGGGTTTAAATGCATTAGGGTGGCGGGAGGGTAAACGTAAAGCGCCCTAACGAGGTGAAGATTATTCATGAAGTGTGAGGAGGGCTGGGTCTGTAGGGGGCCGTGGGTGAAAATTCCCGTTCCAGAGGTTGGAAAGGGGCAGTGCTGCGTGAGAACAGAACCACAGGTGGTAAATATGCCCCCCAGGGTTGGGGATGGGGGGCTGTCATAGCCACTGAGCTCCGTCACAATGCTTCACAAAACTTGCAGAGCACAGAACGCATCGCCGACACGGAGATGGAGACGCAAATAACACAGCCCTCTCACATTTCACAACCTGCATACCTCAAGTGTCAACACGGGCAGGACAAGCCTGAGGCGATGACCCCTCGGAGTCCTGTCACGGAGGGAGACCGGAAGTAGTAGTGTCACGTCTCCCTTTACGGCCTAATACCACCATCAGTCTCTCAACTACGTCATCGGGGACGTAGAAGCAAGAGGCACGCGCTCCTAGCCACTTGTAGCCTAAAGCTACGTATATAAAATGATTGAATTCGGCATATTTGAAGGGGCCCAGTTTTCCTGTAATGCAGCTTGTAATATGTAGGTAGATATTCGCCATGCAATCTGGTATGCCGGCGCCCTTCTTGAAGATGCATGCTAAGCACTAGGAGCCACGCAGACACAATGATCCCAACAGAAAGCCACTGCGATACAAAGAGATACAAGCTAACTCGTAAACATGATCCGTCACTACACGCCCCCTAAGCACAGACTAACTCGTAAACATACACGCCCCCTATAGGTAAGAAATTCAGTCACGACAGCCGGCAAGCAGACAATCCAGTCCGGATGGGCCGGGCGAAAAGGAGACCGGGCGGAAACAAAAATGCCTCGGTTTCAATCGGAGGCCACCGTTTTACATAAACGATGACGCCAGCCAATGAAAATGAGGGGCGGGGCTTCAAGTCCCCTTCTGAAATCTCCTCGATCACAATAGCCCTTGGATAGCGAGCAGCGCATGCGCGCTGAACGCTAGGCGAGACCTAAAAAATACCAAGGTGACCTGATAAACACAAAAGACAGCAGTCAATTGGTGAAAGAGCCATGCACGTGAAACTCCATCAGATAAAAATGACTGAGGAAACTGGGATCAGGGCAGAATCCAAAGTGGTTTACCTTATGCCAAGCAAAAAGGGTTTAGTCACTTCAGTTATCAGAACGAACGTCTCTTCAAATACAAAGAAACGGGAACTGAACCCAAGTTTCTTCATGTCACCCTTCCCGTGCTGCAGAAAGACGAACCCTGGTTTTTAATATGTCCCTGGTAGAGGGCTGTCTTCCTGCCTTATTTCTTCCTCGGAATGAAGAACGACCTGTCGGAGCACTTCACTGTGTGAACAGCTCCCGAGATGAATAATACAACAGAACATGTGTATTTGTAAAGCGCACGTTCACCTAATGGTAACTTAACACTAAATAAGAGATGTTTATTGTTACCCAACTCAATGGTACTCGTTTTATCGTCCTCAGAAGGATGAAAGGCTTAGTGGACCTGGCGGGATTTGAATCTGTGGCCATGAGGTCGAACACAGGCCCTTACAGTGGACGCTTTAGTCCACTAAGCCACCAGACCCCCAACTTCTACATTGTAGTAGTACCCATGTGAGAGGAGAGGGAGGCATCTGTCACCTATGGGCAGAAGCGACCTGACTTGCGAGGCTCTTGCAACATTAGTTTAACTTTTGAGTAGGAGAAGAGAAAGGGGGAGTTGTAACAGTAACATTGTCCTCTTCGTCTACAAACAGAACTTTTCACAGCGCCACTTGATAAAATGAACAGTTGCATCCCAGTGTGATGAAAAAAGGCGCAAGAGGATGGGGCGCTCGGTTCACAGTGTGTGAGCCACCATTGCTTGATTTCACCCTTGGTCTTTTGGGTTGTAGTGTGTCAGTTATGCACGGTGCAGCAGAGATCAAGGTGAGAGCCCGCCTTGGTGCATAGTGGCTTTCGGTGAACTGGTGCAGCCTACGGTAAGGGTGACAGAATCAGAGTGGTCCGACAATCCTCGTTTGATGGCGTTGCAGTTTTGCAGGTTGGAAGTGCAGGCCTGAAATGGGTGGGAGATTCTAGAATGCCTGCCCTTTGTTGGTTGGCAAGCAGCTTGCTGGCGTGCAGAGGTCACATGGGGGCTTCCGCTTTTTAATGTTCTGATAATAAAAAATCAATGGGTTACCTTTTTCAAATAAAAAATACCGTACTTGACAAAGAAGAGATGATGCGAGGTGTCTGCGTTTTTAAGTTTGGCAAAGAAATTTAAACAAGCAAACAAAAGCGAAAGCACGGCAGGCGCGTTGTGTGTACCCTGACCCACGAGGAATGCAGCTGCCACCCTGCGCGCCGCTGCATGGTCCCGAGAGCAAAACGCCGTGGGAGTGAACACTAAAAAAGAGGTGGGACATTCGCCCGCCTTTAGCCATTTGCGTGCTTTTCATTATTGAAAGACGCACGCAAAAGCCAACCACATGCGTGGGGGAGTCAGACACACACAAAGTATTTAGAGTGCTTACAAGAAGCCTCGCAGCGCAGCGCATGCGCGCTGGCTCAGACTCAACCTAAAAAGAACTGTTCCATCATGCCACTATCTTACCGACTCAGAAAACGTCACACATGTCTGTCTGTCTGTGGGACGATCAGGTATGCATGTAGATGAGTAGTATTTCTCTATGACAGAGGTGGAATTGAGAGCGGAGTTCTTAAATCTGCGTCACAGTGAACGGTCGCTCGTTGCTCTGTAAATGTACACTGCCTGTCTGCATTCTCCCATCTCTATATCAGTCCGTCACTTTTACTTCCAGCTTTATTGGACTGGTCTGTTTGGGCAGAGTATTATTACTGAGCACTAGTCTGTGGCATTGTGGCCCCATGCCTTCACTCTTCTCAGAGTATATTGTGGCAGTTTATAATTTACTTCCATCAATCTCACTATTGGCACCATGGTTATGCCATTTTGTTCCCTACATTTCATTTTTCTAATAGCAATTTAATTTAAATAGCTATTATCTCAAAATAGTGCATTGTTCTTCGTTTTCATCAGGTTCGCTTGGTTAATACGGAACCCATGGGTCAGCAGTTCTTTAAACGTTTACTTTCTGTCATTTGTACTGTATCACAAATGCATCAGAGAGTAAAGGAGATAAAGAAAGGGCGTACATATGCATATTTATTAGAGCTGGGTTTGTGTAATTGTGGCTGTGGTAGGTCACTGATAGTGACTATTCTCAATCTTTATAGAGCATAAATTGGTAATGGTGTATTACCAATGACCAGAAAGTCTACTAGAGAGACATGGGTGGTGGGGGGGTCGTTCCGCTTGTGTGCACCACTTACATCGCTAATGTGTGTTGTGTGTACAATTCTAACTTCACAAAATTGAGACTTGCAAATAAAAATTGCCTAATCCAAAACTGGTTGCCATGGGGACCATGGACAATCAGCCTAACTACATCAATACTGCAATTATTGATCAGTCATGATGGGGTATTTCAGTTGACTTGCAGTTAATATAGTGTCTCTTTCACAGCCACACAAGCAGACCGTATACATATGTCGCATGTGCATGTCCCCCGATAAGTCAGTACTGGGATGAGGAAATAAGAACTCTGAGCACTATGCTTACAGAGCCACTGACTAACACCCCACAGCTCTGTCTACTAGGCCTGGTTAAAACCAAGCAACCGTCAAACCGCAGACTACTTGCCATTGTTCTCTTGTTAGCCAAACGGTGTATTGCTATGAAATGGGGTAGTAGGAAAGAACCCAAAGGTAAGGACTGGATAACGGACATGGTACATTGCAAAGAACAGCTAACGACATATGCAGAGGAACTGCCAGCGGCCTCACGCCCGAAGGAATTCTGGGGTCCACTGAGGCAATACTTGCAAACATAGCCTATGGTCTGAGGGAAAGGGAAGGGGAGGGCCAATTGCATGTTGTGATCATAATGAGTGGAAATTCTAGCTGCAGGCAATCATTATACAGGAAGTACAGATTATAATGTTCAAGATAGCCATATTGTATTGTGTATCTACTGCGGTGTAAAGTACTATATGTATGTGAAACACGTTAATAATTCATGAAATCAATAAAAATATTCCCCCTCCCCCCCAAAAAAAAAACCAGTGTCTGTTATTCGGAGATGAGAGTATAACTTTACCATGGTGAAGAAGAGGGTGGTTTGATGTGGCCACTACCTGGGTTGGACGTCAGATGAGGATATGAAGGGGCTATACAACTTTGCCATCAACAGGTGATTTAGGCTTTGAGTTATATTATGAACAGTGAAGGGTAAGATGAGGTCCTGATTTATAAATGGATTTCTCTGAAATGTTTACATTTACGAGTTTCCACTTGTTGATGAAGAATACATGAACCCCACATTTTCATTTAATTAGAAGGCATGTAATAGTTTTCAGCCATGGTTCTGTGCTGGCGCAGACTGGTTACTTGTTCACTTGGACAAGTAAGTATAGGTATCTCTGACAAGGTGGTGGGGGATCCTCGTTCCATATCTTATATTTTCTTTAGCATGTGCTATGTTTGTTGAAGCCTGTGTGCAATTTTTCTGCCTCTGGAGATGGGTATTTAGTTTATGTGATGGAAGCGATTGGGCTTTTATGCACAGACAAGCGAAATATTAGTCTTAGTGTCATCCATCTTTTGCATTACCCAGTATAAAATGCTGCACTGCTGTGTACCGAGATTATAACTAATTGACAAATACCTACATATACACAAACGTACACCACTTCCATCCTCCTTTCTTTTTAAACCAAAGGATCAATTAGGTCTAATACAATGGGGAATTTTAGGCTGTCCTTAAAGTTGGCTACATAACTTCTGATAACATGGTCTCTTAAGAGAGTAGATTTAAATGTAGCGCAATGTACATTTAGTGTTTGATATATTGACTTTTTTGCTCACTTAAGTTATACTTAATATTTGGAATTTACTTTTGCAAAGTGTTTTGTGTATCCAATTCACAGGACCATGTTTGGCGGAATTTGGGATTCCTGCATTGCACATATAAATGAGATTGTGCCGCTGTCACAAAATCGGAGCATGCACAAGGTTGGCGCATGTGGTCTTTTCCCGATAGTGGACGTTTCTCGAGAGAGGGCCTTGCAGAAATAGCTAAACACTCTCAAACCTGTATATGTGTGGTTCATCGCATAACTATTGCGGTTTCTTAGCCAGAGAGGTGTTTTTCTAAGTTGGTGAAGGCGAGGGAACAGCCCAATGTTTATAATTGGTGTAGCTTTTCCATGGGGTAAAAGTGTTTCCTTTTGGGGAAAATAAAGGTGTGTGCTATGCAGTGAGCTGTGACTTCAGTTTGTTACTGACGATTCCACTATAAAAACTTGTACACGTTTGCAAAATGTAACCATTTGTCGCTATTAATATTGCTCCAAAATTGTTCCAAATATATGCAAATAAATTCATAAATATGAAAGCATTATAGGGGATTGTTTGCTTTCAAAAATGTTCAACATAAAAAAAAATGTTTTGCTATACTATTGTGCAACTTTCAATACCATTTCTCCGAGACTTTATTAAAATGTGTTTGAGGCATGCCAATGTTTAAATAAATTATTAATAGTGTAGAACAAATGAGAAACACATTATGGACAACCCTGGAAAAGGTTTTGCTTCTTCCCTTGTCAAGAGTAAATTTACAACCAGTTCCAATATAGAAATGCATTGGTGGTGAGTCACAGATTACTCTTAAACACGTTGGTTTGCGGGTTTCTATGGGGGGCATTCCAATCCTAGAACTACTGCTTTCTGCCTAATTCCAGCTCTGGTTTGCAGGTTTGTAGAAAGGTGGCAAAACCAGTGCCTGGCTGGAATACAGCCCCCAATTTATTATGAGCCCTAAAATCAGTGAGGCTACTGTCGAGCTTTGACATGAGAACACTGCCATAATCTGTCACTTCACTGCATGGCATCAAAAGGAACAAGTGGATTTTTTTACAGGACAAATTGATTTCTGAAGTATTCCATCTCTTGAACAAGTAGATATCAACATAAGTGTAATGCAGACTATCCGTTAATACCACCCACAAGGTTGGCTTGATTCTCCCTGGACTTTCCTACCCATGAATAACTCTCCCAATCAGTAGAAACCTTTTACTTTCCCTGTAGCTTTTGGAGTAGGTCATGACGGTCTAACTTGAGGTAGCTCTGTAGTGTGTATTTTGGCTGCAGCTATTTCAATGTCCTGAACTCAATGTCCCTCAGTTGGAATCTTCATGACATTTATAACATGATTGTGTGCTATCTTTGGATTGTGCTGCAGCTGGCTTGCCGAAGTGCCTTGCTCATGGTAAACTCCTCAGTGCAGCTGAGTCCTCATGGAGGCGCACAGACAGGCTGGTGCTTCTCCACCAAGAGCGTACAAGTGAGCTGCAGTGACTGCCCTCCCCTATCTACCTCTTTTTCATCCACCTCTAGCTGGTGCATTCCCATAGGGCAACATTCATTGGCAACAATTCCAACTTAGGCAGCCTTTACTAATAGAATGTGATCTTATTACCTGAGGGATGTTTCCAGGGCTCGCACTTAGGAGTAGTAGGTTAAATTGACTGTTGAATGCACCTTCTGCTCACCCCATCAATTCAGGGCATGATCAAAACCTGGTGTTCAATTATAAATAACATAGAAATGCTGGTGCCATATAGCGAATATTTCCAGTTGTTCTTTCCTTTGCTGGTGTCATCGCTTGGAAACGGTGGTGAAAATAGAGCGAAGGCAAAATGAGAAAAAAAGCTTGAGAAATTATTGAATACGGTTAGTAGATGTAGCATACAAATTGTGCTCAGCCCACGCCAGCACAAAAAGACAGTGTGAGTGAGAAGTGTAACCTTCTGCTGCTTTTAGTTTCATTTTTATAATTTCCGCAAGAATTATTTTTAACAAATCTGTTTTGTTATATTCTAGATCAAATTTCTTTGTCATACTTTGTTGCCTTCTGTTTTACAGGACCACACACGCTTTGTGAATTGTGTGAGGTTTTCCCCTGATGGGAACAGGTTTGCAACAGCTAGCGCAGATGGGCAGGTAAGACTTTTTTTTTGTTGTAATTAATCTCTGCTGTTCACGTATTTTGTTTAAAAAAATAAATAAAAAAAAGTCTCCTGAACTATATTCTGGATACAGTTGCACAAAACAGTTTGTCAGCCAAAATGCAAAATGGTAGCATTGCAACCTTAATAGAGGCATAGCAACACATTACAAACACGTTAGAAGGAATGTAGTAATAGAAGAAAAGAAGAAGGTAATTGAAATGGTTTGCATGTTTCTGAGCATGAAATTCAAGCTGGGTTTTCAAGAGCTTACCCCAAAGGAGGGGCTTAGCTGAGGATGGCAGACAGGAAGTTTTAATTGATTGTGAAAATAAGTATGAAACGGGCTGGAGAGGATGAAGGAGATGCACTGAGATAGTAATATTGATATATGTATGTTAGCTTGAAACTCACTTTTCTAGACTGTAGAACACTAGTCGAACTGCAGCACTTTGGCCTGTGACAGGATGGTCTTTCGCAATGCTATATGTTTAAACAAATTTCTGAAGCTTCCTGGCTCAGCATGGAATTACAAGCTGATCGATATTCATCAGCCGGAGATATTCTATTGTGCCAACGATTCTGCATGTAGAATTGCTCATATGGCTCAAAATGTCATTGTTTCAATTGGACCAACGTAATAAACCACTGTGCTGCTCGCTGTTTTAGTGTCTGTCATGGACAACTTCCCTGCTGCAGTGGATGGTCTCCTTCCACAACTAGTGTTTTTACATCTAGGTTATTTGAATCCTACGGAACTCCCCCAGCACTCTCCTCCCATCAACATTTTATAATAGTGACACAAAACAGAATGGTGATATCAATAAGATGGTAGAATTTCACGCTTTCCTCTCTTGTCAAGGAATTTGCTTCTTCCATGACTACGACTAAAGACTGATCTACCAAAACCAACCCCCAATTTTTCTCCTGAATAAAGATATCTCCTGTTCAGGGTCGTGCAAGCAGAAAGGTCTTGGCTGAAGGGTCCCATTGATAGCAATCTTTTAGAGCTTAAAGTGATGATTAAAAACTATATTAAAAAATCGTCCAAGTAAAGAAGGGCTAAAAATAACAAAGCATCAAATTCGACCAAAGAGCTTACAATATTACATCTAGGCCTTTTCCAGGATCACTTATTTCTTCTTGAACTCATTGCCGAATGGGTTTGAGGATATTGAAGAGCCTTTGCCATTCAGGATCGTATTTTGATCATCTGTAATGAGTAGATGCGTACTGCGTTGCAGTAGCTTTTAGTTGCTTTAGTAGTTTTTACTACCTTACAGATGTCACTGATTTAATTATCTATACAAAATAAGTAAAGGACCTTGCTGAAATGTGACTATTATAGGACGTGAATTCTAAGACTTGAGTGTGTGACCTCTTCTGGCTTTGTTTCTTTTTATGTTCATTAGTAATGACTAAGAAGTAAGTGTGCATAAAAAAAGTTAGGAAAAAACAAAAGCCTAGGAATAATACAGATGTTTAGAAATAAGCCAGTCTTTGTTTTCAAAGTGCATTTTTTTGGTAACCTACATTTCTGTTTCAAGTTTTGTCTGGCAGGACGATGAGTCACTGGGGTGAGATCCCTGCCTTAACGCAATATTTCTTGGAAAGGTTTGTTTCTGGAATCCATGCTCCACAAACATGCTGATCATTCTTGAAATTAAACTGAATTTGCTTTTGTGCCTCTACAACACTTACAGCGAAAGTGATGACACATGTCGAGCATTTCATAGTGGTCCAGTTGGTTTCTATATAAAAAACAAAAAAACTGTGCTCATGACAAGATTTGAGTTATCTTAAAGGATGTCAGGGACAGAACTCTTTTTTTTTTTTTTTTGGATGCCTTGGAAATGTATGTAGCCAGGGAAAGCAATCTGCTTCCAAATCCCTGCTGCAAATAAAGTAGGTCTTCCGAGGTCATTGATCTGGCAGTTCTGTTGTCAGACTGGCTTTGAGGGGTGTCCGACTGTAGAGGCAGCCGACATTGCACTTTGAAGAAAACAGCGGTTTCCCACCTCTAGATTAGGCAGGAACGCGAGAAGACGAAGGACAGGGCAACTGCTGATATACTGCTCCCATCTGTACAGGAGTCCCTTAATGTTTCTGCTTCCTTGTTCCACAGATTTTTCTTTACGATGGAAAGACTGGTGAGAGGATTGGTGCCCTTGGAGGGACCAAAGCTCACGATGGAGGAGTTTATGCAGTAAGTAGCTTTGTTTTCTTCAGACTTCTGTTTTTTCTTTAACATTTGGACGTTTTTTGATAATTGGACAAAAGCGTGGCCTGTCCACTGATTGTTGTTAAATACATGCATTCCAACAGTTACAATAGGTTACTGACCGATTATGTGTTTCTTCAATAGGCAATTCAAATAACTTCAATGTATGTTTTGTGTGTAGTACGCCAGATAATAAACATTACATGTGACTAAAGTAAATATGTTCTTTTTGAAGTACTTTACACTGATGTTTCCGGCTACACGTGAACAACTGTTTTCATTGAGTTCTATTTTGAGCATTTGCACATTGATCCGGTTGGGTAGAACTGTCCCATTCTGTTTTGGCAGCCAATAGTGTTTCTACGTTGGCACCGGTTTCCAAATGATCTTCTTTCTATATGGCAAGACCAAACTAATATTAAAGCCGATAGGTTAGGTTTTTGTACATGCACACACGGACACCAAATCCATTTAAATAAATCGCACATCCACAGCAACATGGCTACAAACTACAATGTTGCAAGCACACCAATAAACTTTGACATAGACACATGGTCAACAAGACATACAGTTATCTCAGCATATAGGCTTGATGGCACCCATGCATAGCTACACACACATGCTGAAAGCTTTGACAATTCCGTTATCTCTGAGATTGACTCTAACTAGGCTCATGAATCTGATAAACACCGCAAAATCTTAAAGGGCACTTGACCCCAATGGTATTTTAAATGCTTTGTTAAAAATAAATTCACCATTCTGGTTGTCCATATTTTTGCATTTGTTTTTATCTGTATTGAAAATTGTGCTTGTACTTGAATCTTGGCGTGTTAGGCACTTAGTACCGTTGTATGAGAAGTCTCAAGCCTACGGCCCTACCACCCAGAATGTGCCCGATTTCGTATACAAAGGTCTTGCATGATTGTTCTAATAATTTTCAACAAATGACGCTGCTAGACAAAGGTAAACTCTTAGATAATCACATTTTGCAATCTATAACAATGGATTAATACTAATGATATCTTGCCTGCACAGCAGGTAGGGTTTAAATCGAATGCCTGCACTCAATAATATAATTATTAGCTTCCTAGCAAGGAAAGATATGCATTTATCCAACAATCTGTATTGTCTGCTTGACCACACCACAGTATCTGATTTTGTTAGACTACGCCTGTAATGTAGTTGATTCATGCACCTACACAGATACTAGGTTGAGACTGTGATGTGGTACGGATGGTGAGTATACCAATAAGATTAAAATGTCTAATGGTTTAAAGCAGGGTTCTGAAACTGTTCTGCATCGTTAAAAGGAAAGGCTTGTTTGTGGAACAGCACTGGCATAAACTACAAACAAAAAAGCCACCATAGTGTGCTGGCTTATAGGTGCGCATGCATCATAACATGGTGTCAAATGTAATTTTTTTAGTTTACCATTCCAAGATAGCAGACACCAGTCTTGGAGTGGCAAACGTAATAAATGTTTGTGAAAGTGTAGTACTGGGCTCTTCAAAAAGAATAGAAATCTTTTTTTTTTTTTTTTAACGTGACTGGGAGAAAGCGGATGAGCAATGGAGGTGTGGGTTAGAAAACCACACTAGAGACTGGGAGCAGTGGGCAGGGGAGATTTAGCAGGGCTTATGGATTGAAAATAAAATGTTAAAAAGCTGGATGGGGAGTGGTGGGGAAAGTAATGGACAAGTTGGAGAAGCAACATTAAGAGTGGGGCACAGGATTTCAGGGGAGAAGCAGCGTTCGAGGAAGAAAACGCATGCATTATCATGGAGTGCTGAAAGCAAAAGGAAAAAAAGTAGGTCCCTGAAGGGAAGCAGTGAAAGGATACAAGTCATCCAGTCAAAAGAATGGTAAAAGCTATGTTCGAGGGAAAGGACAAAAAGTGGCAGGAAAGCCTTTGAATAAGATGCAAGTGAATGTGCAGGACTGACCCAAATCTCACTTTAATTATTGGTATTACCCACAATACGTCTTTGACAACAGATAAGCTGCCAGCTACAAGTGGTCTATAAGCGAGCGAGACGTAAAAAGCCTTTATAGTCTTACTTTACTGATCAACAGCACTATTGATTACAATACAGTCCATGTTCTAAAGAACGCTGGTCTCTTCCTAAACCGTTTACTTATTTAATATTGTATTAAACTGTAAAAAAAGAAATAAAAGGTAATAAGAAACCGGGGCCTGGCTCCGTGGCCAAACCTTTTCATGAAAGAGAATCCTTTTGTGACTACTATATAGGCAGTCTGTCCTCAGTCCTTCAAGGTCTCTAGGTCTCTCTACCTTCATTTTTACATCTGTGTCACCTTTTCTTCGCAGTTCTTTGAAAAATGTATAGCGTAGGCATTGGCTCCATCAAGAGGCGTGGTAATCTCTTGTCCCATACTATTGGCTGTATCATTCGGCCTCCTGTGGAGTACTTGCATTACGTAAGGTAATACTTTACATCTCAAAAGTACACTGGATTGTCACACAAACTCATTGAGTTCTCATACATGTATATAGAAAACAATCCTTCTGAGTTTAATTTTTCCATTGCATGAGCATTTTTTAATGTTTTACTCGTAGTCACAAATGCATGTACACGCTTTACACACACACTACTTAAGGCGGGACAGTCGGGTTGATTTAAAACTAAAGAAGCATTGGAAAGGCCTACTGGTCAGGCTTTAATGCTGAGATGCATAGAGACAGACGTACACATGCAGTTTGCGTGTGTTAGTACATTACAGCCAGACCTATTGGTGCAGCTAATTCTTCTTTTTCTTTACTGATGAATTTGTTTAATCCAGTCTGGGATGGGGTGTTGACTACCAGCTCAGTTATATATGCATAATAGTTTTTCAGCCATATTTCTGATGCAGAACACCCCTCGGTCCCTGCTTAATGGTATTTACTGAAATCGTTTTAAATGGATCAGATGATCACGTTGAGGGGTTCTAAAGATTGCACGATGGAAGTTAACTTTAAACTGTCAAGTCAGAGATGCCAGAGTCTAGTATTTCGCGAAATGTTGTCTACTAACTTTGGTAAATGCAAAGGTGTAAAAGCCCTCGATTCTCCGCTCATACTGTGCGGGGTAATTACCAGGTAGGTGTTTGCGCACATTACATGAGGTGCAGATGTGTAATTGGCTCGGTGCCTTCACGCTCCTGCTGTTACTGTGAGCAGTTGCTATTGTGGGAAGTATTCCCAGAAGTGAACTCTTTCTTTCTTCTTGCTTCAAACTCGACGTGTATTGTAAGAGATAATGTTACCGTTGCAGGTCAGCTGGAGCGCGGACGGCACTCAGCTGCTCTCCTCATCTGGTGATAAAACCGCCAAAATATGGGACGTGGGGGCCAAATCCCTGGTCAGCACGTTTAAGTTTGGAAGCGATGTTCTGGATCAGCAGCTGGGATGTTTGTGGCAGAATAACTACTTGCTCAGTGTTTCCCTTTCCGGCTACATCAACTATTTGGATAAGAACCACCCAGACCGGCCTCTTCGCGTCGTCAAGGTACTGGCATATATTTTTGTGTAACGCACTTTGACAGAACAAATTCATAATATGTTTTGAAGTCCCCCATGGACCTTTTGCTTACTTTAATTTAAGCTTCATTACTTTACAAAGTCGAACAAATAGTTTGTGACGCAATCGACTTGCCTGCAGTTCGCCTCTGAGTTTAAAAAAAAAACATTTTAATATCAGACGGTGCCATCTGGCGGTCCTACTAGAAACCGCTACTCAAGGCTGTAACGTAAATGGACATCTGGCACTACTACTGCTCAGGCTTGTATCGCCTACTAGAATCCTCACTACTCTCCCTTTTGCTTCTCACACCTATTTTTCTGCAAAATATCAATGAATAGATTTTTTTCACCTGCTGACTTTTGTTTTTATAGCGTTTGCATGTAGCACAACTCCACTTTTGCTATCGGTCAATTGAAAAGCCCATCTGCTCACTTACTTTGCTTCCTAAATACCCATTCCTGTGTCTTTGATCTTCTCCCTCCAGCTTTCTGCAATGCACGTGCTCTCCAAACAGACCTTTACCCTTGAGGGGTAAAAACCTTCAAGATTGTTAACGCTCATGCTACAGAGCAACCTTTGGGGAGATTTAGTACTGGGCGTGGTACTATGGTCATGCAGGGTTGTCTGCACCAGCAGGAAGCACAATTTGCCTTTGACCAATTCTCATTATAACTAGCTGGCTTAAGGGGACAAGTACTGTGGCTCACAGCTGCTTTGGCGTCATCAAGCTGCAGTTTAGGATTGCAAGTACAACACTGGCTCCCTGCTGGCTTACTCATTCATCTGGAGGTAGCACGATGCATTCACTTCCATTGCTGTTCTGGAAATGTTTGTTTTGGTTTGTGGGCATGCACTCTATTATATTGTGCGGAAGACTATTGGATGCTTGCTGGTAGCCTGAGCACAGTTACATGAATGGGTAGCCATCAAATTAAGTATATACAAACGTAAATTATAGGGAAGCCCAGAAAGGTACCCTACCAGGAGCTGCAGTATTTATTAGCTCAGCAACTTAGACGGACTCAATAATGGGGCCCACAGAACACAAGCATGGAACACTGGCTAAGAGAACACTCCCAGAGGAAGGACTATCAGACACAGGATACAGCACGCAGTGTATGGGTTGTTTCTGTATTGAGGTCAAACAGGACCTTTGAATTAATTTAGAGTCTGCTCAGACAGGTATCCTAATGAAACTGAAATCGGGTGTCTGCATGGATATGGATTTGAAAGCACACGGGGCATTTCCTAATTTTTCCAGGTATAAAGTATAATAATGCCCCATGGATTCTGTGAACATTTTCGTTTTCCTTCCTCTGTTGCCAGAAGGTATTCCTCCCAATTCTGCCCAGGTGCAGTTTTTTCTACTCGTTTCTTACTTGCTAACTTTGATCATTGAACAATGAAACTACACTAGTTGGTGTTTTGTATTTTAAAGTCCAAATTAAAAAAGGATTGAAGGAATTCTAGGGCAGAAGAGATTGAGGCATCATCTGAATTTGGAATATTTAGACTCTCTTCTAGATTCTCAGGGGACTTCCAGGCTAACCAAATGGAGATGCCATTTTGAAGTGATAGACTATTTTGAGAGTCACTGGATTCATCTGTGGAACAAAGCAGAACTACTGCAAGGTCTTTAGGATTGGCATCTGCGGCACATCATTTTCATCAGAAGGTCTGAGTTGTCTCCTGATGCTAGCTAGTACTCCAGGCCAAAGCATCCTTTTCTTCCTTCCCCATATCTCAGCAGATGTTTTTCCCAACAGAGAGGCAGTGAAGGAACTTCTCACCGGAAGCAACATTCCTCTGCCTCCTATTTGGCTTCCACACTAACAAAAGCACTTTAAGTTGGTCTAAAACCTCTTGACTTACTGGTGAGGAGATTGGTCGCTATGTGTTTCCATTGATGCAAGAGCATGACTTCGGACCAGTGGGCCCTACAAATAATTGATTTGCAGGAAAGCCGCTGCTCTTTGTTCCATCCCAATCCCTCCTCCTCCCCACACAGGCATCTTTGTGACAGATCTTCAGACTTTGTTACATAAACATTCCATAGAAAGGTTCCCTTTGGAAAAGAGAGCCCTGAAGTTTACAGAAAAATTGAAGTATGGATACAGTACTTCAACAAATTCCTGAAAAACCATGATGTTGACACCAATTGTTTTGCAGGCTTCCGGGATTGGATAGTATACCTGGATTTGCAGGATGCCTACATCCAGGGTCGTACAATTTCGAATGTGTAGTGCACACATTTAGCCTGACGTCAGCCCGGAGGCTGTTCACAGAGGTCATGTCTGTTGTGGCATTGCACCTGTGAAGAGCTAGTATACGCATTTTTTCCTAGCACAATAATAGCAAAGTTCCCTTGCCAGTTGTGGTCTTTCATCACCTTCATCACACCTGCAATTTATTATTCCATTAAGGATTTTCTCTCAGCATCCAACAATCAAAGATATCTGTTTTTCACTGGCACAGTGCTGCAGCAAGGGTATCCTTTAGGCTCCGAGCATATAGGACATTTGTGATATGATTCAGATATTTTGCACACTGGCTGTTCTTCCTCTCCAAGTCCTGAGATTAATCCACATGGTGTACTGCATCTTTCTAGTGCCCCAAGGTTAGCTGAGATTGCATCTTCTCCAATGATTTCAAAAGAACAGATGATGGATGAAATGCTGAGCAAATTAAACATTCGACCCCAGTCACAGATCTGGGTAAATCATTGTTTTTTTTTTTTTTTTTGCTCGCCATGCAATTTGTTTGCACCCAGCCATATAACAATCAGACTTGACCCTGCTCCCCATGGAAACAGTCCAGCCCGAACGGCCAGGTCCTCCATGGACCAGGAACAAGCATCCTAGGACCGGTTTCGGGTGTGTTGCCCCTCTTCAGCCATGCTAGCTTGAATCTGGTGGCATAGCGAGCATGGGACCCACGTCTGGCCATACACTTCCTACTTAGGATGGCGACAGCATCAGTTGACTGAACATTTCCGCAACCTGTCCAGTGCCTTGGTAATGAAACGCTTATGCCCACTAGGCACAGTGGTGTATGAGTTCCAACAGTTTTGCATGTGGTCATCCTTTTTGTCCCCTCCATCCCAGGCAACAGTGGGTACAGACACCTCCTTGGCAGAATGAAAAGGGCATTTGACAGAACAATTGATTATAGGCATATCAAAATCACTTTCACATCAGTGTCCTCTCCCTGCTGAAAGGTGACCCCCTTTGCTACCTGAAACAGACTTTAAATCAAGTCAATTCCCTAGTTCTCCCGCACAAGATGGAGGTAGTGTTCTCCTAAACAGCCTTATGCCCTCCTGAAAGACATCCTACAGCAGATTTCATCAAAGGCCTAAAGAAGCTAGACCATGTCACCCCAACACTGAAAAAACTATAATGCCCCCTGCCGCAAGCCCATATCATCTTCAGTACGATCTGCATCATTACAGCCATACCTACTTGGCCAAGTAAATAACTACCTCAGACACAGTTCCAAACAAGGAGTAGAACATCACCACACTGTAAAAAAAAGAAATGCAGAAAAGAAAAAAACATAAGACAGGCCTTCTCCATATATACTCCCAAGATCTGAAACCCTTTTTCTGCCATCTGAAATGTAAGGATATGCTCAGTCGTAATTGAGAAACAGAGAAAACTTTGAGCAACCTCTGTGGATCAGCTTCTGCCAGTGTACCACAAACGATGAGTACAACGAATGAAGATTCTGCAACGGGAAAATATTGGCACTCCAAGCACCTCTGTTATGGAAGCAGGTCATAATAAATGACTCCAAATGTGTTATGTTTTCAAGCTAGTGGCCGAAACAGTGACTGCCTATGTAGTTTGTCTGTCTTTGCAAGAATCCCAGAATTCAAGAATATTCCTCATACATGAGTCATTGGGACGTTAAATACACAAAAGATGGAAGACCCACAAATGTCATATTGACACATTCCGGCCTTTGGTTCCAAAGAAAACTTAAGACACTGATAATGTAGCTATGACTTACAACTAAGCGAGAAAACAACTGACTTGACTCTGAAACAAGGTGATCTACCTTGACCCGAAAAGACAGAGTGACACACAAAGCTGCTTGAATGACTTGCAACTTGCAAGGCCAAGGCCCAAGAGAATTATGTCTCTCAGTTCCACAATAGCAAATCGTTTGAGGGTACATTGACCTCTTACGTTATGCCTCTGCAACAGAGGTTACAGACAAGCAAGCCCTCTGTTTTATTTTTTTGCCATGATGTCGTAGGACTTTCACATTAATTTATATTCATTTACCCATTCTTTTCTTGAATCCTCCAGCTTAAAGATCACTACAAGCGCCTGATGTGGAAAGGGTTCCGCACTTTTTCATAGACTAAATACCTGGGACTATCCAAGCAATTATTGGTAAATTATATTCTCATTTAAACAGTCAAATTCTAACAAGCAATCTGTTACTAGAATGATGCTATCCTGCAACACCCTATGTTACCAAAAAGTGTAATAGGTTTCTTTCTGGAAAATCAGGGCACCTTGCACATAGATGACAACTACTATTGTTGCTTTATTTCGCGATGTCCCCATTTGTGACGTTTAGAAGACCACAACCTCCAGGTTTGGTCATAAGTTTACCAGACACTACTGTTTGGACTCTTACTCCAGGACAGACATTCAAGTGGTTGATACCTTCTTGCAAATCTGGTTTGGTTGACTCATTCGTCGGTTCTGGTGTTTGCCTTTGTGTTGGGTTTCTGCCGGTTTTAGTTTGCAGTGGGCTTAGTGCTCACTTCATTATTTTCCGTAAGGGAAGTTGGTGTCATGGGCGTATGTGGAGGGGGCCCTCTGCATCCTGTGACTTCATTGTTGATTCGTTTATTGTGGGTATTTCTGGATTTAAGATTCCCAACAGCTGGTAGGGGAAGCTGACTTATGAACTAAGAATACCGTAGTCCTTGTAGGCAAGAAACGTTTCCTTTTATATTTGGTATCTGTTGTAATTGATAAAGAATAGTTATTTTGTTTTTGTTCATGAAATGCTGCTGATAAGTAACTGTTTTTTCTCTAGGGTCACACCAAGGCAATCCAGTGTTTGGCCGTGCATAAAAATGATGGAAGATCCACCATCTACTCTGGCAGCCAGGATGGTCATATCAATATCCTTTTAAGAATTTCATTGTAGTCTGATACGAATGTTGATATGCAAGTCATTTTTAATTGCATACTTTTATTTTGGAATGTTTTCAATAATTCAGTTTAATTATGAACTCTGTTTAAATGAGCTTTTTACTAAATAGTAGTTGGAATATTTTTTGTATGTTTGTAGGTTAAAAATGTATATATTCTAGTTTTGGGAAGAATAGTAAACTGAGGGTCTCCATTCTAGATCATAATTTAGAAAGAAATCCCCTTTACGAAGTAGGAAACAGAAGCTCTTTCCCGTACAAGACTCTGGAGAATAAGTAGTGTTGCCCCTCCACTCCCGCATCATAGAATAAGGAGTGAGGATCCTGAACAGGTAGCATAGAAAATTCAACCTCAGGAAGAACTGAACATCAGGAGGTACATAACCCCTAATGCAACAGGGGGATGATTCGGATGTAAGACTTCCGCAAATACCCCCCATTTCAAATCAACTCGAATCCCCTCAAAACCTAAAGCTGAGGATATATCCTGACTAGATCTTGCAAGGGAAGTGGGATATTCTCAATAGAGGAAATATCCTGAGCCTCTGTTCAAGCATGCCGGGCTTAGAGAATATAAAAACGACAGATATTGATAGTGTGGCATTTCTCGCCCCCAGAGCCCGTTGATACAAATGAGGCAACAGAAGTAACTTTTTCTAATCCGGATATGGCAAGAGCCCTAAGGGAAAACAAAAATCGTTTGGACGACTGGGGGATCCAGGTCAGAAACCCAGTAATAACAAAATACCCAGCTATCCTGAAAAAAGGAGCCGATACAGCGCAGCACTCAAAACAAGAAAGAAATTCACAAAGCAGGGGGAATAGTAAGAATGCGACAAATCCTGCAACTGGCTCCATAATGCATGGCATCAAAGTCGGCCCGAGAACTAGACTATGGAGCGAAGGCCTAATACAAATTACAATGGATCCAGAAGAGGGGAAACGCACATGCTTGGCTAAGGGGAAGAACTCCAAAGACTGGTCCTTGGTACCGCGTGCCTTAAAGTCTTGCTCCTAACAAACTGGGGCCCACTTTTAAGAAGAACAATCCTGCCTCCAAGTTAAAAAATTTGCTCTTGGAATACCCCGGGCCTAACTGACCATGAAGAGAAAACGGACGCATTACAGTTACTGAAGGGATATGACCACATAGCAGTGCAAGAAACCTGGGCTTTGTGCTCCACCCCATGCCCGGACTATACCGCCTACGAATCATTTGCAACACCCTCACAAGCCGGGGGCCATGCTTCGGGAGGAGTGGCAATTTATATTAAGAACAATTTGGCAGTCCAGGCTTCCCTGCTATGTGAAGGAAACGGTGATTACATAGTCCTTAAGGCAAAGATTCAAATTCCCGATATACTCTGCCAAGACCAGCATTCCATGATCCTAGGCTGCATCTACCTTCATCTATCTAAGCCTAAAAGAGAAACAACGTTAAGTAGAATGTTACTGATAATTTGTGATTTTCATGCTGAACACCCAGACGATCTATGGATAATAATGGGAGATTTCAACGCAAATCTAATGGAATCAGACCTAAACTCCTCCCTGATAGCTTTGGTCGATTCTACCTGGTGTATTCCAGAAATAAGCAGCCAGTAACAACGAAAAGACAACCATGGACCTAAACTGTCAGCCTACTTTATCCATCTGGGCCTCAGAATCCTAAACGGAAGATCAGCCATAGACTCGCTAGCAGCTTACTATCACTTCTCTCGCTCCAGACTGGCCACACTGGATTACATTTGGCTCTTGATCGCCCACTTTCATGCCTCACAAGATTGTCATAATCCCTTCAGTGGGAAGTGACCATGCAATTATCGGCTGTCACATACTATCATCGCAATGCCATCGGCCTAAAATCAAATTGATCAGTGAGGAGGACAACCTGGAACCAATAAAGAAAATAAAGTGTTTGACAGAACACAAAGAAAAAATCGACGAAGAAGTGGAATCAATCCTGATTAGAGCAATTCAGGATAATGGTAATCTAATCCTGACAATCTTGGGAACATCTTTTGGAAGAGATAAGAGGAAAAACTCACAGGGACAAAGCCAAGATCATATAAATCACACTTAAAAGATCGCCTTACAAAACAAAAAGAATTAATATCGGCATTATAACGCAAACTAAACAGCATCATGGGAAAAACTACCAATGACATCGCTGAGCACAGATTAGCCCAGGAAAAGGCTGCAATGATTCGCCGGAGTTACAAGAAAGCAAGATTCTGCCACTGGAGAATGATTGAAGAAATCCACTGGAACAAAGCCCATGAAATAATGAAGTCACGAGATCAGAAGCGATTCTGGAAGTGGATGAACAATTGTTTTAAATCAAATCAGCTGCCCACTACCACAAACATCTCGCCCCTAGCGTGGGAAACCCACATAGAGAGCTTCTATGTTAAGTCATCTAGCGATAACCGCATAAACCCCAAATTGAGGGCCACCAACAATGTACCATGCTGCATGGAGCTACAGTGTGGATTACATGACCAAAAAGAAATAACATCTGAAATGGTGATGCACATCATTAACAAAATATGACCCGGAGGGGCACCCGGCCCAAATGGCATTCCGCCTATGGTATATAAAGGGACGACTCGGCTCGTAAATGGGCAGCAATCATGGTGCCCTTATTTTGGGAGTATAGGTCGGGAAGGCATATCCCAGAGTCATGGAGGGGCTCCCTTTTAGTCCCAATACACAACAAGCATTTGCAATGCAATCGGTCTCACCTTTGGGACCTTATATGTATTTAGCTATGCAGCACATTAGCCTGGGTGCTGAAACATTCACTGTTCTTTAACATGGAGGGAAAGTAAGCTCCAAACTGCGTGACATGCCAGGTATGGGAACACATGGAGAGAAATATTGCCTTTCAGCGGGAAATGGTATAGTCTAAAGCTCTGTTTTTAATGTAAAATCAGGGCCTTCGGTGGTCATATTACTGAAAATACGAGATTTAAAAAAAATATTATTGTCTAGGGGTGCTCGTGGAAGATACATTTTATGGACTGGAATCTAGAGAATGCTGAAGTGATTCTGGTATTTTACTGACCTCAGCTGGTCATTTTCTATCAAGAAAGTTAAAAAAAGGCAGTTGCCAGAAAAATTTAAAAAAAGTCTTACAGCAGAAAGCAATTTTGGTATTGTACTGACCTCTGCTGGTCGTTTTCTACAAAGACAGTTAAATGGAGGCAGTTGAACAGAAAAAAAGTCCCTAAGCGGAAGCAGACAAGTCCTAGGGCTGATCTCCAGAGCCCACAAAGTACATACACATATAAGTATATCATAAGTATATACTAAAGTATATACAAGAGGTCTCCAATGCTCGACCTAAAAAAGGCACGCAATCCAACCCAGAACACTACCGTATGACCGTTCGCTTAGATGGGAAGTGCTACGCCAGCTTGCTACTAAAAACTGACAGCTTGGGCTGAAGCGCTTAATCTGATCCCGTATACGCAAACCGGCTTTCAAAAGGGATCTAACATCGAAGACAATTTGATCTGCATGTTTCAGCTGATAGAAACAACACTTGATAGGAAAGGGAGGGCACGCTGTCTAGCATATATTGATTTCCAAACAGCCTTTGATAGTGTGGCCCGTCCGAGATTGTGGACGAAACTAAAAAACTGGGGCATTGATAATTCACTATTAAATGCTCTGCTAGCCCTATTATCTGAAACCTGGGTCAAGATCAGAGTGTCTGCTGGCTAGTCCACAAAAAAAAAAAAAAACAACAAAGGATTAAAGCAAGGATGCATACTGGCCCCTATGCTTTTCAACCTGTATTTGACGGATTTACCTGACTTTTTGGCTGATGCCCGAGCCTTCCCTCCCAAACTCGCCGGTATTAAAATCCAATCGCTGCAATACGTAGACGATACCATATTGCTCGATCAAACTCCGATCAGTCTGCAGTGGCTCTTAATTGCATTGTCTTTATATTGCAAAGCAAATAACCTGAAAATAAACACGACAAAAACAAAGGCGATGATAATCTCCAGACAAACTAAGAGAAGAGGCTTATGGCAAGTTGATGGCAAACCCATTGAGACAGTTGCAGCTTACAAGTACCTTGGAGTATGGATCAACCATAAAGGAAGGCAGTCCACCCATATTACCGTGATGCAAGGCTTGGCACAATCATTGGAGGGGGCCTTCTGCTGAGCAAGGCATGCCATGTGTTCACCCGATCTTACTCCTCTAAATGAAGCAATGGGGGCTACATTTCTACCGTCCGTGGCCCATGGCGCAATAGCCTTCAAAGACCAGATGTCACTATGGCTGGACAGAGCCCAGTCTCCCTGCTTTCGCAAAGTTTTTTTCATACCAACCTCCACTTCCCACGCGCAAATTCGCATGGAATTCAATTTGACATCTCAAAAGTGGATACTCCAAGCTAGATTTATAGTATACTGCCTAAAAGCCAAACAAGCACGGGGCAACCCGTTAAAGAAGCACATCTGGCTAATGATAAATAAACCTGGGTCATCTTGGCATAACTTTTTTACACATTCTGTTGAAATACTGGAAGCTCGTGAAATATGGTCCGCCCCTAAACCCATACCGACGGCAGCAAAACTTTTAACAAAACAAGCAAAAATCATGTCGGCGGACAATGACACAACCTTGAAAAAGCTAAAGCATGGAAGCTGGGCATCAAAATTATATAACAGCAGGGTCTTACCACATTACCTGTCCTCCACCTTAAAGACAATAATGAAGTGCCAACTAATGAGGTTACGGTTCGGCTTGATCCTACTATTGGCATACAAGTACGCCCCTTGAGAATCTTTTGACTCCGCCCTATTTGGTGTATTTTAAATACTCGGACATGCCAGGAAGCCATGGTAGAATGTCTGGCGGGTGACTCAGCACAGCTGGCAGCACACTTTATGAAATTTCTGACGGCTGTAAGTCATTATGACAAACCTATAGAATCATAACGTCCAACCCACCATCAATTGTCTTAATGCTGGCCCAGCCTACCTCAACAGACGACTCTTCTTCTACGTCCCCAACCGCCAGCTCCGCTCCGCCGACCTCTCCCTCGCCACCGTCCCTCGCATTCGAAGAACAACCACCGGCGGCAGATCCTTCTCCCACCTCGCCGCCAAGACCTGGATCACCCTTCCACTAAGCCTACGACAGACCCAAGACCTGCTGACCTTCAGGAGGCTACTCAAGACCTGGTTGTTCGACCAGTAGCAGCACCCCCCCCCTTTTTTTTTCTCCCCAGCGCCTTGAGACCCTCGCGGGTAAGTAGTGCGCTCTACAAATTCTGTGATTGATTGATTGAATGCTTTGTTTTTATCGATAACATGAAGTCTACAATTTTAAAATAGGATGTACTGTCACATTTTATCTTTAACATTGGCAGTTATGCACTTTATTTTGGACCTAATCAAGCTCGATTGCAATGATTTTAATTAATTGTGCAATAAAAATGATCCATATTTCTATCTGGGGCTCTCTAGGCCATCTAGGTAAGAAGTAGATCCAATTCAAAGAAGGCAAGAAAATCCCATAGTACCAGCTCTGGTCCAGCACATATTCTTCTGTATGTCCTGGATCACTCCATCCCGGTTGTTACCAAAACTGTAACTGTGGCATGCATAGAGCAGCCATCAAAGTTGATATTCTAATGATCTTGTTGCAGTTTTCTAATGACCATGCTACAAGTACAGATGTTAGTCATTCTGAAACCTTTAAGTCTCGTACCTTCAAGGCCTCTTCACCTGGTGCCAAGCTTCTTAGAACAAGTAGTTGGCAGGTGCTTGACACTGGCTTCTAGGTAAACTGTTGAGGTGTAGAGCTACAGACCAAAACCTGTTTATTTATTTATTTTTTACTTTTTTTACGTTTAAATCTGATTTTAAGCACGGAAAATATGGATTACAATTGAGAACATACAAGCAGTGACAGATCTATGTTCCTCAACCCCACTTTCAATCCATTCTTTCTGTACCAAGGCTTGTTGTTAAAGAGTAACTAGTCCTCAGACTCTCTGGTTTATTGGTGGGGTATAAAATGAGTTAGGAAAGCAGGTCCATGGATTTGATGGGTAGAGTCGAGGGTTCTTTTGCCACTTTATAGCAGCAAAGGCCCAGCTCCACTTGACTGGTCCTTTGAGCCTCTGTGTGAGTCAGTTTAATACCTTGTATATTATATGTCCAATGACAAAAAGCTTGATTTTCTGGGCGTCTTGAAAAACCGCTTACATAAGTTAGAAGAATCTCTGCTTTCTTTTTTCCATGAGAGGTATGAAAGACATGCATAACGTAAACCGGAGAGGGATTAGGGAAGAAGGCACCAAGAAAGAAAACAGAACAATGGATATGTGGGAAAGGAAGACATCAGGTTTTGGGAGAATGGGGGTCCAACCCTGTTTTTCAAATGCTGTACCTTTTGTGAGTAAAACAGACGAGAAGAAAGGGTACTGTTCTGAAAAAGAAATGGGAATAGCGTCTCAATATGGACAACATTCATGCGGTTGGAAGAGACAACTGATCAATAAAGTTCTCCACTCGAGGACCTACATTCCAGAAGATGGCAAAACCCAGCAACCGCAAAATGATGTCCTACAGTAAATAACAAATAACAATAACCCCCTCTGCCCCCCAGCATCCCTGGAACGGAGAACTGACCAGTTAAACAAATGTTCCAAAAATGTGGGTTAATTAATATAACCATTTCAGTCCTCTAGTCCTCTTTTTGAATTTGAATTTTGATTTGAATTTGTAGAGCGCTACAGTTACCCAAAGGCATCAAGGCACGATTACCAACCGTCCAGTGCTAAACCTAACTGAAAATCCACCTGAAAAAACTGTCTGGTAAGCATAAAGCCAGGTTTTAAGTGCTTTCCTAAAAGGCGACAACTGTGGCATAGCCCTCAAGCTTTGCGGAAGAGTTCCAGAGTTTGCTTGCAGCAATCGAGAAGGCTCTATCTCCCCATTTCTTCTTTTGAGTCCTAGGCACAGCGAGCAGGTTTCAGTTTGCCGAACGCAGGTTTCTACTTTTTTTTTTTTCCCTGAGTTTCATATAGCGTGAACTTGACCATAAGGTATCAGAGCGCTTTACATGAGCACCAGTTGCGTTACACAAGGACACATTCATTTTTATTAGGCACGGGGAGATTAAGTGATTTTGCCCAGAATCGCAGGCTGTTGAGCGTCATTGCCGAGACTCTAACCCGGTTCCCCAGATTTGAGGTCGACCACCCTAGCCATTTATACCACATCCTCTCCCCTGGAATGCCAGTGAAACATATCTTTAATCCTTGCCAGACTGGGGAGAAAAAAGGCCTAATGCACTGTACAGAGCGGTTTCTACATAATACGCTTTCTGATGGGGAGCCAGTGTAGGGCCCCCAACCCTATAGCAGCAGATTGGCACCTGGGAATGTCAAGAATAATTCTAAAGGTCTCATTCTGTGCTACTTGGAGTTTGTGCTGAGCGCTGTTGTTGGCGTCCAGATAGAGCAAGTTGCAATTGTCCTATCTGGACATAACCAGGGCTAATGCAACCTGCTTATGTACAGGCTGAGGGATAAAAGGAAAAACTTTTCAGAGCATCCTCATGATCCAGAAGCAAGTTGCCACAGTGTGATATACCTGGGCATTGAGTGCGAGTTCAGTATCTAAGAACACTCCAAGATTTTTGGCCTTCTCCACTGGGATGGGACATGTGCCAAAGGTGTCTGGCCACCAATTACTATTCCAGCTCAATGCACAAGGGCCAAATAGCAGCACCTCGGTTTTATCACCGTTTAATTTAAGAGAGTTCCGTCCCATCCAGTCTGCAACTGCCGACATGCATTGAGAGAAGTTTTCTACAGTGGTGGCAGAGTTATTGGGAACTGACGCAATAATCTATTTATCGTCGGCTTATGATAACACCTGGATCCTGAAGGCCCGGATTATGTCCGCAAGTGGTGATGCATAGAGGTTACAGATGGTAGGGCTTAGTGCTGAGTCCTGCGGCACTCCACACAGCAGAGAGAAAACCTCTGAATAGTACTGCTGTAACATCACCCTCTGCAATTGATTGCTAAGGAAAGAAGACAGAAGGGCCAGAGCTTGATGTGTGCTAACCATGTCTTGAAGGCGCTCAATCAAAAGCAAGGTCGAGATGCTATCAGACGCTGCTGATAGAACAAGGAGTACCAATGCCACGCCTTGTCCTTCGTCCACTAGGCGCATAATACAATCCGTGGCTGAGATCATCGCAGTTTTAGTTCCTTGATACTTCCTGAAACCGAACTGAGAATTGTCAAGCCATCCCTGCTGTTCTGCAAATTCCATCAGGTGGATATTTAGATGTTTCTCTAGGATTCTGGCAGGACATGGAAGCAGCAAGATAGGGCGATAGTTTTTACAGACCTTACTGCCCAAATTCGTTTTTTTTTAATGTTTTTTTTTTTTTTAGAAGGGGCCTGATCACTGCCTCCTTCCATCGCCGGTGATACGACCTGGAAAGTATAGCTTTGTTTATCAGATTGGAGAGCTGTTGAACCACGATGCTGGCAACCGTGTGTAGAATTGCTGCAGGACAGGATTCCAGAGGTGATGCAGATTTAGTATTAAGGATGTATTGCTCCACCATCATAAGGGTAAGGGATGGGAAGGCAGAGAGTAATTTAGGCACTCTGTCCTTATGCTCCGACATCTTGGAGGGTGCTAGCTGAGGTTCTCTACCCGAGGTTTGCTGTGCATGTGGATTTGAGAATTTATGTACTTCGAAACCATCATAGATGTCATCAATTTTAGTTTGAAAGAAATTAGCTAGCTGGTTGCAGAATTTTTGTGAACCTTTGGGCTCTCCAGCAGCAAGACTGCATTGTGATTGTAAGCCTTTGTAGCTATCTGGTCAAAGATAGTTTTGTCCTTTTACATTTTTGTTTTTGACATGACATGATGATAATCTTTCTGAAATTCAATAGATGGCTAAGTTGATGACTTTTGAACCATAGGACCAGAGTTGTAATTTCTACTTCACTAGGCCCAAATTTTGGATCCATAAGGAAATGTTTGTATTGCCTAGAAGTTCAAGTCTAGTATCTCCATAAAGTGGGAGTCCTTAGAAACCTGCTTGGCTAAACACAGGTACTTTGCGGTATAGACCGTTCTTTTCAGGCAGCAGTAGCCTGAACATAATTCAGCGCCCAAAGTAGTTATTTAGTCTTAACTTTAATGTATTGTTTTAGCTCATCATAGTAATCCCGTCTGTTTTTTAATGCAGTGTTCTAAGTAATGGATCCTAATACATCATTTTCAGAAAGCTTATCAGATGAATTTTATTTTCTGCATAATTATGGTTTGAAAGGCTGAACCATGCCTTTCAACGTAGAGGTTCGAATGAAATGCCTAAGATGAATGATGAGTAGGCCAATGGCTTTTATATTCTTTGTACGTAGACTTTGCCCAGGTTCAGTTGATGTCCCTACTGCAGAAGGAATTAAGAGTTATGAGAAGGCTCCTTATTGTTAAAGTTTAAAAGAATTCATAGAAATTCACATTTGATTGAAGAGGTGAATGAAGCCACTATTTTAAGGTGTTACATTTTGATGTGGTCTTCTGAGCAATGTCCAAATTCTAAAGTTTGTGCCTTAGCTATTTTACTGTGGGTTATTGGTATTCAGGTGTGCAGTTTAGCTATGCATTCAGTTGTTAGAAATGCCCGATTTGCGGTTAATTCCAAGTGTATGTAAAATCAATGTGATTTATAATGTCCTGGGTAGCAGAAGAATCCGTTTTGAAATCCACATATTATTCCTTAATCACCTGTCCTTACATTATTGGGACTCTGAGACTGGAGAAAATGATACTTTTGCTGGGAAGGGCCATACAAACATGGTTTGTAGTATGGCTGTGGACAAGGCTTCTGAGCTTGTTACTTGCAGCATGGATGACACCATTCGCTACACTGATCTGTCAAAGAAGGAGTATAGGTTAGTAAACGTTTTATATTTTTTTTAATGTGATACTACAACCAGAACCCACGACAGGAATCTTGGAATAATCATCAAAAGCAAACTGGACATGACCGAACAAGGCAACTCAGTCACTGTATTCTGCTTCCACACCCTGAAGATTCTGAAGATAATCTTCAAATGGCTCCCAAGCAACACTAGAAAAACTGGCACTCATGCCGTAGTCCCCAGCACGTTGGACTATGGGAATTCCCTCTACTCTGGGATCACCAAGCAACTCTCTAGGAGACTACAAACCATACAGAATGCTGCAGCCAGACTCATCCTCAACCTTCCACACAGAACTCCCATCATGCCACTCCTCTGGGAACTCCACTGGCTCACGATACACAAATGGCTCACTTCAAACTCTTCTGACATACACACATTCAAGGCACTACACAACTCTACCTACCTGAACAGTTGCATCTCCTTCTGCCAACCACCCAGACACCACCGCTCCGTAGGACACCTACTCGCACAAATCCCGCACATACACATAACCAGATCAGGAGGACCAGGCATTGTCTACATCGCTCCTAAAACATGGAATGGCCTCCCACTTCACCTCAGAGCCTTCTCCTCTCGTCTTGAATTTCACAAGAAGCAGAAGATCTGGCTTTTCATTTAACCAACCTATCCTAGTTTGAGTTAGGCACACACACCTGCTTAGCGCCAGGATACCCTCTTGGTTGATAGTGCACTTTACCCATACATAGAACATACCTTAAATGCACGATGCAAAAAGAATAATTCTGAGACCCATTCATAAGTGTGAGTTGTGTCTTAAATTATGATGTTTGATAACAATGCTAATTGTCACTCTCTACATTCTAGCCTTCTTTCTGCTTTTCTGACATAACATGCATTACTCTGTTTCGCAAGGTGCCAAACTGCTTAACGTCTCCTAGGACATGGCATGTACGCAATTGTTGCTCCAGGGAATGACAATTTCAACATGCCGTGCAGTTTCTTTAAACCATCTCCCCTTTCTGTGCCATGTGCGTCTCCTCCTAAATGTCTCTCTGAACCATCTGCTTGTTACATTCCCTCGGAGCTGGGCATTGACTAAAGCTGCGGTGGCCTTCCACAGAGGGCCTCAAGCTGTGTATACCACATCCACTGTTGTGTAGTTCCTACTAATCCGTAGGATCTACGAATTTGTTGGACAACATAAACTAAGGGCTTGGTGACTAGACTGATTCCAGACACCCCCGCAGGATATGTAGGCCTAGAGACCAGCTAGCTCACAGTGGCACTGTAAGCCCCCCCTAACCTTACTAGGGAGCGAATGGTTTCTGGCAATCATTGAACATGACCACCCTGACCCCTCAGGGATCGTGGAAACCGAACAGAACCTTTCGCTCAGTCACTCATGTTCACTTATTCTCAGAAAAGTATACAGAGAATACACATTGGGACGTTTTCAATATGTTTATTGAACCAACGTTATTCTAATTTAAAATACGCGTGCTGCAATGATTAATAGACAGAAGTAGATAAGTGATTACAAGCACCAAAAGCGTAAATAGTAGATCTAGTTCTGCCATGGTGCTAAAACAGTGTATATATGCAGGCATATAAAACAAGGCAGTAATAGAGCGTGCTCCTACTATGCGAACCCTACTCTAAGTGTACCTAGAGTGTGTTTAGGTGTGGAGCCAAGAATTCCCCACCTCCCCCCAAGGGATGATCCAACGCCATTACCTGATGGGAGAGAATTTTGGACCCCGTCTTGGTCACCAACTGGACACCCCTTAGTAGATGTCAGACCACTGCATGGTGAAGTCTCAGCATGCAGGGACCCTCTGTGTCGGCTGTAGTGCCTCCTCTGCTAATCTGCCAGGATGCTAATTATTTATAATAGAAAGCAGATCTTGCGATGTACGTGTAGATTACTCTGTCGCCCTGTGGATTACGATAGGACGACATTTGTACATAATGCGTAAAGAGGCCTAGTATATGATGTTCTAGACCTAGTACATTATGTTCGAGGCATGGTGATAATGTTGTGCAAAGCTGGATTTGTAAACAAAGTAGTTTGAGAAACTAATCCAGCATTGTCGTACATGCAAATATGTGCAAATTTCATGGCTGA
Organism: Calotriton arnoldi; assembly: GCA_963921515.1. Lineage (NCBI taxonomy): Eukaryota > Metazoa > Chordata > Amphibia > Caudata > Salamandridae > Calotriton > Calotriton arnoldi. The sequence goes on along the minus strand of CAWUFW010001812.1, from coordinate 1,794,450 downwards.
ATTGTTATTGTGAGGACAATGTAAGAAATAAGCTGCTTCGCTACATGGGCCTAACCCAGTAATATAACACCACATCTCTCCATTCCAGAGTAATACAATTTATACCCCAGCATGCTATCACTACAGCAACCTAGATCACTAGATGCCAACATCACTTGCCTCAATGCTATCGCGATGAAAGATATTTGTCGAGTTGACTCAGTTTGCAGTAAATAGAGGAAACGAGCATTGGCAAAGCCAGTAGGTCTCAACTTTGAGACCTAAAGTTTCGGCCAATACCTTTTGTACATGTTGTTCAGCATTTTCGGTGCTGTACAGCAGGACCAAAAGTGGAAAAAAGGTTCAATGACCTGGCCATGGTGGCTGTGTAATTTTGTAGGCGCACACATGCACAGGCGCATCTGTCTTTTTTATTTTTATTTACAAATCTGAGATGAATTGGCAAATAAATATGAAAAGGAAGCACTTTTATTTCTAAAGTACTAGGGCCATCGGTAATTACCTATGGGCTTTGCTAGTGCTTTTGTAATTCTGGTGGGTAATAAAAGATAGGAGTATAGGTGGTGCTGGCATGGGATAGAGGATGTTTACTGCGAGGCATTCGAATGTGCAGGGTGGTGTAATGGGAATTGCTTTGCTTTTTAGATGCCACATAATGGACTAGCCCTGAGGAACCAGTGAGTCCATAACTCACTAGAGTGTGAGTTGAGCCAAGATTGGGTTACGCATAATAGAGCAGTAGGTGGTGAATGTTTGAGACAAGCCAGCATGCTTAGCCTGTGCAGAGAAAGACTAGTTATAGAAGAAAACTAGAACTACAGATCAAACGATGAGTCTTGAGAATGTGATCAATAAGGTCGCAGCATGTGAGTGGTGGTCCTGGCGTAAAAGCACATTCATACCGGCAGCGCTCAGGCATTAGAGATGCCTGAGATGGGGTGCATGGACTTTGACCTGGAATTAAATAATGCACTGTGCGACATGAAGGCCTCAAGGAAAAAAGCTCATTATATAAATCTGGAGCAAGACAGCATAATATGTAAAGCTGAGGTTTCGACGTGAGCGAGCACAGAGTGTGACTAGTTAGCATGTTAAATGACTGCCTGAGTCCAGAAGTAAGAGAGCACATTATAGGTCTTGAGTAATTGCACATGGGCTTGGGAGTAAGAGTGCATTATATAGCAGGGAAGCTTAGGAGTAAGAGCTTTCTGTAGCACAGAAGCTCAGGAGTAAGGCACATTATATCTAACAAATCATAGAAGTAAGAGTGCATTATTTGTAAACGGAGTCTGAAGAGTACGTGCACAATTTGTGACCCATGGAAGCTCAAGGGGTAACAAGCAAAGATCTCTGCAGATAAAGGCTGGATACTGATCATCCTTGCCTAATTAGGAGCGAGTGAGGTGGTTTCAGTAATTGGAATCACAAAGTCTTGGGGCTGACCATACAAACGAGCAGTTTGAGACCACCTATGGTGCGTACCTTAATTGCCTATGAAGCGTAGCATCTGGCAACAGCAAACTATATCTTTGCCCATCCACTGTGCCAGCTTCTTACTCTGTACACAAAGACAGTTCATATTCTTCAGCTTTACCCTTCCCTTTTTTCAGCATTTTGTGGCTGCCGAAGAAGTGACTCAACTGCCACTTCCTGAGTAATTTATAAAACATGTCTAGCATTACACCTTCATACTGTTAGCTCAATGTTGACAGAAAAGGCATCTGAGGCCCATGGTGATAAATTGATTACACAATGAAGTCAAGCTAGGGTGGTGCGATCACCGTGCAGGAATCCTAATTCCACAGTTATGAATCTCTTCACGTTTTTAGGTCGAGCTTTAGCGGCAGCGCGCATGCTGTGCTCCCTCTGCGAGTCATGCAGTAGTAGAGTATGGGAGACAAGCTGCCCTCACTCTCCGCCCATATTTTTAATTGGCTTCTGTCTTTGTCCTTCGTAAATTCTGTCTTCTGATTGATTATGAGGCTTCTTAGTCCCACCTTATTATGGCCATGTCGTCATTTGTACCCTCCCATGGCTATTGGCCCCTTTACTTCGAGTGCTACTCTGTACGGTACGTGTTATTTAGAGCACTATTTCTCCCCCTGCCCGCACTCCCATTGTCCTTGCCTTCTCCCCCCCTCACCCCACTGCCCGTGCTCCCGCTGCCCGTGCCTTCTTCCTCCTCCCGACCGCACTCCCGTTGTCCTTGCCTTCTCACCCCACCGCCCGCGCTCCCGCTGCCCGTGCCGCCTTCCCCCTCCCGGCCGCACTCCTGGTGCCCGTGCCTTCTCGCCGCACTCCCGCTGTCAGTGCCTTCCCGCCCCCCTGCCCACCCCAGCCCGCCCGCACTCCCGTTTGCAATGCAATAGGTCTTGCGTAAATGCGAGTCCTATTGCATTGCAAATGCTTGTTTTTTCTACATTCAGCAGACCCTGGCTGCAGCAATGAGCATTTATTGTTAGCATATATCCATATCGTTATCTGAGTGTGCGGCACTGATGTAAAGGCCCCTCCCGCTCCAGTGCAGAGAGTTAGATGTTGTCCCCAGGGCTAGAATCTGCAGCAGGGAGCAGCCTCTTCACATGAGCTCAGCACAGAAACATGTACGAAACCCCAAATTAATGTGTTCCAGAGGTGGGCATGGAGGGTGCAGTGCTTCCCAGACACCTGGAAGACCAGCCCTGACATCCCCACCAAACATTCTTCTCTTCTCCCCTGTGCGCTCCCCTACTTGTCGGCCAACCTTTTATTGCACAGAAGAAACCATTGTAGTATTTATCTAGCGCTTCATACCTCGAAAGGGGTCGAAAAGCGCTCGATTTGCACCAGGATCCAGGGTGACGATATCGCAGTACGTTGGAGACACAGGGTCTTAGTTGTGTAATGACCTGTGTAGGGGGTACTGAGGCCTCGAGGTTGTGAGATGTGCTGGAGACTGGTGTGAGGGCTTCGCAGCACTTAAGCAAGATGTGTTGCTGAAAAGTGTGAGAATGGAACATGCATGCAATTACCGGATTATAGCAGAGCTTAATTTGTAAAAGAAATAAGTGCCAGGGGCCTCATCAAGAGGCCACTGCAGCTAGAACCACCCATTACCCCTGCCAGTGCTGTCACTGAGAGTACCAACACACTACTAATCCTCACACTCCTACAAGTGCGACAAATCAGCGATTCCAGGCCCTCAAAGCAATAAGAATGCCATGGGCGGCAGGTATGAGTCATTTTTTAGAACTCGCCTAGGCATCCCTCGGCATGACGGGGATTGAGTTTGCTCTTTCACAATGGTAGTATGTCACCTCACACCTCCACCTTGCAATTATGCCCTGCACCTCAGGTCTGATGACTTACATAATCCAAAGCCTCCCAGCGCGTGATGATTCAGACAACCGCTGGAGACGCTCCGTGTAGAGACTCCATAAAAACCCATGGAAAGAAAATCGAAGAACCCACCCCTATTTAGATTCCCTTTTGGTCTACCGCAGTACAGACACTTTCCTGCGCTACATCTCCCTTCTGATCCCCTTAATCACGCCATACGCTTTGGCACTCTTTGCTCAGTCCACATGCTCCCTCCGAGCTACAGATGCAGCCCCTTTCCAAACATAGAAATAAATATATGTCCACACTCCACCTTCCACTTAGAGGTCGAAAGAACACTGCACCAGCTCTCCCCACTGCTGCACATGCACAGTGCAGACGCTCCCTGCCCAAATATTTTGTTATCTAGCCTCCATATCCCAATTGGGTGTTCCATAGGTAGGACGCTGCAAGGAGTATATTTTCCCCATACACCCTACACCAGTGGCTTTCAAATGTTTATATGCCCCTTCCACTTTGAGCAAAATGGGGAAGTGGAGGGGCGCCCTCATGTTACATAACCTGGTGACATTAATGGTGGACATTAAACACAACCAGCAGAGCGCTTTAGAATTTATGGGTTGTTTGTTCATGGCTAAATTCAGAGGGCAGTTTAAACATGCACGCACCACTGTTTTCCGTGTGCACATACTCCATGATGTCTTGCCTCCAGCAAGATTTGCAGGTTGAGGTCAGAGCTAGTACATTGGTTCTCTGTTGTCGTCGGATCTTCTGACGCCCCTGCTGAGCAAGCAGTCCAGCTATGTAGTTGTCTGCTGGCCCAAGAGAGTCATCTTCAGCTCACCATCATAGACCGCAGGGCACTAGTCGGGGGTACACACAGGTACCAGCGTCCACCCACTATTTTTAGAGGGTGGACGCCGTCCCCCTGCCAAGAACTTGGGCTCCACAGAAATATGCTGAACTTGTCCCGGTGTAATTTTCAGACACTGGGACACACGTTCAGCAGCGCCTGTACGTTGTCTGCTTTCCATTTCCAGCAGCAATGTGCAGGCAGGGAGGGTTTTTTTTTTTTCACCTCCAGCTGGGCTGAAGATAAAGGCCGAAGTTAGGAGGCCCTGAGGCCTCCTTTTGTTTGAATATCCTGACTGGAGGTGGCCTGGAACCTCACACTTAAATGTAAATGCCACACAGGGTAAACAAAGGCATACAGCTTGTTATCTCTTCACAGGTACTTGGGAGAGGCATGCTTTTGCCTTTGTTCAGTCCTTGTATATAAGAGATGCATGCACTGTAAGAATGTCAGGTGTGATGGTCTGTCCCAATATTTACACAAATAGCAATCAGTAGCACTATTTTATTTATTTTATAGCGCTACGCACCCAAGGAGGCAAGATGGCCGACCGGTGAGGAGCTCCGGCAGGGAGCTCCCTGGCTAGGGATTGCCTTTTTGGCTCTAATCCCCTGGAATCTACCCCCTCCTTGTACCTTTATACACACCTGGGGTTATATGGACTGCGGACCTTCAACTCTCCAATTCCCGCGATTTAATTCGAAATCTTCTGATGAACCGTGAATAATATACTGACTGCGGAGCCCGAGCAACATGGCCAATGCCCGGTGGAGCTGTTTAGGTAGCTATAGAGGAGATTGGCTCTGGTTCACCCCTCGGCCATCACCTACCCAGCTGGACATTGGACATAGTTTTCCTCGTCTCTCCGCTGTCTCCTTTCCTTCTCCGCCTTCCGACGAATCCCCGAGGATCTGCCGACGGCGGAGCCAATTTCAGCGGCCGATGCCCGGTGGAGATGCCTGGGTGCCTGTGGAGGGGATGGGCTGGGGATCACCCCTTCTGGCCGTCTCCTGCCCTCCGGGCTTGACCGCAGTTGCTTGACCTCTTGCATCGCCTCCTTAATGACGACTGGGACGTGCAAGTCTTGCTTCCCCCCGGCGGGGGTGCAGCGGCGGTGAGTACCGCGGCACTGCGGACCAGTGCCCCCGAGCTTGTTTTTACTTTAACTTCTTGAGTTTGACGAGGTGTTCCCTCCTGGTCCCCGCTGCTGCCTCACTTCTCCGGGGCTGCTGCCTAGGCGCCCGAGCTGGCTTTCCCCTGACTTTGCGGCATGCTGAACGACGACACTGCTGCCCCTGAAGCCCCGAGCGTGTGCACGTTAACGACCCGATGGTGATCGGCGATATCCAGCCCTCCTCACTCCGTGATCCTGTGGCTGCCTCCCCCATCCAGCCCTGCGTGGAGCCGTGGAGTCAGCTCCGTTGTGGTTTCTTTGGATTGAATTTTTGTATATCCTACCATTTTGGGATAATGCTATCGGTGCCCGTGTCCTGGGTCCTCCATCTTGGCGGTTTCGACCGATCCTCATTGCTGCTGGACTGCTCCCTGTTCACCTGATTGACCTTTACCTCAAGTCGACCCCCCTTAGGTCTCCTACACCCCTCTCATCTTGTACAATCACCGAGACACAGGATGTTTGGGATTGCTGGTCCCCAGCCGGTTTGTTTGTCTTTCACTTTGACTGTTTTGTCCCCCTGAAGTACTTTCCCCCTTGCCTGGTCTGCCTGTCCCGATGTGAATTCCTTACCCCTTTTTACTTTCCCCCCTCTAACATCTATGCCCCATAGGAAGTGTGTCTTGGTTATGCTATGCGCTATTAATTCATGTTATTGTGTAGCACTGTTTTTTTTTCTTCCCTTTGTTATACTTGGCTCCTGTAACTGATGTAATTTTGTAACTTGTAACTCGCTGATCCTCATGTAAAGCGCTCTGATACCTCCGGGTCTAGCCAGCGCTATATAAAACTCTGCAAATATATTAATGCAGGGTGTCAGAGCTCTATACACATTATACATTGACAATAAATCATGTACATGTGTAAATCAATGTACAAGACGAGTTACATGAGACGGGGTTACAAGGTGTATGAGTCACATGTCCTTCATTGTTCACAGTGCTGTATTACAAGGATTACAATTTATGAACTGCATGTAACAAAAGGATCTCTGTGTTAAAAGCAGTAACCCACTTTACTAACTACATAAAATAAAAATCTGTTATCTGCATGTTACGTGATGTGCTTTGTAGGGGACACATTAACCTGCTATGCTACTTTGATTTAAATCTGGGACTTCATAAAACACAGATGTCTCCAACAAACATGTTCACCTCCAGAGTTATCTCGCCAATATTACTATTCCCTGAGATTTACTGGGCATCTTTACAGCAGATGCCTTAACCCATAAAATATTTTAAAATGCAGACTTTGCAACCAATTAAGCAGAACAAGTGTACTGCCATGCTCCTCCTTGTTGCCAATTTCTTTGTGATAGGGTTTAAAAAAAAAAAAATATTAGTTGAGGCCCAGATTTTGCGTTGGAGTTGCGCCACTTTTTTGGCACAACCCCAACGCCAAATCTCATTGTGCTGAAATGTACTCATTATATATCTGCTAAACATGTTTGAGGTCTCAATATCTGATGCCACTTCTTGTGATGTCACATCCAGTGAGGCCACTTCCTGTTATGTCGCGTGCAATGTCACGCTTTGGGACATCATGCGCTGTGATGGCACATGTCATGCTTTCACTTGCATACTGCCCAACCTGGTGAGTTCCCCCACTTCTTTTTGTAGGACTTGTGCCGAGATAGACAGTCTTGAAAGGACTGAATGACCTGGCTCTCTCATTACCTTGGCTACCCCTAATAAATCCGGCCTATACCTGTGCCAGCCATGAGGCAGTCCACAAAATCGTGGTGCTCGCCCAGACACCATAAGCAGACAGAATGCGGACCCGTGATCGACATCTGTCTCTAACAAGAACGATAGGGCTTAAACCCAGATGACATCGTTTCGGCTCACTGTTCGAGGTAGAAAAGAGGGAGGAGCCAATAACAGCCCAAAGACCGGTCCGGATATGCGTTGCATGCGCGGAAAAGGAACCGACGTCAGCGCATCGGCAGAGGAGTTATATGGACTCCACTGACGTCGCATCCGGAGACAAAGTTGGCTGTGGAGTCGCTCGACACCCTCTGCCGGCGCGTAGACTTACTGTGGGGAAAAAAGTTTCCGGATCCAGTCTGGCGCCTGGGGGAAGATTCTAAAGTAAGGAATCTGCGACTAGATGTCTTTATCAGATCTCTGTTGCTTCCCTTCCCCACACACTTCTCCATTGCCCCCCCCCCAAACCCTGCAGTTCTATTGCTTTGTCATTCTTTAAACATGCTATACTAAAGAAGAAAAAGCGTGCCCGTGTTACTGTTTTGCTTTTTTTTTGCTTTTCCTCAAGAGACCCACTAACGGGATGAGTCTCACCTATCTGCATTCTGCCATCTCCGCCTCTATGCTTGATCTTAGACAGGAGATGTGGACATTGTGAGAACAAAGCCTTTGCCATGAAAACAAGCATTGGCATAGCCAATAGGTCTCGCCTTTTGGATCTTGTTCGTTTTTAGCAAATTATCAGATTATCCTGTGTGCTACAACATTTACTGTTAGTTCTCGTGTCACTGGTGAGGGGTCAGACACACCTAAGCTTGTGTAGCTATTGTATTTATTGTTTATTGGAAATGCGATTTATGGCTGTATTGGGTAAGTTGGTAATGGCAAATAATAAATATTTTGGTGCAAAAAAAACATTTTGTGTCCCTTTTTAGTCAAATTACAAATGGAATGGTGTCCCACCCTAAACCGTGGGAGATCTGGAGATAATTGGAAAGATTATTGGAGTGAATAAGATTGCAAGATGTGACAAGTTCTGAAGCACATATTGTTTCAAAACACACACACTCTGGTGCAGCGCACAAATCGTAACACACTTACATGCCATACCAACTCGCCGCTCACATAGAAGCATGCTTATGCTAGAGTTCTGCCAGCCTGCAGGGACCACAGTGCATGTGGGCATGCCCCAGAGCAATCGGTGACTTTGCAATGGAGCTGGGAGCTTTTGGCAGTGCCACAACAGCCCACCACTTCAGAGGTAGATGTTATAGTTACAGCACAGCAACTTGATAACAAGATGCTGGATGTTTTAAATGAGGCTCCGGGACCTAACCAGGTGGGCCTTGAGCGCAATAGAGAACCACGCCAAAAAATGGCCTGCGATGGTGCCAGTCACTGGTGCCTGCCTACCTACCAAGACAACCCAAGTACTGAAAGATAAACAACTACTGAAAGATTGAAGAGTCTGATGTACCAAAGTGTTTTTCCATTTCTGTGTCAATGGGAAAACACGTTCAGTCCAGTTTTTTACTGCAGCGCTCTGGTTTCTATAACCTAATTGAACCATTGGGTTGCAGACGACACGCAAAGCTTTGCAGAAGGCAAGTAAACATTGCTAAACTTCAAGACTGCGCAAGGGCAAATGGGTTTGTACGCACAGACAAGGTTACTGCAAATTGGTACCTCACTTCCCTACTCATCTAGCTTAAAGTTTGGACTTTGCTTGACGCAAAGTGGTACCCTGGGACCTGCACAATAATGATGTGCCTGTCTGCACTGTCAAAGCAGGTGAGTGTGGATGCAACCGAATGTTTTTTTATTAAGGAGCTGCTGTCCGCATCACCGGTCGAAGGCGTTGAAGAAACGCCGCATGAAACTACTCGTGGTGTGGCTTTCGGATGAACCGAAAGACGGGTCGGGTGAAGAGCCGTCCCCTTCACAGAAAATGCAGAAGACTCAATGTACCAAGCGCAAGTTGAAAGTCGCCTCGCACCTACCAGTTGCGGAGACCTCTCAGGCTACCCCACACTTCCCTGAATACCCTGGAGCCGGGGCAAGCTTCGACCAAATGATAAAATATTTTCTTTCGCTTCAACGGGTCTTTGACCCTCCGATCCCTCTGGTGCGCTTTCCAGCCCCAAAGAAGTAGGGAGTGTCCCAGCTGAGCCCTCGCCGGTGGCTTTGGTTACAGCGTGACCCCCCTGAATCTGTTAGCGGATTCGACATGGCACCGGTGCACTGCCCTCCTGGGTTCACACCTTTGGCATCTGTGTCTCTTCAGACTGCGATGTCAGTGGTGCCGCTCGATGTGGATCCCATCGCCATTTCCGATGTCGGGTTGCTGCCACGACGACATCTGATGGCGTAGAGTGCGACGTCAGCGGCGCTCATTGTGGACCCCTCTATTTCGGATCAGATTCAGCCTCTTTCTGGGTCCCCTGTGGGAAAGCCTCGTTTTGCAGGCAGAGAGAAGGATCTGGGGCAGACTTCTTTGGGTGCTTTTGCCCCACAATACTTGGAGGATACATGGCTAACTAATCTAGGGGGCACTAGTGGTCTGCAGTCCTCCCCAGTTTCCGACTTGCTCTCACATCCGGACATTGCAACGGAGGATAGTTCCACTTTGTCAGAGGTTATACGAAGAGCAGCTGCAATTCTGAATTGCCAATTTCCCTCTGTGCAGTTGTCCACAGATCCCTTGATGCGGGTTCTCCATCAAGGTGAGACGGGAGTTGTCCCGTTACTCCCCTACAACGAGTCTGTCTTTGACATATTATTGGGGACTTGGGCACAACCTGTCACTGTGCCGCCTGTTGACCAGGCAGTGGGCCATCGCCATCGTCCTGCGCTAAGAGATCCTCCCTGCCTCTTACCACACCCCACCACTAAAGGACTGGTGGTACAAGCTGGTACTGCGTCAGCACACCCTAATGCCCTTCCGGTGGTTCCCCCTAGCAAGGACTCCAGGTGGTTGGATAATTGTGGTCAGAGTCTCTTTCCTTCTGCCAGTGCGACCTTGAGATCTTTAAACACTTCTCTGTGTTTTAGGTAGAATGTCTCATGCCCTATGGGACTGTGTTGCACACCGCCTGCCTTTTCTGTCGGAGGAAGCCAGACAGGAGCTCCTTCAAGTAGTACAGGACGACCGGGACGCCGCCAAGTTTGCGATTAAATGCAGTATGGACAGTACCGATTCTGTCGGCAGGAGTATGGCTCAGGCTGTTACGCTGCGCAGGCATGCGTGGCTGCGCCTATCTGGGGTTTCAGAGCATGTCAGATGCTCTTCAGAATATGCCATTTGATGATATCCATCTCTTTGGAGAGCAGGCGGATTCAGCTTTACGTCGGTTCAAAGCTAGCCGACCTGAAAGATCAACCTAATAGGAATTTGTAGTTGTGTGTGGTCCCAGTCTCCGGGCCGCTTTCTGCATGTCTGAGTTCAGCCTGTTTTTCGTTTGGTGCTACAAGCACCTTTTCTTTACTGAGGTGAAGCACGGATTCTCTTCATATTGCCTTACGCCCCATCATGCCTTTGCATTCCACTTGCGAGGTTCAAGTGGATGGCGCATGATTAGTGCAGCTTTTTCCCTTTTTCTGCTAGGTGCCGAAGTACTTTTTAAGTTATCTACAGCTGCATTAATTTCCTTAAGTCATGTTGAGTTGTACCTTTGTGGTGTAGCCTATGCCCTGTGTGGGGTATCTCTAGTATGCTCTCGTTCAACGTTCCTATTTATGGCTATATACATTTTTGTATATGCACATCTAATTCTTTGTATCCATACATAGACTGGCTGGTTATTCTGCTTAAATATTACAGATATATATATATATATCTGCTTCCTCAGATGCATATTAGCATTTATGTATGGATATTGTTTATAGATCTTATAGGTATCTATGCTTCGACTGACATTTCGGTATGTCTTCCTGTGGTTAGCCCTTTGGGCTTCACTTGTGTGCTGCCTTTCCCCGATCTCAAGGTGGACTTTCCTTTTCTACAAGGTTCCTTTGTCAAACTCTTTTCCTACAATTGCCATCGTACCTCTTGTAGGTACTGGCTTTTTTACGCCTTATAAGGCCTGATGAAGAACCTCTATTTTTATATATATATCACTGCTCCAAGGTTGTCCACCTGTAAGTAGCACTCGAGCAACAGCTTGATTCATGTGTAGGTAAGGACGGGGAACCGCCCGTAGGAGCTGCTCCATAGTGGTATTGCCTGACGCGTTTCGAAGCACCATATGCTTCTCTTCAGAGGCTTAAATGGAACGGTGTGCGCAACCGCTGACCCACTTCTGACACACCCCCCCCAATGGGAGGCTCGAATGAAACTGTGCCTTCTGGGAAGTGTAGTGCGGGTAGCACATAATCAAGTCCTGTATGGACCCCACAGGTGGGCCCGTCCACGATCCTATGTACAGCTGCTGTTCCACTTTCGTGGCCCCCAATCTTACGGGGTGGTGCACACTCCGCGGCTGGACTGCTGCGTTATAAATCACTGCTCCAAGGTTGTCCACCTGTAAGTAGCACTCGAAGCATATGGTGCTTCGAAACGCGTCAGGCAATACCACTATGGAGCGGCTCCTACGGGCGGTTCCCCGTCCTTACCTACACATGAATCAAGCTGTTGCTCGAGTGCTACTTACAGGTGGACAACCTTGGAGCAGTGATTTATAACGCGGCAGTCCAGCCGCGGAGTGTGCACCACCCCGTAAGATTGGGGGCAACGAAAGTGGAACAGCAGCTGTACATAGGATCGTGGACGGGCCCACCTGTGGGGTCCATACAGGACTTGATTATGTGCTACCCGCACTACACTTCCCAGAAGGCACAGTTTCATTCGAGCCTCCCATTGGGGGAGTGTGTTAGAAGTGGGTCAGCGGTTGCGCACACCGTTCCATTTAAGCCTCTGAAGAGAAGCATATGGTGCTTCGAAACGCGTCAGGCAATACCACTATGGAGCGGCTCCTACGGGCGGTTCCCCGTCCTTACCTACACATGAATCAAGCTGTTGCTCGAGTGCTACTTACAGGTGGACAACCTTGGAGCAGTGATGTGTGTGTGTGTGTGTGTATATATATATATATATCGAGAGAGAGAGATATAGAGCTATATATAGATCTATATATATATATATATATATATAGAGCTATATATAGATCTATCTATATATATATATATATATATATATATATATATATATATATATATATATATATATATATATATATATACTTTGACGATGCCTTGGCCTGTTATGGCATGCACCTTGTCTTGAGGTATATATATCACAAATCCTCTGTAGTCACAGGAGAAAGCTCGGACACTCAGAGAAACAGAAAATATATTTAATGGCTGCACACACAACGCGTTTCAGCTTTCGCCTTGATCACGCGTTGATCAAGGCGAAAGCTGAAACGCCTTTTTTCTTTCCTGGGGAACGTGTGTATCTAGATACCTATTAGTGTTTCTTAATAATATTGTACGTCTATATATTTCCATATATGTATATTTAAATGGATTTCCTGGAACTCTTCTTGTCTCTAGCTCTCATCTATTTTGGGCCACTTCTTGCGGATAGTTATTGCGATTATTTCAAGTTCGCTAGCATGATTCTTCTGCGATATTAAGCGATTGCTCAGTGGCATTTCAAAGATCCTGTGTTCCACACAGCCTATTCAGTGTTCTAGATTAGCTCTACGTTCACTTATGGCCTTGTTGGGTCAATTACTGGCATTTCTTCTTGCCATGCATATTTATTCTCACACTGTTGGTGTTATCTAGTCTAACCAGTGGTTTCTTTCGGTTGTTGTCACATTATATGCCTTGGCTGGATTCCGTCAGAGTCAAAACTTTCTTGTTTCTCCCCTGCATTCTTTTGGCTTTGATGTGTCCGGTCAAGCGACATTCTGCTCCCATGGTTTTCGGGGTTCAATTCTTCTACACATGGTTCCTTATGTGGGACTTTTGTGACTGAGTTTGATATATGCAGAACCTATTGACTGAGTGTGATAGTTTTTCTCAGTCGTTCTTTCTCTCTGGCATCCTTGCCTAAGAACTGGGTTTCTGCTACTTGGAAATTCGTTTATAGTCTCAGTTCGCAGTTCCTCCTCTGGGAATGGTATGGCTTGGATATCTTATTCTAAAGTAAGGAATCTGCGGCTAGAGGTCTCTATCAGATGAACGAGTTACTTACCTTCGGTAACAATGTATCTCGTAGAGACAGGATCTAGCCGCAGATTTCTTAGGTCCATCCCATCCTCCCCGCACTGTGAACTTGCTTGCTTTCTTTCTTCTTCTTTCATATCAGCCTGATAATGGGATATCCTTCTTGTAGATATCCTTGTTGTGTTGAAGGTTCATCCCTGCTTCATTTCTAGATCTCCTCCGTCCAGTACAGTGGTACTCTTGGTGGTTATGTCTCTCTCATTGGGGGTTTATGAAAACATTGCTGTTCCTGCTTTCTGCCCTGAGTCTTCTTAGACCGCATGCATCTGTTGACTGTTTCTCTCTGTCTCTCACTTTTTTATTCAACAGGTACGTGACACATGGTGTCTATGGTCTTGGCACACTGTTCAAATAGGTAGTTTCTGTGTGTGACTCCACGTTTTGAGCGCAGATAATGGTCACGAAGACACTGACGTCAGCGCGTCGGCGGGGTAGTTATATAGGCTCCGCTGATGTCACATCCGGGGACGACGGCGCTGCAGAGTCGCTCGATGCCCGCTACCGGCACACAGACGTACTGTGGGTAAAAATGTTTTCGGATCCAGTCTGGCACCTGGGGAAGATTCTGAAGTAAGGAATCTGCGGCTAGATCCTGTCCCTACCAGATACATCGTTACCGAAGGTAAGTAACTTTTTCAATGGGCAGAGGTAGGAGAATTCAGCATATCAGAGAGAGCAACTTTAGTGGGGTTGGAAAAAGCAAACAAATGAGAGAGGGCAACATGGTGCTGTGGGAGGGAGGGAAGCACGTGGACGAGAGAGAGGAACATGGAGCGCTGGATGGTAGAGCACGGGACTGAGACTACTGAAAAATACATGCACTCTCATGGAGTGCTTAAGCAAAAAGAAACAAATGGTTCCCTAAAAGGTGAGCAGTGGAAATGCTCTTTGTTTTCTTTAAAGAGTACTAGAGTGCTCTGTCTGGGAGGTGCCTGGCTCCTGAGTCACTGCCATCTTGGAAAGGCAGTTTATTTTAATTTTATGTGTTTTAGTATTTCTCACCTTTGTTTTAATTACATTTTATGTTCACAGTAGCTATGCTTCATAAGGGAGCTTGTGTGGGATAGCTGGACCCCAGTTAATTCTTTCATTTGGCCTCACTTTCTCTTGCTTGCCACTCGTGCCTTTGGCCATGCCCCCTTCATGCCTCCTTCACACACCCGGATGCCGGGCTACAAAGCTGGCTTGGGAGTGAGTCCGCACAGCAGGCGCGTCCCTGGTGTGCCAAAGGCAAGCCAGTCTGCGCCCTGAACGGGCTTAGTGCCAGCTCCCTTGCTGGTTTTAAACAAGATTCTGCAAGCTTGGTTTGATACTCGCGGAACACTCTACTTCACCTCAGAGGTAAGAATTATTTTGCTCCATATGCAGTCTGTTGCTCACTAATCTCTCGGTCAAACCCCTGGGTACGTCTAATAATAAAGCGGTTAAAAATACTTGCCCAAAGTGCCTAGGGACACTAATCAATGCTAGATCCCTTATTTAAAATTGCTGGATTTTCATTGGTTCATGGAAACACATTCTCTTGATATGGCTTTTATCACAGAAACTGAGGCCTCTTCATACTCAGAATTACTGATGGCTGTACCTGCAGGATTCAAGATCTATAGGCTTGACCATGTTGGAAAAAAAGGTGGCGGGCTGTGGATTATCCTTGGGTGTCAGTTCAAAACTTCCTTTAAGGCCCTCTCTGAAGCACAAGATTGCGAAGCACTTTTTTTAAAAATTGAATAGATGACCTGGACAGGGGCACCCGAGAAGCAAGACTGAAATTCTGTTATTTCAAAATCCTCCACGAATGGCACTGGTCACTGACAAAACTGCACAAGGCAGGGCTGCTCCCACATGCCAACTGCTGGAGATGCGCTGACACCGGCTGTGACACGACCCACATTATATGTGAATGCCCGATGGTGCAACCCTTCTGGTCTTACGTGGGCTAGGTCCTCAGCACCACAATACCTCTGCACCTCCCACTTACACCTGCCACTATTCTCCTGCATGATCTGCTGCACTCCCTAGAACTTTCAAAGCCACAACGCTGCCTCCTCCACACAGCACTAGCCACAGCCAAAATACGCATACTGCGACAGTGGAGATCACCGACCCCACCGTCGCAAGAGGCATAGTTGGTAGCCATGATGCACACGGCCTCACACGAGCGAGTCATTTACAACCGTCAGGACCAGGCTGACCTGTTTCTTCAGATATGAGCACCTTTCCTGCGTGCGAAGAGCGACACTTATGAGAACCCCACAGCAAACATCCCGACTCATGCAGTGGCAACATCAGCTGATGTCCCCTAAACCAAAACAAGAGCAGCGACCCCACCCTTAAGAGGTCACCCCCCTTCCCACTAGTCCCCATTAGTGCTCATGCAGCCTACATGCACCTCAAACTCCCCCCGCACCCCCTCTCCCTCATATGGACGCACCAGGTCTGCTTTACACCACCCATTCTGCATCCTAGACATCCCCAGTCGCCTTGTGCCCTCAGCTGCGTATTCTGACTATCTTTCCCATCTCCCCACAGGTTCTTTCCCCTCTCTCCCTGCTTCCACGCTCACCTAATTCCACCCCCCCCGCCTCCTCCCTCCCATACCCCTTCCCCCCCCCCCCCTGGCAGCGCAGCACTGCAGCAACTCGGACACACTGCGACCACGCTCCGCATAGATGCCGAGAAGAGAACCCGCAGTAGGAGGTGCATAATATCCCTTCCTCCTAAGTCCTAGTCCCCCTCCCCACTAGGCATAGTAGCAGCACCCTGGAATAGGGAGAACACTCCCACAGAGTCGCAAGTTGATGTGCTCGATTAATAGACGACACCCGGTACATGCACAAAATCAAATTTGATGATCAAAATCGCCGCCCGTAGGGCTCCACGCATTAGGCCAACCCTAGATCCGCTACCACTGGCATCAGACCACGGGAATCCCTCATACCGTCCCCTCCCCTTTACCCCCCCCCCGCCCCCGATATATACTAATATATGCTTTTCTCAGCCGCTAAGAGGCACACGTCACAAGTTTCTCGTTAAACTGTTTACTCGGTCATTGAAAGTGTGTCTAATGCTATTGTTTTCAAGATGTATTATCTTGCAAAATGTTAATAAAGAATTACAACACAAAAGAAAAATTGAATATAGCAGCCACTACTCCTTCAATGGAGTTTTACTTTACTGCCCTCCTGGGCCTAGAACTGTATTTACCGAGATGATTGGTCGTCTGGTGGAATTAAAGCTAACCTCGCGAATTTCACTATATTTGGCGACTTCATTTACCATTTATAAAACCTTGCAGATAAGGACTCTGTCGGTCTCTTATACCTAATGTCAAGCTCAGGCTTTACTCAAATGGTCCATGGCCGCACACATGTGGCTGGCCATCTCGATGAACTCTTTACCGATAACACACAGCTTTTCTGGCTAACTTCTCTTCCTCTGGTTTGGTCTGATCATCGTGCAATCATGTTCGAGATCAGGGATTCTTCCAGCAAAGTCAACCCTGACACTCCTCCTGAATTTACCGTAAGTCGACCCTAGCATAAAATCAATGATGAACAGTTAACTTTAAAACTTGCCCAGACTGCACCCGAGATATCTAAGGATCTCAATCTAGCTGGTAACAATTACCACAATTGGCTGGAATCATCCATAGACCAGCTCACCCCAGTGTCGCAGGGATTCTGCACATATACAGAACTATGCGCAGGAAAACGGGACCTCAGTGAATAGGGGTGTACCAGCCTACCACATTAGTACCCAAAATCCCAAACCGACTAGCGATAGTGTCTCATTCGTTCTCCGACTAACAGCGAAGCTACCAATGATTAGACAACCCAGAACACGACACTCCCGACTCTCTCCGGAATCGCGGGAGCCAGACAACTCTTTCGCTCACTCTCATACTTGTCCACAATGCGAGTAATCAGAGTCACGATATAGTTAAAAATGTTTATTTCAACTAACGCGCTCTATGGTACAGTACACGTGCCATTACTAGCAGCAAAATGCATAAACACAATATAGTCAGCATTGTCACAATTCCATAGAATATAAACGGGGATATCATTTTGTAAAGACAGTGGGAAAGGTCTACAATACCTAACCACCCTCCCTGTGGTAAGAAATAGTTTATTATAAAAAAAGAAGACCTTTGGGCTTTGTCAGCAGACCCCATACCTCGAGGCCTAGATGAAAGGTGTACATCTCAGGACAAGCACAGCTTTTCTCTCCGGAAAGGAATCTCTCCAAGTGCCTGCACCACATGTGTTGCTTGCAATATTAAAGCATACGATTTTCAAGTAAATACGATACATACGATAAATCAAGTAAACCTCGTTAGTCGATCACACTTTTGGAAGTGAGGTCGACTAATGAGGTTTACTTGATTTATTCGACTGAAGTAAAGTGGATGGCTTCCACTCTCTGATCGATGGTTTCACCACGATTTTTACCGCAGCACTCACATTTTGGAGTACTACCCATTTTTGGAGTGTCCTGCTTTCTCTCCCTTCTGAACCTTGGAGCCTTTGAGCCCTTTTTGCCCTAGACGACATTTTGCGCCTTTGAGGACTTCCTTCTAAATCAGTCACGGTGCCCTCCCCCCCCATTTTCCACTCAATCACTTGTCCGGAGGAAGACCCTGCCAGTAAGGTTTCTAAGAACACCTACACACAATCTGGTCGAAACGTCGACACATTACTGATGCCAGTATCGCCAACAGTGCATGTTGCACTGTGACTCTCTATGTTACATGGCTATGTAACTCATTGTAATTGTTTCCTTTTTGTTAAAGAAATGTGTGGCATTGAATAATCTGCCGAACAATTTGATTGTGATACCCACTAGTAGTGTCTTTCACTTACCTCACTGCCTCACTTAAGTCACTGCCCTTCCCCCTTCCTACCCAATCGGGCACATCAAATGATGGTTTACAATGTGTTTTTCTAAATCTGTATTTTGTGTTCAGTGTGATTAAATAACACTGTTAACACTATTGAATTGTCATTTTTGATTTATTGTTGTGAATACAATTGTATATATTTTTAGTTTCTACACTGTATGGATGTAATAGTACTGGGACCACCTCGTTCTATATCGCCTTACACCCAGGTCCCAGTGATTTTGGGTATACCCCTTACTTTAATGATATGTCTAGGTGCGAGGGACTGACCAGAACAGAATAACAAGGGGCATTGTTGATCGACCTTGTACATCGTGTGCAGACTAAACCTCAGAGCACAGCAGAGAACACGAAAAGGAGACAGTTCTCATGTAAAAGAGCACAAACAGAGTCTTGCGAAATCTATGCATGCAGTGTCGTGCGCAAAAGCAGCCTCATGGCAGCGAAGCTCATGCTAACTTAGCAGATGTCAACAATGGAGCCACAATCCATACTACACCCTCCCCCTGGTAAGATCTTTGCATGTAGACATCGTACGAAAACAGAGTTCAAAAAGTGTGAGCAGAGTTCTAAAGTGTGATTGAGAGCGAGAAAAAAAACCAATTAGGAGGAAAAAAAAATATAAGGTTGTTTAAAAGGACTCAGAAATCCAAGGACTGGTGAATTTAATCCATCAGAGTGTAGGAGCAATAAAATGCAATACCCCCCAGAAGGAAATCATTGATGTTGGTAGAAAAAAGGGACGCCATCCAGTTCATCAAATCAAACGAACACGTGTGCTCCTCATATGCGGGTGCCTCCATTAGCATTTCCGGACAACATGCGTGCTATTCAATGTAACTTTGAAGTAGGAGATTCTGAGCAGCCTCACCGACATCCCATTGAGTCAAGATTCCAAGTGTAGCCGAAAGCGCCATAAAGCCAACCCCAGACCAGTCCCGCTCATGGGCCACTAAGTGACCCATCAGCCGGTCGAAATCCGGGTCCGGACATGACGAATTGGAGAGGCACAAATCCAATGCCCATGTAAACGGACATTGTAGACATGAAAAGACCGGTTTCACGCAAGTGAAGTATGGAAAGCGGAAGGACAACCCATAAGACACACTGAGAGCTGCCAGTGGTAGTGTACCGAAGCATTCATGCATACGGTCACGGAGCAATCGCAGCAGATCTTGTCTGTGCAGTACCAAAAGAGGAGCAGCCATTGCGCAGCAGACACAGTAGAAGCCGGATTCCAGCAGCTAACGCCAGCATTAAGGGGAAGCCACCGAAGATGCTGGAAAAAATAGAATGAATGAATGCAGGTATAACACCAAATTTTGTCTGAAAAGAACTCACAAGGCCAGAGCCAACAGCTTTAAAAAAATGAGCAAGGCCACTTGTCAGACGCATTAAATATGCGGTGTATTAGCTCCCCAAAATGCAGTGGGAGATTAGTTGTTAAGTGTTTCAATTTCACTAGCAGCGCTAGCCACCTGCAGGTTGAAGGTTTCTCGTGCGGAGTGAGGGCGACTTCTTGTTGGGTTTAAAGCGCCTTTAATCTGCTCAACTTGTTGAAATCTGCTTTCAAAGTTGGTATAGAAGGCCAAATTGAGCTATCGAGCTGCCCACACGGGGGAGGAAAAGCAAATTTTTACAACAAATTACGCGCTGTGAAACCGTTACTATGTATGGTATGCCAGCCAGCAAGCTGCAGCATTCATGGTTATTTAGAATAAGATAACTACCGTTAGTAAGCAGAGTGAACGTGGGAATTATTGCGGCAACCGGATTACCTTTTAAAACACATGCAAGGTTCGGAGCCGACATATTACATGCAACTTGATATTTTTGCAAACAAGGGAATGACCCACTGTAGAATCACAGTCCTCCCCTGTAAGGTAAACTTCAGTTTCTTCCCGCAAACAGCGGTAGATAAAAGGCAAAGACCACAGTTCAGGCCTAATGGGTAATGTTTCATACAGGAGCTGAATTGGAACAGTGAGAAGGGCAAAGATATGACCCCATGAATTGGCCAAACAGCAGTGTCAGTTTCCGCTACAGAAAAGGGCAAAGGGTCTATTTTTTCTATATGTAGAAGAGTGTAAGTTGCATCTTTCATGGACATGAACTGTTGTTTGTCAGTTAAATTAAATGGTAAAAACAAAGCAATCGCATTTAAATAATTACATGGTACTTTACCCATTTTTAGAGTTTGCAAAGTCCATGCGAATTGCATGACAGAACGCAGTTGATTTTGACCATGATATAATAGACACATCTTCTTGCACAACATCAATAACAGAAGAAACAATATTATCTAATGTGTAAATGCGGGAAGATAGTGTGTTAATACTATTATCGACAACAGCCAGAACCTTTTCTAAGTTCGCTTGGTCAATTTCCCACAGACGTGACGCCGCTTCTATCTGTGAAAGTTTCCATATTTCATTGTAAGCTGCGTAATAGAATCTCTTTGTTCTCGGAACCCTGGGTCCCAGGACAAAGTCTGCCAAATTAATGTTGTTGGACAACAACGATAAATGTTGTTTAACGGACGATAGTGTAGAGTGCTGCAACCACTGTTGACATAATTTTCCAACCGAATAGGTCGTTACCGAATGTGTATCTGGAAATCTTGGGTCGGGTCTGTCTTGCCTATAACCCGAATTGGTGTTATGAAAACGAATTTGGCAGGCATTCAAACTAGTCTGCCAAACTCGCCAACCTAAATAATCCAAATCAGACACATCAAAAGTGTTATTTTGAAATAACGATTGGAAGGATTCAATGGTATAATTAGTGTATATACGCCAATTATACTCGGCTATAGAAGGAATGGCAGGAGCGTTTAACTTTTTTGCAGTTGCCAAACCAAAGCAAGTAGTCTGGTAAACTGTTTCATTTAAAAACAAAATTTGTGCTGGAATAAGGCAGGCACGATGTAAGGCTTCAGTGCCTCGCACCTGCCAGGACCTAGAACCCCAGATCGATTTCAAATCAACGGTGGCCCTCCAGTGATCATAACCCTCGACAGACAGATCATGTCTGAAAGAATTTGAATAAATCAATTTTGTATGGGTCAACATTACTTTGGGAGTTGATGGAACATTTAATTTAAAATAATACGACTCGGGTGTTGACCTATCAAAGTCTGTAAAATACGTAAATTGTCTCTAAGAGTTTTCGAACTACCTTTTAATGGTGCAGGACAATGTTCCCACTGTGTGTAATTGACAACAGGACGTAATGTATTAGTCTTATGTAGGAAATGATGTCCATAATGTTGATAACAGAATAGATCAGCATAATTGGCAGAATTTTAATATAAATCTTCAGCATTAAAAGCAGCATAATATTTCAAATCAGAAAACAATGATTGTATAGCATGCACATCCCAGTCGTCGGAGCGTATGTCCTTCGTTACCACATCACCCATGGAGACACGAAATACGTATGGAACGTTAATAATTTCCGGCGGACCATGGACCTGATAAACCACTTTATCGCAGATGATGCCATCCGCAACTGGAAATGCTGAAATATTAACAAGAGTTTGGTCACGCTTCATGATGTGGGAAGATGAGTGAGGGGCCAAAATACCATCAACCAAGTTCACAGCAGAGCGTTCAGGTAAATAGTGACCATTAATGAGTAGGAAAAACAGCGTCACAAACCCAATTGACATAAAGAGAAAAATCGTGATCAGAATTAACCAGATGTATGTCCAGCGAGGGACCAAATAAGTCTGTTTAAACCAGGAAATAACAATAGACAATTTGGTAGGGCCAATTGAAGTGGTCGAAGACGAGTCCAAAAAAAAAATGTCATGGTGTAACGAGCCTTCAGGCAAGCCATGCAAAGACTCACTTGTGGGATAAGCATACTCAACGTCCTCGTTGCAGGAGGGACAGATAAATGTTCAACAACAGGGTCCATCTCGATGACCGTGTCATTAGGTGAGCTGAAAGATGCGCTAACCCCAGGATTTCTCGAAATTGTGGGACACGAAACAGAAGGCGTCACACTATTCAGAATCGGCCAGATGTTGTAGCTTGACATTGTCAATGGAGATGTATCTGTTGTCCTTGCGACCAGGAAGCGGTGGTAAAATGACTGTACGAGTGCCCTTCAAGCCAAGCACTGGAACCGGTGCACGATAAGAGGGACCAAATTCTTTTTTGTTCTCCAACTTCTCTCGGACCAGGTCACCAACTTTTGAAGCCAGCCGGCCACCGGAATCAGCAGTGCAGCATCTGTTGCCGAAGGCAAATGTTCAGTAGCAAGACGGGCACTGGTCTCTTGTAGGTCCTGTAACATAGTAGAATGATTATCTACGTCAAAGGTTGCGGCTGCTGCCGCAACGTCTAGACCATCAAGGTCTGGCACAAACATTTTGATGCTAAAGAGCATCTTGTATGGGGTCCGCTCACCCAGAGGTCTTCTAGGGAGATTATTAAGTGCACGTTGAACCCCATACAACTGGGCCAGCCAGTTCCTGCCAGTACCTAAGACTCTAGCTGTCAAGGATTGCTTTAAGTCACGGTTCATTCGCACCACAATTGAATTGCCCTCAGGCCTGTAAGGAGACGAAAACTGCACCAGCCCCCCGAAAGACTTCATCGCATCCCTGTATGCCTTCGAGGCGAACGCAGGACCTTGGTCTGAATGAAAGATGCCACAGGCAAAAATCCCTACAAAGACAGGCAAATCCCTGATGACATTTCAAGCGTCAGCACTGCGTTGTGGCCAAACCCAAAGGAATCTAGTGCACGAATCAACTGCAACCAAAATGTATTTATATGCAGTATCGGAAGTAAAAGGACCGCAGTGATCAAGATAAACACAGGCAAAGGGGCGATTCGCTATGCAAAGCTGTGTTTGTGGCGGACGTGTTACCGTAGAAGGCTTGATTTGTTGACCGATGTCACACGAAAGCACATAAGTACGGGTCTGTTTATATAAACCACGTCCCCAATAACGTTGCTGCAAGATAGAAACCGCCGCGGACACTCCAGCATGGGCTGAAGCCATACCTTTGTGTGCGGTTTTGATCAAAGTGTGTCTGCGGTCCGCGTTGGGAATCAGCCGATCTCCAACGTCAGGTATTCTAGCAAAAGGAACTTTTTCAGGAGTTAACTGATAAGAATACTTTGAAGGAAAACCCTGTGGATAATTAGAGCCCTCCGCAGTTGCAGCAATAGCTGCCAAAATGTCATTATCAATTTTAGTCATGGACCTTGTAACGGCTGCTACAGAACTCGTAGCTTCTGCAGATTTGGCTGCTTCATCAGCCAAACAATTCCCAAGAGCGTGTGCTCCCACACTCCGATGGCCAAGAGTATGTATAACATGTGTGAGTGGCAGACGTTGTTTAAGATCCGCCACTCGAACCCAAAGCGTTTAATGCGTATTTGTGCTGCCTTTAGAATCTCGATAATCATTTTGAGACCAAAAGAATAAGTTGTCATTGAAAGACTGAACACAGTAGTAAGAATCGCACACAATGAGCGTAGAAACACTCGGATCTGCAAACTCGAGAGCAAGAACCAAAGCGCGCAGCTCGGCGAATTGGGCGGTACAGTCCCCAAGCGCCTGTGTATGCACTATACTAGACTTGAATTCTCCATTCACCATCGCACCAGCCACAGTAGCGCAAGCCGCTGAATAAGCATGTTTAGAACCAGTGGCCGGTTGCGCCGAACCATCGGTGTAGATGATACATGTGTACTCCTCTAAGGGAAGCAAAGACAGAGGAGGTGGATGAACGTGTTCATACTGCAAGAACTCCTGTGTCTGAAGAGAGGGGTCAAAGATAAACGTGACATCCGGAGACGTCAAAGAAGTAGACCATTGTATCCAACGGGGATGTAATGCTTTAGAGTTTGGTACACTCGCCTTTGTTACTGCTTCGAAAGCAGGGAAAGCTGTAACCACTAAAATGCATTTCCCTTGTGCCAGTGCGCGTTCCTTCAGGACCGCCATCTACACAGCTGTCAAAACCTTTTCGACAGAGGAAAACTGCATTTCGGCTGAAGTGTACAAATGTGATTTGTATGCCATAGGCACTGTCACCTTCATTGTACGTCAAGTAAGTGAAACCCACTACGCCTGGCACGATTCGTATCACCAGGTTTGTGTGGTTATCACGTGTCAACAAGTACTTAGATTCAAGTAGATCAGACTGCAAAGATTGCACAATAGCAGAATGTTCCGGAAGCCAGCTGGCTTTTGAAAAGGTAGGTTGTATCAAAGCATAAAGAGGATTGATATGCTGGGCATAGTCTGGAATGTAAGACCTCCCGAAATTCAAAAATCCCAGCAAAGACTTAAGTTTTTTCAGAGTAGTTGGAGATTGCAAGCGTGCACATTTCTCCAGAAAGTGGGGTGCCAAGCCCCGACCTTCATTATTGAGCTCATAGCCCAAAAACACCGCATAGCAAGCGATGTGTGATTTAGCAAAATTAAATTTGTATCCGTAGTCCGCAAACTGAAGGATGATGCGGTCAACACGGCATAAATACAGCCACAATTCGTCGTCTGTGAGATAAATATCATCAACGTACGAATATGCATCTGGGTCTATGCTGTCTAACAAAGAGACAACACGCGCGGCGAAAACACCGGGGCTATTCTTATACCCCATAGGTAAACGCCAACATTTTTTCTGTTTTCCACCGGCTGTGAATGCGGTCCATTGACTACATTCAGGGGCCAGGTTATGACTGTAAAAGCCATTGGAAATGTCAAGTGTCGTTTTATATTTTTTACGCACTATACTGTCCACAAGAGCAGAGCTATGGGTATTCTGTACCGCACAAGTACGACAATGAGTTCAAATGCCGGTAATCTAAAACTATGCGATAAGACCCATCTGGTTTGGACACAGTAAAAAGAGGATTATTCATCGGTGACACACATGTCTCAATCAGTCCTTGATACTCCAACTCAGTTAGAACATCAGAAACTGGACCTTTTGGCTTCCCGCCGGATGGGATATTGGGGTTGAGGTTGAGGCATAGACCGCCATGGAATCTCATGTGGCGGAGAATCTTTATCCCAGCCCTCCTGATTAGGGTACACTGCCTGCGCCAGGGCCAAAGCCCACTCGGCTGCAAAAGCCTCTGCATGCTCCTCGGAAGAATCACGTCCCCCCCCCCCCCCTTGATGCAGCCAGTACAAAAGGTTGGGGCCAATCTGCCTCTAACAAAATGTCATAGGAAACGGTCAGATTCGCCCAAAAAATCCTTGTGACCACACGTTCAATGTCACCTTCAATTTGAAAAACTATATTATACAGCCTATCCGGGGGGGCAACCCGGGTGTCCGCTGTCTCTACTGTAATGAAAGATTCAGTTTCTGTCGCCTCCAGACAAGGACGCAGTGCCTCCCGCACTATGGTAACTTCTGCTGCGCTGTCGAGCAGAGTCACCGCCCAAGTCCAATCCAGCAGTCGGGTTCTCACCATCTGAGGCATATCTCGCTGTCAAAGCGGCAACCTTTTTCTTTGGTAACGGGGGACGGAAGCGTGGTTGCTTCTCTTGTTTTCCCTTGATGTCGAATTGACAAGGCTGATCACGTCCCTGTGGTGCAGGATGACTCTTGCCACGATCCTGGCGATCTCCACCACCGACTTGAGAGCCAGATGTGTCCTGTAAAGAACGAGGAGAACGCTGATCGGGGACTTGAAACCTATCAGGAGACTTAATTTTCTCGCGGTTGCGCAAGTCATAAGTACGCTCAGAAGTGTCGGTGAACCAGCACGCAAACCCTGCTTCTGTTGTTGCTGCCCCTGTTTTTTTTAGTTTTCCAGTTCTTTTTAGGAAAGAACGGACGTCCATCTTTATCAGTCTGGGCTTTTTGTTGAGTTTGAGATTGAGTTTGCGTTTGAGTAAATGGTTAACTCCCAAACTATTGCGGCCTATGGTCTTATAAGCCTTTGCAATAATTTTTGGTAATTCGCGCAGTTTGTCTGCATTAGGCACAGCCTCCAAGCGATTTGCAACTTGAAAGCTTACCGCATCGCCATTGACATTTGCAAGGATCATATCTGCAACCACGTCGAACACCCCCACCAATCGCATCCCCAGCCGCTTCGGCTCCATGTTCATCTTGAACACGTTTAATCACTGTAGGGAGTACGGTCATGGAAGGAGTGCCGAAACACTTCGAATATACCGCTGCAAACACCTTGCCCCAGGTGTTACAATCAGCCAACTCGGGAAGTAAGTCCTTTGGCAAACTAATAGTCCATATCCTGTGTTTCTCCACAGGAGATGTGTGTAGGAAAGTGGCTCTGTATATACTGCACCAAAGTAAGGTTCAGTGTGCACAGAGTCCCCAGTCCCCAGAGGTTTGGCAGAGGCTAAAGTTAGATATAACCTTACTCTCTAAAGTGGTAGCTTGGTCGAGCAGTAAGGCAGTATCAGAGGACAGTGTAAAGCATTTGTTGTACACACTCAGTCAGCAAATGAAGCCACACACTCAAGAACTGAACTCTAGGCCAATGGTTTGTATATAAAAAAATATATGCTTGTTTTATTTTAGAACCAACAATAGGGTCAAAATATACTTTCTCAGTATGAGATGTTCTGGTTAGCCACCTTACAAATAGGCAATAGACTTGCTGGTGGTAATAATCACAGTTGGTGCAAGAGGCAACACAGGGTCAAATACAATGCAACATTGAGCTTAATGGAAAATTGTGATTAATTACAATTAATGACTTTGTAGGTTACGTTTCTAACCACAGGACTGGATCCTGGATTCAGTCCTGGGACACTTCCTGGAAACAGGTAAGAAAAAGCGTTTTGGTTATTGTAGTGATTTTTGAGGAATATTACTGTATTTCAAAAGTCGACACTTAGAAACTTTTCTGGGTAAAATTACCAATGTTATCCTATGGAAGGAAATGCAGTTTGCAAGCAAAGCAGGTTTACGTTACTTTTGTAATCCAGTGCTGGGTTCTCGGGTTCAGCACTGGGGTATCTAGCTAAAACAGGTAAGTAATTACGTTTGTATCATTGGCACGATTTTTAAAGAATATTTGTAAAATGCAGAAATCGACACTTAGAAACTTTTTCAACAAAAGCAGGCAATGATATCCTATGAGAGGAATTTCGAGTTACTGGTAAGTACGGTAAAAATTACTTTTCATGGTTGGTACTAGCCTAAAAGAGGCGGTACTGACGTCTCTCCTGATAGCAGGTGAGTAGTTCGGAATTCGTTACTGTTGTGATTTTTAAACAATATTTTAGTATTTCAAAAGTAGACACTTCGAAGAAATTTCACAGAAAACCAGTCAATGGATCCCTATGGAAGAAAATGGAGTTAGCGGTAAGTAACGTTGGGATTACTTTTTAGGGCCAGTGTTGGGCACCCCGGTCCAGCACTGGGGCCTCTTCTAATGCCAGGTGAGTATTTTCGTTTTCGTGACTCGGTTGATTTTAGGTGAATATTTTAAAGTTCCAAAACTCCACACTTAGAAGAAATTCCAGGTGCGAGCCAGTCGGTGTTACCCTATGGAAGGAAAGTGAGTTATCGGTCTTTGGGTAAGTACTCGACTGGCAGAGTTAAGGTTCTGGGCATAGACTCAGGGGTCCCCCAGTATCAGGTAAGTACAGTTGTTACACCCTCAGCGGCACAGGGGCGGCCGGGTGCAGAGTGAGTAGGCCCAATGTTATCCTATGGCAGGCAGGGGGCCTCGGGTTGGTGGCTGCTGGCAAGCAGGCCACGCGGCTGTGGGAGCTGGGCTCCTGGTCACTTGCCCAGGGCAAATGGGGAAGTAGGTTAGGGTAGAGGTTGCACTTCCAGGGGCACTCGGGCGGCTGGGTGCAGGGTGCTTTTGAGCCGTCGGGCGCTCAATGTTAACCAATGGAGATCTTGGACGGTGAAAAAGGCTGCAGGCTCGGGGACGGTGATTCTTCAGGGGCGACCAACACTTTGGGAGGTAAGTTGGGATCTTGGAGGATAGGTAGACACCCAGGAGTTTGGCACAGGGGGCCGTGGGGCGCCGGGTGCAGGGGTGTCTTTTGAGGTCGGGAAATCTTACCCCCTGCTGGTCGCGGTTGGAGGGGTCCCTTGTCCTGAGGCTGCAGGCGTCGTCTGGGTCGTCAAGGAGGGTCCTTGGGCACTGGATTCCAGGTCAGAATCGCCGGGGGGACGTCCTCAGTCTTGGTTCACTCAGGCACAGGCCGGGCTCGGCGGGTGCAGAGGGTGCAGGTTTCGCGGTTCCGTGCCAGGGCTGGGTCTTTTGGAGTTTGTTCTTTTGAGCAGTACCACTGCTCGTGGGAGTCCCTGGGTTGAAGGCTGTGGCACAGAAGTCAGGTCCTCCGGGGTTTTTGAGGTTGCTGAGGCCGGGGTTCCGCAGGAGCAGGTTCAGAGGTCGACAGGCCGGTAGGGCTGGGGCCAAGTCAGTTGTCGTCGCCTCCTTGTTAGCAGCTGCACGGCTGGTCGTCTTGCTTCGTCTTCTCTTCTTGTTTTTGGATTCGGGAACTGAGGAAGGAAGGGTCAGGGAGCCCCTAACTACTATATTTAGGGGTGGTTACAGGTAGGTAAGGGCAGGGGCCAATGGGTCCCTTCCCTGGGGTGGGTACACCCCCTATTCTGCTCCTCTCTAGTGGGAGGGGGGCAGGAGCCTGTCCCTGGTTGGCTGGGTCCCCCCATCCTCAAGATGGCGGGGACTCTAGTTTGGGCTTCACCTCGTCTCCCCCACCTTAGGGGTGGAGTTGGCAGAGGTGGGCACAACCCATTTCCTGCCTCTGGTTTTCCCGCCGGTTCTCCCGCCAGAAGTGGGGGTAGAACCAGTGGGGACCAGTTTGCTGGAAGCAGCAAGCGGTCTGGGGAAGCTCAAAAGGCGGCAGGCCTTTGAAGCTCCCCCTGCCCATCCTGGGGGAGGAGGCTTTGGCACCTCGCCCCAGGATGCGCATTCTTTCAGGCCCCTGAGAGCAGAGGCTCTCGACCCAGGGGTCAGAAACATGTCTGGTGGTGGCAGCCTGGGCAGCCACTCAGTCCGGACACTGGAGGTCGGGTTGGTTTCAGGGGGCATCTCTAAGATGCCCTCTGAGTGCGTTTTACATTAAATCCCACACTGGCATCAGTGGGGGTTTAATGGGCTAAGAAGTTTGATACTAAACTCCTTAGTTTTCAGTGGGGCCATTATGGTGCTGTGGAGTTCGTAATGACAGACTCCCAGCACCATATACTCTTCATGGCAGCACTGCACTTACAATGCCCAAGAATGGACTTGGGCACTGTAGGGGCACAGGGCACAGGGCTCATGCCTCTATGCCCTCACCACTGGCATAGTGCACCCAGCTAGAGGGGTGGCTGACCTAGGCCAGGGCAGTGGCTTGTAGGCATGGCACACAGGGATGTGTGCCATGTCGACTCTTCGCTTTTGTTCTGCACCAAGACACGCAGCCTGCAAAGGCAGTGTGTGTGTGTAAAGGTACAGGGTCCCTAAGGGTGGCACAACAAGTGCTGCAGCCCTTAGGGGCCTTCCCTGGTCACAGTGCCCTGGCTACCCATGGTACCATTTACCAGGGGCTGACCTGTGGCCAGGGATGCCAATTGGGTGTAGGTATCAATGCAGTTTTAGGGAAGGAACACAGGCCCTGGGTACCTGGTTGGCAGGAGCCCAGGGCACACTCAGTCAAAGCACATCAGCATCTCAGCAAAAAGTGGGGGCATACCATGCAAGAAAGATGGCACTTTCTCACAATGTGTTCGGAAAAACAGCCTCAATTTGGCCAAATTTTTCAGCAAGCCAATAAGGTAATTCATCCTTATTCTGTGGACG
This sequence comes from Calotriton arnoldi, assembly GCA_963921515.1. Classification (NCBI taxonomy): domain Eukaryota; kingdom Metazoa; phylum Chordata; class Amphibia; order Caudata; family Salamandridae; genus Calotriton; species Calotriton arnoldi. Next base: position 1,764,486 of record CAWUFW010001812.1, on the reverse strand, counting down.
CTTGCCCATCACTGAATTTACCATAACGGGACTGATGGTCACACCACCTGGTCCCGCAGGTTGCGCAGCAACTCCAGGTGGTCCCACCTGAAAGTTGCGCGACATGAACTGTATAACAGCTCTATGTACGCGTATTAAAGACGTATGTAACACGCGGAGTTCTGCAAGCGTCGCCGTTGTCAAGCGACGCGGGTGAGGGGTATACCCAGCCAAAACGGGCCACGTGGCCCCATCTATCGATAGAGGACCTAGACGTCGCTGCGTTATTGGGTGAGGAAGGGCGCCATTAAACCAAATTTGGTGTTGCCAAGCTGTAAGCGGAACCTCAAGAGCCCGATAGGGCTGGTAAGCATTAGGAAGGGCCGTAGGCATATATTCGTGAAACAAGTTATCTGTTCCATCCACCGCCGGAAAGATGGCACAAGAATAAAACACTTCGAAGCGGTAAGCCGCATCTGCTTCTACTACAAAAATAAGCGCAACACCAGCATTAGGGACTCCATTCTGAGTCAAATAAGCCGTGAGTGCTGCCCTATTAGCGGCCGGAATCTGGACCGCCATAACTGTTAATAAGGAAAAACAACCTAGAGCGCGGCAGCACAATAATGGGTTTAGTATAAAGGGAAACCTTTTAAAACATCAAGCTTCAAAGAACCTATAAAAACATCAATATAGGAGGTTACACCGTCACAACTGTCTCCGGAAACAGAAGTGAGGGTATTGTGGACAAGCACAAACACTACTCAAGCGTCTCGCAGATAAGAACCAGCCCAAACGTTGGCGGCGCCATGTTGCAGGGATTCTGCACATATACAGAACTATGCGCAGGAAAACGGAGCCTCAGTGAATAGGGGTGTACCAACCTACCACATTAGTACCCAAAATCCCAAACCGACTAGCTATAGTGTCTCATTCGTTCTCCGACTAACAGCGAAGCTACCAATGATTAGACAAACCAGAACACGACACTCCCGACTCTCTCAGGAATCGTGGGAGCCAGACAACTCTTTCGCTCACTCACTCACTCATACTTGTCCACAATGCGAGTAATCAGAGTCACGATATAGTTAAAAATGTTTATTTCAACTAACGCGCTCTATGGTACAATACACATGCCATTACTAGCAGCAAAATGCATAAACACAATATAGTCCGCATTGTCACAATTCCATAGAATATAAACGGGATATCATTTTGTAAAGACAGTGGAAAAGGTCTACAATACCTAACAACCCTCCCGTGGTAAGTAAGAAATAGTTTATTATAAAAAAGAAGACCTCTGGGCTTTGTCAGCAGACCCCATACCTCAAGGCCTAGATGAAAGGTTTACATCTCAGGACAAGCACAGCTCTCTCTCCGGAAAGGAATCTCTCGAAGTGCCTGCACCACATGTGTGGCTTGCAATATTAAAGCATACGATTTTCAGTAGTGCAGCTGTGTCATTTTATGTCTAGGTGCGAGGGACTGACCAGAACAGAATAACAAGGGGCATTGTTGATCGACCTTGTACATCGTGTGCAGACTAAACCTCAGAGCACAGCAGAGAACACGAAAAGCAGACAGTTCTCATGTAAAAGAGCACAGAGTCTTGCGAAATCTATGCATGCAGTGTTGTGCGCAAAAGCAGCCTCATGGCAGCGAAGCTCATGCTAACTTAGCAGATGTCAACAATGGACCCACAATCCATACTACACCAGTTAGGAGCGGCAACAACTGCAAATCTTCTCCCTCAGAGCCCTGGTTCAACGAGAACATTAGACTTCAAAAACAAAAATGTTGCAGACTAGAAAGAAAATGGAGACTAGATTTCAAGCCGACTGACAAAGAACTATATAAGGCATCTATACAACTCTACAAAAAAGGGATTCATGCTGAAAAATCTAAATACTTTATAGCCAAAATAGAAGCCTCTAAAAACTCACCCAAGGAATTATTTACCACAGTTAAAAAAAACTTTATAAATTACCTGTGGAGAAAACTTATCAGCTAGTCAACAGTTTTGTGATATATCTTGGCAGCCGCTTTACAAGCTAAGTTTAAAACAGAATACAACTCTTTCTCTATCTCTAGCACTACAGGTTCTTATATAACTAGCCACACCTCAGGAATAATTTCCTCTCCAAGTAATGTATCAAATACTTCGCTAGGGAAGAATATCACATCAAGTGTCTCAGCAGCTGACTCCCCCTGTCTCCATAATATGTTGGACTACACTTTGTCTAGTCTCCCAGCTTTAACAATGGACTGGACATTAAAACAAGTTAAAACTGGTTCACCATGGGATCCGTGTCCCCCAAAAATTCTGCATATGGTTCCGGAGGCAATTGGCACACATCTTACGCCTATATTCAATTAAATCTTTTGTTCAGGTCACTTCCCAAAGGAGTGGAAAAAGCTTCAATCACTCCACTTTTGAAAAAAGCTAATTTAGATGCTAGTGACCCGAACAATTATAGGCCGATATTGCGTCTTCCATTTCCAGCAAAGGTAGTTGAGAAGGCCATCAATCAAGAACGAACTACCTTCAGCCACAATAATCAAATTCGTTACCCTTCCCAGTTCGAGTTCTGTGCCCAGCATAGCACAGAACTTGCTTTAATTACAGCTACTAAAGAACTGAAACAGACGCTGGATCATGCAGGAAATGCGGCCTTGATCCAATTGAATCTGTCGGCTGCATTTGATACTGTCAACCACTGTTAGAAATGGGATTTCTGGTTGGCTAGGGCTTGCGCATAAGCCAGGCAGAAACCACCACTCTAGTCAGGGCAAGGGAGTTACACGCTGAAGATAACCCCTGCTCACCCCCTTGGTAGCTTGGCACGAGCAGGCAGGCTTATCCCAGAGGCAATGTGTAAAGCGTTTGCGCAACACGCACACAGCAGCAACACACTAGGCACACCACAAAAGGAACTCCACACAAGGTTATATATAAAGAATAGCCTTTGTATTGTCATAAACACATTAGAATAGTAATCGCACAATATACACTGTGCCAACTGGCACTAGGCAATATTTACAGGGGATTATATATACCTGACAGGGCCAATTGGGCCACTGTCAGAACCATCACAAAGTGAAAATAGTAAATGTAGAACACAACTAGTAACTACTGGCAAACACTGTACTCCGCATTATCCTGCAACATAAATCATGTTATGCAATCAGTATCGTATCAGGCGTAAAATACATTATGCGCCAAGCTCATAAGCCTAAACACATTAGACCATAACCTCCTAATCATAAATCACATTAGGCATAAATCACAGTGGAGAATAATCTCACAAGCATAAACACAGTATGCAAAACCTCGTAATCATAAATCACAGAGGCATAAATCAGGGTGCATAAATCACATTTCCTGCGCACCACATAAATCACATTAGGGCCTGGCGCCCTATCAACCTAACACAGTCCCCCTGGCCAACTGGCCTTCTCAGAGGGCTCAAAATGCCCTATGTCCATAATGTCAGGGCTGGCTGCCAAGGCAGCAGAAACCAAAAGTGCGCAATTGCGCTGGGGCAGAGGAGTGTATCTCACTCCTGTCTCATCAAAAATGCCCCCAAAGAAACGATAGCCTAAACGTTGCAGCTGCCGATAATTGCCGTGCAGCTGTGAAGGAAATTAGGCACTGGCACCGACTGTGCCCTGAGAGCCCGACTGGGACTCTATAAACAACTATGCCAAAACGTTGCAGCTGCCCTCTATCAGACGGGGCAGCTGTAAACAAAGTAAAGGGGCCCTGGCACGACTGTGCTCTCTAAATCAAATTGCCCCCATCGGTGCAGCTGCCCTCTTGCAGGCGGGGCAGCTGTAAGAATGGCCAAACTGGAAGGGGCACGGGCCCCTCTGGGCCCTCTAAAAACAAATATGCCCCCTCGTTGTAGCGGCACGCTCTCTGGCGGGTCCGCTCAGGAACTAGAACTAAGAAAAAGAAGGCACGGGCCCCACTGGCCCTCGGGACCCCCAATGGGGCCCTGAAACTACTGTGCCCATCGTTGGAGCGGCCCGCTCTCTGGCGGGTCCGCTCAGGAGATCCAGACACTTCCCTGGTGCCTCGTGAGCACCTACTACAAAAAGAACAACCTCAGCCCCACTCACCGGGGCTTGGATCGGGCTCCTCTTCTCTCCTCCAGGGCGGCGGGGGCAGGCTAAGCGGCGGCTGGGGAGCCCCCGCTCCTCGAGGACTCTGCAGCAAGCGGGGCTCTCTCACGAACACAGGAGCCCTGCTCACCACGCCGCCTTCCTCGCCCTTCACCCGGGGCTCCCACCAGCTCAAGGGAGCCCCGCTGTGGCCTGAGGCGACTTCCTGTCTCCAGGGCAGGTCCCGCCCACGTCCAGGCAAGGTTGCCTGACTTCCTCCTTCGGCGCTCCTCTTCCCCGGGTCGCAGCGGTGATTTCCTTCGGCGATTTCAGGGTGCGGGGTGGGCTCCCACCACACGGCAATAACGCGGGGTAGGCTCCCGCTTTTAAAATAAAAGCAAAAAGCGGGGTGGGCACCCGCATTTAAAATACATCATTGAAGCGGGGTGGGCACCCGCTATCTAAAGTAAAACCCTCAATGCGGGGTGGGCTCCCGCCTCATCGGCAACGCGGGGGAATCCCTACGCTGGGGATTCCTACCTCCACGGGCAGCTCAGCGCTGCGAAGCCCACGCACTCCTCCTTCTTTTGGGCAAATTAAAATAAAGCGCTCACAGGGCGCAAGAGGTCCCAAAAAGTCCTTAGAGATCAAGGGGGCAATGCTGGGCCCAGGGAGGCAAGCCCTCATGGCTGTTCCTCCTGGGCCCCAGCAGCAGCACGCCCCAGCAGGTTCAGGAACAAGCACACCTTCATGGGGTCACAGCCCCTATACTTATACCCAGATTCTCTTTGTCTGCAGCATAGGGCTTGGGGGAACCAGATGCAACTGGTTCAGGGGGGAATTGGAGCACTTTGTGTACCAAGCTCCTCTTCCCCTTTGTCAGGTGGGGGCTCAGTGATCAGACACACCACGGGGGGCGGAGCCAGCATTGTCCAGGCTAGGCACAGATCTATTCAGGGTCAGGGGATTACTCCTCCCACTACTCCCAATGCAGATGTCCCATTCAGCCTAGTGCTGACTCACCCTGCCCCTCCTGGAGCCACACACACCTCCCAGCCCCTGTCACTCAAAAGCCAGACATGTAATTCACATCAGGCAGGCAGACACATAGCACACAGAAATGCCAACTTCTAAAAGTGGCATTTCTCAAATAGTCATAATAAATCGGCGCCCACCATTGCGCAGCATTTATTATTACAATTCCAAATATACTAAACTCGACCACGCTGCTCCTCTCATCCCAGGAATTACCACTGACACACTTATCAGGGAATCCCCAATGCATTCCTATGTGAGGGCAGGCCAATCTTACCAAATGCAACACAGAGAGCGCACGCACTTTACACTGGACAGCAGTGCTAAAGTGCCCAGAGGCCTAAAACCACCAACACCATGTCAGAGAAAAGGCCAGGAGAAAGGCAAAAAGTTTAGGGATGACCCTGCAAAAAGGGCCAAGTCCAACAACCACCAATTGTTGATTGACCCCTTGCATCTGTTGGTGTCAAGGATAGAGCTCTTGCCCTGCTGTACTGGTTTCTTACTGACAGCACCCAATCGGTGGTCTTGGGAGAATTTCTATCACCATCCTTCTCTCTGCCATGTGGGTACCACAGGGGTCTTCTCTAAGCCCCACTCTTTTCAATTTCTATGTTACCCCACTGGCTGGCCATCAGATCCTATGGATTTTCTCTGGTATCATACGCTGACGACACTCAAATCGTTGTCGGTAACCTAGATACAACAGCGACTCAGATCCACAACTATATGCTCCACATAGGTTCCTGGATGAAGGACAATTGTTTAAAACTCATCAAAGACGTTTTTTTTACTCTTTTGTAACAATCCATCCTTTTGGTTTTCTAAGTGATGGCCATCTGAACTCGGACCCCTTTTAACCCCCAGTGCCCAAACTAAAAACATGGGTGTAATTTTCAACACAGCTATCTTTTGATGGACAGATCAACCCCACTACCTCCTCATGTTTTTTCATCCTAAAAGTTCTCAGGAAGGTTCTTTTATATATCCCATCGGCTTTGCAGAAAACTGTAGTTACAGCCTTCATATCATCAAAACTTGATTATTGCAATGCCCTTTTCGCAAGCTCCCACAAAAGAAGCTTTAAAAAGCTACAAAGTCTTCAGAACACAACTGCTTGTCTTCTCGTAGGTATTCCAAAACACAAATCCATGGCTCAGGCTTTAGTCCAGCTGCAATGGCTGCCGGTCGAAAAGCGAATTAGATTTAAGGCCTTGTGTATTGCCTTCAAGTCTGTACACAGCCTTGGCCCAGCTGAATTAAGTCTTTTCTACCCTATGTCCCGTCCAGATCTCTCGCTCTTGATTGAGTGGCAATCTTGTCGTCCATATGTCCTAAACTGTCACATGGGGCGAGAAGAGTTTTGTCTCCAGCACCACAAAGTTATGGAACTCTTTACCCCCTACGATTAAGAACAAGCAGAACCTGAGGGAATTAAGAAAAAACCTTAAAAACCTGGCTGTTCAACCAGGAATTGTCAGGGTCATTCATGTTCGAGGCATATGAGCTGCAGATCTCACACTGAGCATTAGATCGCCATCTGGTGTTGGGCTCGGATGCTTGCACTTTGTTGTTGTCTTGGAAGAAGTCTTTGTAGTTAGGAGATAGGTGACTCCTCCCTTGGACGATAGTGCGCATGGGCATCGACTCCATCCTCAGATTGTTTTTTTCCGCCATTGGGTTCGGATGCAATTTTTGCGCACCGGTTCGAAACTTTAGTTTTTAAACTTTTCACCGCGCAAAACTTCCACAAACTTTTCCAATCGAGATCTCGACACGCCTTTCATCGATTTCATTTCAGTCGTCGACGCGGGCCGCTGGGCCCATCGACGCCGTAAGGCCTACGGCTCATGGAAAGGACGCCTTTCAGAAAATGCCCCCAGTGTGGAGCAAAATTCCCACACAGTGACCATCACAAGGTCTGTAACCTGTGCCTTTCGCCGGATCACAACGAGTCCAGCTGCCCAGCCTGCGCCTCCTTTCGATCAAAGAAAACTATTCGAGATCGTCGAGCTCGACGGCACGTCATGGCGCAGAGATTAGCTCCGAAACCGGTGGACATCTTCGACGAAGGCCCAGATGTCCCTGAAGAAGATTCCGAGGATCTCCAAATTGTGTCTGAGGCAGAAGACTCAGACGACCCCATCACTCCTGGGCAACGAGTGAGTACTACTGCCCCTACCCCAACCCCCACACCAAAGCACAAGGCACCGGTCAAGACTTCGCCCGTTGGCCTCAGTCGCGACCGAAAACACACTTCAGAAGCCCCGCCTTCCAGCCCGGCTCCGAAGAAAAAATTCAAGCCTTCCGGTAGCTCGGCACTGAGCAAACCGCATGTGCTAGTCCCACCGCCACCTTCGGCACCGAAGCCAAAAGAACACTCTCTGCTCCGAAATCGGCTCCGATTCCTTCCACCTCTAAAGACAAACCGGCCTCGAACACATCGAAGCATGGGGATAAGCCGGCGTCGAAACCTAAAAATCACGCCACAGCCCCTAACCCAAAGCCTTCGGAACCGACAACCAAGCCTAAGGATTCTTCCACACCTCCTAAGGCCAAAGAGCATAAGACTCAGCCACAGCCCCGCTTGGAACCGAAAAATCGGCGCCGAAACCAGTTATCCAAGAGGAGGAGCTTTTTCATCCAGATCCTGTTGATCCTAAACAGAAAAAGATCCACATCAACCCTAAAACAGGACATCTCACAGCTGTGCCACGCCACAAGCCAGTACCTGTGGAAAAGGACTGTGCCACGTCACCTATGCCTCCTTCTCCTGTCCTTCCATCTAACACCCCTCCTCTCCCCAAACCTGTTACACCGCCTCAGCCTGTAACATCTCCACCACATACACCACCTACACACGATTATCAGGATTACCTAGGGGACGGTGGTGACCCTCATGACCCATTCACTGATCCACATAACCCACCACAAGACGATTGGGATTACAATGATCAAATAGATCCCCCAGACCTCCCAAGCCCTCTACCATACCCAACAAAACCCTCTCCTCCGGATGATAATATTGGGTTTGGACAACTCATCAATAGGGCTGCTGTATTTCATGGGGTACACATGCACTCAGACGCACCAGAGGAGGATTTTCTTTTAGACACATTTGAATAGTCCCCAAAAACTATACAAATATTGCCAATGATTAAAGGGGTCATTAAGCATGCTCCCGACATATTTAAAGATCCTGTACGTGCCAGGATTCTTAATCCCAGGATCGATAAAAAAATATAGGCCTGGCCCTGATGATCCTGCGTACATCAAAGGTCAGCTGCCTCTAGATTCATTAGTAGTCTCCAATGCTAGGAAGCGAGCTAATTCACAAACCTCAGGGGACGCACCGCCCCCCTGATAAAGAATCTAAATTATTAGACGCATCTGGCAAGAGGGTAGCTGCGCAGGCGGCCAATCACTGGCGTATAGCCAACACTCAAGCACTGCTGGCTAGATATGATAGGGCCCACTATGACCAGCTGGAAACCCTGTTACAGCATTTACCTGACCAGTATAAAACTCAAGCAGAGGACCTAATCCAAGAGGGCAAACTAATCACCAACGCATCAATTAAGTGTGCCCTTGATGCAGCTGACACTGCCGCTAGGTCTGTCAATACTAGCGTACTGCTCAGAAGACATGCATGGTTGCGCATTTCAGGCTTCAAGCAGGAGGTCCAAACCACTATTCTAAATCAGCCGTTCAATCAAAACCAACTTTTTGGACCGGCTGTGGACACTGCTCTTGAAAAAATGAAAAAAGATACAGAAACTGCCAAGTCAATGGGAGCGTTGCAGTCTCCGCAAACGCGTGGCTCCTTTAGTCGCTCCTTTTATAGAGGAGCCTCCAAGAACATGGGCACAGATAGCTCATCTTCCTTTAAAAACACCACCCAAACATCCCCCAATAGAGGATATTTCAGAGGAGGTTACAGAGGGAACAACAGTAAAGGGAGAGGCCGAGGTAACACCAACACTCGTACCTCCCCTGCTGCTAAACAGTGACTTCCCTCCACTTCCCCCCGACCATTCCACTCCTGTCGGGGGAAGATTAACACAGTTCCTACCTGTCTGGAACTCCATCACAACAGACAGGTGGGTAAGACAAATTATCCAATATGGTTACTGCCTGGAACTTACAGCTACCCCCTCCCCCCCCCCCCCACCACATACCACCCAAGCAGCGTCCAATGTCCACAGACCATCTTACACTTTTAAAACAAGAAGTTCTCTCACTGCTTCAAAAGCACGCCATAGAGCCAGTCCCTTTACTACACCAGGGAACAGGGGTTTACTCCCTGTATTTCCTAATCCCCAAAAAGGATGGGACCCTACGGCCAATTCTCGACCTCAGACCCCTCAACCAGTATATACATTCGGATCATTTTCACATGATCACTCTCCAACAGGTGCTTCCCCTACTACAACAGGAAGACTTCCTTGCCACACTAGATCTCAAGGACGCCTACTTCCACGTTCCCATACATCCTGCCTTCAGGAAGTATCTAAGGTTCGTACTCGATGGACAACACTATCAGTTCAAAGTCCTTCCATTCGGGGTCACCACTGCTCCAAGAGTGTTTACCAAGTGCCTTGCAGTAGTAGCAGCGCACCTACGAAGACAACAGATCCATGTCTTCCCGTATCTGGACGACTGGCTAATAAAAGCCAGATCATTCAACCAGTGTATCCAGCACACTCATCAGACCATTCAAACACTACACAACTTGGGGTTCACAATCAACTATACCAAGTCGCACCTCCAGCCCTCCCATATACATCAATATCTGGGGGCCACAATAAATACTTCCACAGCTCTAGCGTATCCCAGCCCAGCCAGGATAGCCAGTATAGAAGCTCTCATCACCAAATTTCAAATCCAACACTCTCTCCCAGCCAGAGTGTTCATGCAACTCATAGGCATGATGGCATCTTGCATTTTCATCGTACCTCACGCAAAACTTCAAATGCGTCCCTTACAAGAATGTCTAGCACATCAATGGAATCAGGCTCACGGACAACTTACAGATCTGGTGTTGGTGGACAGCCGCACACATCGCTCTCTGCAGTGGTGGAACACAAAAAACTTGTCCAAAGGGCGGCCGTTCCTCAAGCCTGTTCCACAAATAGTACTAACAGACGCATCACTCACAGGGTGGGGAGCCCATCTCTTAGCTCACACAACACAGGGCAAATGGACCACTCAGCAAAGACTGCTCCACATCAATCATCTAGAACTACTAGCAATATTCCTAGCTCTGAAATAGTTTCAACTCCATGTACAAAACAAAGCCGTCCTAATCCGAACGGACAACATCACCGCCATGTATTACATACAAAAACAGGGGGGGGACACATTCTCTACAACTGTCCCAACTTGCACAGAACATTTGGAGGTGGGCCATCCCACAAAACCTATACCTTCTCGCACAACACCTTCCAGGAGTTCACAATCAGATTGCCGATCTGTTAAGTCGACAAACACAACAGATTCACGAATGGGAACTACATCCACAAGTTCTTCTACCTTTTTTCCAGATGTGGGGCCAACCAGACATAGATCTATTTGCCACACACCAAAATGCCCAACCTTCGCCGCCAGGTTTCCACACCCACTGTCCAAGGGCAATGCGATATGGATGAATTGGTCAGGCAGATTTGCGTACGCTTTTCCGCCACTCCCACTCATTCCGCTAGTGGTACGCAAGCTCCGACAACAGTCTCTAAAAATGATCCTAGTGGCTCCCACATGGGCACGCCAACCGTGGTTCACAACACTACTGGAACTCTCACTAGTCCCACACCAAAAACTACACCTCTCCCCATCACTACTAACGCAGAACCATGGAGAGATAAGGCACCCCGATCCAACTCAACTCAATCTTACAATTTGGCTCCTGAGGTCCTAGAGTTCGGTTACCTTAACCTTCCACCGGACTGTATGAACATCATTAAAGAGGCCAGACGCCCTACCACCAGAGCTTGCTACGCAGCAAAGTGGAAAAGATTCGCCACTTACTGCAATAACAATATCCAGCCACTAGATGCCTCCATCCAGAACATCATTTGTTACTTACTACATTTACAAAGATGTAATTTGGCATACTCATCCATACGTCTTCATCTGGCAGCACTTGCCGCTTACTTACAAAACAGACAACACTTATCACTTTTTAGGGTCCCAGCAATTAAAGCCTTTATGGAAGGCCTTAAACGAATCATACCTCCCAGATTACCACCCTCTCCAGTGTGGAATCTTAACATTGTGCTTACTAGGCTCATGGGACCCCCATTTGAACCTCTGCATAAATGTGAACTTCAGTTCCTCACATGGAAAGTAGCTTTCCTTATTGCAATCACCTCTCTCAGGAGGGTGAGTGAGATCCAGGCTTTAACCATACAAGAGCCATTTTTACAAATACATCATAACAAAATAGTTCTCAGAACAAACCCAAAATTCCTTCCTAAAGTCATTTCTCCTTTTCACCTTAATCAATCTGTGGAGCTACCCATGTTTTTTCAAAACCCGGACTCCGTAGCAGAAAGAGCTCTCCAAACCCTAGACGTCAAAAGAGCTCTAATGTATTACATTGACAGAACCAAGTCATTTCGCAAAACAAAACAATTGTTTGTAGCTTTCTCTCCACCACATAAGGGTAATCCCATCTCAAAAGCTGGGATTGCAAGGTGGATCGTTAAGTGTATCCAAATATGCTACCAAAAAGCCAAGCGTACATTAACAATCCCCCCTAGAGCGCACTCAACACGCAAACTAGGAGCTTCCATGGCATTCTTAGGGAACATTCCCCTAGAGGACATCTGTAAGGCAGCCACATGGTCTACAACACACACCTTCACTAAACACTATTGTGTTGACGTGCAAGCCAAGCAACAAGCTTCTGTAGGCCAAGCTGTTCTTAAAACACTTTTTCAAACTACTGCAACACATACAGGTGACCACCGCTAGGGAGATACTGCTGTACAGTCTATGCTCAGTGTGAGATCTGCAGCTCATATGCCTCAAACGGAAAATGCTACTTACCAGTATGCATCTGTTCTTGGCATGTAGAGCTGCAGATCCTCACACGCCCACCCACCTCCCGGGACCTGTATGTGTTCCAGTCCTATCTTACTTAGATATACACACATGGACATCTCTTTCTTTTCTACTAACTCCATCATTTCCCATCATGGCGAAAAACAATCTGAGGATGGAGTTGATGCCCATGCGCACTATCGTCCAAGGGAGGAGTCACCTATCTCCTAACTACAAAGACTTCTTCCAAGACAACAACAAAGTGCAAGCATCCGAGCCCAACACCAGATGACGATCTAATGCTCAGTGTGAGGATCTGCAGCTCTACATGCCAAGAACAGATGCATACTGGTAAGTAGCATTTTCCTTCTATTGGTACCTCAGCAGTCAGCGCATAGACACCCCCTGGTAGTAACTGTGCTTTTATAAATACTATTCATTTCATTTTCATAGTGGATGGACAATGACAAGATGGATAAGGCAAACTATTGAATAAGAGTCAAGAAAATGAGAGTAACACTAAAGCCAGCCAATGGGATGCAATGGGTGGCCTTTATTCCCAATCTAAGTTATTGGTAGGCAGACAGTAAGTCTTTTCCGACCAGAGAGCATCGCTTTCTGGTAGGCTTGACCTTAAAGTGAACAAAACAGAGAAAGTCCCTTGAAGAGTAATTCAGGAGGAACCTAGAAAAATAAAACTTGCAAAATGAAGATGTAAAGGCACTTTTCATGCTTCTTTTTTCTCCAGAGTGAAATAACATGAGTACCGCTCCACTTTCCTGAACAACTTCCATGGGTTGGGATTTCAATTCTTATTTAGAGCTTGTCTGTTTTTACAAGTCCTCTGATGGGGGTAAGTGACCATTCGAGACAGTTGTGGCCTTTGGCCCATGCAGTGACTATAAGGGGAAGGTTTGAGCAGGAATATGGCCCTATAGTACCCAAACTTGTAACCTTTCCAACAAAAACTGGGGTAAACAATAACTAGAATAAAAAGAGCTTATAAACTGGGGAGTTAAGAAGTGGAGTTACATAAAGTATGGGTTTGTGTGGATTTGATGCTATTGGTGAGCTGTGCTGAAGGATTCCAAGCAAGGCTGAGTCTTTGCTTTTGCCAGCTTATATCTGGCAATAATGTCTTTGGATTTTCAAGACAGTTCCTCATTACTGCATGCTCTGTGGTTGAGTTTTGCATTACAGTTTGATGCGTTACTTCACCTTTGTGTAGCTGCCTTGTTTGAATTGTTTAACAGGTACAGATCTGTCAACTTGAAGTGGACAAGAAATGTTACCTTACAATTACACAGACTTGATATTTCCTTTACATCTATGATGAACATTCTGTATGTGGAAGCATTAAGTACATTTAGTCCTTTCAGAACGCGGAAGATCTGATGGATAGGCTTTTTTTTTTTTTTTGTCATCTCACCAGAGACTTTAGCAGTTTTGACAAGTCGACTTATGGATTACTGGGCGCCCCTCGACTTACTGCTTTTCGTCTGATGCCCCACGGCCTTCCTCTCGTTCCTGAGGATTGGTGTAATCATTGGACGCGCCAGAGATCTAGTCAAATTATCGAGTTATCAGGTGGAGGTGCCGACCCCAACTTAGGAGGGGAGACCAGATGTTATCAATTTCCAATGCCCCTTCTTGCTCTAAACAGGCCATGCGCAGTGCCGCTTTTAACCAACTTTCTCTGTTGGGGGGAGACGGATCTTTCCATCTTATACAAATCTCCCTCCTAGCCAAAATCACAAGATAGAGTAACAAACCAATGTGGATCTGAGAGAGCCTCCCTTTTACGTAGTGGTTTACACCAAAAACCACCAGATGGAGATCCATCTCAATATATGTTCGAAAAATAGCTGTCAAGGTGACCCCCACATTTTTCCAAAATGAACCTAGATCTGCACAATCAAAAAACATATGAATGTCATCGGCCCTGCCAAAAGAACACCTCGGGCATACTGGCATGGGAACAGGTGCAAATCTAGCTATTTTGACCGGGGTATAATAAAGCCTGTTTAAAACAAAAAAGTGGTTTTTCTTTAGCCTAGCAGGCTTAATATATTTATACAATAACTTGAAAGAAAGTTCGAAAACGTTTTCAATGTCCTGAGCAAGTGGGGAAGAATTCCACACCGATGACTGAGAGGGGGCCTCGTTATCCTCTGCTTCCAAGAGACTTGAATACCACAGAGATATTTCTTTCTTCCTTGGGCGTGAGTCTTGAAATAGCTGCTCGAGTTCCCAATTCCCTTCTGCTTCTCGGTCTTCCGCCTCATACCATGATCTTAACTGGAGGTACTTAAACCTGGAGAATGAGGGACCGATCTTATCTTGCAATATCTCCCAAGGGAGAACCCCATCTCCAAACCAGCTCTTCTAATCGGAATCGCCAGACTATCGCCCAAGCAGAGGGGGGTCCCCGGAGAATCCCAAATTGGTGCAAAAGCGGAAAAATAACCAATACCCCAGATACGTCTTAATTTATACCAGGTCATCAGGGCAGCTTTTAAGACCTTAAGACGTACCCGCTTGAAAAATCTAAGTGTCCCAAATTTATATAGGAACCCCCTTTGTCCACTGCCTCCCTCTACTAAGGCCAATTCGCCCAATAGCCTACCCCACTTAGTTTCCTCAGGAGTAGACAACAGCATCCTTACACCCTTGAATTGAAAAACCAATAGGTACCAATTAATATCTGGCAATGCTAAACCACCTTTTAAAAGCTTCCTTCTTAATTTTTTCCAAGATAACCTTGCACTTTTTTGTCCCCATACAAAACTACCAATTTTGCCCTGAATCTTACTGATATTTTTCTGAGAAAAAGTGAGGGGTACCGCACTAAAAAGAAAAGTTAATTTAGGTAATACTGACATCTTTACCAGATTGACCCTCCCATAGATCGTCAAAGGGAGGTTTTTCCACCTGGCAAAGAGATAGTCAATATCTTTTTCGATTTTCATCAAATTAATCTGGGGAATTGCATTCAAATCCTTAACAATTTTTATCCCTAGATACCTAAATTCTCTACTTGTGGGGCCTTGACTGTACACTGTGTTCCAACACATAACCTCGGTTTTAGCCGAGTTAGCGAGATATCCTGAAATTGAACCGAACTCCCTCAACAAGATTTCAAGCCGCGGAATAGAAATATCAGGGTCTCCAGTGTAGATTATTACGTCGTCCGCGTATAAGGCGATTTTGCACTGATAATTTTGCGATTTAAAAGGGCTTATAATGTTATCCAGCCTAATCGCCTGGGCAAGGGGCTCAATATAGATATTGAATAGAAGGGGAGATAAAGGACACCCCTGTCTTGTCCCTCTCTGAATTACAAAACTTGGAGTCAGAGAACCATTTAACAGGATCTTAGCTGAAGCCCCGGAATAACAATTCTTTAAAGTCTGCACAAAGTTTGGACCCATAACCTCCAACAACTCCCAAAGATATTTCCAACACACACGGTCGAAAGCCTTAGCGGCATCTAAGGCCACTACTGCCAGGGGATCCCCCCTTATTTCAGCAAGATCGATATTGCCAATAAGTAATTGTGTTTGTTCCTGGAGGACTCTCCCGACCATAAAGCCTTTCTGATCAATATTAATCAGGCTTGGTGCCAGTTTTGCCAATCTCCCTGCCAAAATACTCATAAAAATCTTATAATCAGCATTCAGCAGGGAGATTGGACGATAAGAGTCAGCCATCATGTTGGATAGGCTTGAGTAATTTAGATATTGTTTTGCTTTCTCTGTTAAGGTGTTTTACACAACATTTACCTTGGGTTTGGTTATGTAGCTGGCAAATGTAAATTTCTTTATTAAGAAACACGTTTTTTCTTATTACTTTTAGATAGCTTTTTATGGCAAGATTAATGTTCAAAATCCTGTTTGCACTTTCTTTCAGAAAGTGGACTTGATGATCAAAGAATATTCTGTGGGTTGTTCTCTTGATTTGCCATTTGAAAGGCACGCCAACCTAAATCTTTGGGAGTCAGGCCAGTTAAGGTTTTAACCCTAAATGTAGGGTTATGTTAGTTTTCCCATAGAAACTAATCATTGAAATAAAAAAAGAAAATAATAAAATTAAATATGGCACACATTTGCAATAGGGGACCATGTTTTAGTCTACAACCTTTTACCCCAAAGGTCGATTTGCAAAAGTAACTCACCCTTACTTCCGTCAGACCCTTCTGGTTGTAGGAATATATAGTCTCTCTTGTCCAAAAACAGGTGATACCCAGAGCCAACAACTGAGCTGCAGCTTATCCACATGCATCATTTCATAAGGCAAAACGCAATGAACAAAAAATGAGATGACAGAAACCTAGGCATTTTTAAATGTGCCTTAGAGGCTGGTTATTTGTATTACCCTGACTTTGGGCTTACCCGTACTATCGTGATTCAGAGTGCATTTTTCAAATTTGTTCTTATTTGCAGACAGGATTACATCTTTAAAGCAAAAAATTGATAAAAATCAAATTGATAACAAATGTTCTGCTATTCTGTGTTCTCACACTTCTCCCCATAAAAATGGTACCCCACTTGTGTAGCTGAGCCTAAAGCCCTGCACACGATAGGCCCCAAAATGCATCTTGGGGACATGAAGTTTTCATCATGAAAATTGACCCAATTTGAGTTGTGGGTAGCTGCAGTATTTGGGCCCAGGCTCAGCCACCACCCAGGGACCTATCAAGCCCAAACATTTCTGAAAACTAGGCATCCGGGGGAGGCCAGGGCGTTGTGACTTGTTTGTCCCACAAACTTTTCTTACCTAGTATGTCCTGCAGACCTCAGCTTTGGCTAAAATCAATTTTCCTCACATTTCTGTGAGAGAAAGAACCAGAGTATGAAGAGAGCAACAAAAGTACTACAGTCCACTTTTGCCACACTTCTAATAAAAACAGTACTCCACTTACTTTAATTATCCCTGGCATCTAGTGATTTTTCTGCCCTTTTCCTCGGGGGCAGGGGGCAAAGCGTGCAGACTGCTCTTCCAGGATGGCAGAAAGAATTAATTTCAATTTTATTGGGAGTTGCCCTCCCAGGCGCTCCCTAAGCAGATATTCACTAGGGAGAAGGCATCATGTTGTCCACTTTTCAGTGGTTCCTGTCTCGCTGGGGTTGGGGCTAAGATATGCCCCCAAGCACCGGTCAAAGTGAAACCTTTTGACTCCAAATGGCACAGACTGGTTTCACTTTCAATCAGTGTGACATCCGCATGCTGCATGTCCTGCTAATTTAAAAAAGAAAAACCATATTCTCTAAACTTGAGAAAAGCTTCCCTCTCATCTCAACATAATTGTTGTAAAAAGATGATTCTTTTGATGCTCGCACTAAAAGAATTTCCTATAGCACTATAGTGGTTGAACTATTCATGTCCACCGCATTATGAAGTACTGTGTTGGACGTGAATGTTTCGTCCACTCCAGTTAAGCGGTTAAAGGTGTATGGGCTTACTGAGAAGTGTCTAGTAGAGTTTGTTTCAAAACCTAAATCCCGTTATCATACTTTATTTTATTTAGCAAAAAATAGGGATAGTCATGTGCATCTAACCAACCGTCCTAAATCAGTAGCTAAGCGATAGCTACTCTATTATATGGTAATCTGAGCGATAAAATGAAGGCACTTTAAATAAGTTTAACAATATGTGGGTGGTGTCTGTATTTCATTGAATGCCATTAAATATCCTTCATTGATTTAAACCTGTGTTTCAGAATCAACAAATTACTTGCTGATCCTTTTTAATACTGGGTCCCTGGATATGCAAAATTTATTTTTGAGCCCAACACATTTTCTTAAGGGGCAAGGAATTATCAATTTGTGCTTTTTTGCCTTATTCAGAATCTAATTAATTCCTACATATTTCATTAAACTTGCATCATATGTGCTTTTGCTAGTCAACGATTAATTTACTATTTTATCATGCTTTAACTTTATTACTAGGTTAATTTTCTCTGACAGTGTATACAAATCTGCTGTCATTTTTTCCCTAGTATTTTGCTCATTTGTTCTTTGAAATTCCACCAGGGTCAAATGAGAATAACCTGAATCTCATTCAGATTAACCCCACATGAATCCATTTATAGCTTGATCATTTTGCTGGTTTACAGTTTCCCGAGCTTTGATACAGCTCTCTCGTTTTTAATTTAAGTATTAAATCTATATAACTATACATCATGTGAGGCCTGATGAAGTCCTCTATTGTTGGTACTCTAGGTGCTGAAATGTGCAGACTCCTGACTTTTGGACTCCTGTAACGACGTTTAGAAGCCAATGTGAAAAGATAGTTGTCTACACTCAAAGTATTCAGATACAGTCCAGGCCAGATATAGTAATAGACGGTCACTTATATACAATGCCTTGAATTTTCCATTCTCATTTGTGGGTCCAGCCACATACCGTATCGTGGTTCAAGGGACACCACATATATTTACTGACCACATAGCTCTGAAAAAATTCCTTGATGAAAAAGAAGCACTAATGGACATCTCAAACCTCAGCTCTACAAGCTCAAGAGCCTAGCCTACATTTCTCCCTCTAAACAGCATCTTGCATCATCTCACATTAACACCTAGCATTAGTCTGCTAATCGTTATCCAATATGACTACGAACAATGCAAGTGTGATGTAGAGTTTAAGAGTTACTTCTTACTTATAAATATATGAACGCATATCTTCTTACTGATAAATGTATGGTCGCATATTATCTAGCAGATAGGGAGATATGGATATGCATAAAAGCTCACCGAAATACCGTTTCCAATCCCAACTTCCAATTCCTACTGATGAACGAGCGATGCAAGTGAGATGGAGAGTTTTCAGAGTTAATTCTTACTTATGATTCTTACTTATAATTGTTTGGTCTCATATTATCTAACATATAATCTAACAGATAAGGAGGCATAGATATGCATAAAAGTTAATTATAAGTGTATTGACTAGCGCGTAAACTGTTATTGTAAAGTGCCTTAGCCGTCATAATATGCATAAAGGTTTTTTTATTTAGTAGGTATAATTTCTACTAGTACTAGAATGTTAGTTTGTCTATCATTTGGGTAGTCCAGTGGTCTACTTGAAGAAAAAAATTATCTCAGTAATAGTTAAATACTGAATGTTGAGTATGCCTTATCTTCACAGAATAGCTTCTGATATTTAGAAATGTTCATTCTTGTTTTCCTGAGGGAAGGATTCTTCCTCTCTCGTCATGCCTGTTTAATATTTAGTGGGGTGGGGACAAGGGGAGGGGATGGGAGGTGTTTAGGATGTTATGCTCTCCTCTTCTTGTGTTTTGTTTTTCGGTTTATTCTGATATTTTGATTGCCTCCTTAATCACTTATAATTTTTTCAATTACCTAGATGTCCTTGCTATGGGAATGTTGTTCAACACTACCATGTCCTTGACACCTCAGATGGTTCTTGACAATAACACAACCTCAATACTCAATCCCAACACTCATACGACGTACCAAAAGAATCTTGTAGCTACACACTCACGTAGGGAGATGCACACACTGCTCCATCTTAAGCTCCCATATCTCATACGTTTCCGATGACCTCGCCTCAGCAAAATAAGATCATATCCTTAAATGTGAAGGGCATCAATCACCCTGTCAAAAGAAGGAAAATTCTTGACTACATATACAAACAGAAAAGCGACATTATTTTCTTACAGGAAACGAAGATTGATCACAAACAATTTAGCTCACTTAGAAATAACTTATACTCTGATGTGACGGGCTCTGCAGCCAATGGTAAGAAAAATGGGGTTCTAACTCTTGTATCAAAAAAGGCAAACATCGACCTAGTCACAAGCACCGCCAATTCGCTAGGTAGATGGGTTATTTCTAAACTAGTTAAACATAACACAGAATTTTATATCACAAATATATATGCACCCACCAAGGATGACCCTGGTTTCTGGGAGGAACTCACTAAGCAAATCTAAACAATCCCTGATTCTGCCACACACATACTCGCGGGGGACTTCAATCTACTGGTAGACCCAGCCCTGGATAGAAACTCACACTGCTCCTTTTAAGCCAATAAATCACATAAAATTCTCAGTAACATATGTAAACAATTCAACATGATCGATGCCTGGAGAATACAGAACCCCACAGAAAAGGAATACACTTTTTACTCGTATCCCCGTACCTCGACTCACGCATTGACTACCTGCTCATTACCTGTAATGCCATTAATAGAATAGATCAAACCTCTATTGAGCCTAGAGTAATTTCAGATCATTCTTGCATCACCCTATTCATCTCCGATCCGGCCCCTCAAAAGAAGCAACCCCTTTGGAGATTCAATGACAGTTATCTCGTCTGAATCGAATAGGCAAAATATTGAAGACGCGATCTGCAATTTCCTTAATGAAAACAAAACAGGCGACCCCTCTGACCTCACGCGATTGGGAAGCACTAAAAACTACATTAAGAGGAGAGATCCTCAAAATAAGATCCGCCATGAATAAAGAAGTTAACAGCAATCTTCTGAGATTAGAAAAGGAAATTGCAGAGCTTGAGAAAACACATATCCTCTAGAGAAAACACATATCCTCTCTAGAGATCCTACTCCTGAACAAAATAGTGAAAAAGAAATATGAGTATAATAAAATTATAAGCTCTAGGGCAGGGGTCTGGATCAATAAACAAAAAAGTATTAAAATCTGTGAATCCAACAAGGTGGGGAAATCCCTAGCCTCATACTTGAAATTCAAACTACAGAAAAACACAATAAAGACATTACTCGATCGATCTGAATGGTACAGTTCATACCAAACAGATAAAATAGCAGAAATATTTAAAGAATTTTATCAAAACCTATATAACAAAAATCCTGATTTGATAGGCTCTAAATGCCAAAACTACTTAAGTAAATGCAATTGACCCTCGCTTTCAGAACAAGATAAGATATCTATCAATGGCCCAATAACCTCAGATGAAATAGTGGACACAATAATAAAATTTAAAACGGGGAAAGCCCCTGGACCAGACGGATACAACGCCAAATTTGTAAAAACTTTGCTACTCCTTTAATTCCTCCTCTGCTAAACCTGTTCAATCGCTTTGCCAACTCGGGTCAAGTGACTGGTACACTATCTGAAGCAATCATCACAGTTATACCCAAAGAAGGGAAAGACCCCTCACAAACTAAAAATTATAGACCAATATCATTGATAAACTTTGACTGAAGATTTATGCAATGATCCTGGCTAGCCGACTACAGAAACTTGTCTCCAAGCTTATACATCCCTCACAAGTGGGTTTCCTAAACAATAGACTCTCCAGTGACAACACACGTATCCTATGCCATGCTTTGGAAAAGGTCAAATTAACAGACTCGCCCACGGTGGCTATCACTTTGGATGCTGAAAAGGCGTTCGACAAAGTCGACTGGGCATATCTCAAAGCAACACTTGAGAAATTCAACCGTTGCGAAGACTTAATCCGCATGATAATGGCCCTTTACCACAAACCATCCGCTAGGGGTTAGAGCTGGCGGCTCCATCTCCCCAAGTTTTATTCTAAAGCAAGGAATGAGACCGGGCTGCCCGCTCTCACCCTCCTTGTTTCTTTTGGCTATCGAACCCTACTTGTACCAATTAAGGAATAACAAAGATATTACAGGGCTCCGCTTCAATGAATGCACGATTAAAATTACTGCATATGCAGATGACGTTTTGGTCATCTCGGAAAATGCAGAGACCGCTATCCCAGCCTTAATGTCCTCAATAAAAGAATTCTCCAACATCTCTGGGTATACGCTCAACAAAGATAAAACAGAGGTTAAACCTCTCAATAACATTGGTAACATTAAATATTTAGGATTAGATTTTACCAAAGACCTCATTACCACCCTCCAGAGTAACAAAAATGCCCTTATCAAAAGGTCAAGGTTGGTCTCCAAAATTGTTTTCCTTGTGGGGAAGAGTTGAAACATTAAAAATGATGATTACTCTGCTAATCAACTACCTATCCAGCATGTTACCCATGACCCTATCTAATGAATTCTTAGCGAAAATAGACAACACCTTCAACTCTTTTCTTTGGCAAGGGAAGAAACCCAGAATTTCCCTTAAAAAGCTACAGCTGGCCAAAGAAAAAGGGGGAGTAGGCCTCCCCAACTTCAGAAACTATCAAACGGAATACCTTTGTAAACTAGGGATTAATTGGCTCGTAAATGACTTGGAATATATCCCAGCATGGGTGAATATAGAAAAATCACTTATTAACGACATACCATTGCCCGCTCTTCTAACAATGAACATCTCCCACCTCCCTCACTCTAAATATATCATCCACAACACGAAACAAGCACTCTTATGTCTGGATCACCAATCCGTCGTTAAAGTCAACAAGTCCAACCTGTCATCATTATGGCACAACCCGAAACTAAAAATAGACTGGGAAATGATACATTGGCAAAAATGGTTGAATAATGGTATAAACCTAGTCAAAGATCTCTTTGAGGGGAAATTCCTGCTCCCTTTCTCCAATCTACAACCACGTTTTAGCTTAGATTCCATGGACTTGTTTAAGTTCTTGAAACTTAAAGCACAACGAATGTCACACTCAATATTACCCATTACTTCATCGATCCTCACACTAATAGGTCAACTCATAAAATCACGACACGTCGTGTCTAAAATCTATAAATTACTGCTCCCAAAACCACGCAAGTCTCATGCTCATAACGAGCTGAAATGGGAATCTGAACCAAACACCAATAATATTTCTTATGACTGGGCTAAGTTACATAAAACCCCTTTCTCAAACAAAATCTCACCCTCACTGTCCCAAACAAAGTTTATGTTAATCAACAGAGCATATTGGACTCCAGCGAGAATTTTTAAGCTCAACCTCAGTCAAAGTCCAATCTGTTGGAATTGCAACATAAACAAAGGTGATGTAGCCCATATGCTATTCCACTGCCCTACTCTACAAACCTACTGGGATAATATAGTTGACTGTATAAAAATACGTTTAATATAGAGCCCCCTAGAGAATTCTCTTATATCCTCTTGGACTTCTTAGACACCCCCTCCCCCAACTACAGAAAGAAAATGACCGCTTCCTCTTAGACTTAATGCTTGCACTCGCTTGTAAACTAATTCTTAATAATTGGAAGAACTCCAAAGCAGTCTCCTTCAAGATGTGGCAAGAATGTATTTTTTTCCTTAGCGGTGTGGATAGTAAACAGTTTACCATGAATGCGGAACAACGCATGCCATTACAACGCATGCCAATGGAGGTCAATGCCAAGATGGCCGCCTAGCTGGAGCTCGCCAAAGATGCTCTGGGGCTAGGGATCACTATCTTGTGAATATCCCTGGATATGCCCCCCATCCACCCTGCTACACGACGTCCCCACATTGGGTAATTCGTCGATAATGCAACGATCAGCCTTACACCCTGCAAAGAAGAGTACTTGACTAGAAACTTACCTGAAGACCTTTCCCTGACGATGCTCCCCGATGTCTGCCTCTCGAGTCTAGGCTGATGCGGAGGCCTGGATTTGCTGCTGGCCCGATGGTCCGATCCGCGTTGTCCCACAGCACGGTTAGAGTCGAGTGCCCGGGCCCCTGGGGTGCTGCTGTGGGATCCCTGCTGCTGTCGACGGAGATACTGCTTGTTACCGCCCTGGGAGATGAGGCCCGTGCTTTGGGAGCCCTGCTGCCGATGGTGAGACTGCCTTGTCACCGCAATGGGATTGAACGTCCGGGACTCCTGAGGTCCGATCCACACACGGCCTGTGGCGCTGTAGAAGACCTTTGAGGACGTGGACTAACAGCGGAATCACCGCAGTGCCTCCTCGCGAGCCGGCAATGGGATTTAATGCCCGGAACTCCTGAGGTGCTGCGGTCCGATTCACCCGCGGCCTGTGGCGCTGCAGAAGAACTTGAGGAAGGGACTAATCCAGCAGAATCACCCCGGTGCAACATCGTGAGCCGGCCCGAGCAGGAGGAAGCTTCCAACGATCGGGCTTTTCCCTCGCCTCCCGGGAGGAACGACGAGAGTGCAGCCTCCATAGGAGAGGTCAGAAGCATTGTTCGGGGCATCGCCGAACCATTGGGCTTGTGATTGATCAGTGGCCTGAGAGATTACCGAACGTCCTGCTGCAGCATCACTTGAAGCGTGGAGGATGATCCCACTGGTGTGTTGAGAAGCGGCGGGACGCTCGTGGGGCCGATGCCCGATTCCATCATGGTGGCCGTTCGGTCCACGAACGAGCCACTTTAGAGCAGGTAACGGCGGGGCTGGTGGTGGCTGCAGGGATATGAAAGGGGCGCATGGAGGAATACTGAGCGGTTCGTTCCAGTTGATGGAGGCATCTGGGAGCACCGGAGGAGGGACTCCTATGCATCTGCATGCCTAACCTCAACATGGCCGCCGCACTCAGTGCATGAAACGAACGCAGACACACTAAAACCTAAAAGACCCTTTTTGTTTGTTTGTTTTTGGTTTTGTAATTGATGTTGGGCATCCATTTTGTCCTCTTACTAAGGTTACTGCTGAGGTGCGCCCCCATTCCCTGGTCTCTCTGCTCTGCAATCCATGGAAAGAGAAATGAGCTGGCTCCATGCTCTGCAATCCATGGAAGAGAAATGAGCTTGCTCCACTCTTAACTTATGGTGGCCATCTTGGAGTGGTCATTTCACCTTTTTTCCACACACCTGGCACTTGGGTTCTCTGCTTTACAACTTACATGATCTACTGCTTAGGCATTCCCTTCGCCCAATAAGGCTACTACATCATTTTTTATGGTCCACTGGAAGATAGTGCGTGTTATGCCTGCCTGAACTATCTAGCACGTTGCTAGCAAGTGTGACTCAACTGCACATCCCATCTTCTCCCCAATAAACCCTCTGCCTACTATCTCACTGAGCTTCTTCGTCTAGTCCCCGACTTCGGCCCTGACTCCTGACCTAATTATGACCCTTATTGGCCTTCCTACGCCTCCTGGGTTCGCAGACAAGACCTGCGTTGCTATGGATCCTAAACCTCCGAACCGCATCTCTCCCAACCTGGAGCCGGCTGGCCATAATGCTTTCCGAATCTTATATCCCCCTAACCTATCGAAAAATGCAGCAAAAAACTTCAAACAGAGACTTCTCAAAACACATCCAGAAACCCTCATCTCTGACCCCTTCTCCATCAGAAAGGGTGCTATTATAAATGATCTCATCTTCTACACTAAACGTCATGCTCAATGGCGTAAGGCCTCTCCTCAAGATCTCCACTTCCCTGAAAACTCCACATGGTCTTAGATTGATGGTTGCCCCCTCCTCGGCCTACAGAGCTGAAGCTACCATCTCCCTTTACAAAAACGGAACCATCCTTATTCAAGCCTCAGAACGCAATTTAGTGTTATTTGATAACATCTTCCCTACCATCATGAATACAGTGGCTAACTTCAATTCCGTCCCCATTGGAGGGGCTGGCCCCCAAGCGAGCACCCAGTCTTCGCAAAGTCTAGCTCCTACCTCTCCACCACCATCCTCTGACCCTATAGCGGCTCTAAAGGGCCCCCTCCTAGATACCTTAACGCCCAATAATAATTCCCCTTCATTGCCCGTTGTGAATGAGCCACGACAGCACAGTCATCACCCTAGTCTACCTCCTCCCCCCCCCATCACTGTTAGCTAGCGCTAGCTCCCCTGCTCACAGCGCAGTGCCTTGTCTCCCCCCAGGAGCCCTTCCCCCATCCCGACCTGCTATCCTGACATGCTCCCTCATGCCTCCAGGGGCCTCTATCCATCTGACCCTTTCCCCCTAGCCTACCCTTCCCTCCATGCACGCAGCTCCATTCCCCAGAATCCGTTCCCGGGGGACACATTCATTCGCCACCTGCCCCCTCCAGCTCCCTTCCGCTGCAGGGCCCCCTGAACCGACCCTCCCAATCCCTTTTTCATACTTCATTGGAAGGCCGACTTGATGAGATCGCACTCTGTCTACAACAACTTAAGGCAGAGGTTCGCAGCTTATTACTTGTCACTGAGGAATTGTCAGCTAACTCCAGGCTAAGCTGCTCCTTTAAGAACAACCACCATCCCCGCTCGCTCCCAGCTAGGGGTTGTACCTGGCTCCCTTCCCCCCCCTTATACCCGGCGGCCACCATCCCGCATCTCACATAGTTGGGTCTCCGCTTCCCACACTAACGACCCTTCTCGCCCCTCCAGATGTAGAACCTCCTTGTCTGATAGAGATATCCAATCCCTACTACTCTCATATGATCCAGGACATCCCTCCCCCATACCAAACTTGCAACTAATTGAACCCATTCCCACTGACCCCTTCAGAGAACCTAGACCAAACACCAGATCTTTAAATGAGAACAACCTCACGAGGATCACCACCACTCTTCCTGCACCAAGGGACACCAACGTAAGATTCAAATGTGTACTCCTATACTGCAGATCGGCTGTTAAACATGCGGCGGACATTGCCGACATTATCCTTGCCCAGGATCTTGACCTTGTAATGTTGACGGAAACCTGGCTAAATGACTCAGCTGCTTCTACCCTGGACCTTTTAATGCCTCCCAACTATGATATCATTAGGTTGGACAGAACTAGTGGTCAAGGTGGAGGCATAGCATGTTTACACCGCAGCAACCTAATAGTGAAAGTACTTCATGCAGACCTCCTGACGTCTTGTGAATACCTATGCATTGAAGTGACTGGTGGCAACAATCTCTCATGCAAACTGCACACATTCTATCACCCCCCTCGCGACAACCTTCCCTTCACAGAGCAGATCATGGACATTACCTCTGCCAACGCTGATTTCCATGGTACTCAGATCTTCCTGGGAGACTTCAACCTCCACTCGAATGATGCAAATGATATGGTGGTTAATAGCCTTAAATCCTTCCTACTTGATCTCAACCTAACCCAAATTTGTGACAGCCCGACTCATATCAAAGGAGCTACCTTGGATATTGTCATTGGTAAGCCCAACTCCATCCTCCTTGAGTCGATCCTCCCATGTGATTGGACAGACCACTATTGCATCACCTTCCTCATCTTGGATTTGGTAAGAGCAAATAGATCCCAGCCTAAGAACCCAAAACAGTTGAAAAGATGTCTACGGAACATTAACTCGCAAGATCTGACTGCTCTCTGCGATAACATCCTGACCCCTCCCCTGCACATGTCGGACATCCACGACCTCACGGTGCACTATAACCGCTCAATCCTTAATATACTAGACTCGGTTGCTCCATTACAGGTTGAGAATGTCCTCTAAACTCTCCAAACCTTGGTTCAATGAGAGTCTTAATTCCGATAGAAGAAATTTAAGACTTGCAGAAAGGTCTTGGCGTTCCTACCCCTCCCTTGAACATCTCCACCATTTGAGAACCCTGCGAAGCCTATACAATAAACGCATCAGATGCTCGAAGGCCACCTTTTTCAGATCTCAACTAGATCAAGCAAAAAAACGTCAAAAAAACTGTTCGAACTCATCAAGTCCCAAGCGAACAGCCATCCTAATCTCACGTCTCCGGGTCAAGGGTCTTTGCCGAACTGTGAAGAATTTGCGGACTTCTTCACGGATAAGACTATCAAGATTGAGTCTGAATTACGCTCTGCCCTTGATCACCTTTCGATCAGTCCACTGATCACCCTCCACCCCCCAGGTTTGGATTTCACGGACCCTGCGCAGCCTTACCTTCCCAAAAACAACGCATCTTGGAGCTTGTTCCAAACCATGGATGAAGGCACTATTCGCAAAATGCTGGTGACGTTGAAACCTTCCAATCACTACAGTGACCCTTTGCCATCGAACCTTTTCCCGGAGGTTAGATCCTCCTTACTAACACTTTGGACTACGATCGTCAATGCTTCACTTCGGCAAGGTGCTATTCCTGATTGCCTAAAATCTGGTCAAGTGACCCCGATTTTAAAGAAACCATCCGCGGATCCTATGGACCTTCATAACTTTCGCCCAATCTCTAACATCCCCACCTTGGCAAAGCTCCTGGAGAAATGTGTGCTCTCCCAACTCTGTTACCATATTGAACATTTTCAACTCCTAGACCAATGGCAATCTGGTTTCCGCCCGGGCCATAGCACAGAGTCTGCACTAACGCACATCGTGGATGATGCGCTAAGAATATTGGACCATAATGAGTCGTGCCTACTGATCCTTCTTGACCTCATCAGCATTCGATACTGTCAAACACGATAACCTAATTTACCTCCTGAAACACAGGATGGGGCTGTCTGGGCCTGTACTTAACTGGTTCTCTTCGTTCCTTCAGAATAGATCCCAAAGCTTCAAGGTGAACCAATCCCTTTCCCATCCTGCACCGGTCACGCTGGTTATTCCACAAGGTTCAGCACTGTCTCCCACGCTCTTTAACCTGTTCATGGAGCCTCTGACAGAAATTCTGAAAACATCCAGTATTCACTATCACATGTACGCGGATGATACCCAACTATACCTGAAGATTGCCTCCCCTGAGGACATTCAATCCCTCAATTCAATCCTGCTGGAAACACAAAGCTGGCTGACACGTAACCACCTGAAACTAAATGCTTTAAAAACGGAATTCCTCCTAATCTCACCCCACAAGCATTCCCTGGTCATGGAACAATGGTTGAATCAAATTACTGCTCTAAACTGCAGACCTCTCCTTGTGGATTCGGCATCCTCTCTGGGTATCATTTTAGACAAAAGTGTGAACATGCAGAAGCACATCAGCTCCCTCACCAAAGGAGTTAACTACCAACTCCGTATCCTGAGGAAACTCAAACCCTATCTCCCTGCTCATGACCTAAAGGTGGCTGTGCAAGCACTAGTGATCTCAAAGCTGGACTATGGTAGTGCAACGCTTTGCGGATTGCCTAGAGTAAAGACAGCTCCTCTTAGGGTTGCCCTCAATTCTGCTGCTAGGCTCATAGCTGGCACTAAAAGACTCAACCATTTTCTCCGGACTTGCTGGCCCTGAACTGGCTTCCATATGAAGCTCGGATACAGTTAAAAATTGCATGCATGGCACATAAAGCCATACACTTCAAGACCCCGCTGTACCTCGCACAGAAACTGGAGCTCTCATGTGGTTCCAGAGCCTCCAGAAGCGCCAGCACCCTTTTGCTCAAACCACAAAAATTCAAGAAAAAAAAGACCTACTATCGAGCCTTCTCGGGTATGGCACAGAGGATCTGGAACTCCCTTCCCCCCCGAAGTCAGGGTGAACTCCTCCACGGTCCTCTTCAAAAAAGAAGTCAAAGGGCTCCTGATGAAGAAATTTTTGCCTCAGTCTGACCTCTCCATCTGACTCGGGGGCCAGAGACGTCAATTTGTGGCCCAGCTGCCGGGCTCACGAGAATGCTCGGACAATTTTTAGACTGTTAATCTGTCGTTTTTGTTGATGCTGCTCTGTTTGCTTGTACTCTTCTTGATGTATAATCTGTAAAGCGCTCGGATACCCTCCGTGGTCATGTTCGCGCTATAGAAAACTTTCAAAATAAATAAAATGCCATTACAACGCAAGTGTAAGCATATCTCATATCAAATACCGACATGACCTCTACTTTATTTCCTATGTTTTGCAAACATAAGCTTGTATGTAAAAATGGAACCTTCCTACTTTTTCTTTGAATCCTTCTTTTTTTTTTATTACTGATTTCTGTTCTTATCATTTTTGATCTTACTTTTGAAAATTCAATAAAAACCGCTTAAACCCAAAAACGTGTATACAATGCATGAAGGGTTTCTAGTTCTTTCACTCTGTTAAGTAAATGTATATGGAGTTTATATATTTATGATTAGACTAATTCATTTTTCCTAACAAAATAAGAAAAATGACTAACGGGTCTGTACTTTGAAACCAATTAGACAGAACAGCGCTTGGCAAGCCCATCTGTGACGGCTATTTTGAACACATGGCTACAGTTTGTAGCAATGTATGATGACAATCTTATGAATGTTGTCCATATTAGTCTACAAAGTATTCCAAATGTGCTAATGCCTCCTATTCATTTCTTTATTTTGCTGTAGAGCATTCTAACACTGCTGTGAACCATAACAATGTCCTTTTAAAATGATGTGTTATTTAACTGACATGTTGCAGAATGTTACTTTAGCACAAAAAGTAAATCTTAAACTTGAAGGCAAATAAGTTTGTACCTTTCTTGTTTCTTTCAGTGGCCAGGGTACTACAAAATTGGATGTTCAGCCAAAAGCCTTAG
This sequence comes from Calotriton arnoldi, assembly GCA_963921515.1. NCBI lineage: Eukaryota > Metazoa > Chordata > Amphibia > Caudata > Salamandridae > Calotriton > Calotriton arnoldi. Next base: position 1,734,120 of record CAWUFW010001812.1, on the reverse strand, counting down.
CAGTTGGTCCCAATGGTTATACTGTAGTGCTGTGTATTGGGCAGGTAGGAGTCCTTTGCATTTCTTTTTTATAACACACCAGTATATTGTGGCCTGAGATCAAGCAGGTTTATTTGTTCTTAATTACTTTTGTGCACAGTTTCTTAAGATGGGCCTGTCAAGGTGTAAAGTTTTTTTCTTTCACTGTTTACAACTTCACCTACTTCAGTTCACCTGCACTTTTAAGATTCTGCATGTAGTATGTTTGTGAAGATGGAAAAACCATAAACCCTATTTTTTCAGAATTCTCCTTCAAAGTGTTCTTGCAGGCACCATTTTAAAAATGTGGTAGTGAAATTCCACTTTGCCATATCAGTAAAACCTTTTGGAAGAATTATAAACGTGATCTTACTTTAATGGTAATATACTGAGATGGTAACATCCAAGGGCTGTATTACACAATGTGCCCCGTGGGGGGCGCAATGGGCGTTTGCGCCCACTTTGTGCGCCTCGGGGCACTTTGGTATTACAGAAGGGGCCACAGACGCTTGTGCTGCCCCTTCTGTAATACCGATAGCGCTTGCGCACATAAAGCGGCACTGCTATCTTAAGGGGACGTTCCCTCATTTGCATGGGCGCGTGCCCCGTGCAAATGAGGGAATCCCTTTGCCTCTGCGCCCGCATTACAGACACAGGCGGAGAGGCAAAGAAGCTCTCAGGAGGCGCACTGACAGTCCGCCATCTAAAAGGTGGAGCACTGTCAGTGCGCCCCTGAGAGCAGCCCTGCACCTGCCTGCAAGCAGATCTCTAATCCCCTTTAAAAGTGCAGGCGTGTTGCCTGTTGCACTGTGAAATCACTGAGGGGCTGGGTGCAGCACATTCACCATAATGCGGCTCATACTCCTTCATTGCGCTGGGCGCACCTTTTAAGAGGTGTGCCCAAGCGCAATGTAGGAAAATGCACCACATCTGGAATGAGGCCCCTGGTTGTAAAATTGGCCCCTCTGTCTTGGATTAAATAAAAAAATCACAATCACTAGAAGCAAAGATCGGGAATAGGACTTGGACATAAATTTCGATAACACTTTTGAAAAGAAAAATAGTTTACTTTTGATATAAAACAGAGAAGTTAATGGGGATGCTGGTCATTCCTAAAAAGGGCTAGTTTAGAACTACTTTTTTTGGCTGTATCTCCTAAACGTCTCACTACTGTGGTTAATCTGTGTCTGTGCCCTTACTGCTGCTCCACAACAGTGGTGATGGGTTTACAAGCCCACAGCATACTTCATTAGCCTGGTTCTTAACTGGCTTTCGCATAGACCCATTACATGTTTGGAGTAGAATGTTTTCCCAACTTCAACCCAGTAGATGGATTGTAGTTTGCAAATTCATTCATTATTCCTTGAAAACAAAATGTTAACTTATCATACCTTCCAAAAAATGCTCACCATTGCCATCTACTGTGGGTTGTCAGTCCCGCTCGGTTGAGCAGCATTTTTGGTAGGATCCTAGCTGTAAAAAATGTGATTGTTTGATGTTCAGCTTGAGCCACTATCAGCAATTCAGGGCTAATTCCTAAATGTGGGTCACTGGGGAGAGATGATGTACACCAGACATTCCTGCACCCCCTCCATTCTCTTAAAATTTTGATCATTCTTCACAAATTTATACCCAAATGTACTAAACATATCCTTATGCTGTGTTGCACGAGTGGTGAAAAATAACTCTGCAGGGCCATATTTACTAAGTGTTGTGTCATTCATGTCATTAGTTGTGCTTGCACTGAAAATGCGAAACATGATTTAGCCATCCTTGAAATGCCTGTTAATTACGATCCCAGACCAAACCCTTGTTCTGGAGGGATTGCAGTTCCCAGATTTGCAAATATTAATCCACTCCAGCTATTTTCCACTACTGAGATTTGGCAGGTAAAATGTACTGTAATGCATTAGGTGAAAACATGAAGTAAATTCAAAACGCCCAGAATTTGTTTCAGAAAGCTCCAAAATCTAATTTTCATGAGGAAAGCTCAAAATGTAATGTATTTACTGTACTTGGTAAATAAATCATAATACCACCCAATATCTGGCCTACTTATAATCAGGGCTTTAGCGTTGTACAACAGTGAGCCAGTGGTGTTGTGCCTGTGTTTTATACTTTGAAAAAGAAATATATATATATATATATATCAATTGGCATTTATCATATACATACATGCTTTAATGCGTTTAGATACTTGTCTGAATTCAATATAACTTGCATTTCCATCTAGAAACCTTGCAATATGATTGAGCCCGCATGTCCGTTGGGTTATATCATATATGCCATGTGTTGAAAATTAAACCAATTCAGAAACTACAAACTGCTGTGTCGGGGCTAGAGTGTCTTTGGGGTGTATATGTATGTGAACGGGGGGGTCCTCCTAGGCTGTTGCCGCAGCGGGGGGCAGATTCCACCCGCAGTCCACCAGCTGTCCATTCCCCCATCATGCAGGAGGGGTGAGTGAGTCAAGGTGTCCTCTCATATTGTGCTCCTGTCAACAGCTGAACCAGTTCCTCCCCACCGCCACGTCTCATCAGCGGGACGCCCCAAGGGCTGAGTCCGGGGCTTGATTTTCAAGTTCACTGTCTTCCTGTAGGTCCCCAGCTTTGCTTGAGGTATCCAAGGGGTGTTCGCACTCGTCTACCACAAATCTGCTATCGGCCTTCTGTGCACTCCCCGGGACTCCTCTCTTTGTAGTGCTCTCTCCTCCGCATGAGCTCTCAAGGTGACATTCCTAACCCAAGTCTCAATATTAGGCCGCACATTAGATTTCCATGCCATTGCTATGCGCCATTTGGCCAGGATTAGTTCTAGATCAAGGAACTATTTCCAGCCTTCTTGTGTTTGGGTTGTGAAAAGGCCCCAATAAACCCACCTCAATAGTGCTCTCAAGTGTCCTAATTCGGGTCCTGTTAAGTCTCGTCAAAACTGTCCCCCATTAAGTCTGAAGTTGGGTCACTCCCCTGTCATATGCCTAAAGTCCAAATCCAGAGTTCGACGGCGGGGGCACCTACCAGGTTCGCCCCTATATATGACTCTGATTTTGTGCGGTGTCAAGTACGTCCTGTGGGTGTAGTTGAACTGTATATATTTGAGGCGGGTTTTGCGAGACACCTTCTGTGGATTTACCAGTAGCCTGCCCCATTCTGTGTCTAGGGTTTGCGGCCCAGCTCTGCTCCATTGTGTTCTAAGGGCATCCAGCGATTTCCTGGCCAGTGCCCTATACAACCAGGTATCTGCCCGACCCCATCGTCAGTAGCAAGTGGAGGATACTGTGGGTCGCAGGTTACTCTGCACCCGTGCCCCATAACTCCCGAAATGTTTGTGAAAGTGCTTCGTACGTGAGGAACTATGCCCGGAGGCAAGTCACTCTGTGCAGTCAGGTCTGCCAGGGATTAGTGTGCCCATATCATAGCAATCGCCTGCTGTTACGATCTCTGCTTCTGTCCACACGCTCATCTGCCTGGCCGTGAAGGATAACAGATCCCAATGGGGTAGTCCCACCAGTGGGAACTCTGGGCCATACAGCATTGTGCTTCAGTCGTTTGATACAGCCCTGCCAACAGCGCAGGGCTGTGGACAGGAGGATACCCAGCTGCGGGATCCTCACTGTGGGCTTGAGTAGTTTGGCTAGCTGGGCCTCCTGGTTCAGCACAGAGCCAGTCGGCCTGAGCTGCTCCTGCTCTGCAACGTCCAGCCACCTGGTGATTTACTGGAGCTGCCCCGCCGCAAAGTATAACTCGAATCCGGGGACTCCCAGCCCACCCTCGAGTGGTGGGCGGCAGAGAGTATCAAGTGGTTTTCCTCCCGCTAGTCGTCCATCTCATTGAAGATCTGGATGCCCAGGTATCTAAAGGTGTGTGGCGCCTAGGCAATGTCAGGTGGACGTCCAGCTGGTCGGAGGGTGTCACAGACCACTTGGAATACGCATGTCTCTGCCCAGTTAACCCAGAGGTCTGAGTGGGTACCAAACTCATCGAGGAGCTGCAACGCGGGGGCTATGTCCTCCTCGCTGTTCTGTAGGTAAATCAGCAGATCATCTGCATAGAGGGATATGACATGCTCTTTCCCCTTTGCTACGGTCCCCACTTGCCTCTGCCTGCTGTCCAGAACCACTCAGTCATTGGTTCAATTGCAACCGCAAACAGGAGGGGTGACAAAGGGCACCCCTGTCTTGTATCCTGGAATATGTCATACGGTACAGAGAAATAGTGGCCAGTCTTGACCCTGACGGTGGGGCTCGAGTGCAGTAATCACACCCACCTAACCCAGCCCTCTCCCAGCCCCATATGGCGCATAACCGTCTCCAGGAAGTCCCAATGCACTGTCAATAGCCTTCTCTAGGTCGACCGACATGACCATGACCCGCGGGTTGGACCTTGCTTCCCAGATGTAGTTGATGTTATAAAGAAGTCGAAGATTGAGGGAGGTGTTGCATGTCGGGATAAACCCGTTTTGGTCTGCATGAATCAGCTCTTGCATGTGCAGCAACAGTCTGGCAGATCGGGTTTTCCTAGGAATCTTGAAGTCCATTTTGAGCATAGAAAGTGGACGGAAGGCCGAGGTAGAGTCTTCTGGGGAACTGGACTTGGGCAACGGGACAAACAGTGCCTCGCTGGTTGTGCCTGGGAGCAGCCCTGACGAGAATGCCTCTGCATACAGCCCCTCCAGTCTCTGAGCCACTTCTCCAGTGTAGGTTGCAAAAAACTCTGCTGGCAGCCCGTCCGGCCCTAAGGACTTGCCAGCGGCTATGTTCTTTATGGCATTTTTTTGTCCAGGGTTGAAATTGGGTCCCCCAGTCCCCTTGCTACATCCTTGGGGAGGCATTGAAATGCCATCCTGCCTAATAATCCACCATGGGCACGTGGCAGTTTGGTCTCTAGTGGTCGGTATAGCTAGACTTAGTATTCCTGGAATGCTGAATTAATGTCCTTGGGTATGTACAGCGTTTCTCCCCTCTACCCGGGTACAGCAGTCGGGTGATGTGGGTGCCCCTGCCTTCTGGCTTGATGAGCCAGGCCAGCTGCCTCCCCAGTCTACCTTCCTCCTCGTGGGCCAGGTTAATGTGCTCCTTATAGTTATGACATCTGAGGCACTCCAGGGCTACGTTGTATTGCTAAACACACAAGATGATGGACGGAATGCTGCACATTGGCAAACATTCACCCCCAGTCACAGATCTGGGTTTAATCCATCGTTATTTTGCTTCACCACGCCACCCCAGTTCAGACATAGCCATATGCAAATCAGTCTTGACCCTGTGCCTCATGGGAACAGTCCAGACCGAACTGCCAAGCCATGTCTTCCCTGGACCGGAATCAAGCATCCTAGGACCGGTTTCAGGCTATCGGCCTTCATCAGCCAGGATAGCTTGACTCCAGTGGCGTAGTGAGCACGGGACCCACGTCTGGGCATACCCTTCCCACGTCTGCAGCATTCCGTCCATCATCTTGTGTGTTTTGCATTTCGGCCTATGTGGGAAGGGTATGCCCAGACGTGGGTCCCGTGCTCACTACGCCACTGGAGTCAAGCTATCCTGGCTGATGAAGGCTGACAGCCTGAAACCGGTCCTAGGATGCTTGATTCCGGTCCAGGGAAGACATGGCTTGGCAGTTCGGTCTGGACTGTTCCCATGAGGCACAGGGTCAAGACTGATTTGCATATGGCTATGTCTGAACTGGGGTGGCGTGGTGAAGCAAAATAACGATGGATTAAACCCAGATCTGTGACTGGGGGTGAATGTTTGCCAATGTGCAGCATTCCGTCCATCATCTTGTGTGTTTTGCACTACGTTGTATTGCTCCCAGGTATCCAGCAGCCTTGGGAGAACTGCCGGGTTGGGCTCTAGCTCATTATCCATCCTATGCAGTATGTCATCTAGCCGTGAGAGGTTCCAGTCGAGGTTGCAGCGGATTCCCACTGTCTGTCTCAGGCTGTGCCCCCGAACCACCAGTTTCAGGGCCTCCCATTCTACCAGGCAATTTGAGGCTGTCCCTTGGTTCGTGGCAAAGTATTTTACTATCGTCTCCCGCAATGTCTCCCGGAAGGGAATGTCAGCGCTGTTGTGTGCTGCCACCATGTGAGGATTGCGGGGTGTTCGTTGGTCGGTTGAAACGATAATAAGAGCGCACTGTGGTCTTGCAGGGTGCGGCCCAAGTATTCAGTGTGGGATATATAGTGGCACAGTCCCCTGGAGCAGATGAAATGGTCCAGTCTTGTATGGTCCTGGTACATGCTGGAATAGTATGAGTAGTCCCTGTCAATGCCTTGCTGTGTGTGCCAGATGTCTTCCAGCTACCAATGTGTCATCCAGTCTCTTAAGCCCTCAGCCGTTCTGTGGGCGAGCACTCCAGGCAGTGGAGGAGTAGAACGGTCCAAGGTGGTGACCAGGACACAGTTAAAGTCTGCCCACAAGAAGCAGGGCCCCCCATCAAGTGTCCCAGCTGCATCAAGAGCAATCTCAGGAAGGGTGAATTGTATTGATTAAGTGTATATACGCTATCCAGCATAATCTGTCGCCACCACAGCCTCCCTTCCACCAGTGCATAACATCCCTCCTTATCTATTTTGACAGTTGTGGCTTCGAAGGTAACGCCCTGCCTGCCCCATATGAGCACCCCGTGCAAATGCAGAGCATGTTGTGGTGTGAACCTGCCCCCGCCAGCGGCACTGTAGTTATTCTGCCTCCATCTTCATGAGATGCGTCTCCAGTAGCATAGCAATGTGTAGTCCATGCCTCTTGAGGTACATATGGAATTGTCATTTGGCTGCCGCCATCCCTATCCTTCGGATTTTCCACAAGATGAATGTGAGGTTATGTTGTGTTCGGGCCATGCTAAATAGCGCAATGTGAACCAAACACCACTACCCTCCCTTCAGCAGTGCCCCCCCCCAATCTCTTTACTTTCTTCCCTGAGACAGTGAACCACAGTAACTGTTGCCCAACACCCCGACCACAGAGCAGTTCAGCAACGGCTGGCCGCCCAAACTTTGACAGTCTAAAGGGCAAGTTCCACACTTCTGTTGTTCCAACTCCTAAGGAATGGCGGTGTGGGGTAGGCTCAAGAAGTGACCCAAATTCAGAGTCCTCTTACCACGCCCCAGGTGGTCCTCTCACTGCACCTGGAAGCTTCAATCGGATGCCGAAAGGCGGCCCCTATATCGTAAACAGACTTCAGCGGCGCCCCCGTCAGCACCCCCTCCCTTAGATGATGGTACTGCCGGACAGGTGTGTTAAAGTTTATCCGCGGTCTAATGGGATATGTTGGGGGTTTTAGCTGCATTTCCGGGTCTTAGGTATCCAATTCCCCCCGAGCGACACCCTGAGGTAGAGCTATCGTCAGGTCAGGTGACTTGGTAACTGTGATATCCGCCATGCAGCCGCCCTTTCCTTGTCTGTGATCTGGTTGGCTTCTGTAGGATTCCACGTGGGTGGGGGGCTCCAGCGTGGCCCCTTCCATGCGCTCTCTCTCCTAGCCCGCTGCTCGAGGCCCTGGCTCCTCCGCCCCCTGCATGGTAAGTTTCCAGAAACAATCCAGCCTCGTCTGGATCCAGGCAAAAGTGTGTTTCCTTCGAGCATGATCTTGAGTTTTTTAGGGAAAGGGGGTGAATAATGGAGTCCCTCCTCTCACAATGCTCTTTTAACCTCCAGGAAGGAGGCCCGCTTGGCCTGCACAGCAGCGGTGAAGTCAGGAAACAGGGACACCTGGCCATTGCCCACTCTGAATGGGGCATTTGTTCTTGCACATTAAAGTAGGGTGTCTGTCTTTGTAATGTAACAACTTAGCCACCACTGGTCTGGGTGGGCTCCCTGAGACTGACTGCTGAGCTGGGTCCCTATGCGCATGTTCTAGTGCAAAACAATTGTGTGAGTTGGGTGGGGGCCACCTTCGTGCCCATCTGTTTCTCCAAGTAGGCCACCATATCTCTTACTTCCGAGCCCTTGGGAAGGCCCACGAACCAGAAGTTGTTGCGCTGGTTTGACGCTTTGCATCCTCCACCCGGCGCTGCTGCCTGCCCACTCTGTCTGTTAAGTCTGTCAGTTGCGCTTTCATTGCCTGCTATGCCGGTTGCAGTTCAGTTATGGCCGCCTTGTCGGCCAGTTCGTGATGATCGGCACACACTAGGCCTAGTTCAGCCGACACCGAGCCAATCTCTCTTAGGAGAGCAGTTTTCGATTCCTCAATGGCCACGAATATTTTGTCTAGGGTCAGCGGGTGAGGCAGGGGGGCAAAGGCCATCTGTTTCCAGCAGGCCCTACTATGTTTCTCGTGCACTGTGATGCAGCCCCTAGGCCCTGGCCTTTGGTTTGCCCATCTCCTTCTCTAGGCGCAAGGACAGCATCAGTACCAGGAGTCTCCCAGGTACCATGCCAGGAGAGAGCCCAGCCAACAACCTCCTGCAGGATCACTCACTCCTCCCGCGGCCTCTCCTGACCACAGTAACTCCTGTATCTTCGGGCAGTGTGCTCTAGCTCTGGGTGTGCCCCCAGATCTACTCCTACTGGTGTTGCTGGGCTACCTACTGGGCACCTCAACGTCCGCTCTGCTCTGTCATGTTTCACCTGGGCCCTGTAGCCAGCCAGTTCCTTTGTGTCCATGCTGGCGATGTAGCAACTCCAGATCCTGGCCACTGTTGGGGAGTCCTCTCCGTGAAGGAGGGGTGTGGGCAGTCACCTGTGGTCCCCTCACAGATCCACACTAAAGGGAGGTCTCACTGCTAACTGGGGGGCCTCGTGACAAGAGTCCTGCCAGGTGCATGAACTGCGGAAGACCTCCCCCTGTCTAGTGCGCCTTCCTTTGGCTCCCGTGTGTGCCTGTGGGTCCCTATCTGTGCCTGGCCAGTCCTGTCACCAGTCGCATTGCCCCCTGGCCTCTTCGGCCAGCCAGTGCCCCTCTGGCCCCAGTGTCCTGCGCTGTTTCTATGGGCTCCAACGGGAGCCGCAGGGAGAGTAAATGGTGGCCTCTGTTCTTGGTCTCGGACCCACCGTGAAGTTAGCTGGTGCATCCCTGGGGAATTCTGGCAGGCTCTCAAGGTATGGAATTGCCTCAGGCTCTCCTCCCCTCATTGCGAGGTGAGTTCTGCACCGGCAGTGTAGGAGCATACCCGGGTGCCCCAGATGACCCTGTTATTACTGGAGGGGGTCCGCACATCCAGGGCACACACATTCCCTGCACCAAGCTGAGCTGCCCGGCAGGGCTCACGAGTCACGTACAGTCCAGCGCTGCTCCTGTGTGCCCACAGCACCCGGGGCCTGTCAGCAAGCACTCCCAGGCCTCCGAAGGCTGCTTTCCCTCTCCTCACATGGGCCCCACCCCACCTCCTGCTCCAGCGAAACGTTCAGCATCGACAGGACAGGGCCCTCTCCTGGAGCTTCCTGTTGACTCCGCTGTCACTGGAGGAGGGCCCTCAACTAGGGCCTGCCCCTGTGGCCGGGTCCTGCACAGGCGGGTACTGCTCCAGAGCAGAGCCCACCACGCCATGGTCATTCGGGCCTATTCTCTGGGTATAACTACGCCGCCTCAGGCCGCCGGACCTCTCCACGCCTGGGTCTCACCCCAGCTCCTACAACCTCCCAGGACAATCGGCGTACCTCACGCTGGCCCCTGTCGCTGCTTATGTGAGTGGGTGCCCCCAGGCTTCTCGGTCACCCACGCGGTCCGCGCACACACATCTGCCAAGGTTCCAGATTGGCATGTGTCACATTTTCATAATTTCAGTGTAATTATGAGTGACATTTCAACGACTGAGTGACACTTTCTCACGAGCAAAATCAAGCAATGAAGACGAGGGAACATATCATATATGTACTTTAGCACATAAACAGGTAAGAGCTGTCAGCCAGACCCTCGATCACAGAGAGCGAATCAAAGAGAGCAGCACTCGAGAGACAGTGAATTCAGGTACCTGCAGGTCTGTGGACTGATGCTGCGCGATAAAATATAATGTGCACTGTTTTAAATAGTTTCGTAAGAATTACCTTTCAAATTATATTGCTAACCTACTCTAATGCAGGTTACGATTTTCAGTGCTTCGGGATTGTGAATGCAAAAGCAGAAGAGCTAATAACATATAATACAGATCTTGCTTTAAACGAATTTAAGAAACCGTCACTGTACTTGGGACCTCTATTCAGGAAAAACATTAACCTTTCCCCGCAAAGCTCGAGGTTAGCACATCTCACTATCCACGTCACAATATCAACTTAAGAAAAAATGTTCTTACCATCATCCAGGTATGCATGTCAAATGCCTGCTCAAGAGTCCCCTGTATTCCTTCAGAAGCAGCAGATTGGTTCCAGGCTCCTATAACTTCTTAAGCCAATTCTGGCCTTGCGCGCTCTATAATTGCAGGTAGACTCTGGTCTACAGCTGGCTAAAGCAGGCTTAGGCCTGAGCCACCGCGGGCCGTGGCAATTCAAGTTGGCCCCCACGCCCACCTCCAGTGAAAGCCGTCCAGGCCGCTGTCTCTGGTCTATAGCTGGCTGAAGGCAGGCTCAGGCCTGAGCCACCGCGGGCCGTGGCAATTCAAGCTGGTCCCCAGGCCCGCCTCCAGTGAAAGCCGTCCAGGCTTCTGTACTGTCCTGACTCCTGTGACTCCCGGGCGGGGCCGTCCAGTCTTCGTCTCCCTCGGCTGCCGTAAAATATTGAATTCAGCAGGGCAGGTGGGGTGGGGGTTAAATAACAGCAGCTGATAGCACACGGCGGCCCGGTGCGAGCTGCTGCAGGAAGCGCTGCGAGCGTCACGGCCGGGTGCCATGATTATCTGTAGCGCTCCGGCCGTGATTATTTGTAGCGCTCTGGCCACTGTTATTTGTAGCTCTCCGGCCACCACGGTAATATGCTGTGCTCCTTCCGGCCATGATAATAGGCAGCCCTCCCTCCGGCCATGATAAACTAGCCAGCCGCCTTTTTTAGCTCTTAAACTCCCCGCGCTCCAGTAGCAGGATGTGACGTCCCCCGCAATGACGTCAGGCTGACAGCGAGAGCCGCGCCGCAGGATTAGAATCACCATCATGATACACTGTAACAGTTGAGTGAGGCTGCCAGCAGCCTTAGCTCAGCTGAGAGCCTCAAGCCTGCTGGAGCAGCGCTTGCAAGTCACGGGCAAGCCACAGACACTTAAGATTTATTCAGTGCTTTCTGTGACAGCCGACACACAGCATATGCGTGACAATGCATTTCAGTGCGGTAATGCTGAGTACCACTCTGAAATGAGTTAGTCTAACGCATGATACTTGGCAGGACTGCACACAGCTGACTGCCACGGCCCGCTTCTTATGGCCTGCCGATCTCCGCCATCCAGCCGCCCCCAGGGACGGAACAGTCTTCCTTCTGGTGCCCAGGAGTGCTTGCCCCTCCCCCAGGGCCTCGTTGCCGGCGATGGCCTCCTGTCGTGGTCGATGGGGTCAGGATTATTACGGGCCGGCGCAGAGTTTTGGGATTAAGCATCTGCCATCTTGGCTAGTGTAGCCACACTCTCGTCTGCATTTATACTTGAAGTGTACCCTCCTGTAGAAATGTCTATACACCAACAGCTTCCCAATGCTAAACTGTTAATTGTGTAATTTTGTGGAAATTTCCTGCTACGTATGGGAATATCTTGCAATATTCTCTTGTACATTGTTGGTTTCTATTTTTCACTTGCTCTCCGGTTGCAATGCTTTCAGTGACTTCAGTAAATATGTATTTGCATGGAGTGTTAAATGTGTTAGCATTGTTCTTACCATGTTACACACACTATTTACATACATTGCCAAGGGTTTTGAGCTATGTTATCCATTGTTCTTTAAGCGCTGCACTTGTTTACTTTTAGCACATGAAAGTTGATCAGCACCATAATTTGCATCACATATCATCCCTTTGGATTGTCTGAGTGCCTGTACTAAGGTTTAGTCTGGGCCTTTCTGTTGAACTAGCTTTACCAAGTGATGATCAAGTTATGCAGAGCACACTATGGAATGCAGATACCATATGAAAAATGTCAAGGGGTGTTTGATTTTAAGTGAAGGCGAGAGCTTGCAGGATAAGACCAAAAAAAGAGGAAAGAAGTAGATGATTGTGTTGATACCCGCATTGCATAGAAGGTATTGATTTATGGTGTGGCAATCTGAGCAGTGGATTTTTATGGTCTGTCCGAATGCATTACAGGACTTACATAAAAATTAAAAGTTGAATGAATTTTCTGTCTATGACGCAAGTACTTTAAAACTAGTTGTGTACATTTCTAGAAGTGCTGCACATGGATTCAACTGCTTTAGGGGAATAACTCAATGCTTAGTGACATGAAGTGAACACTCTGTGGTGTCCAGGAGTTCCACTCCACTCTCTCTCTCACCACTACCTACAGGCAGATAATTCATGTTCTCTGTTCTATGAAATTTGTCAAAAGTCCTCAAATAAAGTGATGAGGAGGAAGATAGAAGGGTCTTTCCCAACTCAGTTACTTTTCTCAGAGCTAATCAATATTCTATTTCAAGAGTAATGATGGGAGCTGGAAAAAATCCATGCCTCCTCAGGCACGTGTAGTTGGGCAAGTTGGATTCTTTCCTATCTTAAATTTCTTTTAATCTATAAATGGATAAGATAGAAAGGTAATTTTAGAAGCTTAAGCATGCATTCTGATGACTACTTATAAACGCAGATTCCTCACCTTTAGAATATCTTCAGGGACCAGACTGGATCTAGATTTTTCTTAGGGGTGGGCGGAATTTGCGTAGTCGCGCTACGCAAAGCTCCGCAAAACGGTAAAAAATCTCCGCAAGCACGCAGAGTTCCGCGAACAGGCGGAATTACTTGTTCTGCCCGTTCGCAATGCTTTTTTCCTGTTCGCGAACGCTGTTTGCGTCCTCCGGGGGGAAATATCTCGCGAACACGCATTTTGAAAGTGCGAACAAGCAAAAAATTCTGTGAAGCCGCGGATCGTGGAATATTTGGCAATTCCGCGTTCTCTGCGGAACGCGAAATTACCCAAATTCCGCGAGCGGAATGGAATTTACCGCCCAGGCCTAATTTTTCTAAGCAAGTGCTCCCGAACGCAGGCAGGTAGTACAATCGGACTACACAGCAGCCTTGCACAGCATCCGGAAGCGACAGCATGGATCCCTATGTAGGTGCCACCCCTGCATGCTAATGCCATTTCTTTCTTTGCTTGCCCTTCCATGTGGATCTGGAGTTTCACTCCCTTCTTTGTTGTACCCTCCCACACCAAACCTTTGACAGTGTTCTGAGGGAAATTGCCCCTGAACCTCCTTAATGGCATCATGGACAAAGCTATGTTTGACTACCTCAGCTGGGTGACCTAGGCCAGCTCCTTGACACCATGCCTTTCTTACTCAGTACCCAGCTCCTGATACTTTAGTGCTATGTCTCCACTAGTAAGGTCAACCCTAACGTGTTCTATTTTGGACCCCCAGATAGAAAGTCAAACCACATTTGGTAAAAGATTATTCTTTTTCACATGCGCTTGGCCTTTCGGTCCCTCAATGCTGTCTGTCTCTTGGGTAAATGCACACACCCTTTGGAACATAAACTGAAGCTATTATTAGGATATTAATATTGCAATATGTTGTTCCTATCAGTAGGTTTAATATACAGTTCTGTGTTCCAATTCTCAGTACCTTTGATTCTCACATCCAGAAAAGCAATGGTGTTTTTATCAGTCTTTTAAGTGAAAGTAATGTGATAATTTTCCGTTGGGGTCCTAACTGGAAAGATTTCATCAATCTACCACAAATATAGTTTAAGGCTCTGTAACCATTGTTTTTTTTGGATAGAATATGTTCCAAATCAAAGCTATACAAATTCACTTATAATGGTGCTGCACCAAACCCCATGGAGGTTCCAGTGTGTGTAAGTGAAAAGAATGGTTATCCTCATGGAACTGGTTGTGGTTTAAACTGAAATGTAATAGATCCTAAAGAAATACAGATTCTTGAGCAGTGCCCATTCAGTTGCTTAATTACCACCAAATTGGAATATGGAAGTATAAAGATAGTTATCACCCACAATGCAAAGGAGGCATTCTTTCTCTTATGTCCTTTCCACTCTGTTTCAAATGGATTCCGCCCATTTAGTCTGCCAGAATTTTTTGCTTTTGCTCACCAGATATTTAGACATTTTACTGCTGGTGAGACTCACTCACTGTAATTTTGTGGTAATTGGAATGAGCATATTTACCCCGTGTCCGTCTTTTAAGGTAAGGCTGCTGCAGTGCAGCTAAGGTGAGGGCTACTGGGTGGTTACATGTATACACTCATGATGTGTATATTCGCACAAATTTGAGAGGTACCCTATTAAACGTAGGGGATAGGGTAAACTACAATTTCAACAAAGAAATATCCCCTACTGTGTAAGGTTTAGTTACAATCACTACCATTAGTCCACTCTTATGGACACTCATTCACTCACTATTCTCAACACACTGAACTCATTTATATGCAAAAATAGTCAAAAGTTTATTATATTGATTCCCAATACATGTACAAAGAATATTTAAAAGCAGTTAAAAAGGATAGATGCTATACCATCAATGCACATATTCTCTTCTTGCCACTTTCTTTTACATTACAATACTAAATCAGTATAACTTGAGACATAAACCAGATATGCTACGTTATGAGGGCGTTGGTCTCCACAAAGTGCAGGTAAGCATAAAGAAAAGAACACAATTATATCCAGTTATTTACAAATACTATCAAAATTAGCATAAAAAGATGTGCAATAAAAAAGTTGTCGACGCGGCATTTCGGTGGACGAAAATCAATATACCACCTTCTTCAGGACTCTTATTGACAACAATTATCATTTCAGTTCAGGTTCAGCATTATACACTTTTCATGCTCCTTAATAGTTGTTAAATCCTTTAGTTAGTTTTTCTGTTATGAACCTCAGATGTATATATTAAAGAGGACAAGTCCCTCTGAAATCAGGGGAGCCTCAGATAAAAAATTTGTTTCCCACTTGTTTCATGTGGTATACACGTTAAAATCTACTCCTAAGGGGCGCATTTACGTTGCACAACCGCCAGATTTCTCACTTATCTTGGTCAGTTTACACCCTTCAGATATCGCGATTACTTCGCTCGAAGCAGACGTCCGTTCTCACTTCCGTATACGTGAGGATGTGCACATAGACTGTGTACGACGATAGTCTCATACACAGGTTGTTGCCCACAGATAGCATGCCTATTGCAGATTTAAACTGCAAATTGGACCTGCCAAAATAACCCCTTTAGACAGACCTAAACTTTCTTTTAAATAATAATCACGTACGCCTTAGTAGGCCTTATTGCTCATAAAGCTGGGTGCATGGTGTTTAAAAGTAGGGCATTTAGAAGGTAATGTTAAACATGCCCTTACAGTGAAATATATCCAAAAGCTATTTTCACTGTAGCATGGCTGACTGCTTCCATAAGGAAATGCTGGGCTACGTTGCTTCAATTACATCAGATGGATAGCAGCTAGAAAGATAATTCAAGGACTACTTTTTATAGTGATCCAAAATCAAATTTAATGGTGAAATCAAATTTTGTCTAATTATTAAATAGATACTTTAAAAAAGTTAACTTTTAGCAGCTTAATGCGTGTAAGTATTCAACTGTCAACCCCACAGTTGGATGGCTCCTCTGGAGAAATGTGGATTTCTCCCAGACAGAGGTCAAAGGTCTTGGGTGTGGGGAGGTGCTGGCATTCCCTTGGCAAGATGGCCTGTGGGCTGAGCCGAAGGAGCAGATGCGCTTCAAAGAGGCCTACCCTGTCACAAGCAGGTGAATCTGACACCAGGCCTGCCCACTTTCTTTATTACTCTAGCCAACTTCGCTTCAAAGGCAATGGGAAGGGGAGTTGCACCAGAACTAGTTTGGAGTGCCCACCAGAGAGGTTTGCCCATTATCATAGCCACACCTCAAGGTGGGCACAAGAGCTCTGACAAGGGAAAAAGGGTTCTGCCATATTGGATTTTCCCAGAATGCTGAGCAGGAGGGTTGGGATAGGTGTGGAGGGACAATGTGGCATTCGAAGATTGACTAGAGGTACCTAACATCTAAAACTTTCAACATACACTTATAAACCCCCTTTACAAGGGAGAGACCGAGAGCAAGACCCTGGACGGTGACCACACCATAATTGTGAATAGCTGGAAGGAGCTACCTGATTCCACTGATGGACTTTGCCTACAACTGATCTCTAGGACTAGATGATACCTCCAGGGCCAATGGCGCTGGTGCAGTTATGCCCCCCTGAGGACCATTTGGGGAAGACTTAAACACCACTTCCCCCTATGTACCCTGAAAGACGGCTATGGGGCCTGGTCCTGGTGGCTAGAGCTTGCCACCAAAAGTAAAATGAGGCACAGAAATCGACCCATCGGGCCCGAGATATGGGCAGTTAAAGATTTTGACTCTGTACCCACTGAAGAAAATGGAACATGTGGGGCTCTGCCACATTTTTAATGAAATACCATCTGGATGTGCTAGTGCCTGGCGGTTGGTGCATCTTTAATTATTTATTTCTTTGGGGGAAGGGTCAGGTGTGGAGTCTCCTTCCTCAAGCCACACTGTGGCCTCGGACCGACGCAATCAATATCCTTATGACTCCATCCCCTGGCGTAATAGACGACTGATCTCCCCCACACTCCCCAGTGCTGCCTCCCGCTCCCAGGGCCTATGATTGTGGCGTCCGGGGAGGCCAGCACTTGCAGTTACCCACTTACGAGCACACAGGCGGGGAAAAAACACACAAGCTTCTGCATAGTAATGAGACCATGTCAGCAGGTCGAGGAGCTGACTGGCCTGCAAGGGAATAAGCTCCCGCTGCTGCCCAACAGTATGGAAGGCTGTGGGTACACCGGGTGGAATGGGGGCTGCAATATTCAAAACCAAAAAGGAAAAGGAACCGTGCAGCACAAAGTTGCACTGCAGGCAAACCTGCTTATAAATTGTTCACCTATACCGGCTGAAAGTGTCCCATAATGCCCAGAAAGGCTTTCATTCGGGCATGGTTTTTTCCTTGTTTTGTCTCCAGGGGGTGCAAGCGCGCCATCGATCAAATTACGTGATATGGGGGCCTGCAGAGAGAGCAGCAGACCCCCATCCCAACCTCAAGGATTCATTTAAGAAATTAACCCCGTCTCTCCCAGGGTGCTAGGATACCGTACCTGGGGAGACTGTTTACCTTGTTTTAAAGCACTTCATGAGTTGAAGCTTTTATTCTACAGCGTGCGAGTATTGAGATCCCAGTGGTTGGTCCTATGGCTGCATTTTATGTAGCCTAATGAGTGTAAAGAAAGACTCTGACACGTTATTTTCCTGATCCTGATTATTGAATAATGCAATGCTTATTTTATTTAGTAATGAATGCAATTGGTTATTGAATCCATTGAATTTAATAATTCCAAACATATACCTATTGTTTTTAGGTAGAGCCTAGCGCAGCGCGCATGCGCTGCTCTAGGAGAAGGCCTCTTGGAATCACTTCAGACTTTCTGCAAACTCATGCGTGTGGTGTTCGATTTTCCACACATGCTATTGGCCTTTGCGTGTGGCTTTCAAAAATGAAAGCACGCAATTGGCCAAAGGCGGGTGCATGTCCCACCTTTTCTGAAAATGTTTACTCCCACAGCGTTTAGCTGTCGGGAGCGAGCAGCGGCGCGCAGCGTGCCATCTGTTGTGGATCATGTTTCATTTCAAAACCTTGCAGCTTTCCTTACAAGGCGCGTCTCCTCCACCCCGGCCAAGAGACAGACCCCACCACGACAAGAGTGCGCGCTTCTTTTTCCAGCACTCGCATTTGATCTATGTCAGCACTCTCTTCCTGCACCGTTATCTTTGTATTAGTATGTTATTGTCAAGACATTTGCTGTACTCTGTAGTTGGCCTCTATAGTCGCCTCTTTTTCGGTACCATCTTAAAAATTGACCGCACCTTTTAACATTAGCGTTTTTCATCACCGTGGTGCGCGCTTCCTTTCACACCTCTGCGCAGCTGTGGTGCGTGCTACCTTTGACATCTCTGCATAGTGCACAGCTGTGGTGCGTGTTTCCTTTCCCCACATTGCTTTTGGTGCTCGCTCGATCCAGGGGCTCTCCACAGTGCGCAGCTGTGGTGCGTGCTACCTTTGACATCTCTGCACAGTACACAGCTGTGGTGCCTGCTTCCTTTCCCCATTGCACAGTACACAGCTTCAAAATGGTCCGCACCTTTTAACATTCGCGTTTTTTCATCACCGTGGTGCGTGCTTCCTTTCACATCTCTGCGCAGCTGTTGTGCGTGCTACCTTTGACATCTCTGCACAATTCACAGCTGTGGTGCCTGCTTCCTTTCCCCCCATTGCACAGTACACAGCTGTGGCGAGTGCTTCCTTTCACCCCACTGCACAGTAGTGGTGCGTGCTTCCTTTCACAACACTGCACAGTGCAGCTATGTGGTGTGTGCCTCCTTTCACCCCAGTGCTCAGCTGTGGTGCATGCTTCCTTTCACCTTATTGCACACTGTACAGCTGTGGTGCGTGCTTCCTTTCACCCCACTGCACAGTGCTCAGCTTAAAAATTGACTGCACCTTTTAACATTCACGTTTTTTCAGCACCGTGGTGCGCGCTTCCTTTCACACCTCTGCGCAGCTGTGGTGCGTGCTTCCTTTCCCCCCATTGCACAGTATACCGCTTAAAAATGGACCGCACCTTTTAACATTCGCGTTTCTCATCCAGGCGATACTCATCAATAGTCATCTATGAATAATCCCCGCCCACGTGCGGGATCCCGGAGTATATAGAAAAAAAAAATATATATATATATATATATATACACACATATGTGAAACATATACATGCAGCCTAAAAATGTTTCCAACATGGCAGAACTGCCGAAATTACATAGGTTTGCATTGTAAGACAAATACTCTCCTAACCCATAAGGAAAAGAGTACATGCACAGAATAATTGTGATATACCAATGCTTTATTGCCACAAGGAAAAACTTGTAATTGCAGGCATTCGCCTGTAGGCTGCATTGCAGAGCAATAATGAAAACAAGACAAAAAAACTGGCACCTTGCCTTTAAGGCTTCCAAGGGTTAGGGTACCGTGCCTTTAAGGCCTGCCAGAGACCCTCTGCTCCCATCATGCACCACAGGTGACAGTTAGGCCAGTTCTTTTTCCGGCTCCTTCTGTGAGGATCCTGGAGTTTGAGCTCTTCAGTTTTTTGACTGAAAGATAATTTTTGATATTTCCTTGGGAATTTCGACAGTTTCTGATACCTAGAGGTATATTCTACTGGTTTTTGGCATTTTTCCAAAAAACTTTCCAGTCAGAATGCCTGCTTTATTTCGGAAATGTCCTTCCTGTGGCAAGAAGATGGCACTGTCAGATCCACACTCTGTGTGTATTGTGTGCCTTCCATCTTCACACAATCCTGACCAGTGTTATCATTGCCAGACGTTTTCGAAGAGGACTCTGCGCGACAGAGAACGCATCAAGCTTCATGCCCTACTGGAGAGGGATAGAGACCATCATAGAGCTCCCTCTTCAAGTAAGCAACACCGAAAACGGCATCGCTCCACCTCTCCTGAGTCCAGGAAGAAGCAGGTGCCTGAATGTTCGCCGTCGAGATCGCCGTCGAAGAGGCCAAGGCATTCTTCAACGTCAAGGGACAAGCCAAGTAAGTCGGCGCTCAGCACTTCAGGCTCGAAGGCTGTGGGTACTGAGAGACCGTCCAAAACTCCGTCGACGTCGAGGCTTCCGTCGACGTCGAGGCACACTCCGCCAACCTCTAGGGGATCGGCGTTGAGAGACTCGCCGGCAAAGACCATGCCGCGAGGGGACATACCGACGTCGAGGCATTCTCCGCCACCCTCAAGGGGGTCGGCGTTGAGAGACTCGCCGGCGAAGACCATGCCGCGAGGGGACGTACTGACGTCGAGAGCATCGTCGAGGTCCCATCATTCGACGTCGAGGAGGTCGACGTCATCGAGAAGGGCGATGTCGAGATCCCCCCCATCGGCGCCGACAGGCGACATCAGGGCCCCCCCATCGACGTGGGCGGTCGACGTCGAGACCTGTAACGGATCATTCGCCGTCGAGGAGATCGGCGGCAGCGTCAAGGGCGACGTCGAAGTCTCCCCATCGACGCCGACGTCAAAGTCCCCCCCATCGACGTGGGCGGTCGAGATCCAGATCAGGGCACAGATCGACGACGAGGGTGACGCAGACCTTGTCGACGTCGAGATCCCGTTCGACGTCAAGGGACCAGTCATCTCCAGGGCTGAATATTGTACAGATTTCGCCAGAGAAATCTCCTACAGTTGCCGAAAAGAATTTTTGCGGTCTGTCGCCTCGCTGGCTGCAGGGTGTCGGAACAGGTGCCGGCAGAGGTCCGGGCTCGGACCACTCGCGTTCATACGCAACAAGACTTTCTAAGTCGCCTTCCAGAAGACCAAGGTCGCCTTCTACACGCCGATCTCGGTCAGGAGGTCGTCACAGCTCGCACGATCATCCACATAAGAGGAGGCGCAGAGCATCTTCTACCTGTTCTTAGTCTTCCATTCGGCACTACTCGCCAACTTTCTCATCTACACCACCTTCAAGGGTGTCTCCTATTGATGACATTGGGACTTTCTCTGACGTACTGGGCAGAGGAGCTAAGAAACTAAATATCAGTTTATGTACTCCTGTGATCCCTACATCGATCATTTTCGAGACATTGCACCATCGTACAGCTCCCAGACCGCTGCTACCTCTGGTGCCAGGTTTTTAGAACCAGCTATGACCACGTTCCTTACTCCAGCCACAGTGGGATCAGTTCCGTCGAGGATTGCAAAGAAATACAAAGCTCCAGACCAGGATCCCTTGTTCCTTAGGTCTGATCCTCCGGCGGATTCAATCATTGTGGCAGCCGCCAGGAAAGCACACTCCGCAGCCTCATCCGCTTCTGTTCCTCCAGAAAAGGACAGTAAACAAATGGACTCTTATGGCAGGAAGATGTGCAATACTTCGGCATCATCGATGAAGATTGCAAGTGCTTCAGCCCTTCTTGGGCGCTATGATAGGTCTCTTTGGGACTCCCTGTTTAGGTTTACCGACAAGCTTCCCAAAGAAGATCGACAAGACTTCCATGAAATCTTGCAAGAGGGCGGCTTAGTAGCCAATCAAATCATCAGCGCTGCGGCTGACGCCTCAGATCTCGCCGCACACGGCTATTCACAGGGCATCTGTTCGCGGCGCTCAGCGTGGTTGCGTCTCACAGGTCTAAAACCGGACGCCCAGAAGAAGATCCTAAACCTTCCTTTTAACGGCTCCTCCTTATTCGGTTCTCATGCTGATGAGGAGATGACAAAGATGAAGGCCGAGCTAGACACAGTCAAAGCAGTTCGACTGGAGAAGCGGAAGGAGTTTCGAAAACGCTTCCGTCAGAACGACAAGCGGCCCTTCCAACAGAGGGTTCAAAACCCTCAATGGTCCTCCCAAAACCAACAAAAGTTCCAATACCAGAACAAGCGTCCTGGCCGGGGCAGAGGGAACAATAAGCAACAGCAGTCCTCCTCCAAGCAGCCTCCAAAACAGTGAGGCATTGCTTCCTCCGCACCCGTTCGCCACTCCGGTAGGAGGGAGTATCGTATTTCACCTGGAAGAGTGGGAAACAATAACAAAAGACAGATGGGTGCTGAATATTGTACAGCATGGTTACTTGCTGAGGTTCAAGACCCCTCCTCCGCAAGTTGCCCCTCATTTGACATGCCTTCCTCAACACAATGTATTGTTACAGGGCGAAGTGTGTACCCTCCTCTCCAAAAAGGCTATAGAAGAGGTCCCACCTCACCAGCGAAATCAAGGGGTATACTCACGGTACTTTCTGGTCCAAAAACGAGGAGTAGCCAAAGAGTACAGGCCCATCCTCGACCTGCGCCTGCTGAACAGGTTTATAAGAAAAGAAAGATTTCGGATGCTAGCCCTGCACCAGATTTTCCCACATCTTCATCTGGGAGACTGGATGTGTGCCATCGACCTGCAGGGCGCCTACTTTCACATTCCTGTTTCAGTGAAGCATCGCAAGTTCCTCAGGTTCCAGGTGTCTCGTCAGCACTATCAGTACTGAGTACTCGGACGTTCTCCAAGTGCATGGCGGTGGTAGCCGCTTTCCTCCGCAAGAGGAAAATCTTCGTCTAACCCTACCTAGACGACTGGCTCCTGAAGAGTTCCACACCTTCTCTACTTCAGAGCCATCTCACTTACTGTCTCAACCTGCTTCACTCACTGGGGTTGCAAGTCAACTACAAGAAGTCAGTTCTCAACCCCACGCAGAAAATACATTATCTGGGCGCATCCCTAGACACCGCAACGGCAAGCGTGTGTCCTTCGGAGGAGAGGTTGTCCTCAATGTTGATCAAGTGCCGTGCGCTTCTCAGCACTATACATCCCACAGCAAGGCAGGTGTCATCACTGCTGGCATCGATGGCCTCATGCATCTTCATTGTGCCCAATGCCAGGCTTTACATGCGGCCTCTACAGCAGTCCCTCGAAGATCAATGGACTCAGCACTCAGGCCGTTGGGAAGATCGTGTCTCTCTTCCTCGGGCGGCCAGGGACTCCATCAAATGGTGGATGAAACGTTCACACCTTCTGCAAGGGGTCCCCTTTCACCAGGTACCTCCGACACAGACTGTAGTTACAGATGCCTCACTGCAAGGTTGGGGAGCGCACATGGGCCAGCTTCAGGTACAAGGTCTCTGGTCCGAGACAGAGAAAAGTTATCACATCAACTTCTTGGAGCTAAGGGCAGTCCATCTGGCTCTCAAGTCGCTGTACCCGTCCCTACAGTCCAGCTCCATTCAGATTCAGACAGACAACACAACAACAATGTACTATCTGAACAAGCAGGGAGGCACCAGGTCACTGGTCCTGTCTCTGGAGTCACAGACCATATGGAAGTGGCTTCTGGCGAGGAGTCTCACGATCGTAGCCGTTCACCTTCCAGGAATCTTGAACGTGCAGGCAGATGTTCTCAGCAGAGACTTCGTAGAAGCACACGACTGGGTGTTAAACGAAGAAGTCGCTCAAGACATTTTTCGACAATGGGGAGTGCCAGACATCGACCTGTTCGCAGACGCGGCAAATACGAAATGCCCCGTCTTCGCGTCCAGATTCCCTCAACAAGGATCACGGGGGAATGCACTTTTGATAGGATGGTCACAGACATTGCTGTACGCTTTTCCACCACTCCCTCTGATCCCTGCGGTCATACAGAAGTTTTACAGGACCAACGCCAGAATGATCCTGATAGCACCAGAGTGGCCGCGCCAGTGGTGGTATCCGGATCTCCTGCAGCTGTCCGAAGCCCCACACCGGAGGCTTCCCTGTCACCCGGACCTGTTGACCAAGAACGAGGGGAGAGTATTTCATCCCAACCTCTCGTCCCTGCGTTTGACTGCATGGCTCCTGAAGTCATCCAGTACGGACACTTAGACCTTCCTGCTGATTGTATGTCTATTCTCAAGGAAGCAAAGAGACCCTCCACCAGGAAATCTTATGCTTTCAAGTGGAAGAGATTCTACCTGTGGTGCAAGGACAACCAGTTTGATCCGACTAAAGGTCAGGAGCAAGTGATTCTTCCCTACTTGTTATACTTGGCAAAGTCAGGCCTGCAATATCCCCCCATCAGGGTTCACCTGGCTGCTATAACAGCTTACAGGAAGTCCCCGACCCAGGGTTCATTCTTTCAGATGCCAGTGGTAAAGGATTTTCTAGAGGGTCTCAGGAAGGTTTACCCCCAGTGAGATCTCCCTCTCCTCCCTGGGAACTTAACATTGTGCTTACGAAACTTATGGGTGCTCCTTTCGAGCCTATTCATAAGGCGTCGTTGCAGCATTTGACCTGGAAGGCTGCTTTTTGGTAGCCATCACTTCTGCACGCAGGGTGAGTGAGATTCAGGCCCTGTGCTGTAAGGCACCTTATACTGTTTTTCATGCCAATAGGGTGGTGCTACGTACACATCCGAGCTTCCTCCCGAAGGTGGTCTCGGATTTTCACATCAATCAGGTTATTACGCTGCCCAACTTCTTTCCTAAACCTTCAACTCCCCCCGAGAGATCATTACACTCTTTAGATCTCCGGAGAGTGCTGAAGTTTTACCTTGACAAAACTCACACACTTAGGAAGTCTGACCGGCTTTTTATTAACTACGGTTCTACTAACACTGGTCTAGCTGCATCTAAAAGATCCATCTCTCGATGAATTGTCTCTTGTATAGCTTTATCCTACCAGTTAGCTAACAAGACCTTACCAGGCAGACCTAAAGCGCACTCTACCAGAGGGAAAGCCTCTACCACAGCTCTCCTTCGCAGTGTGCCAATGTCTGAAATCTGTAAGGCAGCCACATGGCGGTCGGTGCATACCTTCACACATCATTACTGTCTAGATTCTGATGCACAGGCCGATGCCCAGGTGGGGCAGGCCTCTTTGAGGAATTTGTTTGCATGATTGCAATTTGAATGTAATATTCTGTATACTCCGTTGCTCGTCCGCAAGGTACTGGGTGCTACTCTATTCATAGATTGACTATTGATGAGTATCCCCTGGATGAGAAGGATTAGTTACTTACCTGTAATCCTAGTTCTCATCCAGGGGTATACTCATCATAGTCATAAGCGACCCTCCCCGGACGAGCATCACTGGAGTTTCTTCTATGTTATTGCATCCTCTACTCGGGTGTCTCCACATTATACACCGTCAAAAGAACTGACCTAACTGTCACCTGTGGTGCATGATGGGAGCAGAGGGTCTCTGGCAGGCCTTAAAGGCACGGTACCCTAACCCTTGGAAGCCTTAAAGGCAAGGTGCCAGTTTTTTTGTCTTGTTTTCATTATTGCTCTGCAATGCAGCCTACAGGCGAATGCCTGCAATTACAAGTTTTTCCTTGTGGCAATAAAGCATTGGTATATCACAATTATTCTGTGCATGTACTCTTTTCCTTATGGGTTAGGAGAGTATTTGTCTTACAATGCAAACCTATGTAATTTCGGCAGTTCTGCCATGTTGGAAAAAATTTTAGGCTGCATGTATATGTTTCACATATGTGTGTGTATATATATATATATATATATATATATATATATATATATATATATATATATATATATATATATATATATATATAATTTTCTATATACTCCGGGATCCCGCACGTGGGCGGGGATTATTCATAGATTATGACTATGATGAGTATACCCCTGGATGAGAACTAGGATTACAGGTAAGTAACTAATCCTTTTTCATCACTGTGGTGCGTGCTTCCTTTCACATCTCTGCGCAGCTGTGGTGCGTGCTACCTTTGACATCTCTGCGCAGTGCACAGCTGTGGTGCGTGCTTCCTTTCCCCCCATTGCACAATACACAGCTGTGGCGCGTGCTTCCTTTCACAACACTGCACAGTGCAGATATGTGGTGTGTGCCTCCTTTCACCCCAGTGCACAGCTGTGGTGCGTGCTTCCTTTCACCCCACTGCACAGTGCACAGCTGTGGTGCGTGTTTCCTTCACCCCACTGCACGTGCCCCCTCCATCACACCCACGTGGTTCTCTCGTTTTCTGTTTAACAAACAAATTTCACACACCGATCAGCCGCTGCGTACCAGGCGTCCCTTGTATTACAGCTCCTTTGAGTGTGTTTGTGTGTGTAGTAGTCCAGGCTCTTGGGGCTCGCTCGATCCATGGGCGTAACGCAGGCCCCTGCTGGGGGCTTAATTTCAGCCAGTGTCTGCCGGTGCGCACATGGGCACTTATTAGCGCTTGCTCTTTGTGCGTGCTCGCTGGCACCGGCTGCTAAATAATGCTTCTAGATGTGTGTAAAGCATCTCAGCTATCGGATGCTTAATCTCCTGAAATGTGAACTGGAATCAAGGCGGAATGTGACCGCATCAAGCTACTGAGGGTCATTCGGCTTGTTAGCTGCTTCCTAAACTTGTGCTGAGGTTGAAACAGTATAAATTCACAAGAGCACTGAGCCACTGCGCCCACGTGTTCGCTTTAATCTTTTCAGAAACCAAAATGTGCAAACAATGTAAAGGGTACATTTACTCAACAACTCAATACGGCGAAAGTACAGGCAGCACAATGGGGATTGTAAACGGCATGAAGCCTTTTAAAACTTTTAATGATGATTTCCAATGTTTATGGTCTTTGACATGCACCTGTGAGAGAGTACAATAAAAGAGCCTATACATTTACAAGCACATTTAAAGAAATACCTGTTTTAAGCTAGGATGTTCCCCTTATATGGCTTATTTCTACTGTGTTTTGTAAATTAAACCTATTTACAAACCTTCGTGCATAAATGACGCCGAGGACACAACCACTTTTTTTTCCAAACAACATTGCGTCATTTGCAGGTGCTACATATGTGGTGCAAGAGACGCAAGTGTTTTGGCTCTGTTAATCTGCAGGAATGTTAGTACCCTTAACAGGCCCACGCTGCCACCGCTATTTTATCTTTCAGCTACACTGATTATATTAATATGCCAAAACCATCCAACAAGGTGCCTACTATACACAATAAAGGCACACGAAGCATTAAAAGGTGTTTTGTTTTGGTGACAGATTACTAAATGCTCTTTCCATCCGCACTGTAAAAGCAGATATAAGGTGGCAGAAATAGTTATAACACTTTTTTTATTATAACATAAATTTTCAACATGCTGCACAACATTCACAATGCTCTACAAAACATATTAAAAACGTTAACAAAGCCAATAGCTCTGTCTAAACACTTATAACGCCCCAAAGGCGAGACCTATTGGCTATGCCAATGCTTGTTATTAATGTGGACAGGTCTGACAAAAGTAGTAGGGCCTGCCTTCTATTTTAATGTGATGGCCCTGTGACACAGCCAGTAGGCTTGCATTATATATTGATATGGTAACCCTTTGACAAAGCTAAAATGATACCTCCATTTGTTCTGATATTGCTTCTGTTATTGGTGTGGGCCATTGCCCATTAGTGTTCAAATAGGGTTGAAGAATGTCATCAAAAGCTTTGCTATCCGTCTGTATATTTTTGTAAAATAATGTGTAGTATTTAGGGGGCTGGGGGGGGCGGCTGGGGGTGGGGGGGTGGGTGGGTGGTGGGTGGGTGGGGAGGGGGGTCCTTAGAAATTCCTCTGTTTCCCTGATGGAAGAGGGTATTCCTTTCAGAATACGTTGGAAGTAGTGATCCCAAACATTTTCTATGAGCTGTTGAACAGACTCCACTGCCAATATTATAGGATGCATCAACAGATCATAGATGATTTTTGTCAATAAATAAATATGTGGAGTTCTTGCATGATCCTGTTGAAGGAAGTTGTGTCTTCATTAATCAAATCTTGGTCTCTTGCGTTCTTGACTATAGTGAGAAGGACTTTTGTGACTTCTGATGTGGGGTTTGGGGGTCTTGTTCCAGCATAAAATAGGTGCAGTAGTCATTGAGATGTTGAGTTAATCTAATTTGGTAAAAATCTGAATCCTCCCACCTTTTTCTCTCCACCACAAGTCTTTAAGGACGAGGAGAGGCTTCACTGGCTAGACATGAAGGGAGCACTCTATTTTTACATTGAACATTCAAAGGAGTTGCAGACTGCTGAATCTGTTTTCGTATGCTTTAGTGCTGGAAAAAAGAACCCTATCCAGGAGGATTGTCCTGTGTATAAAGATATGCTATGCCCTGGCCAGTAAGAAGACCCCTAATACCTTACAGACTCATTCTAAGAGGCCAGCATTGACAAGTGGTGTTCCTGTTTTGGACATCTGTCAGGCTCCTACATGCGATAACAGTCAACTGTGTAGAGTAGAGAGGGCCATTTTGCGTGCAGGATTTCTAGGTGCGAGTCCACCCCTCAAACTCTCCACTTTTTATGTGGTACTGTGTGGTTATATATTCAAAAGTTGAGGACTCTGCTTGTTAGAAGTATCTATCAGAAGAACAAGATACTTACCTTCGGTATCGTTTTTAGGTCTTCCCTAGGCAGCGCATGCGCTGTCTCTCGAAACATGCTGTATCTACTGTATGGGCTTTCAGCATTCCCATCCATTTTCATTCATTCCTTGATATGCCTTTCGAAATTCCTTTGTTTTCGTTGGTGAAGTTTACATTTGTCCATCTATTTGCTGTTTTGGTCGCGCCCTGGAGACTAGCCCTGTTATATGGATCACTTCACTATCGGCCATATATGCTCGTTTCAGCGCACTACTTTTTCTTTTGCCTCGGCATCATTAGCTGAAATGTCCAAACCTTAAATAATATACTTAATGGAAGTGTAGTTTAAGAAGACGGCCAACAGTAGGATTAACCTATTTACGTTGTTTTTTTGACAGCATGATTATTTGGATACAGTTAAAGAGGTAAACGTGATGTTATTGCTCTGTTTTTATGAAAATGGAAGCAGCTTTATGTTGCATGCTTTCAACTCTTGATGCTTTCTTTTAGGTTTCAATTGGTCTTGAAATAAAACCAACATTAAGGGATCCCTCCTCGTTCTCTCCAAACGCGGCATGTAGTGTGAGGTTACTTAACAATGTATCCTGCAAGTAGACAGTGCAACACCAGCTCAGCACCACTGCATCACCACCTCCGCATCAGTACAGCAGCACTCCAACACCAGTCCGCGTCACTCGTCAGCACCACCTGAGCATCACTCAGCAGCACCTGAGCACCACTTCAGCCCCAGGGCAGCACCTCCTCAGCCCCGGGCAGCAGCACCTCAACCCCAGCACAGCACCACCTCAGCACCAGCACAGCACCACCTCTGCACCAGCGCAGCATCTTCTCAGCATCACTCAACACCACACCACCACCTCTGCAACAGGGCACTACCACCAGTGCAGTATTAGTGCAGCCCAACCACAGCATCAGTGTAGCACCAGTGCAATACCACCTCAGCACCAGCGCAATACCACCTCCGCACCAGCGCAGTACCACCTTAGCACAAATTGAACAACACAGCACCACTTCAGCATTAGCGCGGCACCACCTCCGCACCATTGCGGCACCACCTTCGCACCATTGCGGCACCACCTCAGCGTCACTCAGCACCACCTGGCATCGCCGCCACTCAAGCCCTCCACCACCTCAGCACCAGTGCTGCACCACCTCAGCAATAGTGCAGCACCAACTTTTTTTTTAAACTTGTTTTTATTTTGGAATATACAGCCAGCAGCACACATTTTGATCACACGTAAACGCATCGTGCACAATTGATGTCAAATCAAGATACAGTTCGTGGAATTAAGCACCCTCTATGGATTTACATTGCCCTAGGGGCTATCCGGGGTTCGGATCCTAAATGACATCCTGGAGTACATTTGAAAAGGCTAGAAGCGCCATGCACCCCTGCTAAGATAAACAGTTAAGTTATACACAAATCAGAAAAAACATAACAATTAAAAACTTAGCCAGCAAATGGTCTGGTGGCTCAGTGGACTAATGCGTCCATTGCAGGGGCCTCTGTTCGACCTCATGGTCACAGGTTCAAATCCCGGCGGGTCCACTCAGCCTTTCATCCATCTGCGGTCGATAAAATGAGTACCATTGAGTTGGGTAACAATGAACATCTGTTATTCAGCGCCAAGAGACCTCTGGGTGAACGTGCGCTTTACAAATACACGTTGTTATGTTATCACGCCTATCCCTTAGAAATATAGACTGGCTCAACATATATGTGTCCATCTCGCTCCGCGCAGCACCACCTTCGCACCACCACAGCACCATCTCCGCATCAGCACAGCCTCCTCATCAGTGCACCACCACCAGTGCAGCACCACTTCAGCATCAGCGCTGCACCACCTCAGCATCAATGAGCACCACCTAAGTACCAACACATCACAACCGCAGCACCACTCTGGACTACCTCAACATCACTCACCACCTCAGCATCACCTCAGCATCAGCACAGCACCACCTCTTCATCAGTGCACCACCAGTGCAGCAACACCTCAACATCAGCACCAGCGCAGCACCACTTCAGCAGCAACTGACACAGCACCACTTCAGCATCAGCGCTGCACCACCTCAGCACAGCAGCAAATAGGAATCACTCCGCGCCACCTGAGCACCAGCTCTGCACCACCACAGCACCACTCGGCACCACCTCATCATCACTCACCACCACCACAGCACCACCTAAGTTTCATCTCCGCACCACCTCTACATCAGTGCACCACCAGCACAGCCCCACCTTAGCAGCAACAGAGCACCACTTCAGCATCAGTGCAGCAACACCTCAGCACAGCAACACCTCAGCACGGCATCACTCAGAACTACCTGAGCACCAGCGCAGCACCCCCACCTCTGCATGACTCAGCACCACCACAGCACCGCTCAGCACCCTCAGTATCAGCACAGCACCACCACCACCTCGGTGCAGCACCACCTCAGCTTCCGCACAGCACCACCTCTGCAATAGTGCAGCACCATCTTATCATCAGCGCAGCACCATCTCCGCATCAGCACAGCACCACCTCTGCATCAGTACACCACCAGCACAGTCCCGCACCAGGGCAGCCCCACCTTAGCAGCAACACAGCACCACTTCAGCATCAGTGCATCACTCCGCGCCAGCACAGCATCACTCAGCGCCAGCACAGCATCACTCAGCGCCAGCACAGCATCACTCAGCGCCAGCACAGCATCACTCAGCGCCAGCACAGCATCACTCAGCGCCAGCACAGCATCACTCAGCGCCAGTACAGCATCACTCAGCGCCAGTACAGCATCACTCAGCGCCAGTACAGCATCACTCAGCGCCAGCACAGCATCACTCAGCGCCACTACAGCATTACTCAGCACCACTTTGTCACTAGCACAGCATCTCCTCAATATCACTCGACACCCCCACAGCACCACCTCGGCATCAGCACAGCACCACCTCTCCATTAGTGCAACAACACCAGCGCAGCACCAACTCAGAACCAGCGCAGCCCCACCACAGCATCAGTGCAGCACTACCTCGGCACCAACCCACCACCACTTCAGCATTAGCGCAGCACCACCTCAGCACAGCAGCAAATGGGAATCACTCCGCGCCACCTGAGCACCAGTTTAGCACCACCTGAGCACCAGCTCTGCACCACCACAGCACCACTCGGCACCACCTCATCATCACTCACCACAGCACCACCTAAGTTTCATCTCCGCACAACCTCTACATCAGTGCACCACCAGCACAGCCCCACCTTAGCAGCAACAGAGCACCACTTCAGCATCAGTGCAGCAATACCTCAGCACAGCAACACCTCAGCACGGCATCACTCAGAACTACCTGAGCACCAGCGCAGCACCCCCACCTCTGCATGACTCCGCACCAGTACAGCATCTCTGTGCCACCACAGCATTAATCAGCACCACCTCTGCACCAGCGCAGCATCCCCTCATTATCTCTCGACACTACAGCACCACCTCCGCACAGCACCACCTCTGCATCAGTGCACCACCACCAGCGCAGCACCAACTACGCACCAATCAGCCCCACCACAGCATTGGTGCACCACTTCAGCAACTCGCCACCAACGCAGCACCACTTCAGCATTCGCGCAGCACCACCTCCGCACCAGTGCAGCACCTGAGCAGCAGTGCAGCACCAAATCAGCATCACTCAGCACCACCTGAGCACCAGCACACAATCAGTGCAGCACCACTTCAGCATCAGCGCAGCACCACATCAGCAAAGCACCATCTAAGCCCAGCACTGCCTCATCAGTAAACCAGTGCAGCACCATGTCAGCATCAGCGCAGCACCAACTCAGAACCACCTCAAAATCAGCACAGCACCATCTCTGCATCAGTGCACCACCACAAGCGCAGCCCCACCTCAGCACCATCATAGCCCCACCTCAGCAGCACCAATGCAACACCACTTCAGTATCAGCGCAGCACCACCACCTCTGCATCAGTGCAGCATCACCTCAGCACAGCACCAACTCAGCATCACTCCACACCACCTAAGCACCTGCTCAGCATTACCACAGCATGACTTGGCCCCACCACAGCATGCTCAGCACCACCTCAGCACCCTCAGCATCAGCACAGCACCACCTCGATGCAGCACCACCTCAGCTTCCGCACAGCACCACCTCTGCAATAGTGCAGCACCATCTTATCATCAGCGCAGCACCATCTCCGCATCAGCACAGCACCACCTCTGCATCAGTACACCACCAGCACAGTCCCTCACCAGGGCAGCCCCACCTTAGCAGCAACACAGCACCACTTCAGCATCAGTGCATCACTCAGCGCCAGCACAGCATCACTCAGCGCCAGCACAGCATCACTCAGCGCCACTACAGCATTACTCAGCACCACTTTGTCACTAGCACAGCATCTCCTCAATATCACTCAACACCCCCACAGCACCACCTCAGCATCAGCACAGCACCACCTCTCCATTAGTGCAACAACACCAGCGCAGCACCAACTCAGAACCAGCGCAGCCCCACCACAGCATCAGTGCAGCACTACCTCGGCACCAACCCACCACCACTTCAGCATTAGCGCAGCACCAGTGCAGACCATCTCAGCATCACTAAGCACCACCTGAGCACCAGCAAAGCACCACCTCAGTATCACTCAGAACCACCTCAGTACCACTCAGCACAACTTCTGCACAAGCACACCACCACCTCAGTATCACTAAGCACCACCACAGCACCACCTCGGCATCAGCACAGCACCACCTCGGCATCAGCACAGCACCACCTCGGCTTCAGCACAGCACCACCTCGGCTTCAGCACAGCACCACCTCGGCTTCAGCACAGCACCACCTCGGCTTCAGCACAGCACCACCTCGGCTTCAGCACAGGACCACCTCGGCTTCAGCACAGGACCACCTCGGCTTCAGCACAGGACCACCTCGGCTTCAGCACAGGACCACCTCTGCATCAGTGCAAAATCACCAGCACAGGACCACCTCAGCATCAGCGCAGCACCACCTCAGCATCAGCGCAATGTCACCTCAGCACAGCACCAACTCAGCATCACTCAGCACCACCTGAGCACTAGCGCAGCACCAACTCAGTATGACTCAGCATCACCTCAGTATCACTCATCACCCGAGCACCACCTCAGCATCAGAAAACACCATATCAGCACAGCACCACCTCTGCATTGCTGCACCACCACCAGCGCATTCCCATTTTAGCAGCAACTCCGCACCACTTCAGCATCAGCGCAGCATCACCTCAGTATCGGCTCCTCAGCATCCGTGCAGCATAGCACCAACTCTGCATCACTCAGCAGCACCAGCTCAGTACCACCTGAGCACCAGCGCAGCACCACCACCACCACAGCATCACTCAGCACCACCTGAGCATCTGCACAGCACCCCATCAGCACAGCACAAACTCATCAGTGTGCCACCACCAGTGCAGCACCACCACCTCAGTACCAGTGCAGCACCACCACCTCAGTACCAGTGCAGCACCACCACCTCAGTACCAGTGCAGCACCACCACCTCAGTACCAGTGCAGCACCACCACCTCAGTACCAGTGCAGCACCACCACCTCAGTACCAGTGCAGCACCACCACCTCAGTACCAGTGCAGCACCACCACCTCAGTACCAGTGCAGCACCACCACCTCAGTACCAGTGCAGCACCACCACCTCAGTACCAGTGCAGCACCACCACCTCAGTACCAGTGCAGCACCACCACCTCAGTACCAGTGCAGCACCACCACCTCAGTACCAGTGCAGCACCACCACCTCAGTACCAGTGCAGCACCACCACCTCAGTACCAGTGCAGCACCACCACCTCAGTACCAGTGCAGCACCACCACCTCAGTACCAGGGCAGCACCACCACCTCAGTACCAGGGCAGCACCACCACCTCAGTACCAGGGCAGCACCACCACTTCAGTACCAGGGCAGCACCACCACCTCAGTACCAGGGCAGCACCACCACCTCAGTACCAGGGCAGCACCACCACCTCAGTACCAGGGCAGCACCACCACCTCAGTACCAGGGCAGCACCACCACCTCAGTACCAGGGCAGCACCACCTCAGTACCAGGGCAGCACCACCTCAGTACCAGGGCAGCACCACCTCAGTACCAGGGCAGCACCACCTCAGTACCAGGGCAGCACCACCTCAGTACCAGGGCAGCACCACCTCAGTACCAGTGCAGCACCACCACCTCAGTACCAGTGCAGCACCACCACCTCCAGTACCAGTGCAGCACCACCACCTCAGTACCAGTGCAGCACCACCACCTCAGTACCAGTGCAGCACCACCACCTCAGTACCAGTGCAGCACCACCACCTCAGTACCAGTGCAGCACCACCACTTCAGTACCAGGGCAGCACCACCACCTCAGTACCAGGGCAGCACCACCACCTCAGTACCAGGGCAGCACCACCACCTCAGTACCAGGGCAGCACCACCACCTCAGTACCAGGGCAGCACCACCTCAGTACCAGGGCAGCACCACCTCAGTACCAGGGCAGCACCACCTCAGTACCAGGGCAGCACCACCTCAGTACCAGGGCAGCACCACCTCAGTACCAGTGCAGCACCACCACCTCAGTACCAGTGCAGCACCACCACCTCAGTACCAGTGCAGCACCACCACCTCAGTACCAGTGCAGCACCACCACCTCAGTACCAGTGCAGCACCACCACCTCAGTACCAGTGCAGCACCACCACCTCAGTACCAGTGCAGCACCACCACCTCAGTACCAGGGCAGCACCACCACCTCAGTACCAGGGCAGCACCACCACCTCAGTACCAGGGCAGCACCACCACTTCAGTACCAGGGCAGCACCACCACTTCAGTACCAGGGCAGCACCACCACTTCAGTACCAGGGCAGCACCACCACCTCAGTACCAGGGCAGCACCACCACCTCAGTACCAGGGCAGCACCACCACCTCAGTACCAGGGCAGCACCACCTCAGTACCAGGGCAGCACCACCTCAGTACCAGGGCAGCACCACCTCAGTACCAGGGCAGCACCACCTCAGTACCAGGGCAGCACCACCTCAGTACCAGGGCAGCACCACCTCCGCATCAGCGCAGCACCACCACTTCAGCACAGCACCATCTCAGCACTATCTCAGCACAGCACCACCTCCCCATCAGTGCACCACTCCGCACCACTTCAGCATCAGCGCAGCACCACCTTGGGATCAGCTTCACCTCAGCACAGCAAACAAGAATCCGAACAGGCAGGAAGAAGTTGCCAGCCTTGTAAAAACAAAAAATCGAGAGGACTTTTTTTTTTTCCATCTTTTTTTAATAGCGTCGTTCAGTTGTACATAATGTCTTCTTGGTTATATATAAGGTAACAAAAATGCTTATACCCCTTTTTTAATTATACCTTTTCAACATGCTGCACAGCAGCCACACTGACCTACAACATAGCTTAAAGACATTGGCAAAGCCAATAGCTATGGCTAAACTCTTATAAGGTCCCAAATGCGAGACCTCTTGGTTGTGCCAGTGCTCATTTATGGTGGATACTTTATAGAACTGCATATTCCTCACGGAACTGTTACATCAATTGCAAGTTAGAATCAGCACGTTGCCACCTCTTATCCATCATGGTTGACTGCGCCTAAGTGTATGGAAAAGATCAAGATAACTGATGTCTGTGCACAGGAGTGGTTCCTATATGCGGCTCTGTGCTATTTCCTGGGCAATGTGAGGCCACTACAGAGTCCTATGATGCCATCGGCGGGCGCACAGGGCAGTTCTTTAGAAAGTTTCATATGCAATCTGGCGCCTGATGATATCCAAAAGGTGAGGAATCTGTGGTTAGAGTACCTGCCAAATAGAGAGTTACTAAAGGGAAGTAACTTGTTCTTCCTGCTTCATTGCACTAATAAATGGTTCAAAAATAACCTTTTAATGTTTTTGGTCTTGTTAGCTGAAAAAGGTTGTGGAGATTTACATAGTAATATTCAAAGGTGTTTGGGGTTATACTGATTAAATGCGCGTATAATAGCTTTCAGTCAGTGGAGCACTATATGTGGGGGCATGTATGGGAGTTTGCTCATTCTTACATGTACCATTTTGCTGTATCTTGTGGCCTTCGCTGATGACGAATTTGCGGTTTTGTTTTTCAATAAAAATAGTAAAATTTCAATATATCGTCACGATTTATCATTTCAGATTGTCCTGATGAAAGATAAGAAGAAATGCAGCGTCATTGAAAATCTTGGCTATGAGCCTGAGGCTGTGGCTGTTCATAAAGGTGGAGTGACTGTTGCAGTCGGAGGATCAGTAAGAACTTTTTTTGTATCATATATATATATTTGTGTAATAAGATTCTTTTGTTTTGTTCTGTTTGCATTACATACTTTCAGTGGTTGAATACTAATGTCCATGGCATTTTGTCATTTACATTGTTCTCATTAATGGCCAGTCTTTTTAAAAATATTTTTTTAATGTCTTTTGTTCCTCATAATCACAATTTGATCCAAAGCAGGGGAAAAAGGCTTTAAAGGGGAAAATAAGGCAACAAAAGAAGTGAGAAAGCAGGGAAGAAAATAGCTCATGCTAGATCGAAATTGACCGAATAAAGAGGCTTGCGGTGAAATCAACAAGTAGGGTAGGGTGGGGTGGGAGTCGTGGGCCCTATGCCAAAAGGATTTGCATATGTGGACGTGGCTAGACTGCCAAAAAAGTTCCTGGTGACACACCAACTAGTGGGTTCCTTGAACGCCAAAGCAGATTAAGCCGTGGATTAAGCCCTTGTGGATCATGAATGGCAGTTGCATCAACCAGCGCAAAGCCAGCACTTCTGGCTTGTTGGAGTTTTCCAAGGCGTCTTGCCCGGAGGCGTGTTGTGCATAGAGCGAAACTCTGGACTCGTGCGCCTTTCGGCCAATATCTCTCCTGCCCAAGTTCTTAGGAAGATCTGGACCGACAGGACCCAGGTCATCCTAGTTGCTCTATTAGGAACGGAGAGTATGGAATCTCAAACTCCTGGGTCAGGGGTGTGGAATTGAATAAAATATCTACTTGTCCATGGGGCAGGTTGCTTCATAAATGCACTTGTCCTGTAACAAAATCCACTTGTCCCTTTGGCGCCATGTAGTGCGGCGACAAATTATAGCAGCAATCTCATTATATAAGAGCTTTGATATATCCTCTCTGATTATGCCAGGGTCCATACCATAGTAGTGTTTGAATACTTGCAATCCCCTTATGTTGCCACGTTTCCGCAAATCTTCATACTGGGGCGGAAGGTAGTGGTAAGCAATAGTTCCAGGGTTAGAGTGCCCATTTGAGTCTGTGCAAACCTACTTACTTGCATGTTTTAAGGGTTTTCAGCAACTTTTTTCTAATCTATTTCCATACTGAGATATGTTGGAAATTTACTCCCGACAATGGCAGACGTAAACCTTCTTCCGTGGAAGAGGTGTGGCACAGCGGCCCGGGCGGCTGACTCCGGAACACCGGGGCTCACGGTTCGATCCCCGGCGGCAGGTTAGCCCAGCACCATGTGACTCTGGGCAATAGCTCGCTTAATCTTCCGGACGGCCCCCAGCGCCTTGACACCCTTAAGGGTAATTGTTCGCGCTTTACAAATACTGGTATTTCATTTCATTTCCAGAGTTGGGGAAAAAAGAGGTTGGAGGGAAAGTGATCTTGCAAACACTCCGATTTTCGCATGAGTAAATTTACACATGCATATTTGCTCATGCTAAAATGCAGTTCACAAATATTTTCTAGGAGTACTATTTCTTGTCCTACTTCTGTAAATTCTTGGGAATTCATGAAAGCTGTATAGCTGCACTTAATGCAAGGACATATATGGTATATGTCCTTGCATTAAGTGCAGCTATACTTTTGAGACTTTCTTTAATAATTGGGCCCCTAATTTGGTCTAGCGTTGACCGTGACCTTTTGTGTTTAATAAAATTCTGTCTCTCTCTCTGTATCGGCTGGCTTCACTGTGAGTGACGGCATTCTTATCTTTCAAAAGGAGCATATCTGCACACAAAGTAGTTTTTTTCAGTGCCAGTAAATACTGTGGCAGTGTGTGCTTTTTGAGACCAAAAACTATTTTTGCTTTTGCCAATGTTTATTATAATGATGAGGGGCCGGCAGCTTCCACACCAATAAGGTTTTACAAAAACCTTGCCAAAACAAGTCATACATTGACAAAACTAAAAAGCTGACCACCAATATCAGACCTACTGGCTTTGCCAATGCTTGTTTATTTTTGTTCCCCATAATCTTATTGAAACTGGTTACACGGATTTTCCGTTGTGAATATTTTTGGGAAATACTAGCATACATCAACACTGGTTACCAAATGATGCTGCAAAGAAATGGTACCTGAAATTTTATAGTAGTTAAGCAAAATATTTTTTTTTCTGCTTTCATTTTTTTATGAACATTTTATTTTGAAAGCAAAGAATCATCAATCTTGCTTTCAAGCTTCTGCAAATATTTGCATCAGATCAGAGAGCATTCTGGGAGCATTATACATAGCCTCATATTGCTAAACTTTGAAAATGTGTGTACACGTTTTTATACTTGAACCACTGTCGGTAGTGCGGTCAGAGCTTACAACATTTACTTAGAATAATAAAGGCTTTCAATTAATGAACCATAAATACAAGTTTGAACAGCATTAACATATGGGCAAAAATATTACCTGAACTGCCGACAGTGCCCTTCTCTGATCCATAATGTGGTACTGCATACTGGCAGCCAAAGGGTTTGTGCTGCAGGGCGTTGGGCCTACTTGTCCCAAGGACAAAATACACATGAAAACTTGTTGCCCTTGACCCCAAACAAGATGTCCTGGGCGTCGGGCTATAGGAATTCCACATCCCTGCTGGGTATGTGCATCTGTCCTCTGATCAGGCTGTCCCTTCAGGAGGATCTCCTGTCGCAAATGCAGGGCAGGGTCTTGCATCCAGGCCTGCGCAACCTCTGCCTCCACTTTTGAAGATTGAGCGGTGACAGTTGAGTGCTTTCAACCTTCCTCCAGAAGTGGTTGGTGTCATCTTCGCAGCTAAGTGTCTTTCAATCAAATCTGTTTCCTCCTGCTGTTGGAATAAGTTTGTGGCCAGATGTGCTTCTTAAAAGATTGACTCACTCCAGGCCAACCTGTCTGACATTTTGTTGTCTGTGTTGACCCTTGGCCTGCAAAGTCTTGCTTTGGGCACTGTTAGAGTGTATTTATTGGCTCTTTTGGTCTTTTTACGGTTGCCGGATCAGCTTGTGTTGTTTAAGTCTTCTGGTATGCGGTTCCTCAAAGGATTGAAACATATGTTCTCACTTCTCCTTGTCTTATGCCTCAATGGTATTAAATGTGGTCTTCTCATTCCTCATGTGTATGCCTTTTGAGCCTCTCCAAAGTTGTTCTTTCAGACTCCTTACCCGCTCTTTCTGTTAACCCTCCTTACACTATATTCTACTTGGAAAAACTAGTCCTCCAGACATGTACTTCTTCTGAAGGTTGTGACTCCATTTCATGTTGATCAGATATCACCCTTCCGGCATTCTTTCCTCTACCTCTTCCCTCTAAGGAGGAGAAAAAGCTTCACCGGTTGGATCTGAAAAGATCCCCCAGCTTCTCTATCGACCGGCATCAGTGTACAATCAACTCTATATCTAGTTCACTGGAGCAAAAAAAGAGACCATCTTGGGCTGGATCTTTCTCTGCTATACATTTGCCAAAAAGCAGCCTCCTGAAGGCTTATTCGACCAGAGCAAAGGCTAATACCACTGCTTTGGCCGGTGGGGTGCCTGTTCTAGACATCTGGCAGGTTGCAACGAGGGCGTCAATCTATACGTTCACAAG
This sequence comes from Calotriton arnoldi, assembly GCA_963921515.1. Classification (NCBI taxonomy): domain Eukaryota; kingdom Metazoa; phylum Chordata; class Amphibia; order Caudata; family Salamandridae; genus Calotriton; species Calotriton arnoldi. Next base: position 1,694,328 of record CAWUFW010001812.1, on the reverse strand, counting down.
GCACTATTGTCTGAAAAGCTAGGTACGCAGCAAAGAGCATTTTGGTAATGCTCTTTTTGATAGTCTATCTACCCTCGGATTCCTCACCTTTTGAATAGATACCCAAGCAAAACTTTCGAAGTAATGGGACTGTGAACTGTCTCAAACCAAAAGTACTGAAGAATCGAGAGGGCAAAATACAATTCACTGCGTACTTGGCTGCCCTCGCCGAAGAAAGGTTTGGTTAAAACTGCCTTCACATTTTGTTTCCTTGTGCTAAGTTTATCGTTGACCAAACACAAATCTTTACTTTAGCAGGCTTCAATGCTGAGGACCGAAAAGGTCCCTGCAGCATCTCTCAAAGAATGACAAAAGCATATCGCATAGGAGAAATGCCTTGTCCCACTCAGAGCTTTGTTCACCTTCCCAGCCAGACTAACTGAGGTGTGAAACTTTTAGCTTGTGGTATTGCGGCACTAATTGCATAGCTGTTTCAAGCCACAAACTCCGAGTAGAGACTAGCTTTAGGAAATTCATTGAAAGAGAGTTGACTGAGGGGAGGTCCAATGTGCACCTGACAGTCTTGCACTAGTTGTCTAGACGTTTGTTTCCCAAAACCCTCAGTCTTACCAAGGTATTATCTCGGTGTATCTGACATCCTGTGGCCATGCTGGATTTCAACTCCATTGCACCAGTTCACTGGCCTGATTTTTCTTTTTTCTTTTTTTTTTTTTGCGCCAGAAACGTTTCTACACCCAAGCTTGAAACGTTCACCAAACACATCACACCACTTTGATCGAACTATATGCCCTCTCAAATTAGTTTGGTTTAGTCTCTAGGAACTGCTAAGACTTCATAGAAAGGTTTTTAATTTATTTTATTTGTAAGTTTTTCTTTTTTTTGTAATAAATGTTTGTTCGATGGCATGTGTGGCTGTAGATACATATGCTCTACATACTCATGCCATCTAGTTTTGGGTTTGGAGTTGTTTAAGTTGTTTTACTTAGAAGAAGTCTTTCAAATCACAAGACCGAGTGATATTGCGCATGGGCATCAGCTCCTTTGTTAAATTGTTTTCTCTCCGCCGTCGGGTTCGGACGTGTGCGCCCCTGCTTTATGTTTCGACTCAGTTTGGTACAGTTCTTGGGTTCTTTACTATATTCTACAGTATTGTTTTCGATTCCACTTTTCCCTTCTGCTCTGCTCTTGAGTTTCGTCGGTTCGGCCTTCAACCGACCGTCCTGTGGGTGCCTCCCATCTCGGACCTACTCACGCATGTACTCTTTTCCATCGTAGATGCCTTTCTGATGGAACCCACACCCTTCAGATTTTGCCCGCGTTGCCATGCGAAATATCCGCACACTGATCAACACCTCGTGTGCAACTTGTGACTTTCGCTGGACCATCGTGGACCTAAATGCAACACGTGCAAGTACTTTCGGGCCCAGGAAAACCCTACAGGATCGAAGGGCTTGTCGATTGGAAATGTCTCGCTGAAGTGGAGATGACACTCCTGACATTTTTGGCAAAGAGCACGCACAGGAGGATCTAGCAACTGAAGACGAAAGCTGAAAGCTCCAACGTGGAGGTCAATATGGAGATGAGTAGCCTTCCATCTGGTCAATGCGGGAGTACTATGGCCACAGCCCCTGCTCCAATGCCCAAGCAGGCCTCCTAACATTCTCACAGAGAGGTCGCCAAACCACCACTGCCTTCTCGCCATGGTCAGATCCGAAAGACTGTTTTGGACGCCCGCCACCGAAAACTGATACCAAGCCTTTGGCTTAGACCTCTTTGGACTGAGAGCGACCTTCGGGATCAAGCCAGCAACCGACCCCATCTACCACTGTGCTGAAAAAAAATCTTGTTTCCACACCAAAAGCCTTGGTACCGAAAATTATGGAGCCGAAAGTTTCTAAACCTTAGCAAGAAGGTACAGGGTGGATACTTGCTTCACTGCCACCAAAGAGGAGGCTGCCTTTCCAAGAGGCACTAGAAATTCCTGTTCCTCAAAAAAGGAAGATGAAAGATAAGCCACCAGTCCTACACACCAGCCTCCACCAACACCTTCTCCACCACCCTCCCCACCACCTCCACCCCCCACCACCTGACCCACTTGATGCTTCACCTCCATGCTCACCAGGTACAGACGAGGGGGGGGGGGTTTACATGAGCTATTAGGGGATCCCGATCAATGGGATGCATACAACACTGACCCCATTATCCCCCAACAATCAAGATCTATATCCTGCTCGTCCCTCCCCTGCAGAAGATGCCGTTTCTTTTCAGCTAGTCATTGCTAAGGCAGCAACTGTCCATGGTTTTGAGCTGCACAGAGTACCTAGAAGATGATTTATTTGACACACACATCTACACTCCGGTACACCCAGTATTTGCCTGGGCTTCCTGGCATGAGACCAGGTGAGGAAATTTTTAAAGAGCCAGTCCGTGCCGGAGTTATCCCCCCCATGGGTGGACCAAAAAATATAAGCTGGCTCCTTCGGGTACACGCTTTATCGAGTTCCACCGGACTCCATAGTTGCAACCACTTCTCAGACACAGGCTAACAGCCAAGCTACTGTGAGTACACCACCACCTGAGAAGGAAAGCAAGCGTATAGATGCAGCTGGAAAAAGGGTCGCAGCACAGGCAGCTAATTATTAGCGTATTGCCAATTCACAAGCTTTTTTGGCCCACTTTGATGGAGCACATTGGGATGAGCTGGAGGAGCTCTTACAGTACATCCTGGAGGAACACCGCAAAAGGAGACGACAAATAGTCATGGATGGTCAGGCAATTACTAACCGTTCCATCCGATGCACACTAGACGCAGCAGATACCGGCTGCTAGGGGTTTTAATACCAGTGTGCTTCTTAGATGACAAGCATGGGTTAGGTGTTCTGGATTCAAACCAGAGGTCCAGTAGGCATACTAAATATTCCTTTTGACAAAGAATACCCCTTTGGCCCACAGGTAGACACTACCCTTGACAAGATGAACAAGCATTTGCAGTGCAATAGGTCTTGCATTACTGAAAGCTATTGGCATTGCATTATTATTTAGAACGCCAATAGCTCTAACTTTCAGTAATGGGAGACCTATTGCATTACAAATGAATTACGGCACCCCCGCTTGGGAAGCAAAGAGCCTTTGGTGAAAGGAGGGACAGAATGACGAAAAGGCAGCCAACCTGTGATGAGCAGTTGGGGAGAGTGTGAGCTGGCTGGGGAGAATGAAAGCGTAAGATGAATGGAGGGAGGGGGTGGGGAAGGAAAGCAAGAAGTCTTGTGGTGAATTAAGGGAGCTTAGGGTAAGGAGAAGGAAAGAGCTCGAAAGGATTAGACTGACAGGACGAGGGAAGGCAGAGAGGGCCTTTGGAGAATGGAGGGGTAGTGAAAGAAGGACCGAATGAATGTACCCAGTAAAGGGACGGCTTCAATTTAAATTTAAACCGAACGTTATAGAGGGGCAGAGTGAGGAGGGCAGATTTGGAGCGTGAAGGGGCAGTGAGGACAGAATGGCAGCTTACAATACACTAGATATCAAAATGAGAATGGATCACTTGACCTGAGTAACCAGGGTTTTATGAAATTCGTGCAGTGTACCGATAAAAAACCCTCATTCACGTACAGAAGTCGGAAAAGCGGTATATCTTGATTATCCGCCCTGCTCTTAAAAACGTGACAGCATCATCATAGGGTTAGTTTTTGTATGCTTCCTCCATCCGGAAGGAAAACCACTGGTTATTGCAGTAGTGATCAAAGAAAGGTGAAAGTGTTTTTAGTGAAGTGAATCTCAAAATGTTAAAAACTCGTAGACCCCGATTTGTAAAATTTAATCAATCTGGGTTCAAGATATATTAAAATCTGTGTCGTGCGTGGGAAGACTAGTTAGTGGTCTAACGCACTGTGAGTGTCCATAAAAGGTCGACATGTTTCAGCCCCAGTGATTGCCCTTGTGGGTCAAGTGGGCTTTCTTCAGGACCTAAAAAGGAAAAGTGGTGGAGACCTTATTTTGTATGGGTCTCTATGTATCAGGGTGTATTGACCCGATTCTCATGCGGTCAAGTAGTACCTTGAGTCTTAAATTGTGGATTTCAACGGGCAACCAGGGAGCTTGTTACCTGCTGCTGTGCAGTGTAGTACGACTTGTGCTGACACTTCCTCTGGTTGCCTGGATGTGTTACAATACACGACGCAACAGAGTGAGGAGTAGAAACGTGATGGATGGACAGGAGGAGGATAGGGCAGGCAGTGGCATTTGGTGAGTGTGGGCACAGAGAGGTTGTGTTGAATGGAGAGTTGGGGGCAGAGGAGAGACTGAGGCTCTGTTTTGGTGGACAGACATAATTAGAATGACGTGAGAGGGAGAGAGTTCATGGTTGGTTGATAGGGTATCGAAAGAAAAAGTCTGCGGGGTGGAAAGAGACCTGGTAGAGGTGGAGAGACCGCCTGCAAGAGAGTACAAGAAAGAGAGACCGGGCCATTATTGGGCACAGGTTACGGTGAGAAGGAAAGAGCGCCACCCTGAGGCGGATGGAGAGACAGGGTGAGAAGAAACTGATGACAGCCCCCGCCTCAGTGGTGCACTCCTTTGGTAGAGCTACAGGGGCAGTGTCATGCATCTCTGGGAATGCTTCATCTAGTGTTATGGGCTCCTGACAGTCCACGTGGGGCATACACACTCATGCACCTGCGCCTTGGCCTCTGCTGAGACTATTGACGTGGCCCACCCTAGGAGGGCAAGAGGTTTTGCAGGGTTGGGGCAGAGAGGGACCCCCTGCCCATGGACCGGGAGAGATGGGACTCTCTGGACCCTTCGCCAGGCACCTGCTGAACACACGAAACCAATGGGCAGTTAGTGTCATGCGGCCTAGAGCAAGGAAGGACGTGGCTCCCTGGCCGTTGTTTAGACTGTGAAATACAGCAGTAATCGGGGTTCAGTGGGCCCCTGCCACTGCTGCACCTTTGGAAGCTACGTCCCTGGGGGTGGGCACTATACAGGATGTAAAACAAACAACCGAAGAAAGCACAGGAGATGCATAAGGTGCACTGATATTAGTCATATTGTTATTAAAAATATAAAATTCACTCAAAAGAAGCTGTAATAAACATGCTTTTCAACCGCGAGAGCCATGAACACAAAAAAAATGGAACGCTAGAAGACGGCATTAAGTACAGGCTTTAGAGAAAAACGATGACTCAAGAACAAAGCACGGGGCACCCAGTGCGATCATTCCTTGAGGAAGAACATTTCTAATAACTTATTTTTATTGAATCATTTTATAATAATATACCCAATCACATGGTCTACAATTCCGTTTAATCGTAACAGCCTGAAATAGCTTTGTTACATTGATGACGATAGTACACAAATTATATTTCAATAGGTAAATGTGTTCAGAAGAATAATGCATGAAGGGCACTTTAATTATTAATATGAATATTTACAAAGCACTGTCATTTACAGACTGCCAGCAGTGCAACAAATGGATCGCGGCACCTGCGCTTTAGCTTTAAACAACTGAAACTAAGCGCGGGTGCCGCAATTGCTTCAAAAGTGAAAAAATAGAAAATGTTCATTTAAAAAAAAAAAAATGATTTATTTACTTTTGAAGCAATCACTGCACCCGTGCTTTAGCTTGAGATGTTTAAAGTTACAGCGTGGGTGCCGTGATTGAAACTAAAGTAAACAAATAGAAGAAAAAAGGCGTCCGCACACTTTTTTTTTCTTCTATTTGTTTACTTTACCTTTGAACATATTAATTTAAAGCATGGGTGCCGGGATTGCTTAAAAAGTAAAGAAATAGAATTTTTTTTTTTTTTTTTTTCTATTACTTTACTTTTGAAGCAATCGTGGCACCCTTGCTGTAGCTTAAGATGCTTAAAGCTAAAGCGAGGGTGCCGCCATTGTGAACCATTCTAAATAAAAAGTAAAAAAGGCATGCCTCCGCTTCAGCTGTCGCAATTAACAACAAATAAAAGACGGGTGCGGCCGCCATTGAGGCGTGCCGTGCTGGGTAAATTAAAAAAAAAAAAAAAAAACATTGACAGAGGCAGGAGAAAGGAGTTTAAGAAAATAGTGCTCGTAGGCTATAATTAAAAGGTACAGAGTAGCAACACATGTAACAGGGTGTGTCCTCATGGGAGGTTCAAGAAGAGAAAAGGCTGTACTAGGGAGGGACTACTAAGCCTATTGACCAATGAAAAGCCACCATTTACAAAGGACAGTGACAGGAGCCAATTAAAAAGATGGGTGGAGCTTCAAGTCCATACCTGAATACATCATGTCTCGAAGAGACAGCGCAAGCGCTGCCTCGGCGAGACCTAAAAAAGGACACTGACACAGCTAAGACCATAGGAGCATTACAAACAACAACTCTTAGTGGGTCCTTTCATCACTCAGGCTACAGGGGTGCACATAAATCCACCACCACAGACGCCTCCACTTCTCAACAAAAAAAGGCCAGTCTTTATATGGTAAAGGCGATTTTAGAGGTTCCTTTAGGGGCGGAAACAACAAGGGAAAGGGCAGGGGTGTTTTTGCATGCGGAGCAGCACCCACTTCAAAGCAGTGATTACCCAATCTTCCGCACCCCTCCACACACATCCCACCCACACACTCCCCACACACCACCACTCGGGGCAGACTACAATTATTTCACCCAGTCAGGGAGTCTACCACCACAAACCAATGGGTATTAGCCATTATCCAGCATGGCTATTGTCTGGAGCCCGTTACCACGCCACCGAACATCCCATCTCGCACCCACAGGTTATCACAGATTCATCTAACACTTCTCAAACAGGAAGTCAAAGCTTGTCTTCTCAAACGGGCGATGGAGCCTGTCCCACTTCAAGAATAAGGTTCAGGGGTGTATTCTCTATACTTTCTCATTCCCAAAAAGGACCGGTCACTGAGACCAATCTTGGATCTCAGACCTCTCAACCACTACATCCTATCAGAACATTTCTATATGGTGACACTACAGGATGTTATTCCACTTCTCCAAAAGGGAGACTTTATGGCAACTTTGGACCCAAAGGACGCCTATTTTCATATGCCAATACACCCTGCCATTGTAAATATCTCAGATTTGTCATAGCAGGTAAACATTACTAATTCAAAGTTCAATCAGGGTGACAACAGCACCTCGAGTTTTCGCAAAGTGTTTGGCAGTGGTCGCAGCACAACGACGAAGACAAAAACTTCACATATGCCCATACCTGGACAATTGGCTTATCAAAGCCAGTACCAACCTACAATGCTAACAGTACACTCTGCTGATAGATCTACTTCACAGACTAGGGTTCACTATAAATGTCCCCAAGTCTCACCTTCAACCTCTCCAAATTCAACCTCTCTTAGGAGTAATCCTCAACACGTAATTTGGATTTGCCTATCCCAATCCTACTTGAGTTCAGAACTTTCAGGTAACTAACATAGTTCCAACCAAACAAAACTCTATGGACTGTAATGCGTCTGCTAGGAATGATGGCCTCTTGCAATGCCATAGTTCCCCACTCGAGGTTACACATGCGTCCCCTACAGCAAGGTCTTGCTCACCAGTGGTTTCAATCACAGGGTCGTCTCCAAGATCTTGTGTTGATAGACCGCCACACTCTGCGTTCTCTGCAATGGTGAAACACCAACAACCTCTTAAAGGAGTGGCCTTTTCTAGTCCCTGGTCCTGACCTCGCTCTCACCACACTCATCAGAGACAGTTTGGGGTGCCGATCTACAACACCTTATGTGTGGGTCTTACAGGTCTGTGTGATGCCAGACATCAATCCCTACACCAACAACTTAGAGCTTCAGGCAATCTTCCTGGCATTAAAAGCTTTTCCCCCTCACCTATCTCACACAGTTGTCATAGTCCAGACTGACGACATTACAGCCATGTATTATCTACAAAAACAGGGTGGGACATGGTCTTCTCAACTGTTGTAAGTAAGTGCCCGCTTTTTGCATGGTTGCCCCCACTTTTTGCTGAACTGCTGATGTGCTTTGACTGAGTGTGCCCTGGGCTCCTGTCAAACAGGTACCTTGGGCCTATGTTCTTTCCCTAAAACTGCATTAAAAACAAAACCCAATTGGCACTCTCTGGCCACAGGCCAGCCCCTGGTAAATGGTACCACAGGTACCCAGGGCACTGTGACCAGGTAAGGCCTCTAAGGGCTGCAGCACTTATTGTGCCACCCTTGGAGGCCCTGTACCTTTATATATACACACACACACACACACACACACACTGCCTTTGCAAAAGTGAAGAGTCGACATGGCACACATCCCTATGTGCCATGCCTACAACCCACTGCCCTGGCATAGATCAGCCACCCTTCTAGCTGGGTGCACTATACCAGTGTTGAGGGTACAGGTGCATGAGCCCTGTACCCCTACAGTGTCTAAGCCAATTCTTAGACATTGTAAGTGCAGTAATGCCATTAAGAGTATATGGTGCTGGGAGTTTGTCATTACGAACTCCACAGTACCATAATGGCTTTACTAAAAACTGGGAAGTTTGGTATCAAACTTCTCAGCACATTAAACCCACACTGATGCCAGTGTGGGATTTAATGAAAAATGCACACAGAGGGCATCTTAGAGATGCCCCCTGAAAAATGACCTAACACATGTCCAGGCTGAGTGTCTGCTCACCAGCTGCCACCACCAGACATGTTTCTGGACCCCTGGGTCGAGAGCCGGCTGCTCTCGGGGGTCTGAAACAATGCACATCCTAGGACGAGGTGCCAAGCCTCCTCCCCCAGGATGGGCAGGGTCCACGAAGGGGAAGCTTCAAAGGCTTGCCGCCTTTGTGAGCTTCCCCAGGCCTTTTGCTGCTTCCAGCAACTGGTCCCCACCGGTTCAGACCCCCACTTTGGGCGGAAGAACCGGCGGGAAAACCAAGTTAGGAAGGGAGGTGTGCCCACCTTTGCCAACCCCACCCCTCAGGTGGGGGAGGCGAGGTGAAGCACAACTCTGTCCCCGCCATCTTGCAGATGGGGGGGACCCAGCCAACCAGAGTGAGGCATATGCCCCCCTCCCACTGGAGGGTGGCATAATAGGAGGTGTACCCACCCCAAGGAAGGGACCCATTGGTCTTAACCTTTACTTGCCTGTAACGCCCCTAAATCTAGTATTTAGGTGCACCCCCGAACCTTGCCTCCTCAGACAAGAAACGACCAAGAAGACCAGAAGGACCGAACAGCCGTGCTGAAGCTCAGATGAGGAGGACGCCCACTGACTTGGCCGCAGCCTTACCGGCCTGTCCCCACCTCGAACCTGCAGAAGCGAAACTCCGGTGTGTCCTGCAGCCAGCAACCTCAAGAACCCCCGAGGACCTGCCCTGCCTTCCAAAGAAAAGACTTTGTCTCCCGTGAACACTGGATTTGTTCATCCACAGACTCTGGCTCCGGCCAAATCCGCGAGTCTGCCCCATTCTGCACCTGTGGCCCACGGCCCGAGTTCGAGTGACCCAACACCACGAGGAGGTCTCCCCGGCGATTCTGACCCGAGATCTGGTGATCTCTGACCTGCCTCGAATCTCCCAACGAAGCCTGCAGCCTCTTTCTGGAGACTCACCGCGACCGGAGCTGGTAAGAGAAACCCGACGCCTAAAGAGACACCTGCACCCGAAGCCCCATGGCCTTGGGTGGCCCAACCGACGGGGTCCCAGCATCCCCAGGCATCCCAACTTACCTCTCCAACCGGTGGTCACCTCCAGAAGATCTTCGTCCCCGAGCCTGCAGTCTTTGTTGAAACCGGAGAATTGCCATTGAAATCAACAGGGCACCCGACGCCAAACCAGCACCCTACACCCAGCCTCCCCTGCGCCGCTGCGGGTGCACTTTGTGTGCTAAACAGGATCCCCCTTTGCCCTCAGCCTAACACCAGGAGCTTTGCTCCCACAACCCAGTGGCCTGCTCGTAAGCAGCCACCAACCGGAGGCCCCCTATCCCTCATTGGATAACACTGGGCCTCAGCACTCTGCACCCGGCCGCCCTAGTTCCCCTGAGGGTATAACAAGAGTGCATCCTCGACCCTGGGGGAACCCTTGTTCTAACCCCAGAAACTCAACCCCAAAGACAAAGTACTTACTTGGTAACCTATAACTTCATTTCTCTCCATAGGAATCCATTGACTGTTTTTCTCTGAAAAATGTTCTAAGTGTGGAGTTGATTTGTATGGAACCTGAAAAATAACAATTGTGTAAAACTGATTGTTCGAGGCATGTGAGCTGTAGATCACATGCTGTGCATAGATCGCCATCTAGTGTTGGGTCCGGATGTTTGCACTTTGTTTTTCTTCGAAGAAGACTTTCCAGTCACGAGGTAGGTGACTCCTCCTTTCGGTGATAGTGCGCATGGGCATCGACTCCATAGTTAGATTGTTTTTTTCCGCCATCGGGTTCGAATGTGAATTGATGATGAGCTCCGGTTCGGCACAGTTTTCGGGCTCCCTTCGACGCGCAATACACTACCCTCGACGGTGTTGTTTCTCGATCGCATTTCCCATTCTCCGCGTATCGTCTACACTTGACATCCTTCGATCGGAAGATCGTGGAAGGCCGTTGGGCCTACCCGCGCCGGGGTCGATGGAACGGACTCCATTCAAGCTCAGTCCTAGGTGTCACGCTAAGTTTCCGCGCACCGACTTGCACGAAGTGTGCAACCTTTGCCTATCCCAGGAACACAACGAGAGACTGCAATGCGTGTCAGTCGTTTCGATCGAAGAAGACGCTCCGTGACCGTCTGCCTCAACGTCACGAAATGCACCAACAAAGCGGCTCCACATCGTATCTCGTCGGAGACGACTCCGAACATGAAGAATCCCACGCGCAGGAAGCCGAATTGGACGAAGAACACATCTCCGTTTATGAAGCCGACTCCGATGTCGAAGACCTCACACCGGGCCAACGGATCGCGAGTACTGAGACTTCCCTCCCCTACCATCTCTTACACAATAAGGCTCCGGTCCCTCCTCTGCCTTCGGGCCAAGGTCGGCACCGAGAAAAGGTTTTGAGCGCCACGCCCTCGGGCTCGGCACCGAGACACAAAGAAAAGCCTTTCGGCTCTGGCTCTCCTCGTTACCATGCCGGTGCCGACTCGAAACCTTCGGCGTCGAAATCGAAACATGAGCTGGTAACCATTCCACCGTTATCGAAGAGTAAATCTTCGGAGCCGAAAACTTCGGAGCCGAAACTTTTTCCACAACAAAACCAACATCTAAAGAAACCAGTTCAACCAAAGATCCTCGGTCCGACGTTCCACCTTCGGATCTGAAACAAAAGGAACTGGTGATTAATCCAGAAACTGGGCATATTCATGCCAAATTGCCTGAAAAAAGGAAAATGGGCATACAAGAGGATTACCGCATTCCTCTAAAGAAGAAAAATGTGGATACTTACCCTTATATTCCACCTCCTTCACCTATTGATCCAAACTTGCTCATCACGCCCACACATTCACCACCACCACTATCACCTGACCCACAGGATATAGGGGGTGGGGATGAGGATGAGTATACACCACAGGATACTAACCCATGGGATCATTACAACACTGACCCTCAGCCGGATAATGACCCCGACTTCTATCCGTCCAGACCTTCTCCTCCAGATGACAATATTGGATATATCGAGCTACTTACCAGAGCTGCCCAGTATCATGGGGTAGAATTACATAAGGAGGCTTTATATTAGGATTTTTTGTTTGAAACCCTGAGTTCCTCTCAGAGGGCTACCCAAACACTGCTGATGCTAAAAAGGTATGCTTAAGCATACAGATGACATCTTTAAAGATCCTGTAAGGGCAAGAATCATTACTCCCAGGGTGGAGAAAAAGTATAAACCTGCACCTACTGACCCCGTATATATTAGAGGTCAGTTGCCCTTGGACTCTCTTGTGGTTTCCAATGCTCGTAAAAGAGCTAACTCTCAGAACACAAGTGAAGCCCATCCTCCTGATAAAGAGTCCAAATTAATTGATGCCTCGGGCAAAAGAGTAGCGTCACAAACAGCCAATCATTGGCGCATTGCTAATGCTCAAGCTCTATTAGCTTGATATGATAGAGCTCATTATGATGAACTCGAAAAGCTCATGCAATTTCTTCCTGATGAGCATAAATCTAGAGCTAATGACCTTATTCAAGAGGGTAAATTCATAACAAATACCTCTATCAGATGTGCCTTAGATGCAGCAGACCGAGCCGTAAACACTAGCGTACTGCTCCGTAGGCATGCTTGGTTGAGAATTTCAGGATTCAAACCTGAAGTGCAAGCTTCTATTCTCAACCAACCATTTGACAAGGAACACCTCTTTGGTCCAGCAGTTGACACCTCGCTGGAAAAAATGAAAAAGGACACTGAAGTTGCAAAGTCCATGGGGGCTTTACAATCACCTTCTACTAGGGGATCCTTTCGTCGCTCATTTTACAGGGGTGGCTCCATAAATACATCAACAGAAAATCCCTCCTCCTCTTACAAGGGCAACAATCAATCGCTCTCTTCAAGAGGTTACTTTAGAGGTGGATATAGAGGAAACAACGGAAAGGGAAGAGGCAGAGGTAACTTCACAACCACTTCCCCTGCAAATACCAAACAGTGACTTCCTTTCCCTACCCCCCTGATCAACCCACTCCTGTCGGGGGACTTCTTTCCCAATTTCTACCCATTTGGAACACAATTACATCCGACAAATGGGTTCTACAAATTATCCAATCTGGTTACTGCCTGGAGCTTACAATTACTCCACCGAATATTCCTCCAAAATCATACCTCATGTCACAAGAACATCTCACCCTTCTAAAGCAAGAAGTTCTCTCGCTGTTGCAGAAAGGGGCTATAGAACCAGTCCCATTACATTACCAAGGGGAAGGAGTGTACTCCCTCTACTTCCTAATTCCCAAAAAGGACAGCTCGGTCAGGCCTATATTGGACCTCAGAGAACTAAATCTGTACATTCAGTCGGACCACTTTCATATGGTAACACTCCAACAAGTGCATCCGCTCCTTCAACAAGGCGACTTTCTCTCCACTCCGGATTTAAAGGACGCCTACTTTCATATCCCAATACACCCTGCGCACCGCAAATACCTCAGGTTTGTGGTAGCAGGCCAGCATTATCAATTCAAGGTGCTCCCATTCGGAGTAACAACCGCACCCAGAGTTTTCACCAAATGTTTGGCAGTAGTCGCAGCCCATCTACGAAGGCAACACATTCACGTCTTCCCTTACTTGGACGACTTGCTCATAAAAGCCAGTTCGCAAAACAACTGTCTACGCCACACACCGAAAACAGTGCAGTTGCTCCACAAGCTTGGATTCACAGTAAACCTGTCCAAGTCCCATCTACAGACATCCAACACACAGGCATATCTGGGAACCACAATAGATACAGAAAAAGCTTTGGCCTACCCCAATCCGACCAGAATCCGCAACATGCAGACTCTACTCTGCCAGTTTCAACCTCAACACTCATTGCCTGCTCGAGTGTTCATGCAGTTACTAGGGATGATGGCGTCTTGCATTCTAATAGTCCCTTACGCAAGACTTCAAATGCGTCCCCTGCAGGAATGCTCAGCACGTCAGTGGAACCAGGCTCGGGGTCTGTTATCAGATCTAGTGTTGGTAGACGGCCGCACCCATCGCCCTCTGCAGTGGTGGAACACAAAAAACCTTTTAAAAGGGCGGCCCTTCAGCGACCCGGTTCCACAGATAGTGCTAACAGCAGACGCATCACTGACAGGTTGGGGAGCTCATCTCCAAACCCACGCAATTCAGGGGATATGGAGCTTACAGCAGAAGCAGCTCCACATAAATCATCTAGAGCTGCTAGCGATTTTTCTAGCGCTGAAAGCGTTTCAAGTTCATCTAGTAGGCAAAACTGTCTTGATTCGTACAGACAACATGACAGCAATGTACTACATACAAAAACAGGGGGGGACACACACTCTCCAGCTGTCACAGTTAGCACAGACCATCTGGAAATGGGCCATACATCACAAAATGTATCTCCTAGCAGAACACCTTCCAGGAGTAAACAATCAGATGGCAGATCTGCTAAGTCGTCAAACACAACAAATCCACGAATGGGAACTACACCCTCAAGTTCTCCTCCCATTCTTTCAAATGTGGGGCTTCCCAGACATAGATCTGTTCGCCACACACTTAAACGCAAAATGCCCAAGCTTCGCATCCAGGTATCCTCACCCACTGTCCAAAGGCAATGCACTATGGATGAATTGGTCAGGGATATTTGCTTACGCTTTTCCACCTCTCCCACTCATTCCATTAGTGGTTCGGAAACTCAAACAATTGTCCCTGACGCTAATCCTAGTTGCTCCCACGTGGGCACATCAACCGTGGTTCACAACCCTGTTGGAGCTGTCAGTAGTTCCTCATCAAAAACTACGTCTTACACCCAATCTCCTCACACAGAGCCATGGAGACATAAGACATCCAAACCCCAGTCAACTCATCCTGGCGATCTGGCACCTGAAGTCCTAGACTTTGGCTACCTTAATCTACCGCCAGACTGTATGAATATTATCAAAGAGGCCAGACGTCCTACCACAAGAGCCTGCTATGCAGCGAAGTGGAAGCGGTTTGTAATATACTGTACTAACAATCATATCAACCCGCTTGATGCTTCTGTTGAAGACATTATACATTATTTATTACATCTACAGGGTTCAACTTTAGCATTCACATCCATACGCTTACATCTAGCTGCAATAGCTGCATACCTTCAAAATAGACATCTATCTCTCTTTAGACTGCCTGTTATCAAAGCGTTTATGGAGGGACTTAAGAGTCATTCCCCCAAGACATCCACCTGCTCCAGTGTGGAATCTCAACATTGTTCTCACCAGACTAATGGGTCCACCCTTTGAGCCATTGCATAGATGTGAACTGCAATTTCTCACGTGGAAGGTAGCTTTCCTCATAGCTATCACATCACTGAGGAGAGTGGGTGAGCTTCAGGCACTAACTATAGAGGAACCTTTTTTACAGATACATCAAAATAAGGTGGTTCTTCGGACCAACCCTAAATTCCTACCCAAAGTCATTTCTGCCTTTCATATCAATCAATCTGTTGAGCTGCCTGTGTTCTTCCCTCAACCAGATTCTGAGCCAGAACGTGCCCTACACACATTGGATATGAAAAGAGCATTACTCTACTACATAGAAAGGACAAAACCTTTCCGTAAGACAAACCAACTTTTTGTCGCTTTTGCTCCGCCACATAAAGGCAATCCCATATCAAAATCGGGTATCGCAAGGTGGATAGTCAAGTGCATTCAAATATGCTATGCAAAAGCAAAACGAACATTAACAGTTCCCCCTAGAGCACACTCTACACGCAAACTAGGGGCTTCTATGGCATTCTTAGGGAACATACCCATAGATGACATATGCAAAGCTGCAACATGGTCTACACCTCACACATTCACAAAACACTATTGTGTAGATGTGTTAGCAAGACAGCAAGCTAGTGTGGGCCAAGCGGTTTTATGTACATTATTTTAAACGACTGCAACAGCTACACGTTAACCACCGCTTTGGGAGATAACTGCTCTGTAGTCTATGCACAGCATGTGATCTACAGCTCACATGCCTCGAA
The DNA here is from genome assembly GCA_963921515.1 of Calotriton arnoldi. Classification (NCBI taxonomy): domain Eukaryota; kingdom Metazoa; phylum Chordata; class Amphibia; order Caudata; family Salamandridae; genus Calotriton; species Calotriton arnoldi. The sequence goes on along the minus strand of CAWUFW010001812.1, from coordinate 1,678,726 downwards.
AGGAAAATGCTACTTACCCAGTATGCATCTGTTCTTGGCATGTAGAGCTGTAAAGTCACATGCGCCCACCCGCCTCCCCGGGTATCTATACCTGTTGCAGTGATATCTTACTTAGATACATGCATTCATGGACATCTCTTTTTACTACTCTTACTAACTCCATTATCACCCTCTGTGGGGAAAACAATCTAACTATGGAGTCGATGCCCATGCGCACTATCACCGAAAGGAGGAGTCATCTACCTCGTGACTGGAAAGACTTCTTCGAAGAAAAACAAAGTGCAAACATCCGGACCCAACACTAGATGGCGATCTATGCACAGCATGTGACTCTACATGCCAAGAACAGATGCATACTGGGTAAGTAGCATTTTCCTTACTTACCTTTTCTATAGGAAATGTCCCAGTGTGATATCTAGGCATATCACATCGAGTAGAAAAAGTAACTTAAAAAGTAATTGTAGGAAAGTAGGATCTGCTTCTTATGGGTACCCTTGCTTTTTGCACCCACTGTTTTGACTAGTCTGGCTGGGATCCTGCTATTCAGGTCCCCAGCCTATCTGTTTTCTCCCTTAAATTGCAACATATGTACTTTGGTACACTCCAGATTGGATACTGGGGTACCCTTATAAGTCCCTAGTATATGGTTCCCATGTACCCAGGGCATAGGTACCCCAGAGGCCTCCTGTGGGCTGAAGCATGTATTATGCCACCCATGAGAGGCCATGCAAAATGGAACTCTAGGTCTGCTACAGCAGCCTTTGTAAGTTGGTGATTGCACCACTTACTTTAGATACAGGTTCACTATATCTATATATATCACTACACTTAAAACTTTGTAAGTCCCCCCTATAGCAGGCCTTAACAATCCTGAAGGCAGGGTGCTGGGTTTTGCGTGAGAGGGTGCGCCTGCATGAGCAGTGCCCCTCTGCAGTCTTCGGAGACCATTCTCCCAGGCTGTACGTGATACTACCAGACATATAGGTAGAGGTGCATTATAACCTCGCGGTAAATGCTATCTCGAAAACGACTGCAACAAAGTATGTCGTGTTTGGTGTCAAACACCTTGGAATCATACCTCGTACGAGTCCTCCCCTCAGAACCGAGGTTCTGTGGTACCCAAGTCTACCGGTACCAACTTTCTCGAGCCTTACAGCACACAATGGATGCTGCCAGCCACAGACATGAGTCTGCCCTCCTGCTGCTGAGCCAAGCTCGAGCAGGGGAAGGCAGCACAATAGGCATCCTGTCACAGTAAGGTGTTGCCACCTTCCAGACAGGATTTAGTGTATTGGGGCTGGGTGGGTGCACTGTCTCAGTGCCAGAAAGTCTGCACGAGGGGCACACTTGGTGTCCCTGTGCATAGTCCGGTTCAAACCAGTTGTAGGAGCCATTTGCTCCTGCTCTGGCGTGAAACTGGACAAAGGACATGGGTGTAGCCACCCCTCTGTCCTGTCCCTAGAATCTGTCCAACCCTTTCCCGTGGGTATAAAATGGGTTACCTGGCTACAGGACATTAGATTTTACGTGAACAAGATTCTGCAAGAAGATACCACTACACTTTGACCGTCTGGACACGCTGGACTTCGCTGGACCTCCCTTGGGCTCGACTTCGTCTTCCCTTGCCGTCCCCAGTCTCGCCACTGTCCGTGATCCATACAGGCTCCGTGCAGGATCCTGTGGACCTCCAAGACAACAGAAGAATCTCCCTTGGAGTGAAGGAGTCACTCCCCTGCAAACGCAGGCACTGTAACGCATCTGACCGGTTTGCTCACCCTGAGCTCCTGCAGGCTCCGAAGGCTCCAGCAACACAGGAGGTGGGTTTCTGAAGGTCTCCGAGATCGAGCTGTCCTCTTACCGAGTTTGAGGCAGATATCCCTCGTGGGGACCATATAACCCGTACCCCTGTGCACCGCGTCCATTTGCAGCTGCGCATGCTTGTTGTCGTGCAACAATTCCGTGCATTGGGCCATTTGTAGCCCTGACCCCAGCGCATCTTTTTTAAGAAGGACTCCGGCATCCTCGCACTCTGTGCCCTGCTAGCTGGAATCCTGTGAAACGGCCTGAGGTCCCCTCGCGACTCCTGTGCCTTTCGGCCTGTGGGTCCACTTGAGGGTCAATTTTGCTTTAATTGGGCTCCCCTGGTTGCTCCAGGCCTGCCCTGACTCCCCTTGCTGTGGTTAGTCTCCTGGTCCTTGCTGGGCCAGATCGACACCGAATTTGACCATCTACGTTGTTTGCCGCTGCCAAGGCTTGATTGGAGCTCCCGCCGGACACCGACCCCTCAGCACTCGGCATCCTTCGTGGGACAGCTCGTATCCAGCTCCTGGTCGTCCAAGACGTCTCCTGGTCCGCACAGCTGAAGAGTCAAGATCACTGTCAACACACCTGAAGCACCCGACATCGGTGGGCATTCGTCTACGGAGCCCCTGGTCTCTCCAAAGTTACCCAGACTCTGTCCCCTCTGCTTTCAGGTTCTTCTCATCTAGAATCTACGTTTGGATTCCACCGGACACTTTTCTTTCTTCCAGCAGCAGCATTTCTTTGTCGACATCCATAGAGAACGACGAGGGCTTCCGACGCCACTTCGCACTTATGCACCCGGCTCCTCTGGGATAGTGGACAGCATATACCAGGCCAACTTCTCACAGTAATCTAAAAAGTAATCTGTACTGTAATTTCAATACCTTGACTTACCTGTATTTCAAACAACTGCATTTGAACTTGCATTCACTTGTAAACATTGCATAATACTTTGCAAAGCATTTATTTCACTTACCTGTGCCAGGCTTGGCTTGGTTCTAGAAATAAAATAACTTAATATTTTTATACAAATATATTGGTCTGAGTTCAGTCTTTGAGTGTGTGACATAATTTGCTTATTGAGTGGGTACAACAAATGCTTAACACTACCCTCTCATAAAGCCCTACTGCTGGCCCACACTACCACAAATAGAGAGTAAGGTGCTATCTACTTTTACCTCTGCCTACCTTTGGGGTTCCACTGGACTCTGTGCACACTATACCTCATTTTGGTATAGTATATACAGAGCCAACTTCCTACAACTGTCACACCTGTCTCTGACCTTATGGAACTGGGCTATTCACCACCACATTCATCTGTTAGCAGAATATCTCCCAGGGCGGACAACGATTTTGCAGACCTGTTCATCAGGTTGCAGCAACAGACCCACGAGGGGGAACTCCACCCACAAGTTCTCCTTCCCCACATTCAAAAGTGAGGGTATCCTCAACTCGACCTTTTCGCCACAGCAGAAAACACAAAATGCCCAAACGTCGTCTCCAGGTACCCGCACCCACTATCCAAGGGGAATACACTATGGATGAGTTGGGCAGGGATATGTGCCTATGCTTTTGCACCTCTCCCTCTCATTCCTTTTTTAGTTCGCAAACTTCTTTCACCATGATCCTTGTATCTCCCACTTGGGCACGTCCGCTTTGGTTGACAGCACTACTAGATCTCTCAGTAGTTCTACATGAGCAGCTCCACAACAGACCGGACCTTCTCACTCAGAATCAAGGACAAATCAGACACAAAAACTCTCTATTTAGCAGTTTGGCTCCTGAGGTCATAGAGTTTGTCCATCTTAATTTACCACAAGAATGTATGAACATTCTCAAGCAGCCACACAGGCTCACAACTAGAGCATGCTATGCTGCAAAATGTAAACGTTTTGTTTGTTACTGCCAACCCAAAAAAATTGATCCTATCAAAGCAACAGTGCAAGACATTATCTGCTACCTACTTCATTTACAAAAGGCTAATTTCCGCTACACTTCAATTAGGTTACACCTTGCTGCGATGGCTGCTTATCTTCAAAATAGACCGCATCTCTCACTGTTAAAAATCCCAGTCATTAAAGCGTTCATGGAAGGCCTTAAGAGTCATTTCTCCTCGAGTTCCTCCAGCGCCCCCTTGGAACCGTAACATTGTTCTCATCAGAATCATAGGTCTCCCTTTTGAGCCTCTTCACTCATGCCCCCTTCAGTTTCTTTCATGGAAAGTGGCATTCTTAGTTGCCATTACCTCACTCAGGCGTGTTACTGAGCTCCAGGCTTTAACTTTAGAAAAACCATTTTTCCAAATACAGAGTCAAGCTGATTCTTCATTCCAGTCCTAAATTCCTACCTAACGCAGTCTGTTTCAGTTCAATAAATCCATTGAGCTCCCAGTTTTTTTCCCCTCACCCTAATTCCGTTGCCGAAAGAGCTCTTCCTACCCTAGATGTAAAAAAAGCACTCTTGTTATACATAGAACTAAAACTTTCAGGAAAATAAAGTAACTCTTTGGAGCTTTTTCTCTATCTCTTAATGGCAACCCAATATCCCAATTGGGCATAGCCAGATGGATAGTCTAATGTATTCAAACTTGCTACATTAAAGCCCAGACCTTTACCTGTTACTCCCAGAGCACATTCCACTCGTAAAAAGAGAGCCAGTATGGTCTTTCTAAGAAATATTCCCATAGCAAACATTTCTAAGGCAGCTACATAGTCTACCTCACACACATTTACCTAACACTACTGTGTGGATGTTTTAGCTCGCCAGCAAGCCAATGTAGGTCAGGCAGTACTCCATGCCTTTTTTCAAGCTACTGCAACTCCAACAGGCTAGCCAGCGCCTCTTAGGAGGGACTGCTTTTCAGTCTATGCAGAGCATGTGTATCTACAGCCACACATGCCATCGGACAGATTGTTACCCTGTAAGCATCTGTTCGTAGCATGTAGTGCTATAGATTCAAATGTACCCTCCCTCCTCCCCGGACGCCTGTGGCAGTTGTAGTTAGATTACATACTTATGTTAATACACTTACATTTAGCATTGACATCACTGTACTTCCGCATTCTTTACACTCCTTTCTCACCTGCCTGTGGGGAAACAATCTAACAGAGGAGTCGATGACCATGCGCAGTATCACATAGAGGAGGAGTCACTTGGTCTTCGTGACTCGAAAGACTTCTTTGCAGAAAAACAACTTGCACAACTCTGAACCCAACACTAGATGGCAGGAGTATTCAGAGCATGTGAATCTACAGCACCGCATGCCACAAACAGATGCTTACCGGGAAAGTAACATAATCCTTTGTTTTTTTTTTTTTTAATTGATCGCATGTATACAATCCATCTCACACTATCAACAGTGAAGAAATTTGATATAGTCACTGCTGTACACTTTTGTGGGAGTTCATATGGCACCACCCAGTCTCTGTAATGAAGGGTCTTTTCCCTTGGGATATCCGGTACTCCCATTACAAACCATTATATGTTCTCCAGCCCCCCTCCCTCCAGTCCCCCTCTCCCCTTTCATACCTTAGTGATCTTATCACCCGCTCCCCCTCATAGACTGCCCTTTCTGCTTCCATGCAGGTCATCATTCCAGCTAACCACATTTGCTTGATTGTGGGGGTAACTGACTTGCTACCCATTCTGGCTGTGCCTCTCTTTACTAATGTAAAACCCAGAATTCAGAACAGCAGTTATTTTGTATTAAGAGCAATATCACATGGGATCCCTAAACGCATGACCTGAGAGCGACTAGGCACAGGGATCTCTAGGACTCTACATAAAAAAAAATTCAGCTGTTATTATGGACCAGTATAGTCTGATCAGGGGAAAGGAGAGCATTCTTATATAGTATGACAAAATGTCCCCTCTGTTCTCCATAGTGCAGGCATGTTGGGGATTGCGCCCTTTCCATTTTGTATAGTTTACTCCTATTATAGTACATCCTGTGGAGTACTTTCCATTGGATTAATCTCAGCTGAACTTTAATCACTACTTCCTGTGGGTCTATCAGTGCTGCCTCCCAATCTGTGTCTTTTAATTGACCCAAATCTGCTTCCCAAGCTCCCCTGAGTTTTAGTAAGTTGCAAAGCCTATTGTTAATGAAAGTTTGCGTGGTAAAAGAAATGGCTTAACTCATAAACTCTTCCTTTAACACCACACCTTCCAGTGGATTGCGATGGGGCAAGTCTGTCCAGTCCTCCCTCTCTCTGCTCCCCAGGCAAGCCTGAGCTGTAGAACTTTATATTGTTGTCTGCCTGAGTGGCCTTGGTCTGCCCCATCAATTCCCTTTTAAATGGTTTCCATACAGACAATAAAGATCAGATAGTGGTTCTATGTAGATCTGTTCCAGTCTTGCAGTTGGGTCTCTGTTCGAGGTAAACCCCCACAATCATTAGCAGCCAAAAACTGCGATTCTATATAATAGGCTTTAATATCTGGAAGCTAAAAGCCAAGTTGTATATCGAGCATTGCAGTGTTTGAAGGACTGTAGGTGTACCTCCATCCCATAATATTATTCACAGGTTTCTGTCTATTTTATTAAAGAAAGGGTCTGTTATCATCCATGGAGTATTCTGGAGGGCATAGAGGAATTTGAATAATGTAATTGTTTTGAATATGGCCACTGTAGGAAAGAAGGATCTGCTTTCTTGGTCACCCCTACGTTTTGCTGGTGGCATTCTGTTTTTCTGACTAGTCTGACTGGGATCCTGCTAATCAGGACCCCAGTCCCTGTACTCTCTCCCTAAATTGGACTATGGTAAGTACTTATGTACCTTCCTAATTGGCTACTGGTGTACCCTTCTAAGTCCCTACTATATAGTACTAAGGTACCCAAGGCATATGTACACCAGGGGTCTCCCATGGGCTGCAGCATGCATTATGCCACCCATGAAATACCACTCAACCTGTGACTACAGGCCTGCCCTCGCAGCCTGTGTGAGCTGGTGCTAGCACCACTCACAACAGATATAAGTTTCCTAATATCTGAGGTCACTGCACTTAAAACCTATAAGTCACCCCTAATGTAGGCCTTTCAATCCTGAAGGCAGTGTGCTTGGTTATACGTGTGAGGGTGCCCTGCATAAGCAGGACACCCCCTACAAACCTAGGAGTCAATTCTCCCGGCTTTGTAAGTGCGGTCAGCTATTTTATACATATAGTGGACATCAAGTCAACTACGAGATGTCTAACTATATATTGGTTGCACTGAAACCGGTCATGTTTGGTATCAAACATGTTGGAATCCTACCCCAACACCGATTCCAGTGTTGGATGTAGTATCCCATGTACTGGGGGGCCCCCTCTAGGGAGCCCCCTTGTATTTCTGGTACCTGCCTTTCAGGCTGCTGACCACAGATACGATTCTGCCCTCCTGCTGCTGAGCCAGGCTCGAGCAGGGGAAAGTAAAACAATAGGTTTCCTGTCGCACGGAGGTGTGACCACCTCCCAGACAGGACTTAGTGTATTGGGCTGGGGTGGGCATGCTTGCCAGGGCCACTAGACTGCTTTGAAGGGCACATTTGGTGCCATCCTTGCATACTCCAGTTGGAACCAGTTCATGGAGCTGTTGGCTCCTGCTCTAAGGACAAGGGAGTATGCTCCCCTCTGTCCAGCCCCTCCTCTGGGAGGGACCCCTGAATCGTCCCAATCCTTTCCCTAGGGTACTTAGGGCTTACCTGTGGGTGGCTCTTCAGATTCGTCGTGGGACAAGATTTAGATCTGAAACCACTTCATCTTCAACCGTCTGGGCACGTTGGACTTCCTTGCACTTCACTCTGGGAACCAAGACTACATCTGGAAGACTCCTGCTGCTCCTGGTCTCGTCGTCCTGCCAGTCTTCTGCATCGTCTGTGCCTGTGCTCCAACCAGTTTCTTTTCCAGGCCTGTGGGCATCAAAGACTCCCTTGGAGTGAAGGAGTCACTCCCCTGCATCTGCAGGCAGGGCAACTAAGCTGACCTGTCTGCTGCTCCTGATGTCCTGCGGACTCCGAAAGGTTCAGCAACACAGGTGGTGGTTCTGCAACTCCCTCGAGCCCTGCACTGTTTTCTCAGCTAGTTGAAGTCAGTATCCCTCCTGGGAACCACTGGAGCAGTACCCCCCCTGTGCGCCGTGTCGACTTGCCATTGCCAAAGCTTGTTGACTCTTTCCTCCAGAGATCTTCGGGCTCCAAGTAGCTCCAGCCTCCAGCATCTCCTGCTACCAATATCTTAGTCCTCACCGCATCCTCTGCACCATGGGCCTGCATCATTGGTGAGCTGCTCGAGGTCCTCTTGCGACTCCTGTGCCTTTGGCCTGTGGGTCTTCTTTGGCTCCTGTGGACTCCCCTGCTTGCTTGGGGCCTGCTCTGACTCTCTTGTGCTTGGTGAGTCCCTTGGACCATGCTGGTCCCGAAACTGCACCTTCTTCGTTTTCCTCATCTGTTGCTGCTGCCAAGGCTGGTTGGTGCTCCCACCGGACATCGACCCCCCGCCCCCGGCTCTCGACTTCCGACGTGGGACAGCTCTTGAACGGCTCCTGGTCTTCCACAGCGTCGCCTGGTCCTCATAGCTGCAGCGACAAGTTCGCCGCCAACTCTCCTGCATCTTCGATTATCTGTGGTCATTGGTCTTCTGTGCCTCCTGGTCACTCCCGAGTGGTATAGACTCTGTCCCCTATGCTTGCAGGTACTCCTCTTCAAGAATCCACCCTTGGATTCCACCAGACTCTTTCACCTTCTTCGCCAGCGGCATCTTCACTGAAGTCCTCCATTGTGGTCTACGGCTTTTTCTGATGTCATTTCGCACCTAGGCGCCCGGCTTCCCTGGTGTAGGTGTTCTAGTTCCTAGGGTATCCACGGGTGGGGTGACTCTCCAACCTTCCATCTATCACGGGGTTTCTTTAGGGTCCTCTGGGAAGGGTCCTTCTTCTTGAAAATTGCAACTGCGACTTCCCCATTGACTTGTATTGAGCACATGGTCGTGTTTCCACTCTGCACACAGCATCCGTGGGGTTCCTGGGTACTTATCTTGGGTAGTTCCTTAGGTCCCCAGCTCTTCGAAGTCTTCTGGGTCCAGTCTCTACTCCGGTCGCGGTTTGCATTCCACTTTATTAGTATAAGGTTTGGTTTCCCCCTGTAGACCACTGTGCATTTGTGCTACTTACCTGTTGAAATATTGTGTGCATTGTGATTATATCTCCGGGTAGGAGATATTGCAATGCGTTAGTGAGTATTTATAATAAATACATATTTTTATAACTACACTGTGTGGTTCTTTTTCACTTAACCTACACTGTGTTTAGTACTGGTAAAACAAGCTGCTTTACACTCCTTCTGCACGAAGCCTGAAGGCTGTTCTCCACAGCTACCACTTAGAGAGCTTTCTATGGTTGTCTGAGACCACTAATATCACCATAGGGGTTGTCTGGATTAGTGCAGTGTGCTTCACTTAAATAAATGTGCACCATATACTAAGCCAGCCTCCTACAGCCACCCTCCCCAGTAATGAGAGCAAAAGCTTCCCTCACTGTTCAACATCTTATTGAAACTCTCCGAGGACGCACCCCCTCCTGCCCCCCCATATTTTTTCCCAAGAAATCAGATTGGTGTGGTGTGGTGTGATCTCGATGCCCAGATATCTGAAACTCACCCTTGTCACAGTAAGACCGTGTGGCACTGCCCTGACATCTGTCCAGTCTCCCAGCTCCTATAAAATAGACTTGTTTGAGTTTATTTTATAGCCGGAGAATCCTTCAAAGTTCCAAAACACAGACAAAATTGCGGACGGAGACCGCATGGGCTTAGAAAGAGTAGAGTAGGACATTTACTGCGTATAGTGAAATCTTATTGTGTTCCCCTGCAACCTCAGGGAATACCACTATATCTGCCAACGGTTCTATCCAAAGGGAAAATAACAGCAGGAACAGTGGGCGTCCCTGACGGGTGCCCTGTGCTACCCTTACCTCCAGCATATGCTTTCCATACATCAAGACCACCCAGCTATGAAATTTAGAGAAAGTAGGTCCAGTCGAGAGAATTGAATGCTTTTTCTGCATATAACGCTATAGTGGCTCACTTGTATTTTTGTCTAGTCTATCCATTTGTGCAGATTTTTAAGTTTTTCTTCATGTGTCTTAGTTAGGATCTGAGCATATTAATCCTGTTTCCATAGCTTAATATCCTTTTAATACATTGTCAGTTTTTTTCATCATTCTTTTCAATTATAACTACCAATGGTGGTGAGCTGAACTAGCTAGCTTACCTCGGTTAAGTGCAATCTAGGCACTTTGATTACAGTCAAAACGCACAACAAAATTATGAACTCTCCTTTCCATCGCCTAGTACTGTATTTGTACAATGCCGGAAAACTATTTCTTCAGATTTACTTTTGATAACTAAATCATACTCGTGTTAGTCATCCAAATTTTCATGCATGTAGATATTGAATTGCCTTTGTGTTCACCTATTCTTACTAAATATTTCAATAGATTTGCAAACTTTTATTCTTTGTAAACATTTTATTAATTGCACCAATTTTGACTCGTAGGATAACAAGGTACACTTGTTCTCTATACAAGGAAATTCATTAAAAGATGATGAGAAGACCTTAGAAGCCAAAGGACCAGTGACCAACCTTTCTTATTCTCCCAATGGTGCCTACCTTGCTGTTTCTGATGCAAACAAGGCTATTACAGTTTTCGCTGTGGCTGATGGATATGGGGTAAGATTTAACTTTTTTTTTATATGCAAGTGTGGAGGCATGACTCCCTAAACATTTTCAAATAGCATCCGAATGATAGAGGTGCGGGTAGTGATTGTTGAAGACTTTGGACCCAATTACATTTGACCCGGTTTTCTGCACCTAGATTTGGCAGGTGCATGAATACCAGGCTCTATTTTAATGGCTAGAAAATCCTGCTCATAATATGAGGATTGGGCTGCAAGAGACTGACCTTTCCCTACTGCACAAGAGGAGCATGGGATGCTTTCCTGCCAGGCCACAGGCTGCCCTGTCTCCAAGACTCTTCCAACGCCTCCCTCCCCAACCTCCTCCACTCCTATTTACAACCTGTTCAGGGCAGTTGATAAATGGAAGCGTTGACCTTCACATAACTGAGAATTCTATTCAGAATGTGAACCAGAAAAAACAGGTCGGCGTAGTCGAGTCATTAATCTTTGTTTCAGGATTAACTCTGGATACCCTGGTTTAGGCACGTGGATGCCGGCCAGGAAACTGTAGATTCTTTTGTGTGATTTGCACTCTTTAACACAACTAACAACTGGCATTCAGTTTGCCATGTGTGGTCACCCAGGTTTTGGGGTGGGAGAGATGTATGAAACAGTAGAAATAACATAACCTGGCCCTCTGTGGGGCATTATCTGCTTTGACCTGACCGTGGCCTAGTAACACACAGCAGGGTGCTGCTTTTCTGGGACAAATAAGGGCATCTCTCAGATGTGAAAGGGAAATTCAATTTCAGCAGTGGTCTCAAATGCTGGTCCACAGTGGCCAGATTTTATGCAGATTATAAGAATATCAACATGATATACATTTACATACAGTCAATCTGAATGAGAATCTATGGCTGTGCTCCAAATCTAGCATGCTTGATATACATGGGCTACATAAAATGTTTTGAATTATATGGCTGCAGTTCAAAAAATCATGTTGTTTCTTTAGTGCTGTTCAATATATGCATTCATAAATGCATTTGGTCATTTATAGTCTACTCTGTCACTATTAAGTCAAAGAACATCATGTCTACTCATTTTATCTCGCAGTTTTTCATCTGTGCCGTTTAGAAATACCTTTTTAGTTACAGATAAAAGGAGAACGGACAGATGTCTCCCACTCTGAGTGTTATGAGTCATAAGACCCTGCCAGAGAAACTGTTATCTGCAAGGAGGGAAACAGACACACAGTTGATGGTATTTTGCAATATAAAAATTAGCATTATGTTCTGTCAGTACACAAATCTTATGTATCAGAATGATGGTAATTAATATGGTAATCTAAGCAACCACTAGATAAAACAAAATGATAATTAAGAAAACCCAAAGCATTTCACATCACAAATCCCTACTTCCCTTAATAGATTAGTCTAATCCCTACCTAAGAGAAACGTATACATGCTGTTAGCCTCATGGTTATTACATTGACTGAGTTATTACTAATCTCCTAAACAATTTTATGCCAAACCATGCAACTATCCCTGCATACCCCAGAAAGCTGTGTGGCCCGACGTTGGATAATGGCACTCTGGCTTGTCGCCTCCAGCAATCCGTATCTGTATCCGCCCATCCCATTCCCCAGTCTGTTTATGTCCCACTGATTCTCTGTGGGGAGGGGAGGGGGAGCTCCTACGCAGCCTCTCATGTCTGAACTTCTAAACATAAACAATGCTTCTGTTCGAGGTGCTTGAAAGGTAAGCACAGTAAATTCTTCTCGCTCCTCATTTCCAAGCTTGTTCTGTGAGAAGCAAGATGACCTTGAAGCGCTAATAATGACACGTAGTCCTCCACGCTAGAGAATGGATGATCCCATTCTGCTCTTTGTGTTATGTTTGTTAAGACGGCTAATGTCAACCTGTAGCAAAAATAATGTGGCGATATTGCATGCTTTATCGAGCGCCCATTTAGAATATTACATATCTAGTCCCTACGCCCCTCTCTCTCTCTCTCTCGTTCTTTCTCTCTCCCGTTCTCTCACTCTCGTTCTCTCTCCCCCGTTCTCTCTCTTTCTCCCCCGTTCTCTCTCTCTCTCTCCCGTTCTCTCTCTCCCGTTCTCTCTCTCTCTCTCTCTCGTTCTCTCGCTCGTTCTCGTTCTCGCTCTTTCTCTCGTTCTCTCTCTCTCTCTCTCTCTCTCTTCCCCCTCCCACCCCCCCATGTTGGCAGGCAATTTGGCCTGGTTTGTATTATTAGAAAAGCCCTGCCACCCACAGCAGTCTGGTTACTGAACAGAACGGCTAGGGTTATATAACCATTTCAGCTGTGAACTCAGGCCGGGCTAGAATGGCAAGGTGTACTCTGGCATCACCCACTGTTCTATGCGACCAGTGTGGTAATCCTGAGGATAGTCCCGACTTCTGGGTCTGACAGTCTCCTGAGGATCCTTCTTCCTCAATGATGAGTAATCATAGGCCTTATTCAAACATCTGCAGTGGCTCATTCTCTTGTAAAGTAGGATCTCCGCATATTTGAATCTAGGTGCGTGTGATGTTTTAAGACCGTACCACCCTTCATGGCCTGGCTGCTCATGGTGCAGATTCTTCTCTTGATATGAAGTCTGTGCTGACCCTTAAATTAGAACCTCTTTATTTTGCTTAGATTTTTATTCTTCCATCTACTCCTTCCCAGCGGAAGGGGTTTATATAGTCAAAATGAATGCCATTTCAGTAGGTGCATCTGCGGACTCTCTCCACATTGCCTGACTCTTAATCCATCATCTGCTTCTTCCTTGAATGCACGTAACGTTCCTACAACGGCAGCTTTAGTCTTTCCAAAGCTGTAGTTTTATTGCTTTATCTTTGTGACGCGAAAGATTGTGGATAAAGGCCCAGTTTTTGTAGTGTGCTTTCCAGCTCTTCTGTTATGACTTTATGTATTTCTAAGAAGTCACACCATTGTGCACTGTTTTCTTTATAAAAGATGCTCTCAGGCCAACCACATATTTCTGATGGTTATTAAAGATTCCTCACCTTGGAATATCACCCAGGCACCAGGCTGGATCCAGAGAATTTTTTTTAGCAGTGCTTTCGCGCCACTTGGCGTTGTCGTGCACTTCTGCTCTGGCTTCATACAATCCAGGAAGTGGCCCCCTTCCACTGACATCTGTTTCTTTCTTTCTGCGCCTTCTGGCTTTGGAGATCCACTCCTAACTTTTTCAGTTTTTTGACGACTACAAAACTTTTCCACTGTACGCTAGGTAACCTTGTCACCGCTGAAAATGAAAGGATTCAAATCCTAATGCAATTGCAGGAAGCCAAAATTGGTCACGGACCTGCATAAGGTGTGACTTTGGTGGCTGGGATCAGGACACGACTTGAAGTTGTGTGATAAATGCACCTGAAAGTGATTTGAGATCAGAAGGAGAACTTGCATGTTGCCAAACACTAACAAAAGCTGCATCCTTTGCGCAAATCCATTACTGCTTCAAGTTGCAGGCCCCGTGTTGATCTTGGCTTGGTTACTATATCATTCCCTCAAAGGCTGTACTTCCCACACTAAGTCCTCTAGTAAGTCGAATCTCATTTAAAAGCAAAGAAGGACTCAACCCCATCTCGCCACTCTGACTCCATAGATTGGGTGCAAAAAATAATTCGCACTATGTCAAGGGTCACCAGCCAGGAGCGGATTCTTCAGTTGGTCCCAAAATACCTCAAGTTTCCTGGGCTATCGTCAACTCTACAGCAGATCGAGACTTTCAAAGAGGTCATGCTGCAATTTTTAATTGTGCCTCCAGCTCCCTTTAGCGCACCTTCGAGCCCCACAGAACCGCAGGGGCCTTTTGTCTGCTTACTGCAGGCGGGTCATTCCCCAACACCATATTCCCCCTTAAGCCCCATTATGGCGCCTGTATGGACTTCTATACAGACTTCTACTTTGGCCCTGAGATCAACGCTAGTTGCTGCTTTCATGACACCTCTGCCAATGGCTCGAGATCACCAGATGTCACTCTGTGAGATTACAAGTGCACAACCTGTTGATTTGCACCCTGATACTAAGCCTATGCCTCTACCTCATCGCAGCGATCAACAAGAGTTCCATTAACTTTTTGGCTTTGACACTGATCCTGTGCCAGAGCAGGGTGCACCTCAGGATATTCATTATGATGAGGGTGAGGAGGATGGCTTACTCCCACCTCATTCTACTGATGATGCCTTATACATTGTTTTACGAAACTGCAGTGGACTTTGATGCCTCTCAGTGACAGAGTTTGACTCGCAACGTGGGCCATCAACTGAAAAAAAGTGCTTCATTTACAGTGGCAGCCGAGCTACTTGGTTTCTATTTGCCTTCCACTTAGCCTAAAACTAATGTTTAGACTCAAAATTCTACGACTGGACCATCAACATCTGAGCTCTTGCTCTCATTTAATGATGACGTCACAGATGTCAACCTGGTCAACATCATGTTCTTGGCTGCCTGTTAGCCGGCAAGTGGCCAGGCGTCACAGACCGGTTCCCGGCGATCCTCATGTTCTCTCCAAGCAACCTACTCCAGACAGTCTTATTGTACAGCTTTGACCCCTAACTCATTATTCACCAATAACTTGGATAGAGAATTCAAAAGGATTAATACCTTTGGCAAATGTATTTTTTCCTCCGCCAGTTTGACAGTTCAGTCCATAAATGCAGACTGTCTGTTGGGCTGATACACTTACCCTTTGGGACATTGCCAGAGCGATCTTGCTGGCGGTCCCGGAGTATCTCAAGGGCTCTCTGGCTCAGATGATACATGATGGGCAGAACGCAGTCAAGGTTGTTATCCACACTGTTTTAGGTACCAAAAACAATATTGGCAGGGCGATACGTATCAGTTTGGTCCTTCGTGGACATGTCTTTTTGAGGTCCACTGGCTTCTCCAGCAATGTACAGGGTTCACTAATGGACATGCCCTTTGATAGAGCTCTCATTTCGGAGAGAAGGCAGACTCCGCTTTGGAGCATATTAAAGACAGCAAAGCTACAGTATGCTCTTTGGGGCAGTTGAACACTGCCAAACAATTTCTGCACCAGTTCTGGAAAATTTAGAGGCTATTGAAAAGGGCTGGCCTATAGAGAGAGACAGCCTTCCCAGCCGGTGATGCAGCAAACAGCCTTGTCTTTTCGGGTGAGGTAGGCCAGTAAGGGCACCAGTCCTCTAACACCTCTTCCAATGCTAAAACGTCCGCTATACTGCTGTAGATTGCCCTCATCGGTGCATCACCACTCATTGGGAGGTAAGTTCCAGAACTACTTCTGAGGTTGCCGATCCATCACGTGCAACAGTCTTAAAAATTGTTCAGAAAGGCTTTGCTGTACGTTTTCTCCCCTGCCTAGCCAGTATCCCTCACACTCCAGATCTAATTTCATGTGAGTATATGTCCATCTTCTACAGGAGGTACGCCTGTTACTTTCCAAGGGTGCCATATAGAGGGTACCGGGGGGGGAAAAGGACAGGGGGCTCATGCCTGTTTCTGACCTCCAACCACTGAACGCCTTTCAAATTCAAAATACTCAGTGGAGCATCTGACTTAATCAAAGAGACTTCCATTCATTGGGGTGATTCTGTACACTGATCTGATGGAGACCTCTAGCCGCAGATTCCTTACCTTAGAACTACCAGTCGTCTGGCTGGATCCGGAAGATTTTTGATAGCAATACCCCTGCGCTCCGATAGGTGGCGTCGGTCGACTCCTCGTGACGTCATAGGCGTCGAGTTCGTCGTCGTGACATCCGTGTCGCCTATATAGGCGCCACCTTGACGCGCTGATGTCAGTTCTTTTCTTTCCACACCAGCCAGCGCAGATCGGTCATAGAGAGCTACCCCCTGTCACTTTTTGACAGACTTTTTTTCTGCTTTTTGTCAAAGTTTTTGGTGTGTAGGACATTGCAAGTAAAAAGACTAAAGGGTTCAAACTGTGCAGCTCCTGTCACCGCGCCATGTCAGTTACAGACCCCCCTCTCGTATGTCTTTGGTGCCTGGAGCATGACCACAACCCCAAGTCGTGCTCTGACTGACGGGCCATGGCGCCAAAAGCTTTGAGGGAGTGGTCCCTAAAGATGCTTGCGGCCCAGCGTCGGGTGCCTCAGATCTCGCTGAAGAGCTCGTTCCTGCTCCCGGTCGAGAGGAAGGTCTGAGCACCGCTCCGGGGGATCCAAATCTTCTTCCTCTCACTGTCATCGAGGTCAGGTAAAAAGCACTACAAAAAACATAAGAAGTTGAAGCATGCTTAGACTTCGCCCTTTCCGTCACCTGACGAGACGGAGGAGTCTCGGCGTTCGAGGCCTCGCTCTGCAGAGCGGGTGCCTGGGTCAGCTCTGCGTTTCACTCCCTTTCCAGGAGCGACCCCCGCCCAGTTGAAAACCTTTTATGACGCCATGTGCGCCATATTTGGGCGGTCTGACCCTGCCGGCGCACGTTCGGAAGGAGGTCCCCTGGGTTCCGTGCCCCCGGCTCACAGGGCTCCTCTTGGATCCGTTCCTAGATCGGGACTGGTGCCTTTCGTACCACCTTGACCTTCGCCGACGCCATGTCCGACACAGAGACCCTCGCCAGTGCCCACCGGCGGCGGCTCCCCCATCCTTATTCCAGACACCGAGCCAGCTAGTCGTCCACTGATGGACGGAGGCGTTGGGCTCCATGCCGTATCCTGTGCCTTATTCTGAAGGGCTAGGATTGTATGAGAATTGGGAGGAGCAGCAGGAACCCTTAGAAATCCCGCTTTTCAATTAAGGAATGAACTGGTACAAGGCCTGGGTGATGCCAGTGGCTTGGACTCCTCCCCAGAGACTGGCTTGCCGACTTCTCCTTCCCTGGCTACGGAAGAGGGGTTTCATTCGCAGTGGTGGTGCTTAGGGCTGTGGACGTCTTGGACCTGCAGCTTCCTACAGTAGTGGTGAAGACCAATGTCTTGACAGAAGTCTTGCAGCCTGGAGTCTCCACCTCATAACCTCTTGCTGCCATTTAACGAGGCCTTGACAGATGTTCTACTGGGCATCTGGTCCAAGCACAGCACTGGGGCTCCTGTGAACAGAACTATCGCCCGCCGCCATCGCCCTGCTTGGTGGTCCAAGCATCTACTTCCCATGGCGCGTTCCCATCTGCATCCCCGAATAGGGAATCCAAAAGGCTGGACAGCTTTGGTAAGATCTTCTCTTCCACCAGCCTCGCATTGCGGTCGGTAAACACTGCATGCCTCTTGGGCCGTTACTCCCATTCGCTATGGGAAACGGATGTGTAAGTGCTGCCACAAGTCCCTGAGGAGGCCCGGGCTGTCCTCTCCAAAGCTGTTGCAGACTGGAGAGATGCAACAAAGTTTGCCATACAATGTGGCCTCGACACAACAGACTTGCTGAGCAGATCAAATTCCTCGACGGTGGCTGTTAGGCACCACACCTGGCTTTTTAGGGGATGTCCAATCCAACCTTATGGACATGCTCTTTGATGGCTCTCGTCTCTTCGGGGACAGGGCTAACGTGCAGCTAGATCGCTCTGAGGAGTCGCGGCCTACTGCCAAGTCCTTAGGCCTCTGTGTCATCCTGGCCTGTGTCCTCCTTTCGTGGCTACGGAAGGGGCTTCCAACTGTGCCAGCCCTACCCCAACCAGGGGACCGGCAAGTTTTCAACCTCTGCATGGCCGTGGTTCACCCCGGGCTCGTGGGTCCGGAGGCCAGAAGTCACGTCAGGCCACAAACCCCTCCCCCTGTGCCTCCAAACCTTCCTAGTCCGACCCTCCCAGTTCATGGACGTCCAGTTGGTGGCAGTATACGCCATCACCTTCACCACTGGTGGGATATCGCCTCGGACAGGTGGGTTTTGCAAATAGTCCGAAGGGGCTACTCCCTCCCCTTCGAGACTACCCCTCCTTCCATGCCACCAACTTACGATCGGCTGACGGAGGATTACCTTGTCTTGCTTTGCGAGGAAGTCAAAACTCTCTTGGCCAAGGGAGCTATAGGGAGGGTTCCCGGGCCAGAAATAGGCTGTGGTTGCTATTCCCACTATTTTCTTGATCCAAAGAAGGACGGAGGCCTTCGTCCTATCCTCGACCTCAGAGCCCTCAACTACTTTCCTCAGAAAATAAAAGTTCAAAATGCTCACTCTTGCTCAGGTCCTGTCTGCCCTGGACCCGGGAGACTGGATAGTAGTGTTCGACTTGCAGGACATCTCTTTTCATATTCCCATCCTGCCTGCCCATCGTTGCTACCTGCTTTTTACGGTAGACCTCGAGCACTTTCAGTTTACCGTGCTCCCCTGCGGCCTCGCCAGTGCCCCTCGGGTGTCGCAGCCCATCTGCGGAGAGCAGGGGTTCCAGTCTTCCCCTATCTCGATGACTGGTTGTTGAAGGCGGGCTTGCCACAAGCAATTGTTTCCCATCTCCAGAATACTGCGATCCTCCTACACTCGCTGGAGTTCATTATCAACGTGCCGAAGTCACACCTGACAGCCTCTAAGACGCTCCCCTTCATGGGAGCCGTTGTGGACATTGTGCAGTTTCGGGCCTATCCTCCCGAATGGCGAGTCCAGGATATTCAGGCTATGATACCGATGTTTTAGCCTCTATCCTGGATCTCGGTGAGACCGACTCGGAGGTTGCTGGGCCTCATAGCCTCCTGCATCCTGCCAGATGGCACATGCGGGCTCTGCAGTGGGACCTGAAGTTCCAATGGGAGCAGCATTGCGGGAATCTCACCGACCTAGTCCAGATCTCGGAGGGCACTGCGAAAGATCTGCAGTGGTGGTTGACAAACCGCGATTGGGTCAGAGGCAGACCCCTCTCCCTTCCTCCAACTAGCTCTCGCAGTGGTGATAGATGCATCACTTCTAGAAAGGGATGGTCACCTGGGAGAGGTGGAGATCAGACGTCTCTGGTCTCTGGTCTCTGGCGGAAGCCGGACTCTACATCAACTTGCTGGAGCTTCAAGCGAATCGCTTGGCACTGGAAGCCTTACCATCTCTCAAGGGAAGGCCAGTTCAGGTGTTCAGACAACACCACCGCCATGTGGTACTGCAACAAACCAGGTGGGGTGGGGTCGTGGACCCTTTGTCAGGAGGCCCTGCGCCTCTGGACTTGGCTGGAACAACAGAGCATATACCTGGTGGTTCAACACCTGGCTGGTTCCCTGAACACCATGGCGGACGAACTCAGCAGTCGGTGCCTAGCAGATCACGAATCAAAAGACACACAATTGATGGACGGAATGCAGAACAAATCAAAACATTCACCCCCAGTCAAGAGATCTGGGTTAAATCCATTGTTCTTTTGCTCACCATGCTACCCCAGTTTAGACCTGGCCATATGCAAATCAGTCTTGACCCTGTGCCTCATGGGAACAGTCCAGCCTGAGCTGCCAAGCCAGATCCTCCCTGGACCGGAAACGAGCATCCTAGGACCGGTTTCGGGGTTTCACCGCTCATCAGCCAGGATAGCTTGAATCCAGTGGCACAGTGAGCCCGGGACCCACATCTGGGCATACCCGGCTTTCTCGCCCTAAGTGCGCCGGCTATGCCCAGACCGGTCCTAGGATGCTTGTTTCCAGTCCAGGGAGGACCTAGTTTGGGCTGGACTGTTCCCATGAGGCACAGGCTGAAGACTGATTTGCATATGGCCAAGTCTAAACTGGGGTAGCATGGTGAGCAAAAGAACGATGGATTTAACCCAGATCTCTTGACTGGGGGTGAATGTTTTGATTTGTTCTGCATTCCGTCCATCAATTGTGTGTCTTTAGCAGATCACGAATGGCGTCTCAATCCGGAGGTCGCGCTAGGTCTCTTTCAGCAGTGGGGAGAGCCTTTGTTAGATCTGTTGGCCTCCGAGGAGAACGCGCAATGTCAGCAGTTTTACGCATTGGAGTTTTACAAGGCAGCTCTTGCTCAGCGATGCTTTTTGTCTCGAGTGGAGCACAGGCCTCCTGTACACCTTTCCACCCATACCACTCCTTTCCAGTGCTCAAGAAGATCAGGAGCGACCGGGTCCAAGTCATCCTTGTGGCTCCGGACTGGGCACGGAGAGTTTGGCTTCTGCAGATGAGCATCGATCCTCCAATCAGGCTGCCCCTTCGGGAGGATCTTCTGTCACAGCAGCAGAGGAGGGTCCTCCACCCGAACCGGTCTACCCTCCTTCTCCTTGTGTGGAGATTGAGCGGCGACAGTTGACAGCTTTTGACCGCCCTCCTGAAGTCTGCGCAAGTTTTTCTGGAAGCCAGGCGTCCCTCCACCAAGTTGGTATTCGCCTGCCGATGGCAGAAATTTTGTAAATATTGTACAGAATGGTCTGTTGACCTCCTGTCTCTCTCCCTTTCTGACATTCTTCTTTGCATTCCTTCTTTGGCCCAGCAGGGATCTACTCTGGGCACTCTGAAGGGTTACCTTTCGGCCCTATCTGCTTTTCTACGATACAGAGATTCTTAAAGGGGCTTACACTTTTGTTTTCCCCCTCACCATTTATTATACCCCAGTGGGACCTTAACTTGGTTCTCACCTATTTGTGTGCACCTGCACAATTGCCCCCTCCGGCTGCTTACTATCAAAACAGCCTTCTTAGTGGCAATAGCTTCTGTCAGGATGGTGCGCGTATTGCAGGCTCTATCCTCTCAGCCTCCTTACCCGACCGTCTTTCCGGACAAAGTAGTGCTCTGCACTAGAGCTTCTTTTTTGCATAAGGTGGTGACACCTTTCCATCTAGGGCAATCTGTCACCTTGCCCACCTTCTATGCTCCTCTGCATCTTTCTAAGGAAGAAGAGCATCTCCCAGTGACCCAGATTTTCTCACCAAACATCCTACTCAGAGGACCTGGTAATGAAGGCTCCAAACAGTAAGGTTAACCCAATTCTGTCCCATGCTCCTCCAGATAGGGAGTCAAAGATGATATTGTCATTGGGAAAACAAATGTTCTAATAAATTCACACTTAAGTACGTCTGGTGTAATAATCTTCAGATTGCTAGAGGCTAGTGTCCTGTCTAAAGATATGCCCTGTCAGAAATAATAAGTTGGTGCGTGAAGTGGTAAAGTTGCTTCTCTGGAAGGAGTCCTTTTTTAAGGACGAGAACCCTCACTCACCCAAGGGTGACATGCTTCATCATTGGGTCCCCTCCTCACACCCGGACTGCAAGGTCCATGGTGTGGGCTACAACTCCCAAAGTGGGAGGAGAAGAGGTGTTTTTTGATGAGCGATGGAGATAGTCTGTGAGGGACAGGGTGCATTTAGAATTTGTACTGGGTTGTGCAAGTTAATACTACTTCCAAAGGGCCAAAATCTTTTTATTCAGTAGGTCCAAAGGAGTAGGATTAAAAAAGAGGGCTGGGGTTTTCTAACAAATATTCCCCTCTTAGTGGTCAACATGTTTCTGCCCGTACGTGGACCCCAGAAGTGGTTCCAGGGCATTCATCAGGAGCTCTGATGTTTAAGTCACTCTGTGAAATGTGCTCATAAAAAATCAAAATAAATATTCTTTATACTGGCCTGTCAAGGATCGAAAAAGCCAGGTGGGTGGCCCAAATATATGGAAGGGTCCACCGTCGTTCTGAGGAAATAAAAAGTAAGGAGAGAAAACAACAAATAAACATATCTTTCTAACACAATGTTTGTTCAGTTTAAAGGGATGCACAATAATCTATATAGTGATTTAACTGTTGTCAGTTCCATTTGTTCAAGACTTCATGGTGTGCAGTCAAACTTACATCTATTCAAAAGCACTGATTCATCCTTACAGGCCTCTCCTATACTATGTGATGGATACATTACCTCCTCAAGGAGTCAGTTGTATCCACCCTCAAGACGCTAGGTACATCCAGGAACGCCCCACTGAAAAGGAATTCATGATAAGCAGTAGGACCTGGCTGGTTCTCTGGAGTCATTCATGATATTCATGATATTTATGGCATAGGTTTATCATCACCAGTCTGTGAACTACCTCATGACTATCAGCAATGTGCTTGGGGGCTACAACTAGTGCCTATCAAACAAAACTAGTTTGCTGTGGCATTAAGGTTGCCCTGCTAGCTGCCAGGTAGATAAAACGATATGCCTATCTGTCCATTGTTGTGACGTCGCAATAGAAATGAGTTGATATCATCAACAGCAGAAAAAGTCTGATACCTAAATCACCATTGGGAGTCTTCCATGATGGCAAAACAGCAGTAGTATGGGCAGTCAAGTGATCCTACCCCTCCAAAGAGATTGCAATAGCCTATTTGGGACTGTTGCCTATTAATACAGAGTGTCCCTACAGTGAGAAACTTAGTTGTCTCCCTGATAAGCATCCAGGGACGAGCATGCAGCTTGTCACTAAGACAGGGTGTGAGCTCTCTGGGTGGGGAGCAAACGGGTGCATGTTTAAGCCCTCCGTGAATTTTACAAAAAGGTATCGTGCAAAGTTACTTTCCCGGGTTAGATTAATAAACCTACGATATAAGTGCTCCCCTGCAGGCGGGTAACAAAATGTGTGGGTATTGCGCCAGGTATAAAGGGAAGGAGAAACGAGCGAGTATATCCTGCCAGTCGGGTCTTACCGGTCACAGGGTGCCTTAGTCCTTCCCGGAGTCACGGCGAGGGTGCAGCCAGCCCGTGCCGGCCGTCATTATCAACACGGGGCTGGGGTACGCCCCCAACGCGTAATACACGTTGCAGGCGCCTTGCGTGTGGATCACGAGATACGCCTGACGTCCACGGGTTCATGGGAAATGTAATATGAAGAGGAGTCCCTCTTCAAATCTACTCCACCGCAATATGCCTCACGTAGCGGACTGCTTCCAGTGATACAATGCCAAGGTAATTGAGACACAGTGTTGCCCGCAGACAGGTCGGGCGGAACACAGTGTCTATCCAACAAATGCAGACCCAAGGGGGCATGAGGCTATGGAGACCATATCCTAGAGGATCAGTTTCTAAAAACAGCATCCAATTCAGGGGCTAAATGGTTACTGTGGGTATACTATATACTAAAGGAGGACAATGCTTCCCTAATTGAACAGGTGGGCTAATCTATTCAATGCCCATGAGTTGTTTTCAAGGGCTAGTGTGGTGTCAGCGCTTGCATATTGGTTAAGATAGTCTTTGAAACATAATGGGATGGAAATAGGTGGAGTGCGGGCAGTATCAGTCCTTGAGGTCCATCCTCCTTCATGTAATGAGGACACTGCGTCTGTTGCAATAACGAGGCTCAACTAAATTCTACCCTCGTATGTTATATGAAACTACATGTTATCTCATGCTTCCAAAAAGGGGGAGGAATTAAGTAGCGAAACAGGGGCAAGACTGTTTATCAGTGTCCAAGGTATGTCGTCATTTAACCCTTGACTGTCACTCTTCAGCCTGTATATCCAGCGTTGTTCTCTATAAAAGAGAACTGACTCCAGGGTTTCCATAGTGGGTGTGTAATTAGGTTTGTCTATTATCAGCCAGGTGATATCATTCTCAGTATGGACATGCTCCAAAAAATGCCTAGTCAGTTTTGTGTTTTTCTTACACCGCAAGGAGCTGCGGTGTTCAACGACCCTTGTCCGGATCTTACGTGTTGTCATCCCAATGTAGTTTAATCTGCATGGGCATCTCAATAAGTATGTTACCCCTTCTGTGTTACAGTTTGTGTGCTTGGGAAGCTCCCATGGTGTCCGTAGGCCCAAAACAATCTGAGTTGTCGTTATTGTGTATGGGCATACTGAGCATGAACCACATGGGAAGTGTCCCGTCACCGGTGGTAGAGACCATAGTGTGTTCTGTCTCGACTGTGTCTGTTTTGTACGTGGTCTCGTGTGGACTACTATGTCTTTAATATTCTTACTGCGTTTATGTGCAAAGAGTGGTTTGTTAATATTCTTTTCTCCTGAGTTCAGTATGGGCCAGTTTTTTATCACAATTCTCTTGACTGTGTTGGTCTGATGACTGTAAGTACCTACACATACCAATCTATCGTCACTGTGTTTGGCATGTGTCTCCAAGAGGGCCTCTCTATTGTTATTTCTGGCCCGATTGGCTGCTCTCTTGATTAAATCTTCTGGATATGCTCTTTGAGATAAATTAGTTCTGAATGTTGCATGTTCTTTGAATTTTGTCACTTCAGTACAGTGCCTCCTTAATCTTAAGAATTGCCCTACTGGCAAATTATCCCTTAGTGCACGATGATGGAAGCTGTTGTAGCTCAGAAGGGAATTTCTAGACATGGACTTCGTGTAAAGTTCTGAACGAATTCCACCATCTTTGGGGTGTGGCGAAAGATCCAGGAATGGTAGGGACTCCTTACTGTACTCACAGGTGAATCTTAGATTAGGGTTCCTGGTGTTCAGCAGTCTGAGAATGCGTGGAGTGTCTGTGTTGCCTTCCCAGATCACCAAAATGTCATATATATATATACAACTCTTCCAGATTTTTAGATTCTCAGTGTATGGATTGTCTGGAGGGTGGATGCATGTTGTTTCAAAATTGTGCATATATAGATTTGCCATGCTCAGGGCAAATGTGCTCCCCATTGAAGTACCATTAGTTTGCCAATACAGGTGATCTTGGTACTGGAAAAAAATTCTCTTTCATTGCGATGGTTGCGCACTCTTATATAAACGAGGTTTGTGTTATATCTTCCCGTATTCTGGAGTCCAGTAGATCTCTAATGGTCTTCAATGTGTCGTCCTGCGGGATATTAGTATACAGAGATTCTACATCGTAAGAGACAAGTAGATGTTTGGTGGGGTCAAAAATTATGTCCGTCAGTGTATTCAGAACATGCTTGGTATCCTGGAGATAGGATGTCATCTGTGACACCAAAGGTCGCAGGAACCAATCCACAAATTGCGATAAAGTTCTCCCTGTGGCAGGATCTAGTATTTCCTAACAGGATGGCAAACAATCACATCTGACAAATGGGTCATTCAGAATATTCAGCGTGGTTATGCCCTACCCTTTCTGTTTGCATTGCCACATTTCAGAGGAGCACCTCTCCATTCTGCTGCAGGATGTGCAAGTGTTCCCCTTCAAAGGTGATGTAAAGTGGATTCTGGGCTGAGAAATCAAAGAGGGTTGTTACTATTGCTTTTTCTTTGTGCTTGTGCCGAAAAAGCCAATACTGGACCTTTGACCTCTGAATGCCTTCCTGCGGAAGGACAATTTCAAAATGATGCCCTGGATTTGAGAAACCGAA
This sequence comes from Calotriton arnoldi, assembly GCA_963921515.1. Taxonomy (NCBI): domain Eukaryota; kingdom Metazoa; phylum Chordata; class Amphibia; order Caudata; family Salamandridae; genus Calotriton; species Calotriton arnoldi. Next base: position 1,653,105 of record CAWUFW010001812.1, on the reverse strand, counting down.
TGGCGTCCTTGGTCCAGAATGATGCTTATTTTTGTATGTACCCATTCTGCAGTCCCACAGGTGGTACCTGTTCAAGGTCGGCGAAGACAATGTCCATTTTGCAGTGCTCCCCTTTGACCTCACGAGCGCCCCTCGAGTGTTCACAAGTGATAATCTTGGTCTCAGCACACCTTCGGAGATTGGGGATACCAATCTTCACTTACCTCGACGACTGCTGCTGAAGGTGGGCTCACCACTGTCAATCATAGACCATCTCCAAGTGACAGCAATCCCCCTTAACATTGAGATTCATGATCAACAAATTTAAGGTACATCTGACTCCTTTGCAAAAGCTGCTGTTCATTGACACTATCTTGGAAACGGTGCAGTCATGGCCTTCCTCCAATGCAGTAAGCCTGGGACATTTGGGCTATGTTCCTGATGATTCAGCCTTGATCTTGGGTATCACTGAGAGCCGTTGTGAGGCTTCACCAAGTGGCACATGTGTACTCTGCAATGGAATGTTCCAATGGGCTCAGCGCCAAGCAAATCTGATGGATGTCATCCAGATTTTGGAGGAGGCTGCTCAGGATCTGCAGTGGTGGTTTAGCGGTAGTTCCTTCCGGTCCACACTAAGAGCGGACGGACGTATCTGCTGGACCTGGAGGAGGAGATCAGAGAACCCTGTTTTCCAGCAAAAATCAGGCTCTATATTAATCAGTTTTGGTTGTGGGCCATTCTTCTGGTGTTGAATGCCTTTCTGCCATACATAAAGGGGAGGCTGATGCAGGTTCTCACAGACAACATCATTTCCATGTGATACTGCAGCAAGCAGGACAGAGTGGGGTCCTGAGTTCTGTGCCAGGATGCTCTATGAGCCTCTGGAGTTGGCTGGGGTGTGAAAGCATTTCCTTGATTCATGAACCACCGGGGGGGATCTTTGAGATCCTTCGAGGATGAGCTCACCTGGCGGCTTTTGGCATGTCATGAATAGATTCAACATCCCAAGGTCCCAACATGGCTAGGTCTTTTCACCATACTCAAGAATGTGAAGAGTTGAAGGTTTTGCATGTTAGAGTGTCAGTGAAGAGACTTGCTAGGAGATTCATTCTGACTAGACTGAAACACAGGACTCCGGTATTGCTTCTCCTGCGCTGATTTATGAAAAAGATCAGGAATGATTTGACGGATCTTCTATGGCAGCAGGAGGGCAGGTTTCCTTCACCCGAACCTGCCCTCCAACGTGGAAATTTAGATTTGATCTGTCCCCTGAAGTGGAGGTCATCCTTTTAACCATGTGGGGTTCCAGAAAGTCCATTAACGCCAGGGGCTGGGACAAATTTATTGTCTGGTGTTGAGTTCGAAAGACAGGCCTTTCAATGTTCTCCTGTTCATTATGTCTCTGCCCTAGCAGGGCCTTCCAGTGGCCACTCAACGGTTACTTGTCTGCACTTTTGACATTCCTACTTTCGCTAGACCAACAACCCTTGTTTACATCACCTGTTGCAATGAGATTTAATAAAGGTTTGACTCGTGTTCCCTCTGAAGCTGTTCTGATGCCATATTTGTGCCTTAACTATGTCTTGATGTTTCTCATGTGTACACCCTTCGAGCTGATACACAGCTGCTCATTGAATCGCCTGACTCTGAAGACTTCTTCGTCATTGTGATCACTTCAGCTTGTCATATGAGTAAACTTCAGGCACTGTCAGTGCAACCGGCCCACCACCTTTTTTCCAGACAAAGTGGTGCTGAGGACTAAGACAGACTTCTTGCCTAAAATCGTGACACCTTTCCACACTGCGCAATCCATCACACTGTTGGCTTTCTTTGCCCCTCATCACCCCTAGAAAGAGGAGGAGAGGCTTCTTAAACTGAATCCAAAAAGGGCTTTAAACATTTATGGTGATCGTACCAAGGACCACTGAATGGACTATTAGCATTTTGTGGGGTTCTCTGCGGTGAAGAAAGGCAAGGTGGTCCACAAGATAGCTCTATCGAGGTTGATTGTCCTCTACATTAAAATCTGCAACGCACTAGCCAAGAAGCAGTTTCTGGATTGGAGAGCCTATTCCACCAGGGCCAAGGCTCCTACCACTGCATGAGCACGACTAGTGTTTGTCCTTGATATCTGTGAGGCTGCAATGTGGCTGTAGGTGCACAAGTTCACAAAGCTCTACTGCCTTGACAACCTGGTCTGACGGAAAGGAGATTTTACCCATTCAGTCCAGCAGGACTGTTTTGTCTGAGTTCACTCCACAGACCCTTCATCTTTGGGGATGTACAGCTTTTGGTGTCTGTTCTAGATGAGGAATCTGCGGTAAGAAGTATCCATCAGAAGAACAAGTTACTTACCTTCGGTAACGCTCTTTCTGGTTGATACCTTATTCAGTGCCACTGGAAGTTTGCAGCTGAGGAAGACCAAGTTATGCGGCATGAAAAAGCAACCTATCTGGTGTAATGCAGCCCATTTTGCAAATGGAATATGTCCTTATTTTGTCATTTGTATACACACTAACACTGTCTGAGGAAAGGTTTCACCTCATTAGCACCAGCTTAACACCGAAATACATAATAATCAACAGAAAATGGACCCTTCAACTTTCAGGTCATGGCAGCACATGACTTCATGCTTTTTGTAACTTTTTATCTTTTTGAGCTAGACACAAATGTTTCCATTTTTGCTAAAATCTGCAGATTATGCCGCAGGTGATGGATTATGTAGAAAATATGGCAAATCCATAATTATGCAGAAGTTGTAGCAACCAAAGAATCCTCAACACCCCTTCCTCCTCCGCATTCTGTGGAATGGCTTCTATATAACATCTAAAAAAACATCTAAAAAGGTCCCAACAATAGTTTCATGCTCTCATCTGCAGGTTCAGAATGAGTCTAGCAAGAAATCTGTCCGCATGCAAGGTGATGCTTTTATGCGGCTCCACTCAATCACTTCCAGGACAGTACAAAAGCAGCACAGAGCTGCAAAGTACCCCTTGGCGGTTCACAGGAGCATTGCTGAGAGTTTTTCCAAATCTAGTCTGACGCCTAGGTGTAGTATTCCAAGTTGACGAATCTGCGTTCCGAGTATCCACCAGAAAGAGCTTTACATAAGGTAGGTAACTAGTTTTTTAGGCTCATTCCTGTATCCAGGTGAGGGCGACCCTAATGCTACTGATGTGCGTCCTCCACGTAAACTATGCCAGGTGGCACAACAAAGCCCTGCAGAGGAACTCTTGAGCATGTGTATCAGTCCTCCAATCAGGCTACCACTGCAGGAGTACCTCCTGCCTCAGCAGCAGCACTGTCCTCCATTTCCTTTTATCTGCTCCCTCAGATGGTAGATGTCAACCTCTCCACCAGATGCCCCTCTATGAAATACATTTATGCAGGACACTGGACAGATTGTAGCCTGATGTCTTTGGCCACTGAACCCATACTGACAAAATTGGCGGACATCCTTTTGTTCTGGTCTTTGAGCCTTGCAGTGGGCACTTTAAAATGTTTTGTTGTCCCTTTCATCCTTTCTAAGTTGCCAGACAAACTGTCTTTTTCCAAATCACCTGTTGTAATGAGATTTATTAAAGGTTTGATACTCAAGTTGTTTCAAGCCTATGCAACGCTACTCTCTCAGACTTATAAACTTGAAGGCTGTCTTCCTCTTTGTGATTATGGCAACTTGTTGCGTGAGTGCGCTCCAGGCACTGTCAGTACAACAGCCCTACACCATTTTTTCCAGGCAAATTGCTGCTGAAGACTCTGACAGCTTTATTACCAAAAGTTGTAATTCCCTTCCATGTTGGGCAGTACATCACTCAAAATTATTCTGTGACTTTATTCATGCCCTGAAGAAGTTCAAAAGAATGAAACGCATTGGCTGTATTTGTTCTTACAAAAACAGAAATTGTGGCTCTTCACTGTCGATTGGTAGCTGGGTTCTTCCTGCAGCCTACTTAGCAGTTATTAAATGTCCATAAGGTTTAGCACCAAGAGGCTCCTTGATACTGTGGATAGTGCTTTATAAAAAACACAAATAACATTTTGGTATGACAAATACATACCATCATATAACAAACGCGTAACACAATTGCAAACAAATTGGCAGTAGTAAATACAATGAAAGGGGAGAGAGTTGGGCATAACAAGGCATGGTCAGCCTTGCAAGTTTGGAAACAACCACAAAATTGTCCGTTTGTGGCCATTCCTAAACTAAAATATTGTGCATAAAACCTTGTAGAGCTACTATGGCCAGCTTGAATCTGATAGAAATATACAGGTGACCAAGTGAGACCTACAAAAGGCTAGTCTATATGCTGAAATGTTAAAGAACTATTTCTGTGTTAATCTACTGTATTCTGCACTAATTGAACTATGCTAGCCTGGTCCAGTGGAAGTTTTTATTCTGGGATGTTTCCTTCTTGAAGTTGTGGGGACACAAAATCATTTACAAGTCACTTAGCATCTTAGTCTGGGCTGAAGATTTTTAAATATACCCAGATATATGACCCAGATATATAGACCTTTACAGACACAAAGTTATGCATTTCAGACTCTTGATGAAGACTACTGCGTGGTGGATGAGAGAAGTTGGACATCATTAACTAATGGCAGCTCCTTCTCACTCTGCTCGAAACAGAGCAACAAAATATCAGTATGTTTGGGTTGAGTTTCACCTATCATTTTCTCCATCTGTTCTGGTTATATTTGAGTATATAATTTTTTTTTTTGTATATCTTTTTATTAAACAAGCTCAAGTTGAATACATACTTTTGCAATTGAATCCGCATGTCAATGCCATTGTCAAGTTTGTGGAACATTCGTTAGATACATAAACCTTTTGAAAGTTCACCATAGGGTTTGAGTTGAGCACCAACAGTACCCATATGTGGGGCAGAAGAAATCAACTATACATCCGCTCTGGTCTTTTACTTTCATGAGCCTTTCAAATCCCTCTGTAGGTGCGCCAAGGGGTCCAGATCTTCTCCCATTTCTTAATGCAACCCCTACTTTTATATACAGTTTCTTCCGCACACTGGCACCAGTCTAAATCTTTTTCCCACTCCCCCGCTGATTGTGGCAGGGGAACGCCCCACAATCTGGCGATGTTACGCTTTGCTACGCCCGCAGCCAATGTCAACCAAATATTCATATGCTTGGATCTTTCAGCGTCTCCCTTAATCAGTAGGAGCAACTCCCTCGCATCCAGCGTAACCTCAACACTCGCTACTTCCGCCATTATCTCCGTAATCTCACACCAAAAGGTCACGATCTTGGGACATTCCCATAGAATATGGAAGAAAGAACCTTCCTGCTGACAACCCCTGGCGCAAAGCGGTGTCCGCGCCCTTCCCCATTTAAACAGCTTGGTGCGTGGATAATATGTACGGTGTAGCACTTTTAACTGCACCAGCCGGAATCTGGACCGTATCGCTATTTCTCGAGGGCCTTGGAGTGCCTCCGTCCACTCTTCGTCGTCTATATTGTCCACATCTTCCACCCAGGCTGCTCGGAGGGCTATCAAAGGGTCTGGCTTATTATTTATACGTTTTTGATAAACTGTCGATGTGGCTTTCTCAGGAATAGGGTCCGCTAGAAGTCTGTCTTCTAAGGGGGAGAGGTCTGGGATAGTCTCACCTCGCTGCGCAAGGCGTGCATGAGTCTCAGATATGAGTATCTTTGAGTCTATATATATATATATATGGGGAAACCAAAAGTCCTTGAAGCGCCCACTTAACAGCAACTTAGCAGGTACGGACCACACGGAGAGATTCCAATAAGTGCTTTATTTCGGTGATTGATTCATTCCATAACAATCTTTCTTATGGCAAGTGCCCAGCATTACGCGTTTCGCCTGCGTCTCCAGCAAGCTTGATCACACGACGCGCTGGACCAAGTACAAAGTATTTAAAGTGACACAGTGCAAAAACAACTCCTCCCTCCCAATAAAAACAGAAGACATACTATAAGTTATTTAAGACATAGTAGACCAATAGAAACAATGTAGCAGGAAACAATACCTTCTATCATAGGTAACTAAATGTTCAACCAGTGTTGAATGAACCTTAAAATGGTACACAATAATACATATAAAAGATAAGGTAAGATCCCGCATACCTAAACACATATAAAAGTACGTAACAGATTAGGCTGGAGAAGAAAAAATTGAATTCTAAAGTGCATGTGCTAAAAGTTTAAAAGTTAATAATTATACTTACACAGTATAATACCGACTATTAAAAACCATAGTCAACTACATACTGTGGGTCAAAGAGAACGAGCAATGACTGTTTCAATGTACCTAAAGTGCAAGTGCAAAATAAACAATCCAGAAATATAAACAATTTCCAACAATATAGTTCTTCATCAAATATGACCACTATTCAAGTAATCAGAATAAAGTGCCAGTGCACTTATAAGAACTAGATATTAAATATTAAAATGGGAATGATAGGGATAACAAATATTCTATATATCTCACCATCATTAGAAACATACAGTACAGAATAGTAGTATTATGTCCAATACTAAGAAAAGATAAAATAAAAAATAATAAATAAGAAATGTATCATGAATTACCACACGTGTCAAAAATCTAACTATTGAGCCAGTAAAAGATAAATGGAGAACAATGGAGTAGTTAGAATGTAATTAAAACCCATCTCAAAACCGGCATAAGACTACGTAAAACCCAGTAAAACGAAGTAAAACCTAGCTAAAACCCATAAAATGGATAAAAACCAGGAGAAACCAAGTACACTAGGCCGAACGAGTCCCACTACCAAGTCCAAAAACAGGCCTAATAACCACATCTCCAACAACAAAAACTCAATAACATAAACTCGACACTAAGGCTAAAAAATATATATATATAACAATAAATACCTCAGCCTATTAATGAGAAATGTACTTTACAGAAAATTATACAAATCCTCTCCTGTATTTAAACCATTTGGCATCTTAGTGTCGAGAATTAAAATGTACTGAGATTCTAACTGGCGCAGTTTCCTTTCACGATTACCACCCCTAGGTAATTTTGGTACAGCATCAATAACATAATACTTCAAATCATTTAAATTGTTATCATGCACAAGTTTGAAATGCCGAGCAACAGGGTAACCAGGCTCTGAGTTCACTATTGCTCGTAAATGCTGAAGTATACGGACGTATACTTGCAGCTTGGTGCTGCCTACATATTTAAGCTGACATGAACATTGTAATATATATCTCAAAAAGGATGGCAGCATATGTCCCACAGCTGATGAAATGTGTTGTCCTTACATGTAATGCATTATATACTGTGGTCACACTGTGCTTCCACCCTCCACAAGTGTGGTGCAGCATTGTAGAAACAGCCCACCAAATATGTACACAGAAAGCAATAACACATGATAAACCATGGGTCTTGATGGATTAATCTGTATAACAGCTAAAATACAGCCGCCATCTGAGGCACTAGGTGTATAATGTCAAAGAACGCAGTTCTTCAGCTTTGGATCTTTCATGCATTCTTGAATGCTTGAATCATTCCAGTCGCCACGATGGAAATCCTCTGTAACTTCAAATATAGCCGTAAACCTTGTTAAAATGTCCAAATACCTCAACAACAGTGTTGGTTTAGTAGCACATCCATTTTTTTAATCAACTCAAACTTTAGCCAGTGAGATGGAAGTGCTGAGCTCTTCTATTACCCTTCAGAGGCCACAGCTGCTTAGATTTCTTCCACATGTCTTGTGTGAGGGAGTCCTGAGAAGAGCTCTGCCCTATCCTCTCTGTGATGTGACCTTATACTGATACTTTCATAGTCTTCCCTGGACTGGAACCAGCCGTGTCTTCATCTTTCAGACTACTGTAAGTTGCATTTGGGGTAATTCTGTGGAAAAGTCACCACTTTCCTGGACAGTGAGACCCTTTGTCAAATGTCACCAGCTGCCATGACTGACCGAGCAAAGAGATCTTTCTTTAAATCCTGCTCTTTCTGTGGTCAGATGATCTAAACTAGTGATGCACATGAGCAGGGTATTAATTGCCTTCGTCCAGTGCACAAGGATTCATGCGGCAACATCTATAAAAACCTTTACATCAAAGATGCTGAAGGCTTGGATAGAATGTTGCGTTATACTTGATAGAGGAAAAGAAATAGCACCCTCCAGTGGAGATGCACTCTCCTTTGGGGACGATTTTGTGAAAAGTGCTCCACCAAGCACTTCCATGAAAGCGGCACCAGAAAGGAAACATGGAGTTTCCTGATCTGGACTTACTAACCTGCTGCTGTGCCCAGCTCCTCAAAGGAAAAGACGGCTCTCTTGAAGCCTGGACTGACCTTCTGTCTTCACAGTCAATCACACAGCTATCCTCACTGACAACAATGAAACCTCCATCATTGACGACATCGCATTTGAAACCTATGGGTCAAGCTTTATTGATAGCCTTGAAGAGATCCTCATCAACAACCCTGTCGTTGACTAAGCACTCTTCGACGAGTGCCCCTTCAGTAACAAATCCATTGTCAACCACTCCAAGGATGTCTCTTTGGACCATTTACATTAAACCTCCCTTTACAGTTGATGTGGAGTCTACAGCTGATGCCTACTACCTGATCAGCTACAGCCTCGACGACAACCATATTGATGACCAAATTATCTGCTCCAGTCTCCTTTTCACCAATGAAACTGACTGTAAATTTGCCTACCCAGATTCTGGAATCTGAACTGGAACCAGATCCCCGTGATTAGGACATCACCTCAGACACTATGTACAGCTGTGCGCAGTTATAGGTGAGTTTTGAGGAAGACTTTTTGGAAGAAGAGAAAGGCCTGTTGCGTTCATGGTGACATTGCAGCAGATGATGGACACTCTTCAAAGGTTGCTTCCTTGATAGGCTAATGCCAACAGTCCGCCCCGGGTGGCTATCTGTCCCTCTACCACCACTACAATGAGTGCCCACACTCCCTACATCTTCTCCACTACCTTTGCTGCCTTTGTTACCAGAGACATCTTCCAGGGAAATGTCTCTGCCTCTAGTCTCACCAGCAGTTAAGTACATGTGGAGCAAGAGTGCTCTGTTTCCGACCAGTACTCAGACTTGGAGGAAGAGCATTACCTCCCACTGGGAATGCAGAATGGGATGATTACACCTTACCCAAGGAAGGAAACAAATTTCCTGTTTACCCAGATTCCCCTACGGACAACATATGCTACTTTCATGCTTTGATGGAAAAGGCAACTAAAAGATCCAGTCTCCCAATACTTCAGTAGAATGATGTGTCCTCTACGATTTCAAGGAACAACAATGTAAAGCCACATAGTTGATTCCCATACTAGACTTTGCATGGTCAAATGGACTTACACTGATCTGTCTCTGTGTTGACTGGTCCAGCAACTGTGCCACGCTTGGAGAAGAAATACAGGGCCCTAGATTCAGCCCCAGCCTGTCTTACAGATAGTCTACAACCAGACTCTGTCATTGTGTCATCGTCAAAGAACCCTACCACACCATCGTTGCCACTTCCTGGCAGAGACAGCCGTAGGGTTAGTTCCATGGCAGCATTCTTGATCAAAGCTGCAGATGCTGTAGCAATTTTGGAACTCTGCAACCATCATATGTGACTTCCTCCATATGTATCCTAGACATGGCAATGGATGTATGCAACACAGACTCTGCCAGCTAGCAGGAGCAGTGTAATAATGTAAAATAAAAAGGCCATGGTAGCCGTAGAGTAGATTGTAGAAGATGGTTTATTAAGATTTAGTTGCGAGTGAAGATGGTAAGTTTCATGTAAGTAAATAAGCATATGGAAGATAGGCGGATTAGACCCACCAGGAGCAGCCTCCCTGCTGCTCAACCTGCACACTCCAACTGACACTCAGCACATCACCAGGCCTTCATGCATTCTGTGACATCACCAAGCATTCAGCATTCCACTCATCACCAAGCACTCACCCTGGCTGAGCAGTAGGGAAGGTGAGCTAAGGAAAAGGTATGACAACCCTTAAGTCACAACAAGCAGCTATTGTAAGAAGGCAAGGATGGCTAAGGTTTAAAGCCCAAAATTACATGCCCAGATCCTGGACATGCCCTTTGGTGAGCTTATATTGTTTGTGAAGCGCACAGACTACACCCATCAAAACAGATGCAGAATTCCTTGGGGCGATACAGTCTAGCCAACCTGGTTCTACTTTTCATGTCTCAAGAGACTCCAGAGCATACAAGGGAGGTTTCAATCAATATGGAAGCTAAGGGTGATTTTCTTGCCACCCCCAAGCATGCTGGATATGACCAGGGCAACACCAACCAAAGTCAAAGCTATAGCAGATCTCTTGGATGGAGAAAGGGCACCACCCAGTCTTGCTACCAGGACAACCAAAAGAGACCTTGACTCTTCACAGCCGTAACCCCACTCCACCTTTCCCCAACCCCCTACAGCGCTGGCGTCCATCCAGCCCACTGCCTCCAGTTCATCAGATCTAGGGAATAATTTCCTTTTTTGCACTCGCTTGGGAGACCATAACATTAGACAGATGTGTTTAGTAGATTGTAAAGTATGGATACACCTAGAGTTTGTACAGAAGCTGCCTGTATGCCAACCCAGGAAGGAACATCATCTTTGCTTGAGTGAGCTACAACAGGAAATTCTCCTTCCCCTAAATGTAGCAACGTCCCAAGATCCACAGAAATCAGGGATTCTACTCCAGGTTAGTCTTGATGACAAAGAAAACTGACTGAAGCTTAGGAGCCACAGCATTCCAATACAATGATGAGACAAGCAAGAGGTTTTTACAGAGACTTACAGTAGATCACATTACAATGACTTAAATAACAAGTATAGGATACCACGCATCTCCTTCCCAATAAGTCATGAAAACTATAGTACAAAATAAAGAAACATACAGGAGAAAAATCACTGAAAAAGAACTTAAGAATACCGAAGTTAAGAGTTCGTACAACAGAACCTGAGATCCCTACTACTGAACATTATCTTCTATTTCCACTCTCAATGACCACGCCTTGACTCTTTTCACAGGAGTTTGCATCCCTTTCCTTACAAGCATACGAAGAAGCATTAGAAAGTTTGGCAACTCTGTTTAAATTCCACACTCTGTGATCTTTAGTCCTAATGGCATTCTTAAACACTTTAATAACCTTCATAGGCCTCAAGAACTTTGAACCTTGAGCATTGGATCCCCTGCGAGGATTACGGATTTTGACCATATTCCCAACCCTCACAACCGTTTCCTTCACGGCCTTCCTCATGTCAAACCATTTTTTGTTCATACACATTTTTTTTTTACCTCTTTCTCAATTCTTTCTTTGTCCTCCTTCTCAAACCTTAAACTTTGTGATTTGTTTTTACTATCCAAGACGGACACAACATGGTACAAGCCTTTCTCTTACGAAATTGCTCAAAAGGGGTTCTCCCAGTCATGGAATGTGGAGATAGTCTGTAACTCTTCACCTTGTTCTGGACTTCAACGTAGCAACACTTTTGATTTGACAAAGCTCTTTGAATGGTTTCCTTGAGTACTCGTTTAAACCTTTCAACTATACCATTTGTTTCTGGGTGGTAAAGGGCAGATTTTTTGTGTCTAATACCCCTGTCCTCCAACAATTTGCACATTTCTTTCGAGACAAATTGAACTCCATTGTCAGACAGCAAGGTTGAGGGAAAACCTTCTTTTTCAAATATGCTGTCAAGAAATGTTATGACATCTCTGGTTTCCACAGAGTTGGTAATTTTGACTTCAGGCCACCTAGAATATACATCTGAAAGAGACACGTTAGTGACAGATTCCTTACTTAGAATATCCCCAGGTGTCAGGCTGGATCCGGAAAGTTTTGCGTAGCAGTACCCTTGCGCGTCGGTAGGCGGCGTCGTGCGGCTCCGCGTCCGTCGTCGGGATCGCCGAATGATGTCGCGGGCAGTACTTAGACGCCGCCCTGCGCGCTGGCGTCAGTTCTTTCTTTTCCCGCGCCAGTAAGCGCAGATCCGGGAAGAGCAGTGCCCTAGTCATTTTTTGACTAAGTTTTTTTGTGATTTTTATCACAGTTTTTTCTCGAGTCGTTCGACTCCGACGGTGTCAGTAGGGATGCCAGGCTTCAAGCCATGCGACGCCTGTGGTCGGATGATGTCGATCACGGACCCGCATCGCGACTGTCTCTACTGCCTCGGACGCGACCACGACTCCAAGTCGTGCCCCGACTGCCGGGCCTTGCATCCGAAGGCTTTGCGAGAGCGGTCTCAAAAGCTCCTCGAGGTCCGGCAGTCTGCTCCGCGCCAAACCAAGCCCCGGTCACGTGAGAGGTCGAGGGGCCGGTCGCGGAGTCCTCATCGGTCGTCGGGGTCCAAGTCTTCGCACTCCTCCGGTAAGTCGAAGCACAAGAAGTCAAAGAAGCGTCATCGCTCGACGACTTCCCCTCGCCGGTCTCGCGACTCGGCTGAGGGTCCCGTCGGCACCGTCCCCGCGGCTCCGGGAGTGCCTGTGGAGCCGCTGCCGCATTACCCGCCTTATCCGGGTTCGGCGGCGACTCCGGCCGAAATACAGGAGTTCCTGTCGGCCATGGCCCGCCTCTTCGGGCCTCAAGGTCCCCCCGGTGCGCCTTCGAGCCCCGTGGGCCCTGATGGGGTTCCTACGGCGCCGCCGGCGACTCCGGTCCCGGCGACGCCAGCCTCGGTCCCGGCCCCGACCCCGGCTCCGGTGTTGCCACAACCCCCATCGACGCTGGTTGACCTGACGACACCTCCACCGGCGCCGATGTCACCGGTGCCGTTCCCGACGCCGCCCGGGGCTCCGGGCGGCGCCGTACCCCGGTTCTCTCCGGATCTGGACCGACGTCGCTCGACGCCGGCTCCGGCGCCGATGAGACCTTGGGTCCCACATGTCCCTCCTCCTTACTTTGAACCTGTATTGGAGGACGAAGAGGACTGGGAGGGGTCTGAGGACCCTCTCACTGCCCAATGTGAGTTAGACCAGGACTGGGCTGAGGAACTTGGGGATGCCAGTGGTCTGGACACCTCCCCTGACACTGGCATGCTGTCTCCTCCTTCCGTGGCAACGGAGGAGGGAGCAAACTTTGCAACGGTGTTGCGTAGGGCCGCTGAGGCCTTACACCTCCAGTTACCTACAGTGGCTGTCAGGACTAACATCCTGACGGAAGTGCTTCAGCCGGCGGCTACCTCCTCGGAGCCACTGCTGCCGTTCAACGAGGCACTTTCTGACGTTCTTTTGGGCACCTGGTCCAAGCCCACCACAGGGGCTCCTGTGGATAGGAACGTAGCCCGACGCCATCGCCCTGCTCCGGGCGACCCCGTGTTTCTCTCCCAACACCCCACCCCTGAGAGCTTGGTTGTCCAAGCCTCTGCTTCCCAAAGCGCCTTCCCTACCGCTCCCCCGGATATGGAATCCAAAAAACTGGATCAATTTGGGAAGAAGGTTTTTTCTTCCTCCAGTGCTGGCTTGCGGTCTGTCAACACCACTTGCCTCTTGGGCCGATATTCCCACTCCTTGTGGGATTCGGTGGTGCAGATTCTGCCCCAGTGTCCTGAGGAGGTCCAGGCACTGCTTTCCCGCGCCATTGCGGAAGGAAGGGATGCGGCAAAGTATACCATCAGATGTGGCCTAGATACCGCCGACTCGCTAGGCAGATCGCTTGCGACGACAGTGGCGCTGCGCTGTCACGCCTGGCTGAGAACCACTGGTTTCTCGGGCGATGTCCAAAACAATCTTATGGACATGCCCTTTGATGGTGTCGGCCTTTTTGGGAACAAGGCAGACCATGCGCTGGAGCGTTTTAAGGACTCACGGGCTACAGCCAAGTCCCTGGGCCTTTCTGCTGTGCGCCCTCCGCAACAGTCTGCTTTTCGAGGGGCGCCCAGTCACGTCCGCTGCCCAGCCACCGGCCCGCGCAGCAGGCGTCTTCGCGTGGCCGAGGACGTGCGGGTCAGGCCACCACCCCCGCCCCGTCCGCGGCCTCCAAACCCTCATAGTCCTTCCTTTCAGGTCCACAGCACGCCAGTAGGGGGCTGGGTCCGCCATCACCTTCACCACTGGCGTGCCATCACCTCGGACAGGTGGGTCTTGGACATTGTCCGAAGGGGCTACTCCCTCCCCTTCGTGACCACCCCCCCCAGCCATGCCACCTCAATACCACCGCATGTCAGGGGATCACTTGGTGCTTCTTCAGAAGGAAGTTGCGGCCCTCTTGGCCAAGGGGGCCATCGAACGCGTTTCGACCCCAGAAGTAGGGCGTGGTTGTTACTCCCACTACTTTCTGGTGCCCAAAAAGGACAAGGAGGACATGCGTCCTATCTTGGACCTCCGGAACGTCAATCGCTTCCTCCGGAAGGAGAAGTTCAAGATGCTCACCCTAGCTCAGGTCTTGACTGCTCTCGACCCTGGAGACTGGATGGTAGCGTTGGACGCATTTTTTCACATCCCCGTCCTGCCGGCCCACCGGCGTTACCTGCGGTTCACGGTAGGCCTCGAGCATTTTCAGTTCACCGTGCTCCCCTTTGGCCTTACTAGCGCCCCTCGGGTGTTCACGAAAGTGATGGCGGTGGTCGCAGCTCATCTGTGCCGGGCAGGGGTTCCAGTCTTCCCCTACCTCGCGACTGGCTGCTGAAGGCAGGCTCGTCCCAGGCAGTCGTCTCCCACCTCCAGACTACAGCCGAACTCCTGCACTCGCTGGGGTTCTCCATCAACGTGCCGAAGTCGCACCTGATTCCTTCTCCACAGCTCCTTTTCATCGGAGCAGTTCTGGACACGACGCAGTTTCGGGTCTATCCTCCCGAGCGGCGAGTCCGGGATATTCAGGCTATGATTCCGATCTTTCGGCCTCTATCCTGGGTTTCGGTACGGATGACCCTGAGGCTGCTGGGCCTCATGGCCTCCTGCATCCTGCTGGTCGATCATGCCAGATGGCATATGCGGGCTCTGCAGTGGGACCTGAAGTTCCAGTGGGCGCAGCACCAGGGCAACCTGTCCGATCACGTCCAGATCTCGGAGGGGACTGCAAAACAGTTGCAGTGGTGGCTCTCGAACCGGCAATGGGTCATGGGCAGATCCCTCTCCCTTCCCCAGCCAGAGCACACAGTTGTGACGGACGCGTCCCTTCTGGGATGGGGGGTCACATGGGAGAGCGGAGATCAGAGGCCTCTGGTCTCCGGCGGAGTCCCGGCTCCATATCAACCTTCTGGAGCTCCGGGCGATGCGACTTGCACTCAAGGCATTCCTTCCCTCTGTCAAAGGGAAGGTAGTGCAGGTGTTCACAGACAACACCACCGCCATGTGGTACTGCAACAAACAGGGCGGGGTGGGGTCGTGGACCCTATGTCAGGAGGCTCTGCGCCTCTGGACATGGCTGGAACATCAGGGCATATTCCTGATGGTTCAACACCTGGCAGGTTCCCTGAACGCCAGGGCGGACGAACTCAGCTGCAGGTGCATGATGGATCACGAATGGCGTCTTCACTCTGAAGTGGCGCAAGGACTCTTTCTACAGTGGGGAAAGCCTTGGTTAGATCTATTCGCCACCGAAGAGAACGCGCAATGTCAGTTCTGCGCCTTGGACTTTCCAAGGCGGCAGTCGCTCGGCGACGCTTTTCGTCGCGAGTGGAGTTGCGGTCTGTTGTACGCCTTTCCGCCTATACCACTTCTACCCAGAGTGTTGAAGAAGATTCGGCGCGACCGGGCCCAAGTCATTCTTGTGGCACCGGACTGGGCTCGAAGAGTTTGGTATCCCGAGCTACTCAGTATGAGCGTCGATCCCCCGATCCGTCTGCCTTTTCGGGAGGATCTTCTGTCGCAGCGGCAGGGGACGGTCCTCCACCGAACCTGTCCAGTCTTCACCTGCTTGCGTGGAGATTGAGCGGCGGCAGTTGATTCCTTTCGACTTGCCTCCCGAAGTTTGTGATGTGATTCTGGCAGCCAGGCGTCCCTCCACTAAGGTGGTATACGCCTGCAGGTGGAACAAGTTTGTGGCATGGTGCACAGCAAAGGCTGTGAATCCCCTTTCTGCCCCTCTTTCTGAGGTTCTTCTGTTCCTTCTTTCTCTGGCCCAGCAGGGTTCTGCCCTGGGTACCATCAAGGGCTATCTTTGTGCAATCTCGGCCTTCCTCAGGCTTCCTGATCAGCCCTCCCTTTTCAAGTCCCCTGTTAACAGATTCCTAAAAGGCATTACACACCTCTTCCCTCCTGTTCCGTTTGTAATGCCTCAGTGGGACTTGAACTTGGTTCTTACCTTTCTCATGTGCGCTCCCTTTGAGCCTCTGCATAACTGTCCTCTTCGTCTTCTAACTCTGAAGACAGCCTTTCTGGCGGCTATCACCTCCGCTCGGCGGGTGAGTGAGCTCCAGGCTCTTTCTTGCAAGCCCCCCTTTCTGTCTGTCCATCCAGACAAGGTTGTTCTTAGGACGCGTCCGTCCTTCTTGCCAAAGGTGGTTACTGCTTTCCACATTGGGCAGACCATCACTTTGCCCACCTTCTTTCCGCCTCCGCATCCTTCTAGAGAGGCTCCACCGTCTGGACCCAAAACATGCGATTTCTTTTTATCTGAACCGCACACAACAGTTCCGGGTGGATGACCAGCTCTTTGTTGGCTACGTGGGCGCCAAAAAAGGTCGGGCGGTACACAAACGGACCATCTCCCGCTGGGTCGTCTTGTGTATCAAGGCCTGTTATTCTTTGGCTAAAAAGGAGCCCCCTGTTGGGTTGCGTGCCCATTCCACTAGGGCGACAGCCGCCACCACGGCTTTAGGACGTGGTGTCCCTTTGCAGGACATTTGTCAGGCAGCTACGTGGGCCTCGCTGCACACGTTTACCAAGCATTACTGCCCTGACAGCCAAGTCCGGAGAGACGGCTTCTTTGGCCGTTCTGTTCTCCGAGACTTCCTTGTCTGATCTTTGTTCGCAGACCCACCACCGGGGTTGGTATTGCTGGGGTATCTATTCTAAGGTAAGGAATCTGTCACTAACATGTCTCTTTCAGATGCACAAGTTACTAACTTGTGTAACGATATATCTGTAAGAGACAGTGACAGATTCCTTACCGCCCCACCCATCCTCCCCGTTCTGCGAACTGATTTCTAGGGTTAAGGACATCCCTTTCAGGGCCCTAATATTTTTTCAGACACCAATGTCAGCTTCTTGCATGGCTCTGCGTTCCTGGCGCGGAAAGTCGTGTACAGAACTGACGTCAGCGCGCAGGGGCGGCGTCTAAGTACTGCCCGCGACGTCATTCCGGCGATCCCGACGACGGACGTGGAGCCGCACGACGCCGCCTACCGACGCGCAAGGGTACTGCTACGCAAAACTTTCCGGATCCAGCCTGACGCCTGGGGATATTCTAAGGTAAGGAATCTGTCACTAACTGCTGTCTCTTACAGATATATCGTTACACAAGTTAGTAACTTGTGCATCTAGGAGCACAATCACATATTTTTCTACACTGGTGTGTTTAATGGGACCCAGGATGTCGATAACTACTTCCTCCCAAGCCTCTTTGGGAAGACGCCTTAAAGTCATGGGTTGTACTCTGGGTTTCCAGACTTTGTCACACTTACTACATTCTACACATTCTCACACACACTTGTCCATCCCAGGCCACCTGTATGCTTGCCTAAGCTTCTCCTTAGTTTTCAAAATGACCGGATGACCCTCATGGGCGAAATCAACGAATTGTATCCTCAGGTTGTTTGAGGAATCAATCTGGTACCCCTCATCAAAAGACCGTTTTGGCATGCTAACTCAACTTTTACTCGAAAGAAACCGCTGAGGGTTTCATCCACCTGGGCGCATTTGTTCCAACTCCCTGCAATGCCATCAAGTACAGCTTGAAGCGTAACATCTTTTACGAGTTCACCTACCCATTCATCCTCCTTGATTTCGCTTTCATTGACAAGACAGAATAATCATCAAAATCACACAACTCATCTTCTTGTTCCTCATCTTTAGAGTTCTTCAATTAAGCGTGAACAACAATCGGCTAGATTATTCTTCGCACCGGGAACATACACTACATGAAACTGAAATTTTTGGAGAGCCACCACCCATTTCCTAATTCTAGATGAAATGTTGTCTAGACCTTTCCTTTCAAAAATCTCCCTCAACGGCTTGTGATCAGATTTAACTGTAAATTCGCAACCCCACAAGAATTTGCAAAGTTTCCTTATCGCCCAGAATATGCCTAACGCCTCTTTATTTTATTTAATTTTTTTTTTTTTTTTTGAGGTTTTATAGAGCGCGAACATGACCCGTTAGGGTATCGGAGCGCTTTACAGGGATAAACCCATTACGTACTCCATTAGGCATAGGCAAAAAGCAAGGAATGGGGGTTAGGGAATTGAACACAATAGGACAACAGCCAGAGTTATAAACAATAATCCGTACAGAACCAAAGTCAGTGAGCGACATGTAAGCGATAAAACGGGAAAAACCAGCAATTGAATACAGGGGGACAAAAGATAGCAAAAGGCAGAGAGAACCGGCAGAACATTTGAAGGAGTGAGAATTGGTACACAGAGTGCCAAGCAGTACAGGAGATTATGCACAGAAACAAAAGTCATGATAAAAGGCGGAATGTGCGATCAACGAGAGTTATTGGAGGAATTTGCTCATTAGAAAGGTTTTAGCTTCCTTTTTGAAGATTGACAGAGAAGGTATTCTTCTGATGGAGGGTGGTAGCGAGTTCCAGATTCTTGGGGCAGCCCCAGAGAACGCTCGGTTATAAGTTTTTTTCCTTGCGGAAGCGGGGTGGCTGGAGCACGAGGTCTCTGGCGGACTGGGAGTTTCTGAGTTTCCCAGATACCACAATTTTCTGGGCGTGGTATGCCGGGGAGTTCGTATACAGGGCTTTGTGTGTGATGCAGGCCAGCTTGAGCTGGATTCTGGCCTCGAGAGGAAGCCAGTTCAAGGCCTTCAGATGTGGTGAAATGTGGTCAAATTTTCTTGAGCCAGGTAAGAGTCTAGCTGCTGCGTTGAGGCAAGCTTTTAGAGGGGCCATGGAAGTCTTTGGGAGGCCAGATAGGGTAGAGCAGCCGTATTCAATTCTGGAGATAACTAACGCCTGAACTGCGGTTTTTAGGTCGGCAGTTTCAAGGAAGGGTTTTAGTTTTCTTTAGTAGCTCTGATGGAACAGGCCGTTTTGGCCATCGAGTTGATGTGTTTGCGCATATTCAGGTTGCTGTCCAAGGTTATACCGAGAGATTTGGCAGAATCCACTATGGTCGGTGTGCAGTTGAGTGCTGTGATCGAGTTAATGCATTCAGTTTCAGGGCGTCGTTCAGGTGGGTAATCTCCTCCAGAGAAGAGATTTTGATGTATATCTGAGTATCATCAGCGTACATGTGGAAGGAGATGTTGGCCGTGCGAAGAATTTCAGCTAAGGTTTCAAGGTAGAGATTGAAGAGGGTAGGGGACAGAGTAGAGCGTTGGGGGGACACCGATTGATATCGGGGAAGGAGCAGATAGGTTGCTGTTGACTAGGAATCTCTGGGTGCGGTTCTGGAGGAAGGAACCAAACCATTTGATGACGGTACCTCCTAGACCCATCCTGTGTTCGAGGCGTTCGAGAAGTTTCTCATGGTTGACGGTGTTGAATGCCGAAGAGAGGTCCAGAAGGATCAGGAGGCAGGTTTTGCCATGGTTAAGGGCTTGGAGAGCATCATCTACGATGTGAAGAATAGTAGTTTCAGTGCTGTGTCCTGGCCTGAACCCAGATTGGAAATCGTCAAGCAGATTGAAATTATCGATATGTTGGCTTAGTTGTAGTTGCACACATTTCTCCAGCACTTTCGCAAGAAGAGGAATATTAGAAATTGGTCTGAAGCTGTCTGGAATTGCCGGATTCAGAGTGGGTTTTTTTAGGATGGGGATGACTTGCCCGGTTTTCAGGGAGTCGGGTATGGACCCTTGAAGAAGGGAAGCGTTGATAATTGCAGTCCAAATGGGAGCGATGAGTAGGGAGGTCGCTGCCAAGCAGTTGGCGGGGAGAGGGTCGTTGAAGTGGGTATTTGGTTTTAAGGAGGATAGGATTTTCGAGATGGAATGGTCATCATAAAGTTCGAAGTAGGACCAGTGAGCATTGTTTTTGGGTGTTGCTTGGGCGGGAATAGGGGAGAGATGGGTCCCGGTAAGAGGAGGAGGGAAGTTTGAGGTGGCATTAAGTTCTCTTTCTCTACCACAGATCCTCTTTACATCTATTCTATATCTCAGGGATCTAAACAAGTTCCTGGTGAAACCTAGATGGTAACATGCAATGGGGTGGGGGATCTCACCACATTTACTCGTGTATGGATGACTTGGTCCATCAAGGCTTATCAAGAGAAGAGGAAATGCTGCTATGGCTGCTTGCACCAATCTGTTTCACAGATTAGACCCAACGCTGAACAAGGAAAAATCCTCATTCGAACCAGCAACAAGACATCAGTTCTTGGGAGCAATCCTGGATATGCAGATGGGAAAGGCCTCTCCTTCTGCAGACAGAGCGTTGAAGCTATGAGCCATGGTGTAGCATGCTCTGCCAAATGGATAAACTGTGGCTATATGTGGTCGATGGGTTTTACACCAGGTCCTTGGTTTGTTTCATTCATGTCGCAGGTGATCCGCCCAGCTACTCAAATGGGGTACCTTTTTTTGCGAGGAAGTGTGGAAAAACTGAGTGGTAGGAATTGTGTGGCTTCTCGAAGATTCTGGAACTTTCCATCGCAATAATGTGAGGAAAACAAGTGATTTTAGTTCATGTTTGTAGAGCATTTTGGGTAAGAAAACATTGTAGGATCCACGCAAGTCACACCACCCTGGATATGCTTGGCTCTCTAGATTTTTGACATGCTACTGCGGTGGCGGTTCCCCCACCCCGGCACCCCTGTTCTCAGACAGCCGCCACTGGTCATCAGAATCCTTTTCAGAGGGCCACGGGGCAAGCAGGGCTTACTGGGCCCTGCGGTGCGGGTTAAGGCCTTAAACTCTTTTTTTTTTTTTTTATTTTTTTTTTATATGTCTCAGGGTCAGCCTTACTCTGGATCCTGAGCAACTGGGTCAAGTACCCCTCCAGCATTTGACTCTCATTGGTAGCGTGGTTCGAGCAGTCCAAGGCTTCTCGCGGGAGGTAGACACAGGGGGATTGTTAGACCTGGCATTCTTGCTGTGGTTTCCCCTTTTTGCCTTTACCTCCTGTGTTTTTGACTGTGTGCTGGATTTTGTTTTTGCTTGTTTAGGTACTCTGGAAACTTTGCCTCTGCTGATAATTGCCAAAGTGCAAGTGCTCCCTGTGTTAATTGTGATTATGATTGGTTATCCCTGATTGGAATATTTGATTTAATGATGAGTCCCTAGTAAAGTGCACTTTGTGTGCTCAAGGCCTGTAAATCAAATGCTACTAGTGGGCCTGCAGCACTGATTGTGCTACCCACACAAGTAGCCTTTCAAATGTGTCTCAGAGCTGGCACTGCAGTGTCTGCACGTGCAGTCTGTAACTGCCATGTTGACCTGGCAAGTGCACCCACTTGCCAGGCCTTAACCTTCCCTTTATTTACATGTATGGCACCCCTAAGATAGGCCCCAGGTACCCCCATGGGCATGCTGCAGAGTATGTTAAAGGTAGGACATGTGCTGGTGTGTTTTACATGTCATGATAGTGAAGTACTGTGCATTTCGGTTTTCACTATTGCAAGGACTAGCTCTCCCATAGGCTATCATTGGAGCTGCCTTGTAACATTTTACAAGTGTAACTTTTAGTTGGGAACATTTGGAGTTTGGGGTCTCTGAACTCCGATTTTAAAAACACACCTTTTAGTAAAGGTGATTTTTAAGATATGTGTTTGAAAATGGCACTTTTAGAAAGTGGCCATTTTCTTGTTTTACCATCCTATGTGCCTCTGCCTGCATGTGGATTCACAGTCTGGTTTTAGACTGACAGGGGCTGTTTGCGCATTCACTCCAGACATTCACACAAAGGGAGCTGAGGTGTGCCCTGCATATGTCGATGGGCCATCCTGGGCTAGAGTGGGGGGAGGAGTTGTCACTTGCACTTGAATAGGCTGTGGCTGCTCTGCACAATGCTGTCTCCACCTTCTATAGTGAAACTGGACCAGGGAGGACAGAACTGGTTTTACTGAGTAAGAGAGACTTTGTGAACAAAGACTTCAAAGGTAAAAAGGGGTTTAAGTATTAAACCTAAGACCCCAGAACTTTAGATTACTTCTGGAATCAAGAGGAACCTCTGCCAAGGAGAAGGGCTGTGAGGAGGAGACTGCCCCTTTGCTGTGTGTTGCTTTGCCTTTGCTGGGTTGGCCTGCAGTTACTGCTTATGTAAGGAGAGGACAAAGACTTGACTTTGTTGTGAAACCTGCTTGAAGAATCTCCAAGGGCTTGTGTGTACTGGCCCCCTGTTCTGAAGTCTCAGGGACACAAAGACTTCACCTACAGCCTACTTGAACTCCACTGCTGGGAGTTCTGACCTGTCTGGGGGTGCATATTCAAGTTCTGGGCACCTAGAGGTTGTTCCTGCTACAGAAAGCTGTGAAGAACTGAAAAAATCTACAAAATCGACGCTTCGCTCTTCTTGCGGCTGAATTTTCTGTCGTAGCACTGCTGTGCAGGAGAAATTCCCGACGCACAGCCCCATGCGGCTGAAGAAATCGACGCAGCGCCTGCCCGCGGCCCAAGAAACCGCTGCACACCGACTCCAATGCAGGCACCGCTGTACGGCTAAAAGAATCAACACATCATGATCAGCGGCTACGGAAATCCATGCAGCGCCTGTAGTGCCTGAATATTCTCACGATCTAACCTGTGCGGAAAGTTTTCCGACACAACACCCACAGCTCAGAATCACCTGGGAAATCGACGCATCACTCCACCCTTCAGTCCGATTTCGAACCATCACTACTCCTGCATGCAGCAGAAAAGTTGCATCGCCTCCCCATGGACTCAGGAACTAATGCATTGCTGTGTTCTTCGACGCTTCCATCCTCTGTTGCTGTTTTCCCTTGTGAAATTTGACGCATTTTATGTAATTGGTGTAAAAATCACGCATCCATAGATTTCTATGGACAGAATTGCTTGAAACCTTTTAAAAGTCATATTGAGTTGTGTATGTTAGATTTTTGTTGTCTTGGTCTTGTTTTGCTTAGATAAAGATACTTTATTTTTCTAAACTGGCGTGGTGTCCATTTGTACTGTTTTCACTGTGTTACTGTGATATGTACAAATACTTTACACATTGCCTCTGAGATAAGCCTGTCTGCTCATGCCAAGCTACCAAAGGGGGGGGGGGGGAGCAGGGCGTTATCTAAGTGTGCAATCCCCTTATCTAAAAGGAAGGATCCCTATTTGGGCAGGGTGCATACCACTGCCAACTACAGACCCCCATTTCTAAGCGAGGTGAACACACTGACAACCCAAAATACGCACAGCAGCAGCAGTAAAAGATTGTCCTGTCAAATGCTTGCTTTTATGAAAAAAGGAGTGTATATATATATATATATATATATATATATATATATATATATATATATATATATATATATATATATACGATTACAAAGTAAAATTCGACATTTGCAAACAATACACACAGTCCTATGAGTTCAGGGTTCTTAGGCTGGTCCCAGAGTCCCACTCCCCTCAAGGTAGCTTAATGGGTATTCTTCATTCACTATATGCGACATGAGTCTCAGGAGTTCCACTTCTTCCTCTTGGTTAAGGGCAAAAGTGTTCCAGCACCGAAGCACTACCTGGCAAGCAAGTTTCCCCGGGGATGTGTGCCCCGAAAATAAGTCTTACCCGCACCAACAGGATCCAAAAAACCGGAGTCTCTGAGCACCCCCTCCCTTCGCAGCTGCTAAAGCTGCAGTGGCAGCAGACTCCAGTAAGTCTTTAACATGCAGCCCAGACAGGTGTCCTGTTCCGCACTCAGTCTGCAGTAGCCAGGGAGCTCTTGATTCTCTTCCAGTGCTGGGTACTTTCCTCATGTTCCTCCCACAGGTATTGGGTGGGTGGTCTGGGGGTTTAACACTCCTGGTGCTGGTCCTTAGTCATGGTTCGGGTCAACTCAAGTCACCACGGCGGCCTCCTTCCTCAGTTGACGGTCTCATCCAGACCACACTTCTTGATTGGTCCTTGAGGCCCCCCGCATACAAGGTCACTGTTCCTCCTCTGCAAATTGGCTACGGCCTGATTGGCACAACATCAATCTACACATCAGCCCCACCTGAAATACGGGGGTTGCCAACTTTTCCCTCCACATGACCAAATTAGTTCAGCAGCCTCTCCTCACACCCTGCTACGGGGCTTCTCCTCCTTGCGCAGCCTGACTGGCTGTTTGGCAGTTAGCAATATTTGGGATCTCAAGCTCCTCTTTTTATAGGCCATATCCAGACACTAAATGTGATTGAGTCTGAGTCTTTGAAATTCATGTTGAGTGGTCTGCTTCCATCTGAGGTTCCCTCTCCTCTGTTCTCACTTCCTCCAGAAAGCAGCCTGCCACAGCAGGAGCAACTCCAAATCTGATAGCCCCACAACACATGCCATGGTAGTGCTTAGAGGTTCACATCTGGATGTCAGCCCCAGTGATATGTTTCTGAACCAAAGAGCACCCTTAAAAGTGTACTGGAGAGCCTGGCTCTCTCTTCCTCCAGTGTGTCCTCTACCTCCTCTCCTCATGTTCTTCCAGTCAGCCCTTGGTCTCCCAAAATAGAACCCAGAGTCTTCCACGTATTGTACCATTCACAGGCACACATACCCCCAGCACATGCATGTAACATAGACACACTGTCCCAACAAATGCCAGGGGTTTGTCAGATTCCCCAGTTGATTGATGCAGAGCCTGCCTAGTGCGCCCCTTCATTATGGCAAGAGAGAGGAAATTGGGATATGCCCCATCTCTGCTGGGCCATGTTTCAAAAATATGCCCAAAGAATCCAAATTCCCTCTCACTTGTCATGAGGATGCTCTAGGCCTCAGAGAGCCAGACTGACTGTAGGGACTTGAGGGGTTGAAGTGTGGCCTGATAACCGGACAGGTCTGTCCCTATCCATTTTTTGTTTTTTTTTTATTACATTTCTGGAATCCAGTGGGCTTTATGTCCCCTTTCAAGGGGAGATTAAGGGTAAATCCTCAAATCTTTCCCTGGGGAAGAGAAAAACTGTTGAGGCTGAGAGGTTCAGCCCAGAGCAGCTGGCCCGCAACCCATTCCTTTCTTTTTTTCAAAACATCTGTAGCTGCCCCCCTCCCAATCTGCCTCCCAGTGGGAGACTGAAAGACTATGAGGTCCTTTAGGGGTGAGGGTCGGGCCCGAATCTGGGGTGGGCTGCACCCACCCCTTCTGTTTTTTTCATATTATTCCTGGTGTCTACTGGGCTTTGTGCACCCCAAAGGGCGGGTAGAAAGACAGCTGGGCCCTGCTTCTTGGCGGAAGGCAGAAAGACTTCTGGGACCATTAAGGGTGTCTAGTGGACTGGGGATAATAGCACCCAGTCTGCATATTTCTATCGGGCAGTATGGAATTAAGTCACTGCATGGCCTCCGACGATCCCCAAGCAGAGATCTACTAGGGAGAGGTACTGCTGAAAAAGGGGACCTTCTCCCTTTTGCAGCAATACTTCCCCCCCCCCCACCACCCACCCCCTCCCCACTAAAGATCCGTGCTCAGGGGCACAAGTGTGACACCCGAGCCCAAAGGTGCACTGCATGCCACATTAACAAAAAAAAACACAAAATTCCGAATGATCTGAATCTACAAGTGTAATGTGGTGAACATGAGCGATTTGTCCACCACATTTAAGCGGTTAAAGCTGCACCTGAGTTGCAGAATACGAGGTTAATTGATGGGAGATTATTGTTCACAGCTCTGACTTGGGTTTTTGCCTTGCCTGCTGTTTCCTGCTGTAATGTGTGGACTGTGTAGCTTTAAATATTAGCAGTTTCTTTTTCTCTCATACAGCAAAGCTCCCTAGAGGTTGCTCCTGTAAATGAGTATGTGGCAGGTGTTCTATAGTTGGTTAAGTGACTTGTTTTTTTCTTTGTGGCTAGTACTGGACATTTTGTGTTCAAATGGGCAAGATCTCTTATCTATAAATATCTATTTCTTTTTTTAAGGAGGTCAACAGTTTCTACGGACACCATGCCAAGGTTATAAGCCTTGCCTGGTCACCAGACAATGAGCACTTTGCAAGTGGAGGGACGGATGTGATGATTATTGTCTGGACTTTAAGTGATCCAGACTGCAGACTGAAAATACCAGGTAATAATACCTTCACTTGTCTACTTTGTTGGCTGCCTGTGGGTCTGGTGTGTTTATCCCTACCTATGTAAATGTATGATCTGTAGCTAAGAAAGAAATGACTCAAACAGATACATTTGCATTTAAAATGTATGGAGATCCGAATGTTGTATTTGCTTTTCTTGTAATCCTTTTATGTATGAATAGATTTACATCATTGTTTCCTTAGTTAAAACAAGGTGTTTGAGGTATATGAGCTGTAGATCGTATACTTGTGCATAGATCGCCATCTGGTGTTGGGCTCGGATGTTTGCACTTTGTTATTGTAGAAGTCTTTGTAGTCACGAGATAGGTGACTCCTCCTTTGGTTAGTAGTGCGCATGGGCATCGACTCCATCTCCCGATTGGCTTTTCCCGCCATCTGGTTCGGATGTGATTTGCTGCGCTCCGGGTCGGTGTTGTATTCGATCCCCCTTCGACGCGCAAAGCTCTCACAGTTCGGTATTGTTTCGATCGCGATCTCCCTCGACGCGTATTTCAAAAACCAACAAAACCTTCGAGTCCGGTCGTCGACGAGGGCCGTTGGGCCAATCAACGTCATCAAAACCAGAATATGGAAAGGACTCCATTCAAAAAATGCAAGTGTGGTGCTAAATTCCCACACACAGATCTCCACGAGGTCTGCAACCTTTGCCTCTCTCCAGAACACGAGTCAACACTGCCAGGCCTGTGCTTCCTTCAGGTCCAAGAAAACCATATGTGATCGCCGGGCACGACGTCACGAAATGTCTAGATCAACCGTTTCGGCGCCGGACAACATCTTCGATGCAGGCCCCGACGATCCAGAACCAGAGGCAGGAGATGAACAAGCCGACGTCTCCGAAGCCGATGATTCGGACTCAGAAGACCAGACAATTACTCCAGGTCAACGGAGCGCGAGTACTGACATCGATGCCCCTGCCCTGAAAAAACACAAGGCTCTGGTAACACCTTCACCTTCGGGTCTGGGTCTACACCGTGACAATACTTCAGAAGCCCCGCCTTCAGGCATGGCTCCGAAGTCCACAAAGCCTTCAGGCAGCTCGGGATCGAGCCAGCCACACCACGGTACCGAGAAACCATCTTCGGCACCGAAACACAAACCCAAGGTGCCGTCGACACCAAACTCTTCGGCACCGAAACAGTCAACCCAAGGCTTCGGATCCGAAAAAACATTCGAAAACTTCGGAGTCGAAAACTCCACCTAAGCAGAAGGAGACTAACACTCCTCCTAAAGCTAGAGATGACAGACCAAAGCATCACTCGGAACCTAAGTCCTCGGTGCCGAAAAAAGACAGTGGATCAAAAGAACTATTTCATCCAGATCCACCGGATCCTAAACAAAAAACACTCCATATCGACCCCGTTACCAGTCAGGTCACTTCTATACCACCTAAAAAGAGGAAATTGGACACCTCCGAGACACCTGAGGTACCCTTGAAGAAAAAAGTCTCTGCCACTTCACCTATGAGACCTTTCTCTCCACCTCCAAAGCTTCCAAATATAATACTCTCTCCAGCACACTCTCCAGTGCCTCCTCTTTCACCTACACCACAAGATGAGGATATAGGCGGTGGGGATGAGGACATAGACCCACCACATGATAATGATGATACTGATGATGACACCCACAGTATCCCACTTCATGACTCTTGGGGTGATTATAATGTCCCAGATGTACCTCAGCCAGATGTATATCCCTCTAGGCCATCCCCTCCAGATGACAACGTAGGGTTTGAGCAACTAATAAATAGAGCTGCACAATATCATGGGGTGCAACTCCACTCAGACCCTTTGGAGGAAGATTTTTTATTAGAGACCTTCTCACAGCCTCAAAAATCAACAAATACTCTCCCTATGCTAAAAGGGATGATTAAACATGCCCCTGACGTCTTTAAAGATCCTGTCAGGGCTAGAGTGCTCAATCCTAGAATTGAAAAGAAATACAAACCAGCTCCAAGCGATCCAGCTTACATTAAGGGTCAACTCCCTCTAGATTCACTAGTAGTGGCAAATGCCCGTAAACGGGCAAATTCTCAAACCACAGGCGATGCCCCTCCGCCAGACAAAGAGTCTAAACTATTAGACGCATCCGGTAAAAGGGTTGCCTCACAGGCGGCAAATATTTGGCGCATTACTAATTCACAAGCTTTACTAGCGAGGTATGACAGGGCCCATTATGATGAGCTTGAAAAGCTCATGCAACACCTTCCAGACCAATATAAAACCAAGCCAAATGATCTCATACAAGAGGAAAGTTAATCACAAATACCTCTATTAAATGTGCCCTGGATGCAGCGGATACAGCATCTCGCACAATTAATACAAGTGTGTTACTACGTAGACATGCGTGGTTACGCATATCTGGTTTTAAGCAGGAGGTGCAGTCTACCATCCTCAATCAACCTTTGGATCAGGAACACTTGTTTGGACCTACTGTGGACACATCTTTAGAAAAGATAAAAAGGACACAAACAGCCAAGTCTATGGGGGCTCTACAGGCAACAACTAGTAGAGGTTCCTTTCGTCGCTCCTTTTATAGGGGCGCCTCCAAAACTCATTGGCACAGAAAACACCTCCTCCACTTATAAAAGCCCCACTCAAACTTCCCTAGTAAAGGATACTTTAGAGGGACTTACAGAGGCAATAACAACAGAGGGAGAGGACGTGGTTCTAACACCCGCAACTCCCCCACCACAAAACGGGGACTTCCCTCCAGACCATTCCACTCCAGTCGGGGGAAGACTATCACAGTTCCTACCTGTCTGGAATTCCATCACCACAGACAGGTGGGTCAGACAAATTATCCAGTATGGTTACTGCCTGGAACTCACTTCTACCCCCCTCCCACACACCTCCCAGACAACGTCCAATGTCCACAGAACATCTCACGCTTCTAAAGCAGGAGGTTCTCTCTCTCTTGCAAAAGCATGCAATAGAACCGGTTCCCCTACATCATCAAGGTACAGGGGTTTACTCCCTTTATTTCCTCATTCCAAAAAAGGACGGCACTCTCAGGCCAATATTGGACCTCAGACCGTTAAACCTGTACATACAATCCGACCACTTCCACATGGTCACTCTTCAACAGGTCCTCCCACTGCTCCAACAAGGCGAGTTCCTTGCCACTCTGGATCTCAAGGAACCTACTTCCACATTCCTATTCACCCTGCTCACAGGAAATACCTACTGTTTGTAGTGGACGGTCAACATTACCAGTTCAAAGTCCTTCCATTCAGGGTCACAACAGCACCCAGAGTCTTCACAAAATGTCTCGCAGTGGTAGCAGCCCACTTAAGAAGACAACACATTCATGTGTTTCCTTACCTGGACAACTGGCTCATAAAAGCCAAGTCACGCAACAATTGTGTACAACAAACACACAACACAATCCAGCTGCTGCACAACTTAGGTTTCACAATAAACCTCACCAAGTCACATCTCCAACCATCCCACACCCAACAGTATCTAGGTGCAACAATAGATACTTCCAAAGCACTTGCATACCCAAATCCGGCCAGGATAGCTAGTATGCAAGCTCTCATAACAAAATTTCAACCACAGCACTCACTACCAGCTCGAGTGTTCATGCAGCTAATGGGGATGATGGCCTCTTGCATCTTAATTGTCCCTTACGCAAGACTCAAAATGCGTCCATTACAAGAATGTCTAGCACAACAGTGGAACCAAGCTCAAGGTCAACTTACCGATCTGGTGTTGGTGGACAGCCGCACATATCGTTCTCTGCAATGGTGGAACACACAAAATCTTTCAAAAGGGCGGCCGTTCTTGGACCCGGTTCCACAAATAGTGCTAACAGCAGACGCATTGCTCACCGGCTGGGGAGCTCATCTCTTAAACCATACCATTCAGGGTATGTGGACCCCTCAACAGAAACTCCTCCACATCAATCATCTGGAGTTACTCGCCATATTTCTCGCTCTAAAATCATTTCAGATACACCTCGTAGGCAAAGCTGTCCTCGTCCGGACGGACAACATGACAGCAATGTACTATATACAAAAACAAGGGGGGACACACTCTCTGCAGCTTTCATGCCTAGCACAAAGCATATGGAGTTGGGCCATTCCTCAAAAAATATACCTGTTATCAGAGCACCTACCTGGAATACACAATCAGATTGCGGATCTGCTCAGTCGTCAACAATAGCAGATTCACGAATGGGAACTTCATCCGCAAGTTCTTCATCCGTTTTTTAGGTCTCGCCTAGCGATGCAGCGCAAAGCGCTGCTCGCTATGCGAGATCTATTGTTGCCGACTTTTGCTCCGATGCGGGACACGAGATGTGCACGCGCTTGGTGCGAGCAGGAATTGTAATAGCGCCGCAAGCCGTACGCGTGCACATCAACTGTCTGTGCCGAGACTTAAACAGACAGGAGATATGCACGCGTACGGCTCGCGGCGTTATCTAACGCCTGCTCGCACCATACGCGTGCACATCTCCTGTCCAGGCAGCCGATGCGCACGCTCACGGCGTGTCTTCAGCCTAACTTCCCGCTGGTTCCGAGGAGTCAACATGGCTGCGCCCTGTGAGTCGGATCTGCAATCCGATCCCGCTCCGCCGCCACTGAAGATTCCAAAGCGCGAGGCTATGTCCCCTACTTCACCTGGGCTGAGCGATGGACGCCCATCGTTGTCGGCGCCTTCTACCCCAAGCCATTCGTCGCCTCTAGAGGGATGCACTGGTGGTCCGGGCCTTGCCTCGTCGCCCTCAGTCTCCTTTTCCACGTCGGCCGCTTGTCGCGGCATGTCCTGGACCCCAGCAGAAACTAACGCGCTTATAGCCGTATGGGGCAACGAGCGATTGGTGGAGGCGCACTACCAGCAACTGGAGGGCTCAGGCACCCTATTTGCCAGCTGTTTCTAGTACGTGCACTCCTTGTTTGATTTTGAAACTGTGCTCCAAATAGGAAAGTTCAGATTTAATTTTTGTGTTTACACCCTATGTAACAGAAAGGAACTCCAGCATTTAAAAATCTGTTCACACTGAGGTCACTCAAACCGCGAGCTCTCCTTCTATAGCTCTTGCGTGTTGTCCCGCGTTTTGCTGTTTCCCTCTCCTTCCTCAGAGAGCTTCACACTGGGCGTAGTTATGTTTTCACATATTATTTCTCCCTCCTGTCACTACCCTCCTCTAACTCTGCCTCATGTTACTGTCCTCTCTCCTTTCACTTCCCATGTCCCCTCTCCAATTACTGCTCATCTCTCCGTTATACAACATGTCTCTGCCACTGCCCATCCTGCCGTTGGCATTGCCCTAAATTCTGTAATCATACACTGTCCACCCTCTTCTGTCACTGCCTCACTACAGTATATAATCGCCTTTCTATTGTCATTCCATTTCCTCCTGTCACTGCTTATCTTTCTCTCCTATAACCAGGGCCAATGGAATTATGCAATTATGTGGCTGCAGCAATTTTCGCATAATTATAGATTTGCCGCATTCGCCACATAATCCATCATCTGCTGCAACTGCAGATTTTGACAAAAATGTTTTTGTTTCCAGCTCAAACTGTTCAAAAGTTACTAAAATGCTGCTTGCTTACAGCAGTTTTAATAGCTTAGAGTTTCTTGTAGCTCAAATAGGTGTAATTTCTATGATTTATATATGTTTCCCTTGTCTATATTGCTTGATTTTGCTTGTAAGATAGTGTCACTCATAATCTTTTATGCATGCCCATTTAAAGTTGGTGCTGTATAAAAATGCACAAATTCTACTTGCCACAGCTGTAGAGGCAGTGGTTGTGTAGGACGGGACAGTGTACTTCAGCTGTATCCACGCATATAAATTACAAGACATTTAAAGGAACACTTGTTGTAGGTTTAGTGACCTACCTAATCCAGTGAGATATTTCACTGAGCAGTTCAAAGCCGCAGCAGACATCACAAAATAATTCTACTATGTCTGTTGTTGGTGGTTGTTAGAGGTTGCGGACTGGGGAAACAGGACTATGTGTTTTTCTCTGCCCCTTTATATCTAGTGCTTCACAGACCGTGCATATATGTGTGCATTAATTGCTTATCCTATAAAATACTATTTATGTATGGACGACATATTTTCAAAAGGGACATTTTTGCATTACATTTGTTTAAGGTGTTTCTAATACAACATATGTTTTTAAGTTTGAAAAGCAGAAGCATCAATTGCTGATCAGAGATCGAGTATTTTTGGTATTTACACGAGTTTGAGCTATTGGTATTGTAAATGCCAATGCGTTTTATTTATGTTTCTTTTTTAAAAACATGGATAAAAGGCATTGTCATTTACAATGCCAGAGTTTAAGCTATTGGCATTGTAAATGACAATGCCATTTATTTATCTGTTTTCAAAACCAACACATGGATGAAGGGTTTGTCATTTACAATGCCAATGGCTCAAACTTTTGCGAATGCGAGACCTATTGCATTGCAAATGCTTGTTCAAATGTGGGGCCACCCAGACATAGATCTGTTTGCCACACATTTAAACACAAAATGCCCAAGCTTCGCCTCCAGGTATCCACACCCATTGTCCAAAGGCAATGCAATATGGATGAACTGGTCAGGCAGATTTGCGTATGCTTTTCCGCCTCTCCCCCTCATTCCGTTACTGGTGCGCAAGCTAAAACAACAGTCTCACAATGATCCTAGTTGCTCCAACGTGGGCCCGACAACCATGGTTCACAACACTGCTGGAACTCTCAGTAGTTCCACACCAAAAGTTACACCTTTCCCCAAAGCTTCTCACATAGAACCATGGAGAGATAAGACACCCAGATCCAGCTCAACTGAACCTAGCGATCTGGCTCCTGAAGTCTTAGAGTTTGGTTACCTTAATCTCCCGCCAGACTTCAAGAACGTCATTAAAGAGGCTAGACGTCCACTAGAGCATGCTATGCAGCTAAATGGAAAAGATTTGTAGTTTACTGCAATAACCACACAATCAATCCACTAGATGCTTCAATTCAAAACATTATTTGTTATCTTCTGCATCTACAAAGATGTAATCTGGCATACACATCCATACGATTACATCTTGCTGCTATAGCAGCTTACCTACAAAACAGACAACACTTGTCATTGTTTAGGGTACCTGCCATCAAAGCATTCATGGAAGGCCTTAAAAGGATAATTCCTCCCAGAGTTCCACCCTCTCCAGTATGGAATCTAAACATTGTCCTTACTAGGCTCATGGGTCCACCATTTGAACCTTTGCATAAATGTGAGTTACAGTTCCTCACATGGAAAGTTGCTTTCCTTGTGGCGATCACATCTCTCAGAAGAGTAAGTGAACTCCAGGCATTAACCATACAAGAACCATTTTTGCAAATACATCACAACAAAGTGGTTCTTAGAACAAACCCTAAATTCTTACCTAAAGTAGTTTCGGCTTTTCACCTTAACCAGTCTGTTGAGCTCCCAGTCTTTTTTCCTCAACCAGACTCGGTAGCAGAACCGGCTCGTCATACGCTTGACGTCAAAAGAGCTATTCTTTACTACATTGAAAGGACAAAAACTTTCAGGAAAACTAAACAACTTTTTATAGCTTTCTCACCACCACATAAGGGCAATCCTAAATCAAAAGCTGGAATTGCCAGGTGGATCGTTAAATGCATCCAAAATGCTACCAAAAAGCAAAGCGTACATTATCCATTCCCCCTAGAGCGCATTCCACACGCAAGCTAGGGGCACCATGGCATTCTTCGGAAACATCCCCATGGATGACATTTGCAAAGCCGCAACATGGTCTACACCGCACACTTTCACAAAACACTACTGTGTAGATGTGCAGGCAAAACAACAAGCTAGTGTGGGCCAGGCTGTACTAAGAACACTTTTTCAAACTACTGCAACACATACAGGTAGCCACCGCTAATGGGGTAACTGCTGTATAGTCTATGCACAAGTATATGATCTACAGCTCATATGCCTCGAACGGAAAATGCTACTTATCAGTATGCATCTGTTCTTGGCATGTAGAGCTGTAGATCCGTATACGCCCACCCGCCTTCCCGGACACCTATATGTGTTGCAGTACTATCTTACTTAGATACATTACACATGGACATCTTTTCTTTTCTAACTAACTCCATCATCACCCTTTATGGCGAAAACAATCTGGAGATGGAGTCGATGCCCATGCGCACTATTAACCAAAGGAGGAGTCACCTATCTCGTGACTACAAAGACTTCTACAATAACAAAGTGCAAACATCCGAGTCCAACACCAGATGGCGATCTATGCACAAGTATACGGATCTACAGCTCTGCATGCCAAGAACAGATGCATACTGGTAAGTAGCATTTTCCTTTCTATTTGAATTGCAAATTAATAGTTGGATGTCAGACTATCATCCGCAGAAATATCATCTGACTAGAATATTGTCTCCTAAATATAGTTTACAAAAAAAATCATCCGTTTAGGTGTAGATTTTTTAACATTGACTTCAGAACGCTATATTTTTGGTACACAAAGTTTATTTTTTAAAAAGTAGACATTACCACAAAAGGGTGCTAAGGATATAATCTAAACCCCCT
Source organism: Calotriton arnoldi (assembly GCA_963921515.1). NCBI lineage: Eukaryota > Metazoa > Chordata > Amphibia > Caudata > Salamandridae > Calotriton > Calotriton arnoldi. The sequence continues at coordinate 1,618,337 of CAWUFW010001812.1, read as the reverse complement.
GAAATTTGCCAATTGTGGTTAGCCATGTTATAATTGCTGACTTCTCGTTCTCCGATGTAGTAGGCTGAATGCAGAGTTTGAGTTTTAGCCAGGCCTTGCCCTCCTCACCCCTTCTCCCAGAACTTATGAGACTCAACCTGCGGTCATGGCTAAAATTCTTTGCCACAGTGTATTGCCTTTGGCCACGCTAGCTGCCCCATTCTCTCTGAGTAGAGGAAATGAGCACATAGTGTGGTAGATCTTCTCTATAAACACCAGCGTAGCCTTTTCCCTTTCCCCACAGATAAACCCATTATCTGATAGACTTCTAGCTGCAGATTCCTTACCTTTGAATTTCCCCAAGCGTCCGACTGGATCCAGAAATTTTTTCGTGGGCAGTAGCCCTGCATGCTGGTAGGTGGCGTCTATCGACCTTGTGTCCGTCGTCAGCATCGTCTGCGCTGGAAGTGACGTGGCGTTACCTATATAGGTGCCACCCAGGCGCGCGGACGTCAGTACTTTTCTTTCCATGCCAGCCAGCACTGATCCACGAGAAGAGCTACCACTGAATTTATTTCAACGTCTTGTCAACAGTTTTTGAGGTTTTTCCTCCTGGTGTATGTCGAGGATGTCATTGCGCAAGACTTGATTCAAACCCTGAGGTGCCTGTCACTGCCCGATGTCGGTAACGTACCCGCACCTAGTCTGTATGTCTATGGTGTTTTGAGCGTGACCACGACCCGAAGTCGTGCTTCTGAAGGCTTTGAGGAAGCAGTCCCTAAAGCTCAATGGCCCTGGAATGCGATTCCGCAAGTCGAGGTCCCGGTCGATGGGAAGATCCCAGGACCGGTCACTGAGCCTGAAGTGTAATCGTCCCATTCAAAGTCCTCAGGACACTCGGGTAAGTCGAGGCACAAGAAAAAGAAGTTGTCGAAGTGTTATTCAACTTCTCCTCCTCCGTCGGCCGATGCTACATCGGCATTCTAGGCCTTGTTCCTTTGAACCTGCGCCTCCACAACTTTCCGGGAGCTGGAGCGACCCCCACCTAACTGAAGGAGTTCTATGAGGCCATGCGCCTCATATTTGGGAGGCCCAACCGCTCTGGGCCTCGTGGGATAGGAGGGTCACCATCTGGTTCTGCACCAGCGGTTCCAGTTCCAGTTGGCACCCAAGGATCCATTCCTTGATCCAGACTGGTGCTGGTCACACCATTTCCACCATCCCCGACGCCAGTCCCAATCCCAACACCGCTGGTGCCCACCGGCGACATCATCCCCATTTTCATTCCCGACTCCGACCTGGAGCCGGAGGGGGCGTTGCCTGACACGACAGGAGCCTTGCCTCCAAGATCAGAGCCTGAACACTATTCTCTTGGGCTAGGCTTCGAGGAACACTGGGAGGGGTCGCTGGACCCTTTAGAATACAAGCCCTATAAGGAAGAACAAAATTTGGATTGGTGTGAGGAACTGAGTGAAGCCAGAATCCTGGCTACGTCTGCAGATGCTGATCTGCTTTCTCCCTCTACTGTGGCTACAGATGAGGGAGCTTACTATGCATTAGTGCTGCAGAGGTCCTTGACCTTCAACTACCCTTGGTGGCAGTCAAGACTAACATCTTGACAGATGTGCTGCAACCGGGAGTCGCCACGTCAGAACCCCTACTCCCGTTCAATGACGCCCTCACTGATATCCTTTTGAGTACCTGGTTCACATCCAAAACAGGGGCTACTGTGAATAGGACGATTGCCCGTCTCCATCGCCACTGTTAGACTTGGCACCATTGGCGTGGGTCTCCCTTCCATTTATTTGCTGTTGCCTCCTGTGTTTTTGCTGGTCTAGGTGCTTTGGGCACTTTGCCACTGCTGTTCAGTGCCAAAGTGCAAGTGCTCCCTTTGTAAAGTATTGTTGTGGATTAGTGATTCCATGATTGGCTGTTTGATTTACTTGTCAGACCCTAGTACAGTGCACCATGTGTGCCCAGGGCCTGTAAATCAAATGCTGCTGGTGGGCTTGCAGCACTGGTTGTGCCACCCACAGAAGCAGCTTGTAAAACGTGACTCAGGCCTGCCATTGCAGAGCCTTTGTGCAGTCTGGGACTGCCATGTCAATTTGGCAAGTGCACACACTTGCCAGTCCCTAAACCTTCCCTTTTCTACATGTTAGTCACCCCTAAGGTAGGCCCAAGGTACCCCTGTGGGCCGGGTGCATTGTATGTGAAAGGTAGGACATGCCTTGATGTGTGTGGCATGTCCTGATAGTGAAATACTGCCAATTTCGTTTTTCACTATTGCAAGGCTATCTGTTCCCATAGGCCAGAATGGTAAGTTAGTTTATAACATCTTATAAACCTAACTGACCCTACGACCAAGATAGGAAAATAAAGTTTAGTATGCCTGAACTCAGAATGTTAAAGTGCATCTTTTAGTGAGGGTGATTTTTACATTCTGTGTTTGAAAATACCACTTTTAGAAAGATGGGTATTTTCTTGCCTAACCATCCAGTGTGCCTCTGCTAGGTTTGTGTTTTGCATGTCTGGCTTTTGTATGACAGGGGGTTGGAGAGGGCTGTGGCTCCAGAAGTCTTGAGTCAGGGCTGGGCTGAATGGACCTGGGTTGAATTTAGAGTAGGGGGAGGAGACTTCCTTTCACCTGCCTGGGCCTGGTCTGCCTTCAACAATGCTGTCTCCACCTCCTGCCAGGAAGCTGCACGAGTGAGGACAGAACTGGTTTTGGCTGGGTACAGACACTCTCTGCCTTCAGAGAACAAAGGATTTGTGTGTATAAAAAGTGGGGCCCAGACCCCAGACTTTTAGATCACTTCTGGGAAATCAAGAGGAAACCTTTGCCAAGGAGAAGAGCCGGAGAAGCTGAGGAGGAATACTGCCCCAGTGCTGTTTGTTGTCTGGGGTTGGCCTGCAGTGGCTGCTTGCTGCCAAGGAAAGGAGAAGAAGGACTTTGCTGTTTTGCTTTGTCACCTGCTTGAAGAAAAGATCTCCAAGGGCTTGAAACTGAGCTTGCCTCCTGTTCTGAAGTCTCAGGAACACAAAGACTTCACCCCTTCTGTCTTCCTGCATCTAGAACTGCTGTTTTATCCGCTACAGAAGGAAATTGCAACACCGACAGCGAGCGACGCCGTAACCTGCCCGAAGCCGTGAGCGCTGCTCCGACTTGCGATGTAGGCTCACCGTCAGCTGCCATGCCACATCGACGCCAGCGAGCGACGCCGTAACCTGCCCGAAGACGTGAGCGCTGCTCCGACTTGCGACGTAGGCCCGATGCCTGCTGCTGTGCCGCATCGACTCCGAAGCAGACTTCATCAACACGGAGCCGATCCTCGACGTGGGTGACCCCCGAATCCATCGACATCGCGCCATCGTGACGTCACCTCCCCGACACAGTAAGGAACAGTCGTCTCACCTCCCCTGCGCTGCAGTAACGAACAGAGGCTTCACCTCCCCTGGGGTCGTAAGGAACCGATGCTGCGCGGCGCCATCGAAGCATCCCCTCCCCGACGCCGTGAACTGTCTTTGTTTTCATCATTTCCAAGGTACTGTTCTTTGTGGGTCTGCTGGACTCCCGGCCCGATGCCACGCACTTCGCGGTCGGCGCTGTACTTTGGGATTTCCACCTGTCACGACGTCGTTATAACTCCAAGTGGAGTTATTTGTTGCTACAAGCTTTATTTGAGTGAATAACCTATTTTTAAGGATATCTTGATAACTGTACTGTGGATTTTTGTCATTTGGTCTTGTTTTGGTTTAGATAAAGAACATTTATTTTTCTAAACTGGTGTGGTGTCCATTTGTAGTGTTTTCACTGTATTACTGTATGTGTTCACAAATGCTTTACACACTGCCTCTGAGATAAGCCTGTCTGCTCGTGCCAAGCTACCAAGGGGGTGAGCAGGGGTTATTTTAGGAGTGTATCCCCCTTACCCTGACTAGAAGCAAGGGCCCTATTTGGACAAAGGTACCTACCTCTGCCAACTAAAGACCCCCATTTCTAACAGCCCGCACCTGGAGACCCAAACTTCCTCACGCAACACCCTATGTTTGAGAGCTGGGTGGTCGAAGACTCAATTTCACAAGGTGCTTTCCCTTCCGCTTTCCCAGATAGGGAATCCAAGAGGCTGGCCTAATTTGGGAAGATGTTGTCCTTCACCAGCCTGGCATTGCGGTCCATGAACACAGCATGCCTTTAGGCCGTTCTCACCATATTCTGTGGGATACAGTTGCTAAAGTGCTGCCACAGGTCCATAGGAGGCCCGGGCCGTACTCTCCTGAGCTGGCATAGACGGGAGAGATGCAGCAAAGTTCACAATTAGATGTGGACTTGACATGACCGACTCGCTAGGCAGAGCGGTTTCCAAAACAAAAGTGACCCTTAGGTGCCATGCTTGGCTGAGGACTTCTGGCTTTTCGGGGATGTCCAAGCCTACCCTTGGACATGCCCTTCGATGACACCTGTCCCTTCGGAGACTAGCCAGATTCGGCGCTCAAGCGCTTCAAGGACTCTCAGGCTATGGCCAGGTCCTTGGGCCTTTCTGCGGCCCCCCATTCTCCCCAATTCACCTTTCGTGGCTTCCGAAGGGTCTTTCAGCCACACCAATTCCCACCCAGCCACTCTGTCGCGCATGCTCCCCAGCCTCTGAATGGACGAGGGTGTGGTACCCACAGACCTTGTGAGTCAGGTGGCAGATTGGATCCGCCCCTGCCCCCAGCCCCCCTCCTCTGACTGCAACAACCTTGAAACCCTACTAGTCTACCCCTTTACCACTAGGGACCCCCAGTTGGTTTCAGGATTCGGCATCAGCTTTCCCCACTGGCTGTCTATAACATCAGACAGGTGGGTTTTGCAGATTGTCAGAAGGGGCTACTTCCTCCCCTTCGAGGCTACCCCACCCCCATGCCACCGTCTCAGGACCGCAAAAAGAACAATTGATGGAAGAAATGCTGATCAATGTCAAACATTCACCCCCAGTACAGAGATCCGGGCCTAAATCCATCATTCTTTTGCACACCATGCAGTTCCAGCTTGGACCCAGACATATGCAAATCAGTCTTGACCTTGCTCCCCATGGAAACTGTCCAGCCCGAATTGTCAGGCCAGGGCCTCCCTGAACTGGAAACAAGCATCTTGAGACCTGTTTCTGGGTAACATCCTTCATGCAACCTTCTCACTACTGGCTGACGGAGGATCATCTGTCCCTTCTCTACGAGCAGGTCACGGCTCTCTTGGTCATGGGAGCCATAGCAAGGGTTCCAGTGCCAGAAGTACGCTGTGGCTGCTATTACTGCTACTTTCTGGGGGGTCAAAAAGGACAAAGGCCTTTGTCGTATCCTAGATCTGCAAGCCCGCAATCTCTTCCTCAAGAAGGAGAAATTCAAAATGCTCACATTGGTTCAGGTCTTGTCTGCCCTGGACCCAGGAGACTAAATGGTAGCGTTGGACTTGCAAGACGCCTATTTTCATTATGTTCTGCCTGCCCACCAGCGCCATCTGTGGCTTACAGTAGGCCCGATTATTTTCAGTTCACCATGCTCCCATTTGGCCATAACAGCACTCCCTCTGGTGTTCACCAAGGTGGTTGCTGCTCTTCTGCGGAGATTAGGGGTACCAGTCTTCCCCTAGCTCGACGACTCTCTGCTAAAGGTGGGCTCGCCCCAGGCTGTCGTCTCCCACCTCCAGACTACAGCAAACTTTCTGCATTTGCTGGGGTTCACTATCAATGTGCTGCAATCATGCCATGTCTGAACTGGGGTGGTGGAGTGAGCTAAAGAATGATGATGGATTAAACCCAGATCAGTTGACTGGGGGTGAGTGTTTGATTTGCTCTAACGCTCCGTCCATCATCCCCTTTGGTATCGCTTTGTTCGCCCTAAGTTGGCAGGGTATGCCCAGACGTGGGTCCCTTGCTCACTTTGCCACTGGATTCAAGATAGCCTGGCTGATGAGGGTTTTGAACCCGAAACCGGTCCCAGGATGCTTGTTTCCGGTCCAGGGAAGACATGGCTTGGCAGTTCGGGCTGGACTGTTCCCATGAAGCACAGGGTCAGACTGATTTGCATATGGCCATGTTTGAACTGGGGTGGTGGAGTGAGCTAAAGAATGATGATGGATTAAACCCAGATCAGTTGACTGGGGGTGAGTGTTTGATTTGCTCTAACGCTCCGTCCATCATCCCCTTTGGTATCGCTTAGTGATTACAGATGCGTCACTCCTGGGATGGAGCAGTTATCTGGGAAAGGTGAAGATCAGAGGATCCTGGTCTCAGGAGGAATCCAGACTCCCCATCAATATGCTGGAGCTCTGTGCGATCAGACTGGCATTGAAAGCCTTTCTACCCTCTGTAGGAGGCTGGCTTAGTATATGGTGCACCCCTATTTAAGTGAGGCACCTTGCACTAATCCAGACAAACCTTAGTGGTCTTAGATAAACTTAGAAAGCTCTGTAAATGGTAGTTGTGGAGAGCAGCCTTCAGGCTTAGTCCAGAAGGAGTGTTAAGCAGCTTGTTTTACCAGATCTAATCATGTAGTGTAGGCTAAACGAAAAAGAACCACACAGTAGTTATAAAAATGTCTATCTGAAAGAGGCAATTAGTTATGGATTCCTCACCTTAGAATTACCCCCAGGCGTCAGACTGGATCCGGAGAATTTTTCTTCAGCAGTACACCTGCGCTTCGGTAGGTGGCTACGGTCGACTCCGCTTTCGTCGTTGGCGTCGTGGTCGCTGGAATGACGTTGCGGTATCTACTTAGACGCCGCCCCTGCACGCTGACGTCAGTTCTTTCTTTTTCCGTGCCAGCCTGCGCAGATCCGGAGAGAGCAGTACCTAGAGTCACTTTTTGACTCTATTTTTGCGACTTTTTGTTGACGTCTTTTTGAGTCGTTACGACTCCTGGTGCACAGGGATGTCATCTCGGCGGACCGGCTTCAAGCCTTGTGGCTCCTGAAACAAGCTGATGTCGGTGACGGACCCACATCTTGTGTGCCTATGGTGCCTGGAGCGCGACCACGACCCGAAGTCTTGCTCCCACTGCCGGGCCATGGCCCGAAGTCTTTGTGGGAGCGGTCCCGAAAGCTTCTGGAGGCCCGGCAGTTGGCTCCGCGCCGCTTGAGGTCCCGGTCGAGAGGGAGGTCGCGGGACTGGTCGCGAAGCCATCACCACCATTCCTCGTCGAAGTCTTCGTCTTTGGGTAAGTCGAAGCACAAAAAGAAGGCAAAGAAGTGCCGTTGCTCTTCGCGTTCTCCCCGTCCGTCGGCCGACGCGGGATGCGGATGGTTGTCGTCCGGTTCCGCCGGCAGAGCCTGTTGGGTCGACTCCGAGCCTCCCTCCCTTTCCGGGAGCCGGAGCGACCCCTGCCCAACTTCGTAGTTTTTATGAAGCCCTCCATTCTATTTGGGAAGCCCGACTCTGCCGGCGCGCACTCTGGCCCCGCGGACTCAACTGGGGGCTCTAGGCCTTCGATGCCGGCGGCTTCGACCTCATGCCACCTCCTCCGGCGCCGAATCCATTGGCGACACCTCCGCTCCCTCCGATGCCGGTTGTATCCCCAACCAACGTCAACCCCAGCCTCCCCCTCAACGTGGACACGTTGCTGGACTGACGTCGGGACCGGCGCCGACTGGTACTTTTGTACCCCTGCTCTCCTCTGGTGTTCCCTATCGCCCTGAGTGGCTACCAGAGGAGGGTGAGGAGGACTGGGAGGGGTCTGTGGACCCTCTGGCAAACCTTGGCAACCAAAGTTGGAAGAACCGGACTGGAGAGGAGTTGGGTGAGGCCAGTGGTCTGGACACTTCTTCAGACCTTGGCATGCTTTCTCCCCCTACCGTGGCTACGGAGGAGGGTGCATCATACGCAGTGGTGTTGCGTAGGGCGGCTGAGGCCTTAAACCTCGAGCTTCCTACGGTGGCGGTTAGGACTTAGCTCCTGACCGAGGTGCTTCAACCGGCAGGGGCCTCTTCGGAGCCCCTGCTGCCGTTCAATGAGGCCCTCACAGACATCCTTTTGGGCACTTGGTCCAAGCCCAACATAGGGGCTCCTGTGGATAGGATGATTGCCCGACGCCACCGCCCGGCCCCAGGTGACCCCATTTTCCTCTCCCAACACCCCACCCCTGAGAGCTTGGTGGTCCAAGCCTCGACTTCCAAGGGCGCATTCCCTACCGCACCACCTGATAGGGAATCCAAGAAGCTGGACCATCTTGGGAAGAAAATGTTTTCTTCCTCCAGCTTAGGACTGCGGTCGGTGAACACCGCATGTCTCTTGGGCTGTTACTCCCATTCTATGTGGGACACAGTCGCACAGGTGCTGCCACAGTGCCCGGAGGAGGCCCGGGCCGTGCTCTCCCGTGCAGTGGCCGAAGGGAGAGACGCAGCGAAGTTCGCCATACGGTGTGGGCTGGACACTGCTGGCTCGCTAGGCAGGACAATTTCAACGTCAGTAGCCCTACGACGCTACGCCTGGCTGAGGTCCACTGGCTTTTTGGGTGATGTCCAAGCTACACTTTTGGACATGCCCTTTGATGGCCGTCGCTTGTTTGGCGACAAAGCTGTCAACGCGCTTGAGCTTTTTAAGGACTCCAGGGCTACTGCCAGGTCCTTCGGCCTCGCTTCCACCTCTCGCCCTGCGCAGTCTGCTTTTCGCCCCTTTCGTGGCTACGGATGGGGTGCCCCGCCACGTTCCGTCCAGAGCCACAGGCCTGCGTAAGCTGTCCAGCCTCTGCGCGGTCGGGGACGTGGAACCCATCGCCGTGGGTCTGGGGGCCAGCGGGCGGGCCAGTCCACCAGCGCCCCCTCTGCAGCAGCCTCCAAGCTCTCCTAGTCCGACCTTTCAGGGCCACCATTCACCAGTGGGCGGCAGGATTCGCCATCACCTCCCCCACTGGCTCACCATCACTTCGGACAAGTGGGTTTTGCAGATAGTCCGAAGGGGCTACTCCCTCCCCTTCGAGACTATCCCTCCATCCATTCCACCTCAATTCCATGGCATGTCGGAGGATCACTTGGCCCTTCTCCAACAGGAAGTTACGGCTCTCTTGGCCAAGGGAGCCATCGAGCGAGTTCCTGCCCCAGAAGTAGGTTGTGGTTGTTATTCCCACTACTTTCTGGTGCCCAAGAAGGACAAGGGCCTGCGTCCTATCTTGGATCTCAGGAACGTCAGCGGCTTCCTCCGGAAGGAGAAATTCAAAATGTTGACACTGGCTCAGGTCCTGTCTGCCCTCGATCCTGGAGACTGGATGGTGGCGTTGGACTTGCAGGACGCTTATTTTCACATTCCCGTCTTGCCGGCCCATCGGCGTTACCTGCGGTTCACGGTACGCCACGAGCACTTTTAGTTTACCGTGCTCCCATTTGGCCTTACCAGCGCACCTCGGGTGTTCACGAAACTGATAGCGGTGGTCGCAGCTCATCCGCGCAGACCAGGGGTTCTAGTCTTCCCCTATCTCGACGACTGGCTGTTGAAGGCTGGCTCACCCCAGGCTGTCGTCTCCCACCTCCAGACTACGGCCGACCTCCTGCATTCGCTGGGTTCACCATCCACGTGCCAAAGTCACACCTGATTCCCTCTCAGAAGCTCCTTTTCATCGTAGCGGTTCTGGACATATCGCAGTTTTGGGCTTATCCTCCCGAGCAGCGAGTCCGGGATATTCAGGCTATGAGTCCGATCTTTTAGTCTCTATCCCGGGTTTCGGTCAGAATGACTCTGAGGCTACTGGGCCTCATGGCCTCTTGCATCCTGCTGGTGGACTATGCCAGGTGGCAAATGCGGGCTTTGCAGTGGGACCTGAAGTTCCAGTGGGCACACCATCAGGGGAGTCTTTCCGATTGCATCCAGATCTCGGAGGGCACTGCACACCAATTGCAGTGGTGGCTAACGAACCAGGATTAGGTCAACGGCAGATCCCTCTCCCTTCCCCAACCAGAGTTCACAGTGGTGACAGATGCATCACTTCTGGTGTGGGGCGGCCACATGGGAGAGGCAGAGATCAGAAGCCTCTGGTCTCCGGCGGAGTCCGGGCTCACATCATTCTTCTGGAGCTTCGGGCAATCCGTCTTGCACTGAAGGCATTCCTTCCTTCTGTCAAAGGGAGAGTAGTGCTGGTGTTCACGGACAACACCACCGCCATGTGGTACTGCAACAAACCGGGCAGGGTGGGGTTGTGGACCCGATGTCAGGAGGCACTTAGTCTCTGGAAGTGGCTGGAACATCAGTGCATGTCCCGGGTGGTTCATCACCTGGCAAGTTCTCTGAATGCCAGGGTAGACCAACTCGGCTGCCGGTGCGTGATGGATCACGAATGGCGTCTTCACTCGGAGGTGGTGCAAGGTCTCTTTCAGCGGTGGGGAGAGCATTGGTTAGATCTATTCACCACCGAAGAGAACGCGAAATGTCAGCAGTTCTGCACGTTGGAATTTCCAAGGCGGCACTCGCTCGGCAACGCTTTTCGTCGCGAGTGGAGTTGCGGTCTTCTATACGCCTTTCCGCCTATACCACTTCTACCCATAGTGCTGAAGAAGATCAAGCGTGACCGGGCCCAGTCATTCTTGTGGCCCCGGACTGGGCACAAAGAGTCTGGTATCCCGAGCTCTTGCACATGGCCATCGATCCTCCGATCAGACTGCCCCTTCGGGAGGATCTTCTGTCGCAGCAGCAGGGGACGGTCCTCCACCCGAACCTGTCCAGCCTCCACCTCCTTGCGTGGAGATTGAGCGGCGACAGTTAACAGCTTTTGAGCTTCCTCCCGAAGTCTGTAATGTTATCTTGGTAGCCAGGCGTCCCTCCACCAAAACGGTATACCTCTGTAGATGGAACAAGTTTGTGGCACAGTGCACAGCACAGGCTGTGGATCCCCTTTCTGCCCCCCTTTCAGAGGTTCTCCTCTTCATTCTTTCTTTGGCCCAGCAGGGCTCTGCTCTGGGCATGCTAAAAGGCTATCTTTCGGCCATTTCGGCCTTTCTTCGGCTTCCTGACCAGCCTTCTCTTTTCAAGTCCCCTATTGTAAACCGCTTCCTTAAGGGCATTACTCACTTGTATCCTCCAATTCCCTTCGTATTGCCTCAGTGGGACTTGAACCTGGTTCTGACCTATCTTATGTGCGCTCCTTTCGAGCTGCTACATAACTGTCCTCTCAGACTTCTGACACTTAAAACTGCCTTTCTGGTCGCCATCACCTCTGCTCGCAGGGTGAGTGAGCTTCAGGCTCTTTCTTCAAAACCTCCTTTCCTGGCTGTTCATTTGGACAAAGTTATCCTTCGCACTAGGCCTTCTTTTCTTCCCAAAGTGGTTACCTCTTTCCACATAGGACAGACAATCACTTTGCCCTCCTTCTTCCCGCCCCCGCATCCTTCAAAAGAGGAGGAGAGACTCCACCGTCTGGATCCAAAACGTGCGCTTTCCTTCTATCTGGATCGCACAAAACAATTCCCAGCTGGATGACCAGCTCTTTGTTGGCTATGTGGGCGCCAAAGGTTGGGCCGTGCAGAAACGAACCACCTCTCTGGGTCGTTCTTTGCATCAAAATATGCTACTCCTTAGCGAAAAAGGAACCTCCAGTGGGGTTGCGTGCCCATTCCACCAGGGCAATGGCAGCCACTACTGCTTTGAGACGTGGAGTCCCCCTTCATGACATCTGCAAGGCAGCTACGTGGGCTTCATTGCACACGTTTACCAAACACTATTGCCTGGACAGCCAAGTCCGGAGAGACGGATTCTTTGGCCGTTCAGTTCTCCAGGATTTTCTGGTGTGAACTTAGTTCGCAGACCCACCTCTGGGGTTGGTATTGCCGGGGTATCTATTCTAAGGTGAGGAATCCATAACTAATTGTCTCTTTCAGATGAACAAGTTACTTACCTTTGGTAACGATATATCTGTAAGAGACCTAGATTAGTTGTGGATTCCTCACCGCCCCACCCATCCTCCCCGTTCTGCGAACTGACTTCTAGGGTAAGGACTCCCTTTCAGAGCCCTAGTTTTGTGCACCAGTGGTCAGTGTCTTGCATGGCTCTGCGCTTCTGGCGTGGATTGTCGTGTAAAGAACGGACGTCCGCGCGCATGGGCGGCATCTAAGTAGATACCGCGACGTCATTCCGGCGACCACGACGTCAACGACTAACGCGGAGTCGACCAACGCCACTCACCGATGCGCAGGGGTACTGCTGAAGAAAAAAACTCCGGATCCAGTCTGACGCCTGGGGGTAATTCTAAGGTGAGGAATCCATAACTAATCTGTCTCTTACAGATATATTGTTACCGAAGGTAAGTAACTTGTTCATTTATTACACAACACTCACTAACACATTGGTATATCTCCTAGCTGGAGATATCAACACAAATACACAGTACTACTTTGAGTGCAAGAGGTAAGTAAGCACAATACACAGTGGTCTCCAGGGGGAGACCAAACCATATGCTAAGAAAGTGGAATGTGAACTGCGACCGAAGTTGGGACTTGGACCAGGAGACTCAGAAGAGCTGGGGACACAAGGAACCACTCAAGGTAAGTACCCAGGAACCCAACGGAGGCTGTGAGCAGAGTGGAAACACAGCCGCGTACTCAATAGAAGTCAACGGGAAAGTCACGTTGCAGTTTTGAAGACGGACCTGGCTGACCCTGGACCCTGAAGAAACCCCGTGGAAGACACAAGGTTGGAGAGTCACCTCACCCATGGATACCCCAGGAACCAGGATACCTACACTAGGTAAGCCGGGTACATAGGTGCAAAGTGACGTAGGAATCCGCCGTAGACCACAATGGACGACTTCAGGATAGATGCCGCTGGCGAAATCTGTGGAAGAGTCCGGTGGAATCCAAGGGTGGATTCCTGAAGAGAAGAACCTGCAAGCAGAGGGGACAGAGTCTATGCCACTCGAGGGCACGGAAGAGCAATGCCCACCGATGACGGAAGATGCAGGAGTAATGACGGTGACCTTGTCGCTGCAGCTGTGTGGACCAGGGACGGTGAGGAAGACCAGGAGCTGTGCACGAGCTGTCCCACGTCGGTAGTCGAGAACCAAGGTTCGGTGTCCGGCGGGAGCACCAACAAGCCTTGGCAGCACCAACAGACGTGGTAAACGATGAAGGAGCAATGTTGGGACCAGCAAGGTCCAAGGGACTCACCAAGTGCAGGAGAGTCAGAGCAGGCCCAGAGCAAGCAGGAGAGCCCACTGAAGCAGGAGAAGACCCTCGAAGGCCCACAGGCCAAAGGCACAGGAGTCGCAAGAGGACCTCGAGCAGCTCACCAAAGATGGAGGCCCACGGTGCAGAGGATGCAGTGAGGATGAGGATCTTGGCAGGAAGAGATGCTGGAGGTTGGAGATTCTTGTAGTCAGAAGATCTCTGGAGTGCCGAGCCAACAAGCCTTGCCAACGGCAAGTCGACATGGTGCGCAGGAGTTCATTCCCAGAGGTTCCGACGAGTGAAACTGGCCTCAATATTGCAGAGAGGACAGGTCAGGCCTTGAGGGAGTTAAAGAACCACCACCTGTTTTGCTGAGCCTTTCAAAGTCCTTGGGACGTCAGGAGCTGCAGACCAGTCAGCTTTGTTGCGGTGCCTGCAGATGCAGGGGAGTGACTTTTTCATTCCAAGGGAGATTACTTCGGGGGTCCTTGATGCCCGCTGGTATGTTGAAGGTCTTGGAAGAAGCACAGACGAAAAAGAAGACTTGCAGAACAGCGAGACCAGTAGCAGCAGGAGTTTTCCTTGATGCAGTCTCGCTTCCATGCGAAGTCCAACGTAGTCCAAGTGTCCAGACGGTCGAAGAGTGAAGTGGTTTCAGGCTTGAGTCTTGTCCCACGACTAATCTGAGGACCCACCCACAGTTAAGCCCTTTTATACCCTAAGAAAGGGGTTAGGACGACTCTGGGGTCCCTCCCAGAGGAGGGGCTGGGCAGAGGGGAGGATACTCCCATGTCCTTTGTCCAGTTTCGTGCCAGACTGTGAGCCAAGGGCTCACTGAACTGGCTCTAACCGGAGTATGCTCCAAATGTGCCCTTCAAAGCAGTCATGTGGCGCTGGCAAGCGCCCCCACCCCAATACACTGAGTCCTATCTGAGAGGTCGTCACACCTCCCTGTGACAGGAAACCTATTGTTCTACCTTCCCCTGCTCAAGTTCAGCTCAGCAGCAGGTTGGCATAATCGTGTCTGTGGTCAGCAGCAGCACTAGCTTGTAGCAGACCCTGAAAGGCTGTTACCGGGAGTACTGGGGGCTTCCCGGAGGAGCTCCCAGTGCATGGAATCATACCTTCAACACCGGTAACGGTGTTGGGGTATGATTCCAACATGCTTGATACCAAACAAGCCCAGGTTCGGCACAGCCACTTTATAGTTAGCCATTGCGTAATGACTCATCGCCACTATATGTATCAAAATGGCTGACTGCACTTACAAAGCCTGGATGGAGAATCTACTCCGGAGTTTGTACTGGGGTGCTTCTCATGCAAGGGGCACCCTCACACTTATAACCCAGCACCCTGCTTTCAGGATTGAAAGGCCTGCCTTGGGGGTGACTTATAAGTCTTAAATGTAGTGACCTCAGATATAAGAAAATGTATATCTCTCGTAAGTGGTGCTAGCACCAGCTTACACAGGCTGCAATGGCAGGCCTGTAGTCACAGTTTGAGTGGTCTCTTATTGGTGGCATAGTACATGCTGCAGCCCATGGGAGACCCTTGGTGTTCCTATGCCCTGGGTACTTTAGTACCATATACTAGGGACTTACTGGGGCACACCAGTAGCCAATTGTAGAGGTACAGAAATACTTAAGTAAAATTTAGGGAGAAAGCACAGTGACAGGGGTCCTGATTAGCAGGATCCCAGACAGACTAGTCAAAAACCACACTGAAACCAGGCAAAAAGTGGGGGTAACCATGCTAGAAGGATCCTACCTTCCTACACCCTCCATCAAGGGAAGGCTAGGGCAGGTGTTCACGGACAACACCAGCTCCATGTGGTACTGAAACAAACTGGGCGGTGTGAGGTCGTGGACCCTTTGTCAAGAGGCCCTGCGACTCTGCACATGGCTGGAACAGCCAGACATATTCCTGGTGGTTCAACACGACAAACTCAGCCGACGTTGCCTAGGGAATCTCAAATGGCATCTCCACCTGGAGGTGGCGCGAGGTCTCTTTCAGCAGTGGGGAAATGCTTGGTTAGGTCTGTTCACCTCTAGTGAGTATGCGCAATGTCAGCAGTTTTGCGTGCTGGAGTTTCCAAGGTGGCTCTAACTCTGAGACGTTTTTTGTCTAAAGTGGAGTTCAGGACTCCTGTATGCATTTCCGCCCATACCACTCCTGCCCAGAGTTCTCAAGAAGATTAGGTACGACCATGCCCAAGTCATCCTTGTGGCTCAGGATTGGGCTCGGAAAGTCTGGTATCCCAAGCTACTGAGCATGGCCATCGATCCTCTGATCAGCTGCTTCTTCAGGAAGATCTTCTGTTGCAGCAGCAGCAAGGGAGGATTCTTCATTCCAACCTATCCACTCTCTGCCTTGTGTGGAGCTTGAGCGCCGACAGCTTTCGATCTTTCTGCCGAAGTCTGTAACATCATCTTGGCAGCCAGGCGTCCCTCCACCAAGACTATATACGTCTGCCGTAGAAAAAAAATTGACATTGTGTGCAGAATAAAAACATTGATCCCCTTTCTGCTCCTCTTTCTGAAGTCTTACTCTTCATTCTTTGCCTTGCCCAGCAGGGCTCTGCTCTGGGCACTCTTAAGGGCTATCTCTCTGTCATTATTGTCTCCTTGCGGTTGCCTGACCAACCCTCTTTGCTCAAGTCCCCTATTGTGCATAGGTTTTTCAAAGGTCTTACTCATCTTTTCCCTCCTTCACCATGGCTCAGTGCGACCTTTAATTTAGTTATGTTTTTTTTTTTTTATGTGTGCTCCTTTTGAGCCTCTCTAAAATTGTCCCCTCAGGCTTCTTATTCTGAAAACAGCCTTCCTTGTGGCAATTACTTCTGTCTGTCGACTAGGGTGAGCTGCAGGCCTTATCATCTAAGCCACCTTATCTCTCAATATATCCTGACAAACTGGTGCTTCGCACTCTGGCTTCTTTTCTACCAAAAGTGGTCACACCGTTTAATGTAGGCCAATCAATCATCCCTCTAAAGAAGAGGAGCGACTCCACTGCCTGGACCCAAAAAGAGCGTTGTTGTGCTACCTTGACCGTACACAAGAGTTCCGGGTGGACATTCAACTCTTCGTGGGGTATGTGGGTGCGAAGAAAGGTCGGGCGGTGCAGAAGCGAACCATCTCTCGTTGGTTCATAGTCTGCATCAAAATCTGCTACACACTGGCCAAGAAGCAACCTCCTGAAGGTTTGTGAGCTCATTCCACCAGAGCTAAAGCTAAGACCACTGCGTTAGCATGCAGAGTTCCGTGCCTGGATATCTGCCACGCAGCAACACGCGCTTCACTGCACACATTCACCAAACATTACTGTCTGGACAGTCTGGTGCGTAGGGATGGGCACTTTGAGCTTATTTCAAATGAGAAAGTCCTGCAGGACCGAACGGGCACAGACCCTCCTCAGGGATGGTATTGCTTGGGTATCTATTCAAAGGTAAGCAATCTGCGGCTAGAAGTCTCTATCAGATGAACAAGTTACTTACCTTCAGTAATGCCCTATCTGGTAGGGACTATATGTAGCTTTAGATTCCTTACTGACTGACGCATCTTCCCCGCTATGCGAACCGATTTCATGGGACAGGGATGACCCCTTTCAGGGCCCTAGTTTTCACACACCAGTGGTCAGTGTTCTTCATGGCTCAGCACTTCTGGCATGGAAAATCGTGAAAAGAAACTGACGTCAGCGGGCCTAGGTGGCGCCTTTATAGGTACCGCAACGTCACTTCCAGTGCCGACGACACAGATGCAGAGCCGATCGGCGCCACCTACCGGGCCGCAGGGGTACTGCTCACGAAAATCTTCCAGATCCAGTCTAACACCTGGGGAAATTAGAAGGAAAGGAATCTGCGGCTAGAAATAGTCCCTACCAGATAAGGCTTACCGAAGGTAAGTAACTTGTTCTTTAAGAATATAATACAGGTTCCACATCTTTTGCTGATAGTGGAAAAACAGCCTTGATCTTAGATGTGTATATTGGAGGTGAATCTAGCTGTGGCAAGTGGTACTACAGTGTTCCAACTACTCTTAAAGGCTATCCACCCAATTTACAAAGCCACTTTACAGCCGTAACCCTACTTTTAAGGCTGTAAATGTTTTAATTTACGCCTGCCAGCTATCCACAAAAGCATACCTGCATGGTGTAAATGGTTTCCCCATGAGTGTGTAGAATTTTGCAGAACTGAACACTGTTCAACCGATTGAAAGTTGGAGGCCCAAGACTGGTTTATCCTGTTAGTTTGTAAAAACCCACAAACTGGTGAATTTGTCAGTTCACAAATTACTTTCTAAACCTTTAACCTGAGAAACACATGTAGTTTTACTCCAGCAAAGAGCTTAAGTAATTTCTCTTCCTGGGTGGGAAGTGGAATGCATCATTACCGAACTCCATGGAGCTGTATGGGAAAAGGCTACTCAATAATGAAAATGTTTCCCTGTGGTGAAAAATGGAAAACAATTTTGTTCGAGGCATGTGTGCTGTAGATACACATGCTGTACATAAGTCCGCCATCTAGTTTTGGGCTCGGATGATTACTAGTTGTTTCACTTTGAAGAAGTTCGAGAAACGAGGTTGTGTGACTCCTGTTGGTGATACTGTGCATGGGCATTGACTCCATTGTTGGGTTGGTTTTTTCTGCCGACGGGTTCGGATGTAATCTCTCGCGCTCCGGTTCAAGATTCTTTCCAGCTTCCTTCGGTTGGCTAATCGATCCTTCAAATCCACGGTATTGTTTTGATTGTGTACAGCTACTCTTGCGTTCCGAGCAAATAAAATATTTGCATGTTGGATTCTTTGACTCAGTTCCACGGCCTACGGGCCACGCCCGATAGGGCCTCTTCTACTTCAACATAATTTTGGGAGAATGAGCTGCTAATGGAACGCACTCTGTTCTGTTTCTGTCCGAAGTGCCACTCCGAATACCCTCGCACGACCAACATTCAGTTTACAATCTATGCCTCTCACTCGATCATCGGAAGGATACCTCTGAAGCCTGGAATTCTTTTAGGTTGAAAAAGACACTTCGAGATCGACGTGCCCGTCGCCAAGAAATGCTTTGCAGACAAGCAGATGACTCACCGGACATCTTCGGTCGACAGGCGGAAGAAGAGGCATTGGCAGTCCATCCATGATTCCAACTCTGGTTCAGACTTGGAACAAGATTCAGCCAGTCTCGAGTCATCTCCGAAACGTCAGACCGGGAGTACAACTGTCCCCGATCCAAAAACAAAAAAATCGGTTCCATCTGAAAAAACTGCTCACGGTCCTCCACTGCAGAAAAGGCATGTTGCTCACCAACATACAGATTCGGAAGCCCCGCCCTCTGGCTCAGCCCTGAACTCTCGGCCTTTAGCAGGGACCTCCACTTCCTCAAAGTCTGATTCGGCAACTGATGAACTTCCACTTCGGTTCCGAAAGACAAAAGTCACGGTGCTTCGGCTCTGACCACATTGTCACCGAAACATTCTCCAGCTTCAATATGTTACACATTCGAACCGAAAACTCCATCCAAACCAATCCTCGATGTTATGCAGGAACGGCTCAATCCGAGGCAAAAAACATTGCAAATTCAACCCGGAACCAAGAAGATAATTCTTAAGCCGGCAAAACCTCAGTCCTCTAAAAGACAATTCGCTTTTGAAGAGGCTACATACATTCCTATGCAACCTCTCAAAAAGAAGAAAAAGGACATTGCTACTAGCCTTTACGCATTTCCATGCCTACATCACCAAACCCATCAACACCAACCACACCAGCCACTCCACCGCCTGATTCACCCCAAGATTCTGAAGCAGGCAACATGTCCCCTCATTCACCCATCATAGATGAGGATAACATGCCAGCGGACGCTCATCCCGGGGATGCTTATGACTGAGAACCCCCTGGGGGATACAGACCCAGATGTGCCTTTATATAAGGACCCTATTAAGGATGACTTCCTCTTCGAAACACTATCGTCTGCTCAAAGGGGGGGGGTCACAATATTGACCACTCCTTAAAGGAGTGCTACTTCTTGCAGATGACATTTTTAAGGACCCTGTAATGGCACAAATTGTAACACCACAAGTGGAAAAAAAGGCTGCACCTTCTGATCATATATACATTAGGGGACAATTAATACCGGACTCGCTGGTAGTAGCTAATGCACGCAAAAGAGCAAACTCCCAAACAACTGGGGATGCACCTCCCCCAGAAAAGGAGTCAAAACTAATTGATGTCTCAGGCAAAAGGATAGCAGCACAATCTGCTAATCAGTGGTGTATTGCCAACAGTCAAGCTCTTTTAGCTCTTTACGACCGGGCTCATTGGGATGAAATGGGGAGGCTCCTCCCAACATCTCCCAGAACAATAAGGGGTTATGAAATTGTGTAATGAACAAACGCTAATCAGCAACAACTCCATAAATTGTGCACTGTACACTACAGCTATATGTGTAAGCACCAATATTCTTTTACGTAGACATGTTTGGCTCCGTGTCTCCGGTTTTAAACTTGAAGTGCAAAAGGTAATTCTTAATCTCCCCTTTGATCAGTAGCACTTCTTGGGCCCTCGGGTAGACACAGTCCTTGAAAAAATAAAAAAGGCCACAGATGTTGCTAAATCAATGGTTGCCTTACAAACTCCCACTTATCAGGGGTCCTTTCGTAGGCTCAATTTCAAACACTGTGCTAGGTCTGCCTCCACTGACACCAGAAGGTCTTCCTATAAAAATCAAGGACAATCCTCCACTGGTAAAATCTTTTACAGGGGATCCTACAGAGGAAAACATTTCAAGGGCCGCGGTCATGGAAATCATACCAGAACCGCAAATACAAACACCAAACAATGACTTTCTTACCATTCCCCCCGACCACTTAACGCCTGTTGGAGGGACTTTTTCAGAATTTTTTACCGGCATGGAAAAACATCACAACAGATCAGTGGGACATGATCCAACATGGTTATTGTCTGGAGCTTATCACAACTCCTCCAAATACACCACCTCGCAAACACAAACTATCCATACAGCACCAATCTCTCTTCCAACAGGAGATATCAGCTCTATTACTCAAAGGGCTATAGAACCAGTCCAAAAACAATATCACGGAGCAGGGTATGTTCATTATACATCCTCATTCCCAACAAAGACAGTTCACTTCGTCCCATTCTCGACCTTAGACTACTCAATCATATCCTGTCACAACACTTCCACATGGTCACTCTCCAGGAACTATTCCACTATTGCAGAAAGGCAACTTCATGGCCGCTTTAGACCTAAAGGATGCCTATTTCCATATACCCATACATCTCTCACACTGGAAATTCCTACGGTTTGTCTTCCAAGGAAAACATTAACAATTCAAGGTTCTTCGCTTTGGAGTCACCACCACACCACTGGTATTCACAAAATGCCTAGCAATAGTGACAGTACATCTGCGCAGACAAAATGTACGTTTCCTTATTTGAACGATTGGCTCATAAAAGCAAACGGCTCCCAACTTTGCAAAGGGCATACACAACAAACGCTCACCCTATTACATCAACTAGGGTTTACCAACAGTCTTTAAAAATCACACCTTTAACCAGCCATATTTAGGAGCTCTACTCAAATCTCACTTGAAACTAGCATACCCAAAAGCAGTCCGGATACAAAACATTGTGTCACTAATCCAACACCTTCAACCGTGGACTCAAGTAACAGTCCAAATACTCATGCCACTTTTAGGCATGATGGCCTCCTGCATATCAATAGTTCCACATGCCTGGTTACATATGAGACCGCTGCAAGAATGTCTTTCACGTCAGTGGACACAATCACAAGGTCAAATACATGATCTAGTGTTGGTAGACAGCCGCACACATCACTCTCTGCAGTGGTGGAATCCACAAAACCTATCCTAAGGGTGCAGTGGTGGCTCGCCGAGGGACCGGGCGGTGGGCCGGGGAGGGGCAGGGTGGGGGGGGTAGTGAGCTCGCACATACGACGGCCAGAACTCAGAGGGAGTTTTGTCTGTCGTAAGTCCACTACCCCTCCCCCCCGCACCACTCCCTCGGCGAGCCGCCACTGTAAGGGTGGCAGTCTGTAGACCCAGTGTCCCAAGCTTTTCTCATAGCAGATGCTTCCCTGACTGGTTGGGGAGCTCACTTCCAGAATCTTGCAATTCACAGGGTGTGGGACACCAAACAAAGGAGTCTCCATGTCAATTACCTAGAGCTTCAAGCTATTCACCTAGCATTGAAAGCGTTCCTACAACACATACTGCACACGTTTGTCCTAATCAGTACTGACAATATGACAACAATGTATTATCTACAAAAACAGGAGGGGACGCACTCTCTGCAATTATCCAGCTTAGACCAAATCATTTGGCGCTTAGCTATACATCACAACATTCATATTCTGGAAGAACATGTTCAAGGGACAAGCAATCAAAGTTGCAGACCTGCTCAGCAGGACGCAGCAACAAGTCTACGAATGGGAACTTCACCCCAAAGTTCTCCTACCGTACTTTCAAAAATGGGGGTTTCCACAAATAGATTTGTTTGCAACCCTGGAGAACACTAAATACCCAAATTTCAGTTTCAGGTTCCCACACCCCCTATCCAAGGGCAATGCTCTATGTATGAACTGGTCAGGGATATTTCCCTACGCTTTTCCACCTCTCCCACTACTTCTATTAGTGGTCAGAAAGCTCAGGCAGACGTTGCGCACCATAGTTCTCATAGCTCCAACATGGGCTCGTCAACCATGGTTTACCACACTACTGGAACTCTCCCTAGTCCCAGACGAGAAGCTTCCCATCAACCCAGACCTTCTCACACAGAACCATGGCAGAATAAGACATCCCAATCCCACAGAGATGAACCTTGCAAATATGGCTCCTGAAGTCATAGAATTTGGGTGCTTAAACTTAGCACAGCAATCTGTGGATATTCTTAAACAAGCTCGTAGGCCTATGACCAGACAATGCTATGCTGCCAAATGGAAACGATTTGTTCTATACTGTCGGCATCAAAAGGTTAACCTATTAAATGCACAAATACAAACAATTCTTTCGTATTTATTGCATCTTCAAACTTCAGGTTTCCAATGGAGCCTACTTACAAAATAGGCAACATTTATCTCTGTTCAGAATACCTGTTATTAAGGCATTTATGAAAGGACTTAAGAGTCATTCCACCTAGGGTTCCACCTGCCCCGGCATGGAATCTTAATATTGTACTAACAAGGCTCATGGGGCCTCCATTTGAGCCACTACATTCCTGCTAAATCCAATATTTGTCTTGGAAAGTCACTTTTCTAGTAGCTGTCACTTCAATTAGACTTGTTAGTGAACTCCAGGCATTAAGCTTAGAAGAACCATTCTTCCAGCTACATAGGGACAAAATAGTTCTTAGAACAGATACAAAGTTTCTCCCTAAAGTAGTTTCACCTTTTCACATTAATCAATCAATAGAATTATCTGTCTTCTTTCCACAACCCGACTCTGTTCCAGAAGGAGCTTTACATACATTGGATGTGAAACAAGCTTTAATGTACTACATTGACAGAAAAAAACTTTTGGAAAAACTAAGCTATTATTTATTGCTTTTTCACCTCTTCACCCTGGAAATGCTATTTCAAAAAGTGGAATTTTAAGATGGATAGTAAAATGTATCCAAACTTGTTATGCTAAAGCCAAAATACTTTTTTTTTTTTACCTGTTACCCCTAAAGCTCACAACTCGTAAAATAGGGGCTTCTAGGGCATTTTTAGGCAATATTCCCCTTGCTGACATTTGCAAAGCAGCAACATGGTCCATACCACACACCTTCGCAAAACATTATTGTGTGGATGTACTAGCATGTCAACAAGTTAATGTTGGCCAAGCAGTACTACGGACTCTTTCAAACAACAGCAACCCCCACAGGCTAGCCATCGCGGCAGGAGAGGTACTGCTTTGCAGTTGATGCACAGCATGTGTATCAACAGCACACATGCCTCGAAGGGATTATGTTACCCTGTAAACATCTGTTGGCATGTAGTGCTGTAGGTTCACATGCGTCCTCCCTGGAAGCCTGTGTAGGTCACTGTATGTCACAGTTTATTTACATGAATTCACATTTCTTGCATGGACATCACATTACTAATACTCAGTTCTTACCTACCTGCGGATAAACAATCTAACAATGGAGTTGATGCCCATGCGCAGCATCACCAACAGGAGGAGTCGCACAATCTCGTGACTCAAACAACTTCTTCGAAGAAAAACAACTTGTAATCATCCGAGACCAACGCTAGATGGTGGACTTATGCACACAATGTGAATCTACAGCACTACATGCCAAGAACAGATGCTTCCATTTGCACGATGTGCTGCCATTCCACACGGTGAAACTGTACTATATATATATATATATATATATATATATATATATATATATATATATATATATATATATATATATATATATATATATATATATATATATATTCCACAGCAGGATCCCAGGGTTACCACCATCCAAAGAAAGGCGCAACACCAGGAAACAGACTCCAAAGGCAAAGTTAGAAAGTAAAATGATGATTTATTCGGGCATCAAATGTCCAAATGACGCGTTTCGGCCGCCAGACATATATCTCCTAACTGGCCATTATCAGTGTATATTTTGTTTTTGGGGATAATGCCTCTTTAGTGTAAGATTTTTCAACTTTTTGTTATAATACACCAATATGAGACCCCAACAAACATACAACTCAATAGCAAGGATTTTTCAATAAATAAATATTTCAAGTTCTAATTTATTTACACAGCTGTGTTACTTCAGAGGCCAACTCTGTGGGTGCACAGAAAACTATATTTCAAATTCTTTAGTTACAAGGTGCACAGCAACCAAGGGCAATCTTAATTTCACCAGAAAGGTGTTTTTTCCTGATGTATGTCTGATACAAATGTTATCCACTACTGTTATGCCATTATTATACACGTCATTCTGTAATACCTAGCATAAACTCTAATTTCATTATAATCGGCAACTTGTGATGCACCCAGTAGCCGATCGTAAAGAAGACATCGGAACTCGACTAATATAAGTTATTACAGTTGAGTTCTGATGTCACAGTGCCTGCTGCTGGAGCCAGCAGCCGAGGTGAAAGGCAAGTAATTTCATGAAGCATAATTGAAGCAACTGTTTAAAGCAACTTTGCTTTTCTTTCTTCTACTCTATATTTTAGTTTACAATGACAAGCAGGGAGAATGTTTATTTTTTGCTCCTAGAGAAATGATAGAATCTCTGCATGTTTCTACACATTCCGAGCTACTGCTGCTTTTCTTTTTGTAACCTGTCTTGTATTGAACGGTTTCTAATTTGTTTGCATCAAATATCGAACAGTATTTGATGTGTTTAATTTTGCACTAGAGGTTTTATTTTTATTATTCATGTTTGAAAACATGCTTGTTCTTTCATATGAAAGAGCTACACACCAAGGTTTTAAGTGGTTTGTGGGAAAGGTGATGGTGTGGCCATGTACTATATGGGATAAAGTATCCCCTGACGTACACGATAAGGATATTGCAAGTCAGTGAGGAGTTCCATAGCCATATAGAGGAACTCTGCCTTCGGCCTTGTTCCTCTATGTAGTTATGGAACTCCTCGGTGACTTGCAATAACCTTATAATGTAAAGCAGGGTATACTTTATCCCTTATAAAATGTTTCTTTCCTTGCCTTATAACTGTACAGTTTTGATCCACAGCTCAGGCAGAAGACACTCTTGTCAAAAAATCATTCATAGACTAAAACAGCTGGTGGGGATTCACTTTCCTGTATGTCGTACTGTCCCAAGTACTTTGACCTACTATGTACCAGGACTACTAAACTCAATCGCAATACGTCTCCTAAATTAAAACTTCCTACCAGAACCTCCAGTGTCCTCCAAATATGCTTTACATTAATACCCACAGCATGGAGTGTAAACTATCTGTGACATCATACCTGGTTCCATGTGGACCTACACCATGCTGTGAGTTACTGAGCAGCTGTTGATGGTTGAGGTGAATAAACCGGACCTGAGTCTTACATTGTGTACTTCTGTTATTTACTGATGTGGAAGACACCACATTAATTTGGCGACGAGCGTGGGTCTCACCTCAATATCAAGTGAGGTCTCTTCCTCTCCTTTCTTCTTCTTTGGCAGAGAAGTGGTGTCACCCTTCTCCAGCGGCGGAACAACGGGCAGATGAGAAGCTGTATTCCACACTTCTCCAGCGGCTGATTGCGGATCAAAGGAGGCTTCTGTACTGTCCAGGAAACTCCGGTGAGGAGGATCGTGGGAAGGGCGACTGGTGAAACGCATACGCGTTCCATTTTCTCGGCGCATCTTCGCTGCTCAGACTTGCCAGGCCTTGTTTTACCTGCGTGATATACATGTGCTGAAACGCATTTGCGTTCCAGCAGAGGAACAATCCTATGAGCGCCGACGTGCTTAGCCACGCATGGGCGCCATTTTGAAAGCTTGGGAAGCTTTTCATCGGACAACGCTCCAATCAAGTTGTTCTCTCGAGCGTCTGTTGCTGAGCAACTGTCACACGACATCTCACAGTTACCTGCACTGGCCGATTTGTTAAAACGCAACGATTGGCACACCCTTGTATTGTGTGTCGATGTTGTGGTGGAAAAACTTATCCTGTTTTCTCCGTTATCTGAAGTAACATAACATGTTGTCACTTTGATCAACGGTGATTGGCACACCTCCGCATCTCTTGGTTTATTCTGTGTGCTGATGAGAAGAGCTGCTGTGTTTGGCACATCATTACACACGCACTTTAATAAGAAAGCTTATCGGAAGGTAATTTACACACTTTTGCTTCTTCTCTACGACGTTGGGGGACATTTGCTTACTCTGTTGATACTAAGTCAAAATGCAGAACGTGACTCAACCACCATTTTTCTTGACCAGTCCAGGAGAACCAACGATAAAGTGGCAAAAATGGAAGAAGATCTTTGTAAACTATGCAAGAGTTTGTGGAACAAACTTAAGTGCAGAACGTAAATATTCCTTACTACTTCACTGTCCGGGGGGAAGGACAGGAAGTACTTGAGCATTTACCTGAACTCAGTGCTGCTGATCAGAGGACATGAAATGAGTACGAGATTTGTATACTACAATTGGATCGGCACTATCTCCCTCGTTTAAGCACTATTATGGAGAGATATCATTTTGGTTTACGTGAACAGAAGAAAGATGAGTCTTTGAGGAGTTTGTGACAGGACTAAGAAAATTAGCTGTCTCCTGCAGGTTTGGTGGTGCTCTGGAGGAAAGAATTAGGGATCAATTTGTTTTGAAGTGTGCTCATGATAAAATTAGAGAGGAGTTATGGTTAAAGGATGAGCCCCCTTTGGATGAGGTGTTGGCAAACGAGTTGAACACATGATGAAATGTGTAGATGAATTGAGTAATACTAAAAGCAAGTCAAATGCATTGAGCACTAATGTTGATGATGGTGTCTGCCTGGTAAAAAATAAGACATATATTGATATTGACAGTGGAAAACCTTCTCGTGTTGCAGAAGGTAACACTTCACAGGACAACAGGTCTATCTGTTTTAGATATGGCAGAACAGGCCACAGAGCAAATGCTTCCTTTTGTCCAGCTCTGCAGGTCATCTGCAATGCCTGTGGGAGGAAGGGTCACTTTGCCAAATATTGTAAGAGCAAGGTAAAAAGGTGAGAACAACCACAGGTAAAAGAAATCATGTATCGGGTAGATGAAAAGAAAGCAAAACATCCCTCTCATGTAGTCATTATTGAAGGTATTGAGCTTGAGATGAAGTTCGACTCATGCTCACATCTCACTATGATTAGCAAGGACACATTTGAAGAGCATTTTAGAGAAAAAGTTACCCTTCAGAAAAATGATGTGTCTCCCGTTGGTTATGGTGGTTTGCCGATAGAAATGCTGGGATATTTCTTGGCTTGTATTTAATTGAGTGGACGAATGACTGCTGGCAAAGTATATGTTGCCAGAAGAGGAGATTCACTCTTAGGGTGGCCTCATCAACGTTTGCTTGGGGTTCTCCTTAATCCAAATGCTGTGCTGCAAGTCCAAGTACAGGTGGTTGACAATTCTGTAAATGTGCTAACTGAACGTTTTGTTGATGTTTTCAAAGACAAGTTGGGATGTCTGAAAGGATACAAACATCATATAAAATTGAGAGAGGGTGCTGTTCCCTGTGTTGCCAAGGTTAGGAGGGTACCGTTGAATGAGCAAGCCAGTGTGCAGAAAGAGATTGAGCGTCTGCTTGACATGGGTATCATTGGGTCTGTAGAGGCCACTGAGTGGTTGGCTCCGATAGTCGTTGCGAAGAAGGCCAATGGCGAGATTCGTCTCTGCATTGATTTGCGCTCTCTCAACAAAGAGGTAGTTGTGTATAGGTTTCCACTACCTAACATCGATGAGATGGTTAGCACCTTAGCGGGTGCTAAGTACTTCACCACTCTAGATCTAGCGTCCGCCTACCATCAGGTGGAGTTGGATAAGACATCGCAGGATTTGACAGCCTTCGTGACACCTATGGGAACTTTTAAATTCCTTAGCATGCCATTTGGGCTTGTTTCAGCTGCGTCTGTTTTTCAACGGATTATGTCTAATGTTCTCAAAGGACTTACAGGTGTGAAGTGCTATCAGGATGATTTGTTGATTTATGGTAGCACTAAAGCTGAGCATTTTTCTAGGGTTTGCGCTGTGTTGGAAAGTCTGAGGAAAGCCGGTTTGACGCTTAAGAAGGAGAAATGTAAGTTTGCTCTGGAAGAAGTAAATTATCTCGGCCATTGCATATCTGGACAGGGTGTCTTTCCAAAAAAGAACTTGTTAGCACCATTGTGAAAATGAACGATCCTGATAACAAGGAGGATTTGCTGTCTTTTTTGGGAATGGTTGAATTTTACTGTAAGTTTATTCCAGGGTATGCTGACAAGACGCAAAGTCTGAGGAGATTGACGGGTAAGAATGTGGTTTTTGATTGGAGTACAGAATGTGCAAGGGAATTCGTCTCCATCAAGAAGGATTTGATGAAGGCTACCCCCTTACAAGCCTTTGTGCCAGGTGATGAGACTCACATCTTGACAGATGCAAGTGCTAAGGGAATAGGAGCAGTGTTGCTTCAAAAGAGTTGTGGAGTTGAACGTCTGATTGCTTGCGCTTCCAGGTGTTTGAGGGGCTCGGAACTGAATTATTCAGTTATCGAGAAAGAGGCCTTGGCCATCTTTTGGGCTTTGAGGAAGTTCAGGAATTTGATTTGGGGTACTAAGGTAAAAGTTCTCTCGGACCATAAGCCTTTAAAGGAAGTTTTTTCAAAAAAAGGTTTAGATTCAATTTTATCTAGGATAAGGAAGTGGATCATCTCACTTCAAGAATATGACTTTGATGTTGATTATATTCCAGGTGTGATCAACATTTCTGCTGATCACACTATCCTCCACCCTAACCTGACTGCACGTAAAGTTGCACATCTTTCTAAATACTTCTGTATTCTTATTAACTGCCAGACATCGATTGGCTGCTCCAAAAACAGAATGTAATTTCATTATTATATACAATGATGCAGCGTATCCATCACATCTCTGCCTGCACAAAGTACTTATCATGATCTCTTATATTTATTTGTATATAGCAAATATCTCATCTGTATCTTAAAGTATTCTTATACTCTTTCTATGGGTGTATATTTTCCTGTATATGCTTGACTGCTTAATGGTGAGCAAACTAAAGAAATATTCACATATGCCTAACTTCCGATATAACTTCTTGTCTGACTTCATCTTCTATTGCAGAAATATGTGGAAGTGACTCCCTATCTAATGTAACTCTTTTCCCCTTTGATTCAGTCTTTAGATGCTCACAGATTGCATCACGTGAGCTCCTTGGCCTGGTTGATTGATTTGGATGAGGAGAATCTGGTTGATGATGTGATAAATGTCTGTGAGATTACGTTGGGTGCGGTTGACGAGACTGAGTGGAGAACTGAGATTGGCAAAGATCTTGAAATTTCAAAAGTTATTGAGTTGCTCTCGTTAGGGAAAAACAAGCATCTTGAAAAACCATGGTCTTTGGTTTGTGAAGAGTTATCTGTTGTGGATGGTGTGCTTGCTCGTGGTACCAAGCTTATCCCTCCGTTGGGTGTACGGAGTAAGCTTCTCAATCTTGCACACGTTGGTCATCTAGGCATTGTTAAAACAAAGGAGTTTTTGAGGATGCAATTTTGGTGGCCGGGGATGGATAAGGAGGTTGAGAGGTTGGTTCGGGATTGCCTGGAGTGTTGTTCTAGTGATAAAATATTGAAAACCAAAGCAGATGCCCATTGTCTGCAGGAAGCTACCCGAACACCCTTGGGATGAAATTGCCATCGATATTGTTGGACCCTTGCATGGTGCGAGTGATACCCCCTATTTAATTGTCGTCTTGGATCTTTATTCAAGATGGATCGAAGTAAGTTTTGTCAGGGATATTTCTTCAGCTAGCGTTATAAAATTCTTAGAAGAAATCTCCAAGAGGGAAAGCTATCTTAATTGCATTCTTTCTGACAATGGGCCACAGTTTTGTTCCTCTGAAATGTAGAGCTTTTTGAATAATTGTGGCATTACTCACAAGAGAAGTTCTGTTTATCATCCAGAAACAAATGGGGCTGTAGAGAGGGTAAACAAAACACTCAAAGAAATTATTCAGTTGGCCAGGGCGAGTAATTTAAACTGGAAAACTGTTCTACAAGACAGGATCACTGCTTATCGCATGTCTCCTCTCACGAGTACGGGTAGAACTCCCTTTGAGTTGTTCAAGGTTAGGGCCGCAAACTCGAAGTTGTGTCCAGGATGGATGATTTTAAATAAAGGGTTCAAAGACAACCAGATAGGCGATTGGAGACGCAGAGAGCTTGATAAACAGTTGGCAAGGAAACTGTACTTTGATGTAAAGAAGTGTGTTCAAACCAATGATGTGAAGGTGGGTGACTATGTGAAAATTAAGGCTCCTGTGGGTTGTCAACCATGGTCAAAGTATACCAGAGTAAGAAAAGTCGTTAAGATTTTCAAGAATGCTGTGAAAACTGATGATGGTAGGATTTGGAATAAGAGCAGAATTGTATTGGTCAATAGAAATCCGAATCCGGCTCTCAGTGAAAAGGGTCGTTCTCGCTCTTATTCCTCAACTAGTGATGCTGATTCTTCTCCAACAAGGTCACATTCCTTCCCCGTTAATGTTAGAGAAAGGAGTCCGAGGGTGCGTAGACAACCTTTGTATATGAAGGACTATGCTTGTTAAGTTTTCTTATCTACATTGTATCCTTTTCTTCTCTTGATTCTTTATTTGCATTGTTTGTAACTTCTCATCCTCACCTTTTGCCTTTTGTTTGTTAGCTTTCTTTTGTTGTAAAGAAGGAAGATGTGTGACATCATACCTGGTTCCATGTGGAACTACACCATGTGTTCTAAGTGGACTCTCTATGTTAGGGGGTTCTGATGTTGTCAGTTACTGAGCAGCTGTTGATGGTTGAGGTGAATAAACCGGACCGGAGTCTTACATTGCGTACTTCTGTTATTTACTGATGTGGAAGACACCACACTATCCTCCACCCTAACCTGACTGCACGTAAAGTTGCACATCTTTCTAAATACTTCTGTATTCTTATTAACTGCCAGACATCGATTGGCTGCTCCAAAAACAGAATGTAATTTCATTATTATATACAATGATGCAGCGTATCCATCACATCTCTGCCTGCACAAAGTACTTAGCATGATCTCTTATATTTATTTGTATATAGCAAATATCTCATCTGTATCTTAAAGTATTCTTATACTCTTTCTATGGGTGTATATTTTCCTGTATGTGCTTGACTGCTTAATGGTGGGCAAACTAAAGAAATATTCACGTATGCCTAACTTCGATATAACTTCTTGTCTGACTTCATCTTCTATTGCAGAAATATGTGGAAGTGACTCCCTATCTAATGTAACTCTTTTCCCCTTTGATTCCGTCTTTAGATGCTCACAGATTGCATCACGTGAGCTCCTTGGCCTGGTTGGATGAGCACACACTGACGTCTGTCTCTCACGATGCATGTGTCAAACAATGGACCATCACTTTCAAATGAGTAGAGGTGTTTTCTTTGATGGACCACTCCTGAGGGACTGGAACTACTGCAGAGGGACATAGCATTTCTTCATATTGTTTCTTTATTGGCCTCCTAGGTCGTGTATCGCAGCCACATGTATTTGACAGGGTGGTGTTCATATCTGTAATAAATGTACTTTTTAAAGCTTTAGCCAGTAACAGTTTGCACACGAAAAAAAAGCACTTCACAAAAGTCTGGAACGTGAAACACGTTTGTGCTCAACATTCCAGAGGCAACAGCCTGCTAAAGTTTTAAGAGTCAGAACGTATCAGTCCTTATTTTCTAACAAACAACATTTATGTTTGTACAGCATGAGAGAAGTACTTCTCATTGTCTAATTGCAGAACATTTCTGTACTAAGTCATAGTAAAATATATTGTTTCGTGGCCCGTGAAAGTGTGCAGCGACTGTATATTGGTTTGCTTGTACGTGTACTGCACACAGCTGTTGCCTCCGATTAGCCCTCCAGAAAACAAAGGGTACATAATGAACTTTTTGTGTTCCAATCATGTTTTGTGGTTCCTTTTCAGGATCGTCTTCTGCGAATGAAACTTTGACGTGCTAAACCATGATATTTGATATCTGAAAGAATGACCGTGGCATTTGCCTTATGTTTGTAATCGTGTCCTGGTACTGTATGATCAACAGAATGTGTTTTGACTATCCTCGCAATTCTGAATACATTAATGATTGAGTGAAAAAAAGTTCTTTCAGAAAGAATTACATATTGAATATATGGCTATAAAACTGTAATGAAAGTTTTAAATAAATTGAAACAATAAATTATATAATATTGTTGCAGAATTATATTTTTATTATTTGGTTCATCGCTGTATCAAGTGAAATGTTCTCTGTGTATTCGTGAAAGGGTTTGCTTTGGGTGTTTTCTTTTTAAATGTGGGGTGAAGAAATCGTTGCCACGTGCTCACTTGATTTCCTGGCAGAGCGGGGACTTGGTTACACAATCGAATAACACAGGGTTTCTTTTACAAATCGTATTTTTTCGGTGTATCATTTTGACCTATTTCATTGAAGCAAACAAAGATTGCGTATCGTAGAATTAATTGATTTGTGAAATGGAAGGAAGCCTGAAACTAGAAAAGGGGTGTCCTGTCGGTATGGAGTTCTCTGCAACGATAGATTATAAACCTCTTCTAGGTTTTTATTGTGGGTTTCTGCGCTTTAATCCTGATTTGTCAGTTTAAAACTTCAGTGAACAAGACGTGTATGCCCATGAATACAACCCTTCATTTGATTTCCATTCACTTCAAATGTTGACTGTGTCCTCGTTAAGTGATTTATGTTTTTTTGTGCATTTTTTCCCTCAGATATTTAGTTTTCTCTCTTTTGCTAATTTAGCTTCCGACTGTACTTGTCTTTATTATCTGGCTCTCTGTTCCTGATCTTTGTCATACATTTTATGCTCTCATCTTGCCGCTTCGCTGAGCTTTTGTAGGTCCACAGTCATGTTCGACATATATGCTCCTTGTCCAGCTGGTTTGATTCGCCACATTGTTTGAACTCCTAGTTAAGGGAAACGTTTAAATCAGGGGCAGTAGTGAACACAACAAATGCCGTTATGACTGAAGAATATATTAAACTTTAAACAAGAATTGGCAAAGCCAATAGCTCTTGCCTATCTGAGGACTATTAGCTTTGCCAATGTCTTTTTGCCATATTGTAAAGCAGCATGGCGGCTATTCAGCATGGTAAAAGTAAGTGGCGCACAGTGGCGAAGCGTAGAGTGGAATGACAGGGTAGAGTGCAGTAGGGTAGAGCAGAGTGGCATTGTGTGGAGTGGAATGGCATAGACTGGAGTGGAGTGACGGGTGTAGAGTGGAATAGAGTGGAGTGACTGTGTGGAAGGGAGTAGCATAGAATAAGTAGAGTGGTGTGGCATAGAGCAGTGTGGCAAGGAGTACAGTAGAATGGCGCTGAGTGGAGTAACGTAGAGTGGCGTGGCACAGCGTAGAGTGGCTTAGAGTAAAGTGGCGTAGTGTGAGGAGGTGGAGTTGAGTGGAGTGGCATAAAGATGAAGTACAATGGAGCGGAGTGGCAGCAGAGTGGCGTGCTGCAGAGTCCCATTGTGGGGAATATAGTGGAGTGGCGTACAATGGGGTGCCACGCAGTGTGTGGAGTGACAAAGAGGCGTGGCATAAAGTGGCCTAGAGTCGTGTGGGGGTAGAGTTGCACTGTGTGGAGTAGAGTGGCGTAGAGGTGAGTGGCATACAGTGGGGTGCAGTGAAGTAGAGTGGCGTTTATTAGAGTGACGTTGAGTAGCAGAGTGACAGAGTAGAGAAGCGTAGAGTGTAGTAGCATAGAGCGGAGGGAGGAGTGGAGTGGTGTGGAGTAGTACAGGTGTGTGTAAGTAACTAAAGCTTCATTAGAAACAGCAGATAGGGTGAAAGCAACATTACCAAGAAGCTGTATGCCAATTTTGAAAGTAGGAAATCAAATTGCATGTCCTGGAATGTTCATAAAATAAAAAAGTGTGTTGCAAAAAGATAAGGAAGAACACATGCACTTGGTCCATGCTCCAGGGAGGAGCTAACACAAGAAAGGAAAAGAAGCCAACAGGAACTAAGCAATCAAAAAAACTGCTAATGAGTGACAACAAAACAACTAGTGCTATGCTGTGGATGGGTTGTAAGCCCACTGAATTGTAAACAATATGTCTTTCAGCACAGTGCATGCACTGTGTAGGCAAGACCTAAAAATGGCACCCTACTAACCACTATCGTGAATGGTCAAACGGTATGAAAACCCGGGGATGAAAAACATTTTCCTTTGGTACTTCGAATTGGAGCAGACCCCAAAGGTGTACTGTTCTTGGAAAGAGTTAGCCACATCACACCACTCTAGTTTCATGCCAAGCACTAAAAAAAAAAAACCTGTTCATTCATCCGTAACAATCTAAGTGCAGAAAAGCTTTTGCATTCCAAAATTAAATGAAAAAGAATGGCCAGTGGTTTCACTTATTTTCCTTTTCTCGATTGCCATTTAGGTAGTGAACAGCTGGTTTAGACATGTGAGCACTTTTTAATGCAAAAACAACCTAAATTTTTTGCATTCCATGGAATGGAAGAGCATTACACATTCCAAAAATAAGCAAGTAGTTAGATCAATAGTTTCATTCACGGCGAGGCAATGTATGTTTAGGGTCCTCTAAGAAAACGGCTTGTGAATTCGCCTGGTCCAAAAACTGAAGAAGTTTCCATCATTTTATTTTTGCTCTCTGTCTGAATGTCTGTCAGGCCAGTGCCAAAGCACAGACTCCCATCTGAATGACATATGGATCCAACCAACCAGAGAGATGTTGGGACATTAAATATCACAAACAGACCAGACGAGAATAGTAAGTGTTACATTAATGCTCAGAGAACCGTATGCACTTGTTTGGGTCTCACAATGTGGTGTTATTCAGTATAGCATGGTTCCATAAAATGCTGTCAAACCAAGAGCTCTTTTAAAAAAAAAAAAGAATGGTGGCCTGTGAAATTTTGTGGTTAAGGAGGCAGCAGAGGAGGCAGATGAATATGACCTAATACAGAGACGACACTCAAATAACTTTGGCCTGAAAAAGTTAGCCTAGTTGTTAGATTTGGGGGTCTCTAGTTGGCATAGGTAGGTACCTGTGACAAATAGGGACCCTTGCGTCTAGTCAGGGTGAGGGGCTACACTCCTAAAATAACCCCTGCTCACCCCCTTGGTAGCTTGGCACGAGCAGGCAGGCTTATCTCAGAGGCAGTGTGTAAAGCATTTGTGAACACATACAGTAATACAGTGACAACACTACAGATGGACACCACACAGGTTGTATTATAAAAATAGTATTTTTATATAGACTTAACACAAGACCAAACGACAAAAATCCACAATACTGTACTCAAAAATAGACTTTAGAATGTTATAAAATAGTTCAGTTCTCTCAAGTTGTAGATGCAACACTTTACTCTCAATGTACCTTGAATGCGTAACGCAAAGAAAACAAAAGGGTCGCAGGGAAGGTGATGCGTCGGTTCCTTACACTCAGGGGAGTGGATGCGTCTGTTCCTTACTGCTGCGCAGGGGAGTGGATGCTCGCTTCCTTACTGTGTGGGGAGGTGATGCGTCGGTTTCTTACTGCTCTCCGGTGCGATGCAACAAGATGGCACCTCAATGCGATACTCTTCTCCGGTGCGATGCGACAAAATGGCGTCTTGGCTGCGATGCGACAACGTTGGTGTGATGCGTGCACGCCCGACGGCCGTGCGGCGACTCGATGATCTTTGGAGCCGCGACAGGCCCTGCGACGCGCTTCTCCGGTGATGCGACGATGACCTCTGTGGCAGCGTCCCGCTTCTCCGGCGATGCGCTTCGGCGATGCGATGATGGCAGCGGCGTCTCGCTTCCTCGGCGATGCGATGACAGCGTCTGCAGCGGCGACACGCTTCTCATTGTTGCGTCGCGCTTCCAGCTCCCAGCGACACGCAGTCTCTCAGAAGGCCCAGCACAGCAGCAGGCATTTCAATTCCCAGCAAGGGAATTCAGGGGGGAGCTGGTTGGTGAAGTCTTGTATCCCTGAGACTTCAGGCAGGAGGCAAGCTCTAGTTCAAGCCCTTGGAGATTCTTCTTCAAGTTGATAGAAAGCACACTCAGTCCTTTCCTCCTTTCTTTGGTAATGAAGCAACCACTGCAGGCCAACCCCCAAACACACAGCACAGGGGAAGTCTCCTCCTTCAGCTTCCTGGTTCTTCTCCTCAGCAAAGGTTTGTCTTGATTCCCAGAAGTGATCTAATTTCCTAGGTGTCTGGGTCCCCTTTTATACACAGTTTCTCTTTGTTCTCTGAAGGCAGAGAGGCCTCTGCCTAGTCCAAAACCAGTTCTGGTCAGTCCTGGAGCACTTTGTTTTTCTGACTCCTTCTTTCCTTTCAGAATGTGGGGCAGAGTGCTCAGCCGCCCGGCAGGAGGTGGAGCCAGCATTGTGGAAGGCAGGCACAGCCCTATTCAGACCCAGGTGCAACTCCTCCCTCCACTCTGGATGCAGATCTTTCTATTCAGCCCTGCGCTGACTCACCCTGTCTCCTGTAGCCACCCCCAGCCCCTGTCACTCAATCTCCAGACAAGGAATACACAACCTAGCAGAGGCAGGCTTGGATAGTTAGGCAAGAAAATACCTACTTTCTAAAAGTGGTATTTTCAAACACAGAATGTTAAAACCAACTTCACTAAAAGATGTATTTTATCATTCTGAGTTCAGGCGTACTAAACTCGAATTTCTACCTGGTTCCCTGAGTCAGTTTAGGATTATAAGATGTAATAATCTAACTGCCCATTCTGGCCTATGGGGAACAGGTAGCCTTGCAATAGTGAAAAACGAAAATGGCTGTAATTCACTATTAGGACATGCCACACACACCAGGCCATGTCCTACCTTTTACCTACAATGCACCCTGCCCTTGGGCCTACCTTAGGGGTGACTAATATGTATAAAAGGGAAGGTTTAGGGACTGGCAAGTGGGTACACTTGCCCAGTCAACATGGCAGTACCAGACTGCCCACAGGCTCTGCAATGGTAGGCCTGAGACGCACTTTACAAGCTGCTCCGGTGGGTGGCACAACCAGTGCTGCAAGCCCACCAGCAGCATTTGATTTACAAGCCCTGGGCACACGCAGTGCACTGCACTAGGGTCTGACAGTAAGCCAAACAAGCCAATCATGGAGTCACTAATCCATACATTAATTTACCATAGGGAGCACTTGCACTGTGGCACTGAACAGCAGTGGCACAGTGCCCAAAAGCATCTAAAACCAGCAAAAACATGAGGCAACAGCAAAAAATGGAGGGAGACCCACGCCAATGGTGCCAGGTCTAACATGGGTCCCCTC
Organism: Calotriton arnoldi; assembly: GCA_963921515.1. Lineage (NCBI taxonomy): Eukaryota > Metazoa > Chordata > Amphibia > Caudata > Salamandridae > Calotriton > Calotriton arnoldi. The sequence continues at coordinate 1,581,238 of CAWUFW010001812.1, read as the reverse complement.
CAGCTGAAATGTGGGGAGAACTACCCTACCTCTGGGGAGTTCTCATCACTAAGGCGAAAAAATCTGGACAGACCATCAGCATTGGCGTGTTCTGTTCCAGGGCGGTGTTCCACCGTAAAGTCCATCCCCTGTAGGGATATGAACCACCTCAACAGCTTTGGATTCTCACCCCTCATCTGCATCAGCCATCTGAGGGGCCTGTGGTCTGTCTGAACCCGGAAGTGAGTCCCAAACAAGTATGGTCTCAACTTCTTCAGTGCCCAGACCACAGCAAATGCCTCACGCTCAATTGCACTCCACCTCTGTTTCCGTGGAAGTAACCTCCTACTGATGAAGGCTACAGGTTGGTCTAGGCCCTCCTCATTAATCTGTGATAGAACAGCCCCCACACCATGCTCTGAAGCGTCTGTTTGCACAATAAACTCTTTTGAGAAGTTGGGTGCCAGGAGCACGGGCGCCGTGCACATGGCAGTCTTCAGGGCATCAAAAGCTCTCTGACAGGTGTCAGTCCAAATCACTCTCTTGGGCTGCTTCCTGGAAGTCCGCTCTGTCAAGGGTGCAACAATGCTGCCATACCCCTTGACAAACCTCCTGTAATACCCAGTGAGTCCTAAAAAGGCTCTCACCTCTGTCTGGGTCTTGGGGGTTCCCAAGTCAGGATGGTCTCAATCTTGGGTTGTAGGGGCGCCACCTGGCCGCTCCCAACCTGGTGTCCCAAGTACACCACGGAACCCTGCCCGATCTGGCACTTACTCGCCTTGATCGTGAGGCCTGCTCCGCAGCGCCATCAACACTTCCCAGAGGTGGCGCAGATGTTCTTCCCAACTGGCGCTGAACACTGCAATGTCATCCAGGTAGGCGGCACTGAACTCTTCCAGTCCAGCCAACACCTGGTTGACCAACCTCTGAAAGGTGGCAGGGGCATTCTTCATCCCAAAGGGCATAACCCGGAATTGGTAGTGCCCATCTGGTGTGGAGAATGCTGACCTCTCTCTTGCCCCATCAGTCAAGGCGATCTGCCAGTACCCAGACGTTAAGTCAAACGTGCTGAGGTACCGGGCAGCCCCCAACCGATCAATGAGCTCATCAGCTCTGGGGATGGGGTGCGCGTCAGTCCTGGTGACTGAATTGAGCCCTCGGTAGTCCACACAGAACCGCAGTTCTGGTGAGACACCCGGTGCGGCAGCCTTTGGGACCAAGACCACTGGGCTGGCCCAAGGACTGTTAGAGGACTCAATCACCCCCAACGCAAGCATCTTGGAGACCTCCTCCTTGATGCAAGCTCTCACCCTGTCAGTCACCCTGTAAGTTTTGTGCAGGAGGACTGTCCCTGTCAGTCACCCTGTAGGTTTTGTACAGGAGGACTGTCCCTAGTGTCTACATCATGGACGCACCAATCAGTGACACTGGGAATCAGGGAGAACAGGTCAGAAAACTGTCCCAGCAACTGGTGACAGTCATTCTGCTGCTCAGGAGTCGGGGTGGAAGAGAGGTTCACTCCATCCACTGACCCATCTTGCTCTGTTGCAGACAGGAGGTCAGGAAGAGGCTCAGTATCCTCCTCCATTCCAGCATCTGTTGCTAGGAGCATGCCCACTTCGGACCTCTCTAAGTGGGGCTTCAGGCGGTTGACATGCAGGACCCGTAAGGGGTTCCTGGGAGACCGCAAGTCCACCAAGTAGGTAACCGGACTCTTGCGCTCCACCACCTCAAATGGTCCGGTCCACTTATCCTGGAGCGCACAGGGCTCCACTGGGGCCATGACCCACACTTTCTGACCAGGCTGAAGCTCAACCAGAGTGGCATTCTGGTCGTACCACCGCTTCATCTCCTCCTGGCTGGCTTCCAGATTCGCCTCAGCGAGTTTTCTGAATCGCCTAGTTTGGTTCCTAAAGGCCAGCATGTAGCTATATACATCCTGGGGAGGTTTCCTGGGAGATTGCTCCCAGCCTTCCTTGACCAAACTCAAAGGTCCTCTCACTGGGTGTCCATAGAGAAGCTCAAAGGGACTGAACCTTAGAGATTTCTGTGGCACCTCACGGTAAGCAAAGAGAAGGCATGGTAAGAGGACGTCCCACTTACGCCTTTGAGGGTCCGGTTGAATCTCTCAACCAGCCCATTACCTTGGGGGTGGTAAGGAGTGGTGAACTTGTAGGTTACACCACACTCCTGCCACAGGGACTTCATATACTTGGAAATGAAGTTGGTACCTCGGTCTGACACCACCTCTCTGGGAAACCCCACGCGGGAGAAAATCCCCATCAGTGCACGTCCCACCACGGGGGCCGTCACTGTCCTGAGAGGGATGGCTTCCGGGTACAGGGTGGCATGGTCCACCAAGACCAGGATGAACCTGTTGCCCATGGCTGTCTTGGGATCCAGAGGCCCCACAATGTCAATGCCCACCCTTTCAAAGGGGGTGCTGACCACAGGGAATGGCTGGAGAGGAGCCTTGCGCTTCCTCCCACTCTTTCCACTTGACTGGCAAGTCTGACAGGTCCTGCAATGAGTGTCTGAACTCTTGCATATTTGGGGCCAATAAAAATGGGTGACAAGCCTTTCAAAGGTCTTGTCCTGCCCCAAATGTCCTGCTAAAAGCACATCATGAGCCAGCCCCAGTAGGAAGGCTCTGAAGCGCTGGGGTACCACCAGCACACGGGCTGACCCAGGCTCAGCAACCTTAGGCTCACTATACAGGAGACCATTCTCCCAGTAGATCCAATGTGATCCAGACTGATCACCTGATGCCTGGTTTGCAGCCTGCTGCCGCAAACCCACAAGAGAAGGGCACTTGTTCTGCTCCTCACAGAACTCTTCCCTGGAGGGACCTCCTTCCTGCTGCCAATGGGTCAGCTCAGGCAGGTCTCCCAGTTCAGCAATCTCTTCCCCAGTAGGCTCCAGGGCATCCCCCTCAGGGTCCGCCTCCTCCTGGGCCGTGGGAACCTCAGGGGCAGGTTTCCCGGGCCCCCTACCTCTTCTCTTTAAGGCAGGCACCTGGGCCATTTTCTCAGGCTCCAGGTCCTCTTGAACACCCTTACTGGCTGCCATAGACCGAGTGGTCACGCAGGCCCACTCAGGCAAACCCAACATCTCTAAATGAGCTCTCCGCTCCACCTTAGCCCAAGGGGAGCTCTCCAAATCGTTACCTAACAGACATTCAACAGGCATGGCTGGCCTCACAGCTACTTTAAGAGTCCCTGAGACCCCACCCCCCCACTCAAAGGGAACCTGTGCCACCTTGCAGTGGCTCTGTGTTGGCAGCGGCAACAACTGGGTAAAATGCATTTGGGACTACCTGCTCTTCAGACACCAACCGACAACTGACAGCTGTCACACTGGCTCCGGTGTCTCTAAGAGCTTCCACCCTCTTGCCATTGATGGTCACCCACTGCCTGTATTTTTTAGTGTTATCAGGCAGTTGGGTCCTGGGGACCACCTCAGTCTCCTAAAGGGACATCTCTGCGGGACCCCACCCACCTTTGGCACCCATCTCCTCCCCCAGGGCTACACTAGCCAACAGCTGGGGTAGTGCACCAGTGGGTGCTGTCTTCCCATACAAGGGACATCTAGCATCATAAGAACAGTGGCCTACTAGACCACACTTAAAACAGGTCTTGGGCCCCTTGTGAACAGGCTTATCTGTTGGGGCCACTGCCTTCTTCTCAGGGGGAGGCTGGGAACCTTTCCCTTGGTTCCCTTGGGGATTACTTTGGGGCCCTTTCTGGAACTCCCTCTGTTTACCCTTGTCCCCCCACTCTTCTGCTGGGGACCCTGCCCACCTTTGGCGAAGTCTCCCACATGACCCTTCTGGACCCGGGTGCTCACCCAGCGGTCCGTCCTCCTCGGCAAGCTTCCTAGGGTTAGTCAGCTTGCTATCAATAAGATGCTGGCGTAGCTCTGGAAAACAGTTATTTGACAAGTGCTCCCATGCAAGCAAATCATAGAGCGCCTCAAAATTATCCACTTTGCTACCCTTCACCCAACCATCCAATGCTCTGCAAAAGAAAGACACATATTCCACCCAAGTGGTAGACTCCAGTTTTCTGCAATTTCTAAACCTTTGTCTATATAGCTCTGGGGTCAAACCAAATCTGGACATTAGGGCTCCCTTCATGTGGGTATAGGACATTTACTCCTCTGTAGGCAAATCCAACAAAGTGTCCCTCCCATCACTAACAAAGCGGCCCCACAACCCCGCTCCCCAATCCTTCTCAGGGACCCGGTGGGCCAACATTGCAGCTTCATAAGCCCTAAACCACTGACCAATATCCTCATTCTTGTGGAAATCTTTAACTACATCTTTGGGAATGTAGGTTCTTGCTTCTACATGCACTGGCGGTGTGCTGCCACCAGAGGGAGGAACCTCTAACTTCTTGGCCTTGAGTTCCAATTCCCTCAATCCTCTCTCATGCTCAAAATGCATTCTCTTTTCCTCTAAGGCTAACTTCTTCATTTCTAACTCCATCCCAAGCTCTATTTTCTTGCTCTCTATGTCTTTCTGACCATCCATTTTGAGCCTAGCTAGCTCCAATTTATGCATCCTCTCCCTTGCTCTGTCCTCCAGCTCTCCTGGGGACAACCCTTTGGAAGAAACACTGCTGCCCGCCCCTGAAGGTGCTTTCCCTCCAGTTGAGCCCACTGGCCCCTCAAGGTGCTCATTTAAATCCTCTGCCTCCATTACTGGCTCCTCAGGATGCTCACTGGCATTCCTAGATTCTACCCAGGCCCTCAGCGCCTTTTGGGATTCCTCTTTTCTGGTGAGGCCTTTCACAGAGATTTTAAATTTCTTGCACAAAGCTTTGAGATAAGGCACAGTGTAAGTATCAATTCTCTCTTCTTCCAAAACAATGTCTACAGATACTATGGATGCTGTCTTGCTCATGGTACCAAAAAGACTGGCAGTTCTCAAGAATCAAAAATAGAAAAGAAGTTCCAAGGAAAAAAATTCTCAAAAAGTATGTGGTTGCGTTATGGTCTGCACTCACTAGTAGTGTACACCAATCACTGTATATGAATCACAAATGCAAGTCCAAATCCTCACCGCTAACCACCAATGTTAGATTGGGGGGTCTCTAGTTGGCATAGGTAGGTACCTGTGACAAATAGGGACCCTTGCGTCTAGTCAGGGTGGGGCTACACTCCTAAAATAACCCCTGCTCACCCCCTTGGTAGCTTGGCACGAGCAGGCAGGCTTATCTCCGAGGCAGTGTGTAAAGCATTTGTGAACACATACAGTAATACAGTGACAACACTACAGATGGACACCACACAGGTTGTATTATAAAAATTGTATTTTTATACAGACTTACACAAGACCAAACGACAAAAATCCACAATACTGTACTCAAAAGTAGACTTTACAATGTTATAAAATAGTTCAGTTCTCTCAAGTTGTAGATGCAACACTTTACTCTCAATGTACCTTGAATGCGTAACGCAAAGAAAACAAAAGGGTCGCAGGAAAGGTGATGCGTCGGTTCCTTACACTCAGGGGAGTGGATGCGTCTGTTCCTTACTGCTGCGCAGGGGAGTGGATGCTCGCTTCCTTACCGTGGGGGGAGGTGATGCGTCGGTTTCTTACTGCTCTCCGGTGCGATGCGACAAGATGGCACCTCGATGCGATACTCTTCTCCGGTGCGATGCGACAAAATGGCGTCTTGGCTGCGATGCGACAACGTTGGTGTGATGCGTGCACGCCCGACGGCCGTGCAGCGACTCGATGATCTTTGGAGCCGCGACAGGCCCTGCGACGCGCTTCTCCGGTGATGCGACGATGACCTCTGTGGCAGCGTCCCGCTTCTCCGGCAATGCGCCGCGCTTCGGCGATGCGATGATGACAGCGGCAGCGGCGTCTCGCTTCCTCAGCGATGCGATGACAGCGGCTGAAGCGGCGACACGCTTCTCGTTGTTGCGTCGCGCTTCCAGCTCCCAGCGACACGCAGTCTCTCAGAAGGCCCAGCACAGCAACAGGCACTTCAATTCCCAGCAAGGGAATTCAGGGGGGAGCTGGTTGGTGAAGTCTTGTATCCCTGAGACTTCAGGCAGGAGGCAAGCTCTAGTTCAAGCCCTTGGAGATTCTTCTTCAAGTTGATAGAAAGCACACTCAGTCCTTTTCTCCTTTCTTTGGTAATGAAGCAACCACTGCAGGCCAACCCCCAAACACACAGCACAGGGGTAGTCTCCTCCTTCAGCTTCCTGGTTCTTCTCCTCAGCAAAGGTTCGTCTTGATTCCCAGAAGTGATCTAATTTCCTAGGGGTCTGGGTCCCCTTTTATACACAGTTTCTCTTTGTTCTCTGAAGGCAGAGAGGCCTCTGCCTAGTCCAAAACCAGTTCTGGTCAGTCCTGGAGCACTTTGTTTTTCTGACTCCTTCTTTCCTTTCAGAATGTGGGGCAGAGTGCTCAGCCGCCCGGCAGGAGGTGGAGCCAGCATTGTGGAAGGTAGGCACAGCCCTATTCAGACCCAGGTGCAACTCCTCCCTCCACTCTGGATGCAGAGCTTTCTATTCAGCCCTGCGCTGACTCACCCTGTCTCCTGTAGCCACCCCCAGCCCCTGTCACTCAATCTCCAGACAAGGAATACACAACCTAGCAGAGGCAGGCTTGGATAGTTAGGCAAGAAAATACCTACTTTCTAAAAGTGGTATTTTCAAACACAGAATGTTAAAACCAACTTCACTAAAAGATGTATTTTATCATTCTGAGTTCAGGCGTACTAAACTCGAATTTCTACCTGGTTCCCTGAGTCAGTTTAGGATTATAAAATGTAATAATCTAACTGCCCATTCTGGCCTATGGGGAACAGGTAGCCTTGCAATAGTGAAAAACGAAAATGGCTGTAATTCACTATTAGGACATGCCACACACACCAGGGCATGTCCTACCTTTTACCTACAATGCACCCTGCCCTTGGGCCTACCTTAGGGGTGACTAATATGTATAAAAGGGAAGGTTTAGGGACTGGCAAGTGGGTACACTTGCCCAGTCAACATGGCAGTACCAGACTGCCCACAGGCTCTGCAATGGTAGGCCTGAGACACAATTTACAAGCTGCTCCGGTGGGTGGCACAACCAGTGCTGCAAGCCCACCAGCAGCATTTGATTTACAAGCCCTGGGCACACGCAGTGCACTGCACTAGGGTCTGACAGTAAGCCAAACAAGCCAATCATGGAGTCACTAATCCATACATCAATTTACCATAGGGAGCACTTGCACTATGGCACTGAACAGCAGTGGCACAGTGCCCAAAAGCATCTAAAACCAGCAAAAACATGAGGCAACAGCAAAAAATGGAAGGGAGACCCACGCCAATGGTGCCAGGTCTAACACTAGTTATCTGTAAGAAATTCGTATAGTGAAAAGATCAAATTGGACATCTATTCTTAAAACATTTGTTAGAAGATATTACACCAATCATGCTGTCATTAACAGTGCAGCACTGGATTTATGTGTGTTTTTCTTACTGTGTTTTTTTTTTTATTGTTTATTAGGATCGTACTACCCAGTCTTAAAGAAATATATGGTTAAATTATTTTAATGTACCTTGGAGATGAACTCATTATATTTGTGTACTTTCAAACAAGTGGGCTATCAAGTCTAAGCCATTGTTCTTTGCATTTCTGGTCATTGCCTGGAAGCACATTCATTCATAACCTATATAATTGAGGACTAAAATAAAAGGTATTTTTGGGAAAAATATCCACCACATCACAGGCATTGACAGATGTAGCAAAATCCACTCTACAGTCAGCTTTTAAAGGATCTTAATACTTTAGGTATAATATTCACAAGCACAGTGAATCCTTTAAAAAAGGTAAAAAGAAATGTCTCTGATTCTAGGTACACTGTTGCTGCCACCATGGGACTCTAGTCACAATTTCTTCCTAGTTTTCTGGACTTCTAGGGACTCTTTGTCAAGGGCCAACTGATCTTGCCTGAGCCTAAGCCTTGCTTTCTCAAGTTCAAGCAGTTGATACTCCCTGTCAAAAGAGTTGTCCCTCCTACTAGATATGGAGGTCCCTATAGAATGTCCTGAAGCATTGGATTCTCTAGAGGAGGATCTAGACCTCCTCGGTCTACTCTGAATCCTCACAGGAGAAACAAAGAAAGACCCACTATAGGGGGCTCCCTCCGTGCAATCTGCACTAGGGGGATCTGAGTTCTCCAGGTGGGCGTGAGGTGACTCCTCCTGGCCAGGGTTAGAATCGAGGTCTAAGAGGGGTTTACCTCCTGACCCATCTTCTGTCCCCCTGCCCACCCACTCTGTCATGTTCATCTGACCCACCTGCTTTCTGTAGGTCATCCAACAGTAACACCTCTAGGAGGCGTTGAGTATTAGGGCCTTTCTCTGTCTTAAGCTTCCTAGAGGAACACAGGGCCGTCGGTTCCTCGAACGTGAGGTCACTGTATCTACAAGGCAGAGAGCCACTGGCTTCTCCTTTAGAAGACATACTAGGTGTAGTGAGGTGTTGCCCCTACCTAACCTAGTGGGAACTAAACTCTGAGGTTGGAGAAAGGGTTGTGCTAGACCCTTAACTACCCAACCCTAAGTTCAGTAGTACTTGCATATTGTAAGCTTGTATTATATGTGCCTAGTATTAGAGATGGTTTTTCAATTAATCAACACCAAGATTATCTGGTAAAACAATGCAGGCTTGAATCCCACCGCTGCCACTAATGTGAGAGGCTGGCTCAGTATATGATGTACACTTATGTATTTGTGCACCTTGCACTGATCAGACAAACCTTATGGTGATTTTAGTGGTCTTAGACAACCTTAGAAAGCTCTCTAAGTGGTAGCTGTGGAGAGCAGCCTTCAGGCTTAGTCCAGAATGAGTGTAAAGCAGCTTGTTTTACCAGAACGTAATCTTATAGGTATCAATTAAGTGAAAAAGAACCACACAATGTATTTATAAAAATATTTATTTATTATAAGACACTCACTAACGCATACAGATATCTCCTACCCGGAGATATACACAATGCACACAATACTTTGCAATAGAAACACTTAAGTAGCACAGAATACACAGTGGTCCCCAGGGGGAGACCAAACCATATACTAAAATAGTGGTATGCCAACCTCAACTCGAGTCAAGGGGACCTAGAAGTGTCGGGACCCAACGAACCACCCCAGGTGAATATCTAGGAGCCCCACGGAGGTCGTGTGCAGTGTGGGAACACAACCACGTTCTCCGTACAAATTAACGTGTAAGTCGCGGTTACAATTTTAAAGAAAGAGGACCCTTCCCAGTGGACCCTGAAGAAACCCTGTGGAAGATAGAAGGTTGGAGAGCCACCCTACCTGTGGATACCCTAGTACCCACATTACCTACACCAGGGAAAGCTGGGTGCATAGGTGTGAAGTGGTGTCGGAAACCGCCATCGAACCCAATGGAGGACTTCAGGAAGATGCTGCTGCTGGGGAAGGTGAAAGTGTCCGGTGGGATCCAAAGGTGGATTCAAGGTGAAGAGTACTTGCAAGCAGAGGGGACAGAGTCTATGTCCCTCAGGAGTGACCAGGAGGCCTGGAAGACGAATGCCCACTGATGTCAGATGTTGCAGGAGAGATGACGGTGACCTTGGAGCTGCAGCTGTGAGGACCAGGAGAGGCTGTGGAAGACCAGGAGCCGTTCACAAGCTGTCACACGTCAGATGTCGAAAGTTGAGGGGTCGGTGTCCGTCGGGAGCACCAACAAGCCTTGGCAACCGCAAACAATGTGGAAAGCGAAGAAGGTGCAGTGTCGGGACCAACAAAGTCCAGGTGACTCACCACAAGCAGGGGACTCAGAGCAGGCCCCGAGCAATCCGGGGAGCCCAAAGAATTCAAAGGTGACCCTCAACAGGACTCACAGGCCGGAGGCACTGGAGTTGCAAGAGGACCTCGAGCAGCTCACCAAAAGATGCAGGCCACGGTGAAAATGATGCGATGTGGTCGAAGATTTTGGTCACTGGAGATGCTTGAGGTTGGGACTACTTGGAGCCCGAAGATCTCGATGGAAGGAAATCAACAATCTTTGCAATGGCAAGTCGACACGGTGCACAAGGGTTCGGTTCCTGCGGCTCCAACAAGGGATACTGGCCTCAAACTTGGTGAGAGGACAGGGCAGGCCTCGAGGGATGTGAGGAACCACCATCTGTGTTGCTGAGCCTTTCGGAGTCCGTGGGAGCCCAGGATCAGCAGACCGGTCAGCTTAGTTGCGGTGCCTGCAGATGCAGGGAAGTGACTCCTTCACTTCAAGGGAGATTCCCTCAGGTGTCTTGGATGCCCACAGGCCTTGGAAGGTTTCCTGTATGGAGCACAGGCACGGATGTTGCAGCAGACGAGCAGGGCGAAGAGATCAGAAGCAGCAGGTGTCTTCCCGGTTGCAGCCTTGATGCCCAGAGCGAAGTCCCAGGAGGTCCTGAGTGACCAGACGGTCGAAGTTGAAGTGGTGTCTGAAATTAATCCTGATCCACGATAAATCTAGGGACCCATCCTCAGGTAAGCCCTTAAGTACCCTAAGGAAAGGTTTGGGACGATTCATGGTTCCCTCCCAGGGAAGGTGTCGGACAATGGGGAGGATACTCCCATGTCCTTTGTCCAGTTTCGTGCCAGAGCGGGAGCCAACGGCTCCCTGAGCTGGTTTGAACTGGACTATGCAAGGAGGGCACCAAATGTGCCCCTCAAGCAGACTGAGTGGCGCTGGCAAGCGCTTCCATCGTCCCCAATTCACTAAACCCTGTCTGGGAGGTGGTCACACCTCCCTGTGACAGGATACTTATTGTTTTGCCTTCCCCTGCTCGAGCTTGGCTCAGCAGAAGGAGGGCAGAAGCGTGTCTCTGGTCGGCAGCAGCCATGGTGTGCTGTCCGGGTCTAGAAGACTGGTACCGGGAGCACTGACGACCTAATGGAGGGCCTTCACAGTGCTTGGAATCATACCTCCCGCACCGTTTATGGTGTGGGGGTGTGACTCCAACATGTTTGATACCAAACACGATAGGGTTCGTTACAGCCAGTTTCAAGATGGTCATCGCGTAATGACGCGGTGCCATATGTTATATGGCTGTCTCACTTACAACCCAGGAGAATGGACTCCGTAGGCTGTAGGGGTGTCCTGCTCATGCACGGGCACCCTCGCACTTAGAACCGTGCACCCTGCCTTCAGGATTGAAAAGGCTTGCTTTAGGGGTGACATAGGTTTTAAGTGCAGTGACCTTAGATATGGGGAAACCTATACCTTTCGTAAGTGGTGTTAACACCAGCTTACACAGGCTGCAATGGCAGGCCTGTAGGTACAGTTTGAGTGGTCCCTCATGGGTGGCATAATGCATGCTTCAGCCCATGGGGGACCCCTGGGGTACCTATGCCCTGGGTACCTTAGTACCATATACTAGGGACTTATAAGGGTACCCCAGTATCCAATCTGGGATGTACCCAAGTACTTACCCTAACAATTTACAGGAGAAAGCAGAGAGACTGGGGTCCTGATTAGCAGGATCCCAGTCACACTAGTCAGAAACAGCATAGTACCAGACAAAAAGTGGGGGTAACCATAAAAGCAGATCCTGATAGTCCTTCATCTGTGGCCCTGAATCACTTCAAGATCCAGCCCGACTTACAAAAAACGTTAGTATGACATGGAACATCCAAGTGTCAGCTGATAAAAGTTTGTTACCAGAGTTCCAGAGATGGTAGTGTTTGTGGGAAGCCATATCTAAGTTGTCCTGTAAGCTATTTTTGATTAATGCACCTTCAACATCTAAAACTACTACTGTTGCTTTTTTAGATACTTTATTAATCTCAGACTGACTCTGCAGTTATTGTACAAGTATTTAAAGATGGACGGCCATACCCAACTCATGTTGAATATGCGTTTACCAAAGCAGCAGTAGATGAGCATTTAAGACAATTAATTGAAGTGTGGCCTCTTTCCTAGAAGTGCACCTTATTGTAAACCGTTTTTGAAAGTTATAATAAACCTCCTATCCCTTTTGAGGCGAATGCCATTTTGTGAGCAGTACCATTGTTAGGCTGAGCCTGTGACAGCACATGCGCTCTCGCTTGCAAGACGTATTGTTTACAGAAAAGAGTTTGGAGCCGGCCCATTGCTTACTATTTGTTGACTCCAGTGCCACGCTTCTTTGCTGCCTCCTAATTGGCTGGTGTAGGACAAGCGTCCCTTCCGTTCCTTTCTGTGGTGCATGGACCAACCACAGATTGGTTCTACTTAAATTAGTGCCCTTCCGCTGCTCGTGCTGTAATTGAGGTATGTTAGAAATGGGGGTCTCTAGTTGGCAATGGCTGGCCACTGTCCAAGTAGAGACCCCCATTTCTAACATTGGTGGTCAGCGGTGAGGATCTGGACTTGCATTTATGATCGCATACAGTAATTATAGTGTACACTACTAGTGAGTGCAGACCGTAACGCAACCACATACGTTTTAGGTTTTTTCTGATTCTATTTTTGATTAATATTGCCAGTTATTGCCACAATGGGCAAGCCCAGATCCAATGCCTCGGAGGATCTCTCCTGGGAAGAAGAGAAATTAGAAACCTACAACGCCAAGCAGTTCAAATATTTTTGCAAACGCTTCACAGTCCCTATCACAGGTCTCACTAAAAGGGAGGAGTATTACAAGGCACTGAAGGCCTGGCTAGAAGCCAGGGATGCCCCTAAGAATATGGAAGAGCCTGTGGAGGGGGAAGAGAATGCAGGAGAGCAGCAGGGGGAAGTAGTAGATTTGGTGGGAGATAAAGCAATTTCCAGCCCGGGCACTAGTGTGTCCGCCAGGGGTATGTCCCCAGAAGAGATGGAGGACAGGGAGAGAGATAGGCAGCATAATATGGAGATGGCTAGGCTTAAAATGGATGGTCAGAGAGACCTAGAGAACAAGAAGTTTGAATTTGAGATTATGAAAATGAAACTTGAGCATCAGAGAATATTGAGGGAGTTGGAGATTAAAGCAAAGAGTGTAGAGATCTCCCCCTCTGGTGGCAGCATACCTGTAGTGCATACTGAGAATAGAGTGTATATACCCAAGGAGGTTATTAAGGATTTCCACAAAAGTGAAGATATTGGGCAATGGTTTGCCGCTTATGAATTAGCCATGGTGTCCCACCGGGTCCCTGAGAAGGATTGGGGAGCGGGGTTGTGGGGACGCTTTGTGAGTGAGGGGAGGGATACCTTGTTGGACCTGCCCCCAGAAAGTCGAATGGTTTATGGCCACATGAAGGAAGCTTTGATGACCCGCTATGGTTTGACCCCTGAGATGTATAGGCAGAGGTTTAGGACCTGCAAGAAGCTAGAGGGTACCACGTGGGTTGAATATGTGTCTTTTTTTTTTTTGCAGAGCAATGGAACGCTGGGTAAAAGGTAGCAAAGTAGAAACTTTTGAGCAGTTTTATGATTTGATTGCATGGGAGCATTTATCTAGTAACTGTTTTCCTGAGCTACGCCAGCACCTGATTGATTGCAAGCTGCCTAACCCTAGGAAGCTTGCTGAGGAGGCGGACCGCTGGGTGAGCACCCGGGTTCGCAAGGGTCCAGTGGGAGACTTTGCCAAAGGTGGGCAGGGTCCCCAGCAGAGAAGTGGGGGGGACAGGGGTAAACCGAGGGAGTTCCAAAGAGGGCCCCAAAGTAATTCTCAAGGGAACCAAGCAGTGGTGTCCCAGCCTCCCCAAGAGAAGAAGCCCCCGACAGGTAGGCCTGTTCAGAGGGGGCCCCTTACTTGTTATAAGTGTGGTCAAGTGGGCCACAGGTACTATGATCCCCAGTGGGACCTTAATGCACCACCCCGTGCACCACCCCGCCAGCTTGTGAGTGTAGCCCTGGGGGGGGGAGATGGGTGCCCAAGGTGGGTGGGATCCCGTAGAGTTGACCCTTGTCTCATTAGGAGACTTTGAGATGGTCCCTAAGCCTGCACTGCCTGCTAACACTAAAAAGTACAGGCAGTGGGTGACCATCAATGGCCATAGGGTGGAGACACAGGAGCCAGTATAACTTCTGTCAGCTCCCGGTTGGTGTCCAAGGAGCAGGTTGTCCCCCATGCATTCTACCCAGTAGTGTCCGCAGACAACTCAGAGAGCCAATGTGAGGTGGCTCAGGTTCCCTTTGAGTGGGGGGGGGGTCTCAGGAACTCTTCAGGTGGCTGTGAGGCCCGCCATGCCTGTAGACTGTCTGTTGGGCAATGATTTAGAGATCTCCCCGTGGGCTACGGTGGAGAGGAAATCTCACTTAGAAATGTTGAGTGGGCGTGTGCTACCACTCGGTCCATGGCAGCCAAGGAGGGTGTTGAGAAGGACCTGGAGCCTGAGAGTATGGCCCAGATCCCTGCCTTAGAGAGAAGAGGCGCAGGGAGCCGGCCCCCTTGGTTCCCACGGCCCAGGAGGGAGCAGACCCTGAGGGGGATGCCCTGGAGCCTACCGGGGAACAGATCACCGAACTGGGGGACCTGCCTGAGCTGACCCATTGGCAGCAGGAAGGGGGACCCACCAGGGAGGAATTTTGTGAGCAGCAAGGAGTTTGCCCTTCTCTTGAGGGTATGCGGCGGCAGGCTGCAGCCCAGGCAGCAGGTGACCTGTCTGGTTCACATCTGATTTATTGGGAGAACAGTCTCCTGTATAGCGAGCCTAAGGCTGCTGAGCCGGGGTCAGCCCGTGTGCTGGTGGTACCCGAGTGCTTCAGAGCCTTCCTACTGGGGTTGGCTCACGACATTCCATTGGCAGGACATCTGGGGCAGACCAAGACCTTTGAGAGGCTGGCCACCCACTTTTATTGGCCCCAGATGCGCAAGAGTTCAGACACTTATTGCAGAACATGCGAGACTTCCCAGGCAAGTGGGAAGAGTGGGGGGAAGATCAAGGCCCCACTCCAGCCCTTTCCAGTTGTGAGTACCCCATTCGAGCGAGTGGGCATTGACATTGTGGGGCCTCTGGACCCCAAGACAGCCATGGGCAACAGGTTCATCCTGGTCTTGGTGGACCATGCCACCCGGTACCCTGAAGCCATCCCGCTCAGGACAGTGACGGCCCCCGTGGTGGGACGTGCACTGATGTGGATTTTCTCCCGTGTGGGGTTCCCCAGAGAGGCGGTGTCTGACAGGGGGACCAACTTCATCTCCCATTACATGAAGTCTCTGTGGAAGGAGTGTGGGGTAACTTATAAGTTCACCACTCCTTACCACCCCCAAGGTAATGGTCTGGTTGAAAGGTTCAACCGGACCTTGAAGGGCATGATCATGGGCCTAGAAGAGCCCCTGAGGCGTAAGTGGGACGTCCTCTTGCCATGCCTGTTGTTTGCCTACCGTGAGGTGCCACAGAAGTCCTTAGGGTTCAGTCCCTTTGAACTCCTCTATGGCCATCCGGTAAGATTCTGATCAAGGAAGGCTGGGAGCAATCTCCCAGGAAACCTCCCCAAGATGTATTTAGCTACATGTTGGCCTTCAGGAACCAGACTCTGCGTTTCAGAAAAATTGCTGAGGCAAATCTGGAAGCCAGCCAGGAGGAAATGAAACGATGGCACGACCAGAATGCCACTCTGGTCGAATTTCAACCTGGTCAGAAGGTTTGGGTACTGGCCCCAGTGGAGCCTTGTGCGCTCCAGGATAAGTGGACCGGCCCCTTTGAGGTGGTGGAGCGCAAAAGTCCAGTTACCTACTTGGTGGACTTTCAATCTCCCAGGAACCCCTTGCGGGTCCTGCATGTGAACCGCCTGAAGCCCCACTTTGAGAGGTCTGAAGTGGGCATGCTTCTTGCCACAGATGATGGGATGGAGGAGGAGAGTGAGCCTCTTCCTGACCTCCTGTGTGGTCAGGATGGGTCAGTGGAGGGTGTGGTCCTCTCCACCACACTGACCCTTGAGCAGCAGAGAGATTGTCACCAACTGTTGGGGCAATTTTCTGATTTGTTCTCCCTGGTGCCGGGTGTCACTGATTGGTGCGTCCAGGAGGTGGACACCGGGGACAGTCCTCCTGTCAAGCACAAAGCTTACAGAGTGACTGACAGGGTCAGGGCTTACATTAAGGAGGAGGTCTCCAAAATGTTTGCCCTAGGGGTGATTGAGTCCTCTAGCAGCCCTTGGTCCAGCCCCGTGGTTTTGGTACCAAAAGCTGCAACGCCTGGTGCCACACCTGAACTTAGGTTCTGTGTGGACTACCGAGGTCTCAATTCGGTCACGAAGACCGACGCGCACCCCATCCCCAGAGCTGATGAGCTCATAGATCGGTTAGGGGCTGCCCGGTACCTCAGCACGTTTGATCTGACGTCTGGGTACTGGCAGATCGCCTTAACTGATTGGGCAAAGGAGAGGTCAGCATTCTCCACACCAGATGGGCACTACCAGTTCCGTGTGATGCCCTTTGGGATGAAGAATGCCCCTGCCACCTTCCAGAGGTTGGTCAACCAGATGTTGGTTGGGCTGGAGGATTTCAGTGCCGCCTACCTGGACGACATTGCAGTGTTCAGTTCCTCCTGGGAGGACCACTTGCGCCACCTCTGGGAAGTGTTGATGGCGCTGCGCAGAGCAGGCCTCACAATCAAAGCCAGTAAGTGCCAGATTGGGCAGGGTTCTGTGGTGTACTTGGGACACCAGGTGGGGAGTGGCCAGGTGGCACCCCTGCAGCCCAAGATTCAAACCATCCTGGCTTGGGAGCCCCCAAGGACCCAGACTCAGGTGAGGGCCTTCTTAGGACTCACGGGTTACTACAGGAGGTTTGTCAAGGGGTATGGCAACATTGTTGCACCCTTGACTGAGCTGACTTCCAAAAAGCAGCCAAAGATTGTGAACTGGACTGACACCTGTCAGAAAGCTTTTGATGCCCTCAAGACTGCCATGTGTACAGCACCCGTACTCCAGGCGCCCAAATTTGCTAAGGGATTCGTTGTCCAGACAGACGCTTCAGAGCATGGGGTGGGGGCCGTTCTGTCACAGATAAATGAGGAGGGACTAGACCAACCTGTAGCCTTCATCAGTAGGAGGTTACTTCCACGGGAACAGAGGTGGAGTGCAATTGAGCGTGAGGCATTTGCTGTGGTCTGGGCACTGAAGAAGCTGAGACCATACCTGTTTGGGACTCACTTCCGGGTTCAGACAGACCACAGACCCCTCAGATGGTTGATGCAGATTAGGGGTGAGAATCCCAAGTTGTTGAGGTGGTCCATTTCCCTACAGGGTATGGACTTCACGGTGGAACACCGCCCTGGTACAGAACACGCCAATGCTGATGGTCTGTCCAGATTTTTCCGCCTTAGTGATGAGAACTTCCAAGGGGATGGGTAGTTCTCCCCACATTTCAGCTGGAGGGGACACGTGTTAGACCTGGCACCATTGGTGTGGGTCTCCCTTCCATTTTTCGCTGTTGTCTCCTCCGTTTTGCTGGTGTTAGATGCTCTGGGCGCTGTGCCACTGCCCTTCAGTGCCACAGCGCGAATGCTCCCTGTGTAAATATGACATGTGAATTGGTATATCCCTGATTGGCTTATTTGGTTTACCTGTTAGTCCCTAGTAGCGTGGCCTGTGAGTGCCCAGGGCTGGTAAACCGAATGCTGCCGGTGGGCCTGCAGCACTGGTTTGCGCCACCCACAGAAGCAGCTTGTAAAGTGTGTCTCAGACCTGCCACTGCAGAGTCTGCGTGCAGTCCCGAACTGCCATCTTAGCTGTGAAGTGCACCCACTTCCCAGCCCCTGAACCTTCCCTTGGCATCGTGTAAGCCACCCCTATGGTAGGGTGCATTGTATGTGTAAGGTAGGACATGCCTTGGTGTGTGTAGCATGTCCTGGTAGTGACTTGCACCCAATTTCGTTTTTCACTACTGTAAGGCTACCTGTTCCCCATAGGCCAGAATGGGCAATTGTGACTATTACATTCTATAGTCCTAAATGACCCCAGGAACATGGTAGAAAAACGAATTTAGTATGCCTAAGCTCAGAATATTAAAATACATCTTTTAGGAAAGTTTATTTTTTATATTCTGTGTTTGAAAATACCACTTTTAGAAAGTGGGTATTTTCTTGCCTAAGCCTTCCAGTGTGCTCTGCTGTTATGTGTATTGGCTGTCTGGTTTTGGAGGGACAGGGCAGGCTGAGCCAGACCTGGGTTGAATAGAGCGATCTGTGTTTGGAGTATGGGGAGGGGTAGCTCCTTGACTTGAATAGGGCTGTGCCTGGCAAGGTGAATGATGGCTCCACCTCCCACTGTGCGTCTGATAGCAGACCCCCTCTTCCTGAAAGGAAGGATGCAGCCTGGTAAACAAAGTGCTCCCGGACTGAACAGAACTGGTTCTGGCTAGGCTCAGTGACTGGTAGCTTTTGAGAACAAAGACTTTTGGGGTATAAATATCTGTGTTGAAACCCCTACAATTCGTATTGCTCCTGGACATCAAGACGAACCTCTGTCCGTGTAACTGAAGGAATCTGCAGGAGGTGACTATCCTTGTGCTTGTGTGCTGCTTCTTGGATTGGCCTGCAGTGGTTACCATTGGACTTTGAAAGAGAGGGAAAAGGACTTTTGAGAGACACTTTGATTCATCTTGCTAAAGCAATCACCCAAGGGCTAGAAGAGAGCTATCCTCCTGTCGAAGTCTCAGGCACATCAGACTTCACCACCAGCCTCCTGATTCCTCCCAGCGAGGATTTCTATCTGCAGGTGAGGCTCCTGTTAGTTCCAGGGCATCTAGTTCTACTACAGAGAAGAGAGCGCTGAAATCGTCGCTAACGCCGTGTGCGAGCCGCTGCAGCCGAAAGCGCCCAGGAAATCATTGCGCTGCTGCCGCTGAGCGCTCGCACCCAAAGATCATCGCACCGCACGTTTGCGGACTTCCAAGTGTTCGCAACCAAAGATCATCGCACCAAGATCATCGCTTCACGACATCGCAGCGCGGACGCCGGGCGTCCGTCATTTCCCCCGCATCGCATCAGGACCGTCGCTCCCTCGCGGAGTGCCACTTCTTCGTACCACAACCTGATCGCACACGCATCCGGGTCGCCGCATTGCCTCCTCCCTCGCGGCAAGGAGTCATCGCATCACCGGCCTAACGTGCCGAAGCTAGTCGCATCGCCTCCGCCTGCATCAGCAGATCGGCGCATCATCCTCCCTCGCGGCAAGGATTATCGCATCGCCGGCCTCGCGTGCAGGAAATCATCGCCACAGCTTCTTGCGACCATTTGTTGATTTTGCTACGATATCCAGGTACTTTGTAAGTAAAAGGGTCGCAGAGACCACTGCTTTGAACTGAACTCCTCTTGGCGCACGTTGAACTATTTTTGCAGCATTTCAAGAGTAACCCTATTTTTACCGTATTGTGGCTTTTGATCGTTATTGGTCTGGTGATACGTCTATATATAAAGATACTTATTTTTGATATACCTATTCGTGTGGTGTCCCTTTGTAGTGTTACTCACTGTGTTACTGTGTATGGTCATAAATGCTTCACACACTGCCTCTGAGATAGGCCTAGCTGCTCGTGCTATGTTACCACAGGGTTGAGCAGGGGTTATCAAAGGGTGTAGCCCTCTCACTCTGACTTAGGAAGAAGGGTCCCTACTTGGACAGTGGCCAGCCATTGCCAACTAGAGACCCCCATTTCTAACAAGGTACTGTTTCTTTTTTCCCTAATCCCACTTCTCCCTCCTCCCTTGTGTTGCTTATACCATCTCCCGTTTTTGCTGCTCTTACCCTCCTCTCCCACTTTTTTATTTCCTGTTGATTTTTGCATTTACTTTAAATACCTCTTGCAGCCTGTGGGTCTGGCACAACAAAACCGTTCTTGCAGGGCACTTTTAGCTCGCTGCACCTCGTTCACTTATTTTTACTCTTTTGGGATCATCCAGATAAAGGCACAAGTGGAAAACGGTTATCTGTCTGTTAATTACAGCTGAGAAAATTGTGCTCACTTGGTGTTATCTCGATCATTTTGCTGTTGGCAACTGTGAGTGCAAAAACCTGAACTAGGGGCAGTAATAAATTCAAGAGAAGCAAACAATATTTGCGCACATGATTCCCAGATATCTCTGCTGATCAGCATAAAATACTGAGGGTTTTGTTAAGTCCAGTAATATTAGCTGGATTTCATTTTTGTTTTTCTGCGCAACCATCCGCATAGCTGTTCTCACAGTACTTAGATTACAGTTGCTAAAAATCCTTCACACCTGCTTAGCAGAGGTTAAGGTCGGGCCTGGAGAGCTTATACTCTGAAAGAGTACTTCAGTTCCAGCGCTAGGGTGACCAGAGCTTCAGAACAAAATACCGGGATAGCCATTGACATAGAAATAGGACTATGTTGGCACTGGTCAGTGCAGTGTCAACATTAGTCCCATTTCTATGTCAATGGCTTTTCATATGTGTGTGTGTGTATATATATATATATATAATGGGCAGCACGAGCATTCAATAAAACTGCATATCTAAGCACCAGCAAGATACCGGAGTCCGTTGCATCTGTGGGCGTCTGCATTTTCTACGTTTGGATGCATGTCTTGTGATATATATATATATATACTTGAAGATGAAGGATCACAAGAAAACAGCCACCCAGGGCAAAAATCTGGATCCCAAAGGATACAATGAGTCACAAAGAAATAAAATATCCAAGAAAGAAGTGACTCAAACAGATAGATTCACCAAAGAACAAAAATATATTTCCACTACAACGTTT
Organism: Calotriton arnoldi; assembly: GCA_963921515.1. Taxonomy (NCBI): domain Eukaryota; kingdom Metazoa; phylum Chordata; class Amphibia; order Caudata; family Salamandridae; genus Calotriton; species Calotriton arnoldi. Next base: position 1,560,608 of record CAWUFW010001812.1, on the reverse strand, counting down.
CAGCTTCCGCCTTCCTCCGGTAGTACAAGATGGTTTGCTCAGTGGCTGCACAGATGACACAGATGAATTTTCAAAAAGCATCATGAGTGAAGATTCCATTTGGAATGTGGAATCAATGCAGTCCTGAGAACTCTTGAGATATGCAGTAATCAGGTTGTATTATCAGTAATGTTCAGTCCATCTGGATGCAGTGATTTTAAACGGTACATCCAGAAGTTTTCTCTGGAGTCCAGTAGTTCTTCCTTGGAGACATGTTCCACGGGGAAAATCTTCAAATCTGATAGTAAATTATCCACAAGGTTAAAATGATTGGCTACAGGCTGGTCAATTTTCTTATTAATTATTGCCGATTTGTGGTTCCTGAATCGTGTACGGAGGTCATTCACTGTTTGGCCTACATATTGTTTTTTACAGCTTTGCCGTTGGCACTGAATCACATAAATAATGCATGTTGAGCGACATGTAAGATGCTGTCTTATTCCATAGGTCCTTCTCGTAACAGAACTAGTTACTGATGATGTTTGTAAAAGGTATTCACACGTGATGCACCTTTTAGAGTCACAGCAATGAACCCCTGCATTTGTTACAACTTGCTTGAGTTCAGCTCTCACAATAAGAGATCGTAAATCTGGAGCTCTGCGGTAAGCAATGACTGGCGGTTTTGGAAAAACCTTTTGCAATTTTTCACAAGTAGACAGTAAGGGAAATGTTTTTGGCATTATATTTCTGTAGTTGGGAGCTGATGGATGATAGTCAACCACAAATGGAGTTCTGTCACTTTTGTTTCTGCCGTTGGTATTCCAAATAAGTGCTTCTCTGGGTAACTGCAAAGACTTGTCAATTTGTTGCTGTATGATATGCAGAGGATAGCCTCGCCTTTTAAATAATGTAGCAAGCTCCTGTAGATGGTCGTTACAGGTTTCCTCATTGCTGCAGATGCGTCTTATTCTGAGTGCTTGGCTGTAGATGATGCTCAGTTTAGTGTGGTGTGGGTGACATGAAGTCCAGTTTAGATACAAATGAGCATCTGTAGGCTTGTGGTACAGATCAGTTGTAATTTTTTGTTCATGAATGGTGAGTAGCACATCCAGAAAAGGGAGATGATGCTTCTGTTTAGTATTGCTGCTGGTAAATTTGATGGTAGGATGGATATTGTTGATATAGGCTGTAAATTGTTCCAATGCTCTACTTCCTGCATTCCATATTATAAATATGTCATCAATGTATCTTAGCCATACCAGTGGTTTGATGCTATAAGTAGCAAGTATACAGTTCTCTAGTTTGCCCATGAAGATATTTGCATAGGATGGAGCCATCCGAGTGCCCATGGAAGTCCCTTGTATCTGCAGATAGTGTTTACCATTGAATGTAAAATTGTTGGATCCAACGTACACGATTCAGGAACCACAAATCGGCAATAATTAATAAGAAAATTGACCAGCCTGTAGCCAATCATTTTAACCTTGTGGATCATTTACTATCAGATTTGAAGATTTTCCCCGTGGAACATGTCTCAAAGGAAGAACTACTGGACTCCAGAGAAAACTTCTGGATGTACCGTTTAAAATCACTGCATCCAGATGGACTGAACATTACTGATAATACAACCTGATTACTGCATATCTCAAGAGTTCTCAGGACTGCATTGATTCCACATTCCAAATGGAATCTTCACTCATGATGCTTTTTGAAAATTCAGCTGTCATCTGTGCAGCCACTGAGCAAACCATCTTGTACTACCTGAGGAAGGCGGAAGCTGAAACGTTGTAGTGGAAATATATTTGTGTTCTTTGGTGAATCTATCTGTTTGAGTCACTTCTTTCTTGGATATATATATATATATATATATATATATATATATATATATATATATATATATATATATATATATAGCCATATGGAACACACCACAGCATGGCCAAGGAAGTCTTTAATTTTCATGTTACAGAAACACATCTGAAGAATGAAAATTAGACTTCCTCAGCCATGCTGGGTTGTAAGGGGAGGTTTGTGATTCTGGCCCCAGGTGTTGGGCTCTGCAGGGTTTTTTTCACCCCCCCACCATTAAAGCCTGCTGTGCTGCCTGAATGAAATGGATTAAAATGTATGATTTGTTATCTGCCAATAAGAGCCAACAATTCTGGGAATACCTCAACACTCTGTGCCATGAGACCAGCAATAGAGGGAACTTGGTCTCTGCAGGAGAATGGATTGTGCGTGTTAAGTTCCTCTACACTCAGCATTCGGACAACTTACATCATAAGAACTTGGACCTGAGGACGGGTGTCCAAGAAACGGACATGGAGTCAGCCACAGAATCACTGGAGTACTCCACACCAAGCGAACTGGTGCCTCGTAATATCCTGAAGAGAATTTGAAAGGATGGAGCCCCCTGTCCCAACGGCCTTCCTGGGTCTTTATTCAGGGAGGACACACAGTTTTGGGCCTCGGTACTCGCTCCTTTGTATGCCGATTGCAAGCTCCTCGAAACCTTCCAGAGGCATGGCGTGGTTCCTTGTTGCAACCCATTTTTAAGAAAGAAGACCTCTCCAATCAACAAAATTCTCTCTTAATAGCACTCCTGGATATCGAGGCCAAAGCCTATGCCAGCACTTTATTGCAGGAGTTAGCAACTTGAGCATCCACCGAGGAGCTGTTACCCTTCTACCAAACAGGGTTTCAAGCGGGATAGTCAACAGTGGATAACATTGTTGCCCTCTCGTACCTAATCCATCAAGCAACAACCCTCCCTATCTTTGCCTGTTTTATTGACTACTCCGCAGCCTTCGACAGAGTAGTCCAGAACATCCTCTGAAAGAAACTAGTAAGCTGGATCATCTGTCCCAAATGATTGCATGCCATTATGTCATTCTATACTAGGATGAGGGTAAAGGTCAAGCTCACTGGGGAGACTGCAACAGATAAAATCGCCACTGATCGAGGGCTAAAACATGGCTGTGTTTTGGCCCCATTCCTATTCAATCTGTACACAGCTGACCTGGGACCGACCCTTGCAGGCTCGACCTTAGTTACCCCAAAAATAGGGAACAGGAAAATTCATCTCATTCAATATGCGGATGTACTAGTGCTTCTGGATCACAAGATGGTTGGTGTACAAAAAGCTCTCAATGCATTGGACACGTATAGCATAAAGAACAGCCTTGTGGTCAATGCTAGCAAAACAAAGACTGTTTTCTTTGGGTGATATACCAAAAAAAAGGACCACAAAGTTTAGGAATGGGGGCACAAAAGCTAGAGTGTGTCCAAAACTATTATTTGGGGGCATGGCTGTGCAAATCGGGGAGACCAACTCTGCATCTACAAAAAATGAAGAGTAAAGGGAGGATGGTCACGTATGGGCTAAACTCTAACCTTGCCAGCCCAAAAACTGAGTCTTTTCGAAGGGTGCTCCAGGTAAAACTGCTCCCCTCAGTTTACTATGACCAGCAGTCATTCCCCCGGTACGTTATCAATAGAACCTGAAAAGATCCAATGCGCGGCTTAAAAAAACTGTTGCATCTGCCTTACCATACAAGGAACACGCTGATGAGGCTTGAGTTTGGCCTCATCCAGCCAAAACTTGAGTGCATGGCCGTCCTGGCAAAATATTTATTTTCTTAAAATTCAGTAACCCTTGGTCAACAAATCTGACAGCTGCAAGGGAGTGTTTGCGACCTGTGGTGGAAAACTGGAATTCAAATGTTGATATCTACTAAAGCATTAAATCAGCAATAAAAAAGCAATTGCATGAACGCTCATATGAGTTGGAAATGGAGGCTCTTCACATAAAGGCCATACATGACACTCTAAAAATGCCTGACACAAACCACGCAGCCAAGGTCCATCTACTACAGGCAGTGTGGAAATGGGCTCTAAATCAAATCTTTTCTGCAAGATTAGTGCCACTTCCAATTAAAGAACTGAACCCGACTTGTAGATCCCTTGATAACATCACACAATGCAGATTATGAAATTATAGACGAGAATTCGTGGCACATATATTACTCTGTTGTCCGGCACTCCAACACTACAATCTTTTTAGGTCGAGCCTAGGCAGCGCGTCTGCGCATCTGCAAGACCTGCTGTAGTCCATAAAGGACTTTGCTACCGCCTGCTGCCCCTCCCTCCCATTAGTTTAATGCAGTGTCACTCTTCTTTGCTGCTTTCTAAATGATTGATGCAGCGATATGTCACTTCCGGTATTCCTGCAAGCAGCACCGCCCATGTACAGTTTTTCTGCAATTCCATGGTTTGTGTTGTTGAGGAGAACTCTTTTTTACAATTGTTGCAGCCCAGCATGGTGAGCTGTATCTTCTATTATGAGGGCCGCACATTTCTTTTGTTCTGTGCAGCATTAAAAATAGCGACTGGCGCCGTGCCCTCTCCTATGTGCTCCCTTTCCCCAGCAATGTTTTCAGTGCGTTGTCTGCTCCACTCCTCCCAGCACACTCCACACACACTTTAAGTAGCAATGCCGGCACCGCTGTTTTTCCCCGTAATCCAGACTTGTTCTAGGCACTTCGTCTGTGACCTCACCAAGGAGCAGGAGACGGCAAGGGAAGAACCGGGAGTGATGCGAGAGACGGAGCGGACATGAACACTATCCGTCCGTCTTTGGAAATCTTCAGCTTTCATGCTGCTTTCCCCTGGGTCTCTCTGTAGGGAAACAGAAGGTCTACCATATGTTGTTGAGGAGAACTCTTTTTAGGTCGAGCTAGACGGGGCATGCGCTGTCTCTTCGAGACCTGCTGCAATCGGTCTGTGGGCTTCAAGTCCATCCCATTTCTTGCCATTGCTTTTCATTTGTGTATGTCCGTGTCCTTTAAAAATCCTTGCTTGCTAGTGGTCAGTCCTGCCTCTTTGTCCCTCCTGTTCCTCCCACAGAGCAGAGACTTGGTACTCTCTAATTCCGCCATGATTCGTGATCAGTTCTCTGGGAGACTATTTTTAGGTCTTGCCGGAGCCAGCGCACGCGCTGCTCTGTAGCAAGACATTTAGTGTGTGGGCTTTAAAAAGCCGACCACAGCTTTTTGTGTGGCCTAGAGCGTGCGGTTACGCGCACAATTACGAGCAGAGGCGCCATCTGGCTTTCCTCTCTCGTCATGGTGCGCGCACACCACTCGCCAGACGTGCCTCCCTTTTTTTTTTTTAAACTTGCAGCGCGAGGCGCGCACGCTTGTTTTATTTGTTGTTCCGATGTCTTTGAACTAATTGTCTCCTGTCGCCGAGACTCAAACCCGTCTCCCGAGCTTCAAAGATGCCCACTCCAGCCCTTACAGCAGATCCTTTACCCATGTCCCCAGGTGCATGTGTTTAAACTCAACTCAGCCAACAGTTGAATCATATGCTATCTCTGCCTAAAGCGAATTACTGGCACAATGTCTTTCCCCCTCGGTAATAGCCCCCCACCCCTGCTCGGGCCTCTGCCTCCCTCTGTTCTCTAGCCCCTGATATGGGTTTGACGCAGAGGCTGTGCTAGGACGCATTTACTGTTTAAACTTTTGTTTTGCACTCTGCATGATTTAAAAGCATGAATTAGTGCAAAAAGTTGACCTCTGGTTCATCTTCGCCACATGATTTTACTTTAAGGCTTGTTATGCCTGTGCCGAGTCAGACAAAACCCATCTGTTGTTTTCTTGACAGAAAACAGACCTGGTCTTACTGGAGAAAGCTTGCGCCACGACTTTCAACATCCAAAGTTCTTTTTAGATAACAAACATTCCAGCGCCCTTGCCATAATCTGGTGACCCGCCTGAAGCACTCGTAACTCAGAGTTTTGTTCACTTTTCGAATCACAGCAGGGCCCACTCAGTTCTTCATCCATTGGAGGTCGAGAGAACGAGGTCTATTGACCTGGGAATTAGTAACGCTGGGATTAGCAGCGCTGCAAAATGCCACAGTGACCAGTTCAATACATACAATACAAGTATTAACATTAATAGGAACATTCACGTAAATTAGCTAGTAGCAGGGCACAAGTCCTAAACAAGCATTTACAATGCAATAGGTCTCGCATTTATGCGAGTTTAAGCTATTGGCATTGTAAATGACAATGCTTTTTATTTATGTTTTAAAAACGAAAACAAAAATAAAAGGCATTGTTATTTGCAATGTCAATAGCTCCAACTCGCCTAAATGCGAGACCTATTGCATTGCAAATGCTTGTTTTCTTGGTTTCCTGCTTGGTTACTGTTTGTATTTAGCTTAAGCACCCTATCTGCTTACATTCAAATATAGCATTCTTCCTTCCACCTCCTCTTAATGCCACAGTTGTGTTACTGCTGCCTTTTTTACTACTGCCTCCCCCACCATGGCTCTTGCTCTGGTTGCATGCATTTTTTTAATTAAGCTTTTTGCACTTTTCGATCTTTACTATCGTTTGGGCTTTTTTTAGGAGGATATTTGCTTGGTTTCGGCTTCCTTTTAAGGGAGATTGGGCTTGTTGTTCCTTGGCAGGCCTTCTCCTTTAAGAGGCCGAGCGTGCGCACTCGACTGATGCTGTCCAGACTGCTCAATAAGCAGGGTTGCCAGATTGGGCTATTTCTCGCACAATTGGGCGATATTTTGCCCGATTGTGCGAGAAAAAATCGTGTTGGGCGGGTTGCCTAAATTTGGGCTACAAGCCGCCCAGTGTGCGGCGGATTCAAGGATTTGTGCGGCGCCGCCGCGCTGCAGCCCATGGTTGCTTGCCTTGCCAGTTGCCACACCCCTTCTCTTATTATTTTCGTGCGTCTCAGCGACGTCAGCGTCTGTGCCCTGCGGGCCCTGCCCACAAGTAACACCTGCAGGGCCATAGATCTTTGCCGGCGGGAAGTTTCTTCCAATGAGGGTCCTGCAGTGACCTCTGACCTTCCCCCAACAGCGTGCTGGCCTGCTTGGAGTTCGTGTGACCCAATCCTGGGTTCGATTGTTTCGTCAATGGTGGGCGTGTCAGGTACAGTACCGACCTGCCCCCATACCTGTTGTTTGCCCTTTATCTTTTGGGGCTCCCCCCCTACTTCCTCCTTTTGGAACGTGCTCTGCTGCGACTACGACCACCCACACCCACCCACCTGGCCACCACCGACCGACCACCTTCATTGAGGCCTCCTGCTGGTTCCACGTGTGCCGGCCTTCGACTTGCAGCTTGCCCTGCACGCAGCTGTTCGTCCCGGTCCCAGCCCCTCGTCTAGAGTGAACTCCGAGTCCGCAGACTGCGCCGGCCCCCAGGCAGTTAAAAGGTAAGGGAGATGTGTAAATAATTGTGTGCATTAAGGCTCCAGTACATGCGTGCACACGAGTCGCACTTGTTTGCTCTTGTGGAGTACTTAAATCAAAGTTGCATTGTTGTAAGGTTTGAAGGCTTTTTTAAAAACAATATACCAGTGACTGTACTAGAAAATGGCAAGATTATTATTTGCTTGCAGGTCAAAAATGTTTTTGGCATCGTGTGCGTCACTTCAACTCATTTTTTTCATGTCCGCCTCTTTCTGGTAACTTGTTGAAAGTTTCTTCTTGTATATTTGCCCATCATTTTCCTCGTTATCACCATCATATCTGCATCGTGGATCGAAGCAGTAAGCATCTGTGTGCAGTAGTTAATGGGATTCAGCTCCAGTAAAATACCCATTTTAAATCGTTTCAAAAAGACATTTGTAGTTGTATATATTTGTAAAGGAATGCATCTCCTTAGAGTTATGGTGTAAAACTTATACTGTTACCACCAGACCTGATCTTGTGAAACGTGTGCAATGTTGTTCTAGAACGCACTTAATGCGGGCAGGGGATTGTGCATCAAGAGTTTTATTTGCAAGTTTTCAGGAGCTGATCAATAGTGGTCCTGGAGCATCGGTGGGGTCTAGTTACTATATACAAGGGCCTGCAACAGTCTCAGCGGTCAGAGCATCAGCAGTTTCCTAGCACTTCATTTAAACGCACCGATGTAAAGGATGCATAGACCAACTTAGCATTCACAGCCATCCTTCCATCGCTGCTTTGTGCCTTCCCCCATTAATGGTTAACTCCTTTCTATCAAGTTGGTATGGTAAATGGTGAAAGGGGGAGGTGGGAATCACAGCATTAACCTGACTGTCTAGGTACAGTCTCTCATCCAGGATGAGCCGCAAAACTGGAGGCGTTAAAACCATGTGAATTTTAAATATAAATGTGAACACAAAGCAAGTTTTAGACAAGGGCATCACTTGGGACCCACCCTTAATGTGCTATTCTAATTTCTCAGGGCGGAGAGAAGTAAATGTTGCTCCCCATGTTAGGCCATAAGTAGCGCAGCAGGTTGTCACTATCCATAAAAGTGCATTTGAGTGCATCAGCAGTGGCACAACAGAGCGCTCCCAGTCACAAGCGAGAATCTACAGCGGTGGTACTCATAGTAAGAATTTGGACAATTGCGCCTAGAGATAGGGACAGAGACAGACAGAGAGGTAGAGAGAGGGAGGGGGGTAGAGGGCGGGAGAGGGGGGTAGAGGTAGGGTAGAGGTAGAGGGAGCTAGAGGTAGGGACAGAGAGGGAGGTATATGTAGAGGGAGGTATAGGGAGGGAGAGGTAGAGGGAGGGAGAGGTAGAGGGAGAGGTAGAGGGAGGTAAAGAGGGAGAGAGGTTGAGGGAGGGCTAGAGGTTGAGGGAGGGAGGGACAGAGGTTGAGGGAGGGAGGGACAGGGAGGTAGAGGGAGGGACAGAGGGGGAGGTAGAGAGAGAGGGAGGGAGAGGTAGAGGGAGGTCAAGGGCGAGGGAGAGACAGAGGTGGAGGGAGGGGGAGGGGGAGGTGGAGGGAGAGAGGGAGGTAGAGGGAGGGACAGAGGGAGGGAGAGGGAGGGAGAGAGGGAGAGGGATGTAGAGGGAGGGACAGAGAGGTGGAGGGAGGTAGAGGGAGGGACAGAGGGAGAGCTAGAGGGAAGGAGAAGGAGAGGGTGGTACAGGGAGGTGTAGAGAGAGGGAGGTGTAGAGAGAGGGGGGTAGAGGTAGGGACAGAGTGGTTGAGGGAGGTAGAGGGAGGGTCAGAGATGTATTTATTTATTTATTTTATTTATTTATTTATTTTATTTTATTTATAAGGCGCAACAGCTACCCAAAAAGGGTTTCCCGGCGCCGAGCAAAGACACAGACCAGATATTAAGACTTAGTAGCAAAATCATTTGTTAAAGAGCCAGGTCTTTAATGCCTTGCGAAATTGAACATAGACTGTTTCGGTCCGAATGGAAATGGGAAGGGTGTTCCAGAGTGAAGGACCAAGGAAGGAGAAAGAGCGCCCACCCATTCGAGAAAGCCTGAATCTGGGAACAGAAAATCTTCCCTGAGAAGATGAACGCAGGCAGCGGGAAGGAACATACAGTTTGGCTAGGGAACACAGGTAGTGTGGTGCAGTTCCAGTTTTGATCCTAAACATGTATGTCAGAGCTTTAAATCGAATTCGATTTTCCACCTTAAGCCAGTGCAAAGCTCGCAAATGGCTGGAAACAGAGGCAGACCTAGGTAAATGGAGGAGCAGTCGGACTGCAGAATTTTGGACCATTTGCAGCTTGCGAGTCACATCCTTGTTAGCACCAAGATAAAGAACGTTACCATAGTCCAGCCTTGATGTAATTAGAGCTTGGACTATGTTGTATTTGCATCATATGTTGTATTGCATTCACACGTGTTATCTATTTAATTATGCGATATGTATATATCTACAGTGTTACACCTTGTACCTTTAAGCAATGCATTCTGCTGTTGTTATGGTTGGCATGTAACGTTCTTCCAATGACATATGAGGGTTCCTTGGGGTAGAGTTAAGAGCTGACTGGAAAGGGATCACCAGCGTGTACGCTGCACTCCAATAAAGCCTGTGTTAACAACCTTATTCTGACTCATGAAGGACTCAATGCTTACAACAAATGGCGACGACTAGTCAGCGGAGTGCAGTAGGATCGTAACCACGCTGGTACTTTAAAGAACCCACTTGTGTAAGAAACAAAAACGGAACAGCAGCAAGAAAGAAGAACATGGACAGCAGCAAGAATTAAACCTATCCTGTGTGCCACGGAAGCGGTATAGATGTTGTGACTTCCTCACAATAAGGTGAGAGAAAAAACTCGTGACTATGACCGTGTAATGCCCATTTTCAGTGTTGACAGCTGTTGGATGAGTTGTTTTGGAAATTGGGAGAGCGGAGATTGTAACTTGGATTACACAACTGTGGAGATTTGTGGCATCACTGTTCGTTTCATCGTTGGTGAATTACGGTGAAAATTAGGTTACGTGTCTGGATGACCTTGGCTGCTGCTGGAGTTGAAACGAGTTTAAATAAAAAAAAAAAAAAGAAGGTCAGTTACCTGCTCGTGCTTAGGGCATTGTTGCGGTGTTCGGATCTCATGACTGGAACCCATTGACGGAGATCGACGTGCCGAAGAGACTCTTCCTGTGAGTCATTGGCTAAAACGCATGCGCACTTCGCCGTATACCAACATCACACGCTGACTACGTCTGCAACGCAGGACGGCACGCTATCTACGGATGTATCCAGCGACCATTTCCATGAAAAGCGAACATCGTTTAATGGAATAAAATCGATTTCAAGACGTTTGCGCTGCTCTTCTCACCGACGAAAAAGGAAAAGGAGGTTACAAACCGTTTATGAAGAAGAAGACACTAAAGGGAAATTCCGAAAAAAAATTTTGGGGGGAAAGAGACATTAAGAATTTGGTTATCAAAAGGTACTTTTAGTCACTCTAAATTGTGACAGTGACTTATAATACTTGGCACATCACAATCACACAAGTCGAAGTTTATTAACAAAAAAAAAAAAAAATTATTATTTTTTTATTTTTCTCTCTCTTCCTTATAAGTCATTGTTATTTGATATAGTATAGTGATACAGTGATATAGTAATATACAGTGATATATACAGTGATATAGTGATATAGGATATAGTGACAGTACCATATCTCAAGAAAAAAGGGGGGGAGGTGAAATGGAAGTACCCATAATCACTCCTCCGTTATTTTTACAAAGTTTGGGTGAACCTCCCATAGAATGGGATGAATGGGTAGAAATATTTGAAAATTATATTGAAGCCCTGGATGGGAAGGACTTTAGTCCTGCAAGGAAGAAGGCCTTATTGTTGAGTACCTTAGGGAAAGAGGGTCAACATACATTTAAATACCTACCCGAAGCAACAGATGATGAGGGAAGACCTGTAGCTAATGTTTATTTGGAGGCTAAGGAAAGGATGAGGAAACAATTTGCCAAAGAGGTGAATATAGTCTGTGTAGGCACAAATTTTACACACAACCTCAAAGGAGTGATGAGACTATTGACCAATTTGTTACACGTTTACGTGAATTGTCTATTAAATGTCAATTTGGAGGTATGAGAGAGGAAATGATTAGGGATCAATTAATTGTGCAATGTCGCAATAAAAAAATACAAGAAAGACTATGGGCAGCTAAAAATCCAAATTTAAGCAATGCCATACAGATAGCTAAAGTAGTGGAACATTCAGAAGTGTGTATGAAAGAAATGGAAAAGAAAGAAGACACAGCAGTAGTGTCGTGTATTGACCAAGAAGAAGTGGCAGCAATAAATAAAGGAAGAAATTACACTAGTGCAGGGAAGAATGGTACCTTCAATAGAAGAGTTAACAATAGTTTTGTAAAAAGTTCAGAAAGTAGCAAGACAACTGAGAAAGTGTGCACAAGATGTGGTAGTACTTACCATACTGCTGAATATAGAAATTGTTTTGCAATTGACAAAGTGTGCAGGAGATGTGGTCGTAAAGGACACTTTTATAAGATGTGTAAAACATTTAGCAAACCTAAGACATATGTCAATCAGAATGAATCAGTAGCTGTAGTACAAAGGGATGACATGATTACAAGGAGTAGAAAGAATGAAGATAAGATTTTATGTGTAGATGAAGATGACACTGAGATTTTATGTGTAGATGAAGATGACACCTGTATTTCACCTGGGAGAAAGTTTAGACCTAAAGCAAATTTTGTCATAAATGGCAAGGATGTGGAGTTAATGGTAGATTCGGGATCCTTTTACACTATTATTCCTCAAGATATTTTTGTAAGATTGTGGCCTGGGACAGAATTACTTCCCAAGGACATCAATCCAGGAGGATACCAAGGGGAAAAAATAGACATCATAGGTTACATGTTAACTGATATTGCCTTTCATAATAGATGTGTAAGTGGCAAGGTGTACATATCCCAAAGTGGTCCACCGATTTTAGGGTGGGCACATCAATATGATCTGCATATTATTATTAATCCAAGGGCCTCCCATCAGGTTATGGTAGTTGATGAAGTTACTACAGATACCATTGTAGAGAATATGCGTAATGTATTCTCTGATGAGGTTGGTGAACTTAGAGGGTACGTGCATAAAATTCTATTGAAACCAGAGGCAGTGCCTATGCAACACAAGGTGCGGAAAGTACCCATTATTGCCAGGGAAGAAGTTAAACAGATGCTCAATGATATGGCAAAACAAGGTATTATTGAGCAAATAGAAACTTCCAGTTGGATTTCTCCGGTCGTGATCACAGGCAAACCTGATGGCAGCTACAGGTTCTGTGTGGACTTGCGCACACTTAACCAAAACATTGTAATTGACAATTATCCTTTGCCAAATATTAATGAGCTTGTATTGTCTTTGAAAGGAGGAAAATATTTTTCTAAATTGGATTTACGCAGTGCGTATCACCAAATTAAACTCCACGAGGAGTCAAAACCATTAACGGCATTTATTACTATGGAAGGTATATTCCAGTTTAATAGGATGCCGTTCGGATTGGCCTCTGCTGCGGGGGTCTTTCAAAGAATGATGGGTGTGGTCCTGAAGGATATTAAGAATGTGGTATACTTTCAAGATGATGTATTAATATTTGGAGAAACGAAAGAACAACATAATTTTGTTTTGAAAGAGGTATTATGCAAGATAGAATATGCTGGACTCACTCTTAAAAAAGAGAAATGTAAATTTTGTGTGGAGGAGGTGGAATATTTAGGGTATACTATATTTGCAGGAGGTATCAAACCCAAACGTGATCTACTGGAAGCTATAAGGAAGGCTCCAGCACCTACTGACAAAGACCAACTTAGATCATTTCTTGGTCTCATTGAATACTATGCAAAATTTGTGCAGAATTTTGCAGAGAAAACTGAACATATCAAAAAACTTCTGAGAAAGGGTTGTAAATATATGTGGTCGGATGAACAACAGAACACTTTTGAGAGTATAAAAAAAGAAATTTGTGAGGCCAATGTGTTGACCCCGTTTGATACAAAATTGGAATCTATACTTACGGTAGATGCCAGTGCAGTAGGCATAGGTGCGATCTTAGCACAAACTCATCATACAGGGTTGAGAACTGTTGCCTTTGCGTCAAGGTCTCTTACTAACTCAGAGAGGAACTACTCTGTAATAGAAAGAGAAGCTTTAGCTGCAGCATGGGCCGCTGAGTATTTCCGCATGTATTTGTGGGGCTTTCACTTCGTTCTACGAACTGATCATAAGCCTCTATTAAAGATTCTATCTACAGGTGGAGCAGGGAAGGGTTCGGCAAGGCTTGCAAGACTGGCTGCACGCTTACAAGAATATGTGTATAGAATAGAGTATATTGCTGGATGGAAAAATTGTCAAGCAGATGGTTTGTCCAGACTGCCCTTACCATGGCGTGAGGTGGACAGAGCATGTGTTGAATCTTTTGACCGTGAAGGTGCTGTGGCCCTAGTAGAGGAAATAATAGAGGTATGTGATGGCGCAGTTGACAAAGTGATATGGAATGAGTGTATGTTAAAGGATGAAGCACTACAGATTGTTAAAAATCTCATTATTAAAGGTGGTAGGCGTGAAAGTTCTTTGCCCATTGCTGTAAGACCTTTTGGAAAGGTGTTAGACGACTTGTCTATTTCTGATAATGATGGGAACATCATTATGAAGGATGACAAATTTATTCCCCCTCAAGATTTGAGATTCAAATTATTTAAATTGGCTCATGAGGGTCATATGGGACAATCCCTTACTAAAAAAAGACTAAGGGAACATTTTTGGTGGCCGGCTATGGATCAACAAGTTTCTGAATGGGTTGAGAGATGCACCGATTGTGTTGAAAGTGAAAAGAGATTGAAGACTGGAAATCGGGTGGAGATGGGTACCATTGAGAATCCTGGTTTACCTTGGCATACAGTGTGTTTAGACTTTATAGGTCCTTTGTCTTGTGTAGAGAGAGATTCAAGGTTTGGTCTAGTTATGATAGATGTGATGTCCAAATGGTTAGTGGTAAAGTTCATGAGTGATATCACTACAGGAAAAACCATTCAAGTATTGGAGGAAATTTTTAGAGAGGAAGGTTACCCTGTAAAAATGATTACAGATAATGGAACACAGTTGGTTTCAAAAGAAATGACTGCTTATCTCAAATCATGCGGTATTGTACACGGTAGGACGACGCTCTATAATCCACAGGGCAACGGCATTGTGGAAAGGGCAAACCGCATGGTAAAAGGGGTTATACAAATGGCCATGTCAAGCAAAAGCAATATTAAAAATGCAGTAAATGATTTAGTGTGGGCTTATCGCACCACAGAAAATACTGTCTCAGGGCAAGTTCCTTTTTTTGTGATGAGAGGGCGTACTGCAGGTACAAAGCTAATACCAGCCTGGATGAAGACGTTTTTGGGCATGGATAATTCAAAAACGAGAGATGAACAGAGTGAATTGACTATATGTAAAGGGAATATAGAACCCAATGACTTTGTTAAGGTAAAATCTGGTCGAGTGAGTGGTGGCCTTACCAAATTTCGTGGCCCATTTAAAGTGAAATCTGTCCATAAAAATTTTATTACCTTATACAATGGTGAGAGTTGGAATTTGAGAAGAGTTGCCCTGTATAAGAAGAAAAATGTGAATGGGTGTAGAAACTATGAAAGGGAAAAATTTAACGGATTCAATCCTCATTTGTTTATGAGTGATGAAGAGATCATTAACAATCCTTCAGGAGTAACTAATGAAAGTGTAGAAGGTACTGGTGATAGGTCTGCTGCACATAGGCCTGCAATACATAGGCCAAGATGCCCACCAAGATATCTCCAGGATTATGTGTGTGGTGACTTCTATTAATATGATACTATTACTCATGTGATTAATATTTTTTTTTTTGTTTTTTTTTTTGCATTGTTTAAGGGAAGATGATATGTTGTATTTGCATCATATGTTGTATTGCATTCACACGTGTTATCTATTTAATTATGCGATATGTATATATCTACAGTGTTACACCTTGTACCTTTAAGCAATGCATTCTGCTGTTGTTATGGTTGGCATGTAACGTTCTTCCAATGACATATGAGGGTTCCTTGGGGTAGAGTTTAGAGCTGACTGGAAAGGGATCACCAGCGTGTACGCTGCACTCCAATAAAGCCTGTGTTAACAACCTTATCCTGACTCATGAAGGACTCAATGCTTACAACAGACTACCGTTCTTTTGGTGGACTCTGGTAGAGGAAGGTAGAGAGAGGGTGGTCAAGGGAGAGGTAGAGGGAGAGACAGAGGTGGAGGGAGGTAGAGGTAGAGGGAGGGACAGAGAGGGAGGGAGAGTTAGAGAGAGGGAGGGAGAGGGATGTAGAGGGAGAGGGAGGGACAGAGGAAAGGAGAGGGTGGTACAGGGAGGTGTAGAGAGGGAGGTGTAGAGAGAGGGGGGTAGAGAGAGAGAGAGGGAGGTAGAGGTAGGGACAGAGAGGGAGAGGGAGGGACAGGTGGAGGGAAAGGGAGAGGGGGGTGTAGGGAGAGGGGGAGGTGTAGAGGGGGAGGTGTAGAGGGAGGGACAGGGAGGTAGAGGGAGGGACAGGGAGGTAGAGGGAGGGACAGAGAGGTAGAGGGAGGGACAGAGGTAGAGGGAGGTAGAGGGAGGGACAGAGAGGGAGAGGGAGGGACAGAGAGGGAGAGGGAGAGACAGAGAGGGACAGGTAGAGGGAGGGAGAAGGAGAAGGAGAGGGTGGTACAGGGAGGTGTAGAGAGAGGGAGGTAGAGGTAGGGACAGAGTGGTTGAGGGAGGTAGAGGGAGAGACAGGGAGGTAGAGGGAGTGACAGAGGTAGAGGGAGATAGAGAGAGGGAGGTCAAGGGAGAGGGAGAGACAGAGGTGGAGGGGGAGGGGGAGGTAGAGGTAGAGGGAGGGACAGAGAGGGAGGGAGAGTTAGAGAGAGGGAGGTAGAGGGAGAGGGATGTAGAGGGAGAGGGAGGGACAGAGGGAAGGAGAGGGTGGTACAGGGAGGTGTAGAGAGAGGGAGGTGTAGAGAGAGGGGGGTCGAGAGAGAGAGGGAGGTAGCGGTAGGCACAGAGAGGGAGAGGGAGGGACAGAGGTGGAGGGAAAGGGAGAGGGGGGTGTAGGGAGAGGGGGAGGTGTAGAGAGAGAGAGGGGGAGGTGTAGAGAGAGGGGGAGGTAGCGGGAGGGACAGAGGGGGAGGTAGAGGGAGGGACAGAGAGGGAGGGAGAGGGAGGGACAGAGAGGTAGAGGGAGGGACAGAGGTAGAGGGAGGGAGAGGGAGGGAGGGACAGAGAGGGAGAGGTAGAGGGAGGGAGAAGGAGAGGGTGGTACAGGGAGGTGTAGAGAGAGGGAGGTGTAGAGAGACAGCTTTCCAGACAGACCAACTTTGATTTTAGTGTTCAAAATATAGGTAAATCGGATTAATGTGGGTACTAAACATATAGTCCTTGAAATAGAAGTATATTTTTTAATGTTGCAGTCAGGCTACACGTAAGTTAATGGAGTGGCAACATTGGGCTATTTTGGGCTACTTTTCCGTTGCTTTTGGGCTTGAAAGTTGTGAAAAAATCTGGCAACACTGTCAATAAGTAATGCTTGTTATGATTTGTCCCCAGAGACTGCTCCCCGTCTGCCTCTCCGTCTTTGCTTGTTGAAATGAGTAATGCAAAGGTTTTGCTCCTTCTCCAACCCAGTGCAGTACATTCCCACGCTGATTTGGCAGCAGTTAAGCTTGTCTGCTTGCCCTGCAGCTCAATGAGGGCATAAACTCGGTGACAGTGTGTCCGCTCGTTCTGCTCTGCTTCTCCGGGATCTGGTGCAGCTGTAGCAGTAGGGCACAGTCTGCTGGAAGTCCACTGCCTTCCCGAGTAGGTTTGTATTGCAGCCTTCCTTGACATTTAGACAGGTAGGGCATGTGGCACCCACGATTCCTGCTCTGGGCTGGCTTGGGCCACTTTACCTGCTTGTTTGTTGCTTTCCTTCTAGTTCTGTTTTTGGTCCTGTGGCCTGAGTCTAGTGTTTGATGCTGTTTCGGATGTTTTATTTCACGGGCAAGAATGGAAAATGGAGAAAAGACATCTTTTGAAACTGACTTGTCATCCCAAACTCAGTTTAGCAGATACGCTATTTGCCCTTGTGCAGATGTTTTAGATTCGATCCCTAATTTAAAGAGCCAACTCTTGTTACGCTTGCTACATCGTTGGACCTGTGCCGGTGCGAAAAGACTCATCGTCTAAACAGGTCATCGTGTTTGAAATCATTTGCCGACACATTCGTTCGACACTTTCGTTCGACACTAAACATTTCTTTAAAACTGTGTTTTGAAAGTTTTCACAGCCATGCAGCTTAACCTTCGTCCCTGCCTGTAATTTGTAGCCGGTCTCCAGCTTTCCCCTAGCTCGCTCATATCATACTTGACTTCATAACTGCCACTACGCCGAGAGAAACACTGCATAGTCTGAGTTGAGGAGGACTGGCCAATCCTCTGAGTGCCTTTCCATGCAGCACTCGAAATGCCCCCTTAACTCCTTAGCCTGAGTCTTATTATATATCAGGAAGCTGCCCTCCCCCCCCCACCCCCCAAAAAGATAACACTGAGGGACCAACCATTCTTTCATTTGCACATGTTGCACTGATGGCTTCAAGGTGCTCACTGTCTTTTAGCAAAACAGTGTGGTCTAAAGTCACCTACTAGCACCTTCAAGGTGCTCCCTGTGTTAGATGGAAACAGCATGGTCTGCAGGTCACCTACCAGCAGCTTCAAGGCGCTCGCTATGTGTCAGATGAAAACAGCACAGCCTGCAGGTCACCTACCAGCAGCTTCAAGGCTTTTGCTGTGTGTCAGATGAAAACAGCATGGTCTGCAGGTCGTCTTCTAGTGGCTTCAAGGCGCTTGCTTAGGGTGACCAACAGTCCGTAAATTTCACAGACCGTCCGTAATTTGGACCTCACGTCCGTTGTCCGTGACAATCCCTTTTACAGACGCCTTTTGTCTGTAATTTTGGGCTTTGAGAAGCTTTAACTCCCTGATGGGGCCGCCTCGCACTCCTCTGAGTACAAGAGCAGCCCCACCCCACCCATTGTCATTCTGTATGCCGGCTGATTGTCATATACAGAATGACAATGGGCCACCATGGGCTGTTAAAGCATGTGGTGGCCTCCTCCAGCCTCAGTCTAGGGCAGGGCATTCTGTCAGATGGAAGAAATGTACAAAAGAAATGTACAAAAACGCCCATGCTGCTTTGGGCCAGTTCATGAAAAGAAGCCGGTGAAAGAAGTTAAAAAGAAGAGGATATAATTCTTTCACACTCATCATTTCAGAGCTGAAGCATTTTCAATATTATATACAACTAAGCCATAGTTGCTGCTTTTTTATTTCATGCAACTAACACCCATTGACAGAGCCAATAGTCATGGCTTGTATGTGTAATGTTACTGGATACAATGACCGAAACGGCAAAATACCAGTCGGGGGCACACTATGCTAAGCACACATTTTTAGCTTAGGTGTTTTAAGCCACGCACTTAATTACATCAGACACACCCTTGGAGAGAAACCCCCCCCCTCCCTCCCCAGTTTTTTTATCCCACTTAAAGCCCTGGTAACAACACCGTGTCAGTCACCTCACATCCTGGCACTGTGCATCATGCATGACTTCCAAGTTTTCAGATTGCCTACGTGCAGGGGCATAGTGAACCCTCACCCCACCCCTTCCTTTAGGAACTACAGCAAGGGTGGAGTTCTTGATGGGCCTTTTCTGTCTGCAGCTCAGTAGACAAAGGCTCAGCTCATAATCAATGTGAAAAGGTGGGTGAGTGAGTAGGTGAAGGAATGGGTGAATGGCTGGATGGATTAGTGAAAGGATGAATGGCTAATGAGAGGATGAGTGAGTGGAAGAATGGATGAGTGCAAAAAGATGGATGTATGGGTAGATTGATGGGTAAAAGGGTGGATGGATGAGTGAAAGGATGAATGAGTGAAAGGGTGGATGATGGGCGAGTGAATGGGCGGATGGATGAGTGAAATGATGGATGGATTGATGAATTGATAAGTGAAAGGGAGGATGTAAGGATGGACGAGTGGGTGAAGAGGAAGGGTAGATAGACAAAAGGATGGATAGATGATTGAAAGGATGGATGGATGAGTGAAAGGATTGATGAGTGATAGGGTCAATGGATGGATTCATGAGTGAATGAGTAGATGGGTGGATGGAAGGATGGATGGCTAAGTGAAAGGGGAATAGAGAGAAACGGAGGATGAATGGATGAGTGAAAGGATGGATGGATGATTGACAGAATGGATGGGCGAATGGGTGCATGGATGAGTGAAAAGAAAAATGTCAAGATGGATGAGTGAAAGACTGCATAGATGAGTGAAAGGGAGGGTGGAGAGCTGGAATAAAGGATGGATGGATGCGTGAATGGGTGGATGGATGAGTGACTGGGTGGATGGATGAATAAGTGAAAGGATGGCTGGATGGGTGAAAGGGTAAATGGTTGGATGGATGGATGGGTGGGTCGAAGAGTGGATGGATGAGTGAAAGGATGGATTGGGTGAAAGGGTAAATGGTTGGATGAATGAGTGGATGGATGGGAGGAAGAGTGGACGGATGAGTGAAAGGATGGATTGGGTGAAAGGGTGGATGGATGAAAGGGTGGATGGAGGGATAGATGAGTGAAATGATGGATGGAAGGGTAGATGAGTGAAATGATGGATGGAAGGATGGATGGATAATGGATGGAAGGATAGATGGATAGATTTTCAAATTGTTGAATAGGTTTGTATATGGATGGGCACACAGATGGAAGGACAGAATGAAAGGTGAAAGTCTGAAAGACTGAATGATGGATGAAAGAATTTATGGATGACAGGATGTAAATGTGAAATGGTGGATATCAGGGGTTTGATGGAAGGATGAATGGCTAGACCCTTGGACAAAAGAGCTCTTCTGGAGAGGGTTTGATGACTTACTTTGCTTTCTTGGTGCCATAAGAGCTTTAGTTCAAAGTGGGAGGTATTTTAATTTTCTGGCTACTCCCTAGCCTATGTGTGACTATTCTGTATTTGCTGTGTGCTTATGTGTGGGATCTATACATCATGCATATGACATTTTGAGTGACACCCAACTTGTAGTTGAATGTTACACTAGTAATTGTAAATGTTTGCATGTTTTGTTCTAGGTGTAAGGTTTTAGGGAGAGCCTCATAGTGCCAGGAGCTGTGCTTGAGATATATATTGTGTTTGTAGCAATAGGCAAGGCGTCAAAAATAAACTATGTAATAGTGTATCGACAGTGCCTTCTTTAAGAAAGCTGCAGGGAAAAGCACCTTTGTGACTTCCGTCAGCTAGTGCAACTCTCTGCTAAGCCTTAATAGGCAGTCAGATTCCATATTTTAAGTTCACTTGCTGAAACACCAATAATGCTTTCCCTATAGTGGGTTCATCACCGCAATCCTCCCTTTAGTTCACCTATGCATGCCGCTTTACATCTTATAATGGCACTCACATATGAGATGCTAGTAACAAAGTCTATCTGAGCAGATCTTCCCGACCACTTCTCTCACCAAACATGCCTGCCCACGACCATGAATTGTAAACAAAATATCAGACTGGACAACCCAGTGCAGTAAACATATAAATAGATTATTATCATATGAAATACCAACAAAAGACTTGCACAGTTGCTCAAAGCTGCGTGCATATCGAAAAACCATGAAGTGCACGATTGTCTCAACCTAATATAAACTTATTTTGACTTGTAGTTAAGTAGTTGTCTAATTAATTATATACTACCGCACAACCTTCTCTGATGTGTCTGTAAAACTTACCTTTTGTCCCGAAGTTTTGTCCTGAATTTTGACCTTCTGTCCTCAATTTTTGTCCTGAATTTTGACCCTTTGTCCTGAATTTGCTCCCATGCCAGTTGGTCACCCTACGCTTGCTGTGTTTCAAGGGAAAATAGGTGGTACTGCATGGCGCCTGATGGCCGGGAGACTCCTCACGGAAGAGCAGTGATTTCACATCCTTTTTGTAATGCCAGATGGGTCTCTGTATCAGAACAGGGCTCAAAGATCTATGGGACGAGGGTCTGAACCTATAGGTGTCTGTTTTTCAAGGTTATCTACTAAACCCATGGAGCGCTAGCTTTTGAACTGTTTTGGCTTATAACTAGGACCCAAATAATGCACTGTTATAGGATCTGGAAGGTCACTTAATAATTCCGTCCCCAGTTAACGCTACTGCATCTTTCCTGATTAATCTCGAAGTTCTCTGTGTAAGCTGGACTGGTAACCTACGCATATTGAAGTGTGATGACCTTGGCAAGGTAGGGGTTCTCCTCCAGGTGTCTGGATGGGTTCAGGATGTGGGCGAATGCCCATGAGCAGGCACGATTGAAATATCTGAAACTGAGGCTGAAGGCACTGTGGTTTCTCACACTGTCTGTCAGTGGGCTATAAAGTGCGAAAACTACGTGCACATTCAGTCCTTGGCCTCTCTGCAGAGCGCACAGAGCGATGCTCATATATGTGCTGTAGGAAGGTGGAATCTGACTATATGGTTGCCCCCACTTTTTTTATGGTGTTTTGCTGGTTTATGACTTAGTTGGACTGGGATCCTGCTATTCAGGGCCCCAGTCTATCTGCTTTCTCTGTAAAAGGTTTCCATGTGCCTTAGGCACATCTCTGATTGAATCTGGAGTGCCCTTATAAGTCCCTAGTATATGGTATACTATGTACCAAGGGCATAGGTACCTCAGATGCCTACCAGGGGCTGCAGCATGTATTGTGCCACCCCTGGAAGGCCATCCAA
This sequence comes from Calotriton arnoldi, assembly GCA_963921515.1. NCBI lineage: Eukaryota > Metazoa > Chordata > Amphibia > Caudata > Salamandridae > Calotriton > Calotriton arnoldi. Next base: position 1,538,546 of record CAWUFW010001812.1, on the reverse strand, counting down.
ACTGACACCACAGGTCTGCTACTGCAGCCTGGGTAAGGTGGTGCATGCACCTCTTACTGTGATATAGGTTACCTATATCACTACATACCTACACACATATAAACCTATAAGTCACTCCTATGGCAGGCCTTATCAATCCTGAAGGCAGAGTGCGTGGTTCCTATGTGAGAGGGTGCCCCTGCATGAGCAGGGCCCCTTTGCAGCGTTCGGAGACCCTTCTCTGATGCTGTTTGTAGTGCAGCCTGACCATATACTCTTAAGCGCATTATAACCTCGCGTTAAATGCTAACTTTGGAATGGCTGCACCTAAACATGTCGTGTTTGGTGTCAAACATCTTGGAATACTACCCCCCGCCAATTCTGGCAGCGGGGGTAGCATTCCACCCTTCTAGAGGGAGAGACATGTTAACCCTGGCCTGGCCGGTAACTTCTTTCTAAAGCCTGGCATCACAAAATGGATGCTACTGCCACAGACACAAGTCTGGCCTCCTGCTGCTGGACGAAACTCCGGCAGGGAGGCCTGGACAATAGGTTTCCTGTCCCAGGGAGGTGTGACCACCTCCCCAGACAGGATAATGTGTATTGGGGCTGGGCGGGAGCACTTTCGGGTGCTTTGAAGTCCTGCACTGGGGGCACACTTGGTGTCCCTGTGCATACCCCAGTTCAAACCGGATCAGGGGCTTGCAGCCCCTGCTTTGGTGCGAACTGGACAAAGGGAAAGGGTGTAGCCACCCCTCTGCCCTGACCCACCCATAGGTGGGGCCACAGAGTAGTCCAACCCCTAAACTTGGTATAAGTATAGGAACCCAGTCCTTAGGACTTTAGATTATCCCTGGACGAAACTCTGAAACAGAATCCTGGACCTTCGACGCTCTATTCAAGATTAGAGGACAGAAGAATCTCCCTTGGGGTCAAGGAGTGACTCCCCTGCTTGGCAGGCACCAAAGACGCATCTGTCCGGTCTGCATTTCTGAAGCTCCCGTCGGACGCCAAAGTCTTCGCATCACCAGAGGTGGATTCTCAGACTTCTCTGAGGCTACCCTGAGTCCCCAGCAAAGCTGAGGCCCGTAGCTATCGTGGGTAACGTGAGACCGTGACCCCTGGACACCGAGCACATTTGCAAGTGCATCCTCTTCTGGGTCTCCCACGAAGTCGTGCTTTGGGAGCCGAGTAGCCCTAGCCTCCAGCACCAACTGCACCGAAGATCACTGGCCTCCACTCCACGAGTGTCCTGTGAGCCAGATCCACGTGCGATGTCTCGAGGCTCCTTCGCGGTCGCTAGCCCGTTGGCTAGTAGCCCTTCACGAAGGCCAATCCTTTTCTTCTTGGGCACCCTGGTTGCTCCAGGCCTGCCCTCACTTGCCCTCGCTGGGTGAGTTCCTCAGACCTTGCTGGTCTGCACCAACGACGATCTTCATCTTCACCGAGACTTGCCGTTGCCAAGGCTTGTTGGGTCCAATCCGGTCGCCGACACCGCAGCACTCGACAGACATCGTGTACCAGCCCGAATCCTGCTCCTGGTCGCCGACAACGCCTCCTGGACCTCGTGGCTGAAGAATCAAGACGACCGTCAACGCACCTGAAGCACTCGACATCGGTGGGCATCTGTCCATCGCCTTCCTGGTCACTGGCTAGTGACCCAGACTCTGTCCCCTCTGCTTTCAGGTTCTTCAGATCTCCGATCCACTCTTGGATCCACCCGGACACTTTCCACTTGGTCGCCAGCAGCACTTTGCAGCAGATCGCCATTCAAATCGACGACGAAACCCGACCCCGAAAGGCACCTATGCACCCGGCTTCCCTGGGTGAGGTAACATGAGTACTCCGGTGCTCCCGTGGGTAGAGACTCTAGAACGACCTAGTTCTCAAAGGGTTTGCTCCAAGTCCTCCTTTAAGTGTCCCTTTTCTTTAATTTCCTAAACGCGACTTTCTCCATAGAAGTTAACGGCGTATCGCGGTTGTGTATTTACACTGCACGCGTCCCCCGTGGGTCCCCTGTGTCACTACCTTGGGTGGTTCCTTGTGGTCCAAGCACTTCTAGAGGCTCTAGGCCTAGTGTCTAGTTCAGTCGTGGTTCTTATACCACTTTATTGGTATATGGTTTGGTACGCCCCTAGGGCCCAAACGTGTATTTGTGCTATTACTGTGTTTAAATAACTTATAACTTGTGTACTTCGAACTCTAGCCTCATAAAGAGACTAGAGGGGTGTGTTTAGCAATAAATACATATATTTTGAATATATACCTGGTGTGGTGCTCTTTCATTTGATCACTCAAGAGATTATAGACTGGTAAAACAAGCTGCTTTACATTCCTTCAAGACTTAGCCTGAAGGCTGCTCTCCATAGCTACCACTAGGATAGCTTTCAATAAGGTTGTCTTTAACCTATCTCCAATAAGGGGTTGTTTGGACTGGTGCAAGGTGCCCACTATAATTAGTGGACAGCATATACCAGGCCAACTTCTCACATGTGCCAGTTGTAATTGTGTGAAAATGTGTGACGGAGGTACACAGCTGTCGAAATCTGGGCAGCATCATAGGAAACGACAATGAAATGTGTGAGTTGTATGCATGGGGGTTGAATGGTGAAGTGCAGGAGATGGAAGGAAGCACGAGCACTAGCAAAGCCAGTAGGTCTGGATTGTATTGGGTAAATGTCTTGATTGTTGTGTTATCTGTCTGAATGCAATAACAGAAAGTTCAGAGGCACCCAAACAGTGGTCGGGTAATACAGTTTTCAAGCATTGGCAAAGCCAATTTGTGTAGCCTAGGTTAGGGTTGTGTGTTTCGTTGCTGTGTTATAAGCCTTGATGCAATCATAGACAAATCAGGCTCCCAAATACTGGTCAAATGTCACACTATGTGAAGCATAGGATAAAGTATACATGTTTTTGGACAGGCATTTTACTTGGTCACGCCACTTTTAGAGAACCTGCACCTCTTTCATCCCTCTTAAATCACAAACTACAGCTGTCTTTCTGACTGATCACTAAGTTCTGTCTGTAAGCTGAGTTGATAACTAGTCATGTTAAGTGTGATAAACATTTTTGTGAGGGTAGGGATTCACCTGCACCAATGTCTAGTCAGGTACTATAGAGAACAATCTAATCATATTTTGAAAGAATTCTGTGTTTCCACAAATAATCCTGGGCACATTTTTTCTGAGTTCTGAATAACTTCTTTCAGTGATGAAAATGTTTGAAAGTTTTGCGTCAGTTAGAATATGTACATTTTTAATTGGGCTTATCCAAAGTTTGTTTCTCGCATGTAGTGCTAATCCTAACGCAACTGGTTTTGCAAACTCAGTTATGAAAAGATCTTATTTGGGCTATTATTTTCAATCGGGTGCTTAGGACCAACTTTTCTCATCATCCAGACCCGTTGTTCTGTTATAAGGCTTTGTCATCATCTCATGGACATATTAGACGGAGGGCATATTAAATTGCTGCCGGATGACCATTCAATCTTGTCCAATGTACTGTAATAAAATCTGTTATGCCCCTTATTTGTGCCCTTACCTCAAAGTGCCTTGAGACCACCGTATGGGTCAGTAACACTTTACAAAAACCCTCAAGTAAAACATAGTAATAATAATAAATTGTGAACGGTAGCTGTATATATGAGTACGTTTTTAAACTCAGTTGAGGTGTTTAAATAGACTAAGAGGAACTGATCGCTTCTAATCCCCAAAACATCGAAGATGCTGTCACACGGTGATGACATCATAGAGGTTCTCCCTGCATGAATTGTGTTGCTTTTGTACCTAGCATCCATCTGGCTGCATGATACCTAGATGTGGTTCAGCAGAACGAAAGTAAAGGATGTAGCACAGTTGCATTTTTTGTCTTAAAAATGACATTCGGTTTTAAACCATTCTTCTCACACTTCGTATTTGAAAGGTAAGCACTTTTTAATCTGCTCAGTTTACAATTGCACTGCTGGGCACCAACATGTGAAGTGTAACCGATGAGGCTGATGTGTTTGTAAGTAAATGTGTTTTTGTAAATCTAGTAGGAACTTGATATTGTGATATTTAATGCCCCAGGGTAACAGTGCAGAGGACTGCAGCTAAACGAGTTAATACACCTGCCTCAGAGATCTCTGTAACTCCAACCTCATTCGAATGACTCAGTGTTAAAATCTCCCTGGGTGGATGTCCATGTGTAGTGTGCTTTGTGTAAATGCTAGCTAGCATGTATTATTGCTCATTTTATATTTCGCTTGAATTTGGTAGCAATGTATTGCGACCCCCTTAAAAAGTCGCCTAGGTACTGGATGACTCTAAACTATCATGCAAAGATTGCACCAGACTTGAGACATATATGTTTTTTAATGTACTCACCTTGTGTATAATGCATCTTTTTCAAGTTATGTACACAACTTACTTTTTACATTCCGACGTTGCAATACTGACCTTAAGAGGCGTCCTTTTGTTTCCACACAATCATGTCCCTGGCCCCATTTTTACACACACTTGCATTCCTCAGTCTGTCCTCACATGCACCATTATTCCCTGGACTATGACCCGTTCATGTTCCTACCATAGTGCTCAATGATGCCATAGCCTCTCCGTCCATACACCATTTTCTGCCCCCCCCCTTAACATGTCACACCCACTCATGCACACCCATTTTACTTTCCTCCTCAAACAACACACCACTGCATCCCCTCCACTGGCGCATGTATGCACGCATTCACTCTCTTAGCTCACTGATGACCTCTAATTCGTATGTCCTCCCCTCACATGCCTACATTCCAGGGCTCAAGTCCCAAAAAAGGAAGTGGGGAGGGAACTTACAAAAGTTATTCAGAATGGGCGTGATATCAAAGGAAGTGACATCACAGCATGTGACATCACATGTGGCGTCACAACTCATGACCTCACAGGAAGTGACATCAGATCGTAAGACCTCGCATATCAGGTCTATCATGAGTACCTTTGAGTGCATTACAATATTTAACAAATTAGATTTTGCATTGGGGTTGCGCCAAAATATTGACACAACCCCAACCCAAAATCTGGCCCTCAACTTATACATTTTTTTTTTTTTAAGTTTGCCACAAAGAAATTGGCAGCAAGGAGAAATGTGGCAGTAATTTTGTTCTGCTTAATTGGTTGCAATGTCTGTATTTTAAAATATCTTATGGGGTCAAGGCACCTGCTGCAGAGATCTTTGTGTGCCAGCGAAATCTCAAGTAATAATAATGGTAAGGTAACTCTGGCGGAGAGCGTATTTGCTGGAGAGATGTTTTGCCTAGTCCTAGTTTTGAATAAAAATAGCATAGAGGGTTAATATGTCTCCTGCAACGCACAGAATGTAACAAGCAGATGACAGATTTTTATTTTATGTAAATGGTTAAGTGGTTACGGCTTTTAAGACCGAGATCCTTTTGTTACTTGCAGTTCATAAATTGTAATCCTTCTAATACAGCACAGTGCAGTGAAGTATGGAGGACATGTGGCTCTACACCTTGTAACTCTCACTGTCTTATGTAACACATCCTTCGGATAAGTAGTGCGAAAGCGAAATAAAAGAAATAAAATAGTGGTATTTAAATTGTTTTTTCCCCCGAAGTTTTATATAGCGCAAACATGACCCGAAATCAGGTATCAGAGCGCTTTACATGAGCACCAGTTGTGTTACATGAGGACACATTCATTTTTGTTGGGCACATTGAGATTAAGTGATTTGCCCAGAATCACAGTATGTTGAGCGTCGTTGCCGAGACTCTAACCCAGTTCCCCAGATTTGAGGTCAACCGCCCTAGCTGTTAGGCTACATCCTCTCCCCTTAGGCTGCATCCTCTCCCCATTTTTTGTGTAAATACTTTGGCGACCAACATATTTTACATTCTTACAGTGCATGCATGTCTTCTTATATATAAGGACTGAACAAAGTCAAAATCATTTCTATCTTAAGTACCTGTGAAGTGCTAAGATGTGGGTCGTTGTTTCCCATCCATTGCATCTGAGTGTGAGGCTCCCGAGAGCTTCCAGCCAGGATACTCCAACAAAAAGAGGCCGATTGACCCCTTAACTCTGGCTTTTTTTAAGGTGAAGCTGGAATCAGATAAGCCCCTTCCCTACATGCACTTGGCTGCTCCGTACAAAAGCAGACAACTTGCAGGCACTGCTGAAAGTATCCCAATGTCAGAAAATTACACTGTGACGAGTTCAGCATATTTCTGTAAATTTCAGGAGAAGTAGGAAAGGAACGAGGCACTCTGAAATTGGCCAGCTTTGCAGCAGGGTAGATGGCGTCTACACTCTGAAAATAGTGGGTAGACCAGGTCTACCCGCATCTACCCTAGAGTCGAGCTCTGCTACATTCACCTTCCTACTTCACTATGCCTTTTATTTATGTGTTGGTATTTCAAAACACATAAATAAAAGGCATTGTCATTTACAATGCCAATAGCTTAAACTCTCGCAAATGCGAGACCTATTACAACTGAGCTGTATCTTCTATTATGGGGGCAGTGCATTTCTTTTGTTCTGCGCAGCACTAAAAATATCAACTGACGCCGTGCCCTCTACCAGGTGCTCCCTTTCCCCAGCAATGTTCCCAGCGTGTTGTCTGCTCCACCCCTCCCAGCACATTGCACACACACTTTAAGCAGCACTGCCGGCGCCGCTGTTTCCCCCGTAATCCGGACTTCTTCTAGGCACTTTGCCTGTGACCTCACCCTGGAGCAGGAGAGGTCGGGGGAAGAACTGGGTGTGCTGCGATAGACGGAGCGGACATTAACACTATCCGTCTGTCTTTGGAAATCTTTAGCTTTCGTGGAGCTTCCCCCTGGGTTTCCCTGTAGGGAAACGGAAGGTCTGCCATGTGTTGTTGAGGACAACTCTTTTTTACAATTGTTGAGGCCCAACATGGTGAGCTGTATCTTCTATTATGGAGGCCGCGCATTTCTTTTGTTCTCTGCAGCATTAAAAATAGCAACTGGCTCCGTGCCCTCTACCAGGTGCTCCCTTTCCCCAGCAATGTTTTCAGCACGATGTCTGCTCCACTCCTCCCAGCACATTGCACACACACTTTTGTCGTGTAGTTCCTATAAACTTATATAGGATCTGCGCGTTTAGACAACATAGACTGTAGGATTGGTGTCCAGACTGATTCTAGACACTCCTACCGGGTATGTTTGCCTGTATACCAGCTAGCTCACAGTGCCACTAGAAACCCCTCTTACCAAGGATAGACTAGTTCTTGGCAACTATCGAACATGACAACTCTGTCCCATCAGGGATTGTGGAAACAGTGCATTACTTTTCGCTCAGTCACTCATGCTCACTTTGTCTCAGAGAGATGCACAGAATAAACGGTGGGGATGTTTTTCAATAAGCATTTATTGAACCAGCGTCATTCTAGTGTAAAATAGATGTGCTGAAACAACCATTAGACAGAAACAGATGTAAATGATTACAAGCACCAACAGAGTAAAAGGATGCGTGGGATGCGTTGGTGAATTCAAGAATTCACCAACCCACGCAGCGAAGCCACAGACATCACCCCAGCCCAAGACCTCTGCGACAAGCTTGGAACCTATTTCCACCTCAAGATCAAAAACCTCTACGACAACTTCATCGACCATTCACCAGGCGCCACAGACGGCTCCCCGCCCACCATACACACCAGCCAGCCCACCATGTCCAACTGGACACCGATCACGGCCGAAGACACCGCCTCGACCATGAAAAGCATCCACTCGGGGGCCCCCACCGACCCCTGCCCCCCTCACATCTACCACTGTCATAAGGTTTCTGCACATACACAGAGCTATGCACAGGAAAATTGCATCAGTGTCGCCAATGGCAGTACACCAAAACCAGCCAAGAGGCGCTCACGGAGCAGCTGTAGGCGTTCTGGATCGAGCAGGTCCCATCGGGGAGCAGCCATTGCGCAGAAAGCAAATTAAGAGCAGGACACCAGCCGCTAAAGCGAGGATCAACGGGAAACCGCCAAAGACACTGGAAAAAATAGAATGTATGAAAGCCGGGATGACACCAAAAATAGTAATAATAGTGCCTTTATTCTGCTCAGTCTATTGAAATCTGCCTCCATGGTAGGGATGGAAGGCCAAATAGAGATATCAACCTTGCCATGAGGGGGAGGAAAAAGCACATTTTTGCAGCAGACAACCCTGTGCGAAACTGTTACAATGTAAGGAATGCCAGCCTGCAGGCCACAACAGTTTTCGTTATTTAAAAGTAAATAAATACCATTGGAAAGGAGAGTGAAAGTAGGTGAAATAACAGGAGCAGGAATACCTTTCAGCACACAAGCAAGATTAGGAGAGGAAACGCTACATGAGCCATGCAATTTAATGTGTTTACAAATAAGCGAATGACCCATAGTCGAGTCACAAGACTCCCCGTGAGAAAGACTTCCTTGCCGTCCCGAAGGCATTTATACATGAAAGGCAAGGACCAGAGTTCATGCAGGAAAGCACTACCCAAGGGCCGGTAACGGCCCACAGGATAATGTTTCATGCATGAGTCAAATTCAAATAAGGAAAAAGGTAAAGCTATAACCCCATGAACTAGCCATACAGCAGAATCGAGTTCTGCAACAGAGAACGGCAAAGGATCCATCTTTTCGATATGTAATAAAGTGTAAGTTGCATCTTTCATGGACATGAATTGCTGTTTGTCAGTTAAGTTAAAAGGTAGAAACAAGGCAGAGGTGTTCAGAAAATGCCAAGGCACTTTACCTAACTTAAGCGTTTGTAAAGTCCATGCAAACTGCATAACTGAGCGCAATTGATTCTGACCATGATATAACACAGAAACATCATCTTGTACAATATCGACAACAGAGGACACAATATTCTCTAAAGTGTAAATGCGAGAAGACAGGGTATTAATACTATTGTCAACAACAGCAAGCACCTTTTCCATATTCGCTTGATCTATTTCCCGAAGACGGGAAGCAGCTTCCATTTGTGATAGCTTCCAGAGTTCATTATACGTTTCATAAATGAATCTCTTAGGTCGGGGACCACGAGGTCCCAAAACAAAGTCGGACAGATCAATATTGCCTGTAAGGAGGGACAAATGTTGTTTAACAGAATCAAGGGACGAATGTTGCAGCCATTGTTTGCATAATTTACCAACAGAGTATGTAGTGACAGTACGGGCATCAGTAAACCTCGGATCAGGCCTATTCTGTGTGTAGCTAGCACCAGAATCGTGAAAACGCATTTGACATGCATTAGATGATATAGGCCATACTAACCAGGGTGACTGAACCAGCTCAGAAACGTTAAACGAATTATTTTGTAACATTGCCTGCAGGGACACAAGGGACAGATTGAATCGTGAGCTTTCATTTGGAAAACTCGACAGGGATGGTATTGATGGCGTATTCAATTGTTTAGTGGTTGCTAAGCCCCAACATGTAGTCTGATAGATGGAAACATTGAGGAACATAATTTGGGCAGGGATGAGGCAAGCACGATGTAATGCCTCGGTTCCCTGTACCTGCCATGGCTTGGAGCCCCAAATAGATTTTAAATCCACTGTATTATCCCAGTACTCATAGCCACCCACAGCTAGGGAACTTAGAAAGGAACCTGAATAAAGCAATTTGGTGTGTGTTAACATAATTTTCTGAGTTAATGTGTTATTAAGTCTAAAATAATAGGATGCAGGGTTCGACCGATTAAAATCAGTAAAATAATTAAACTTATTTCGAAGAGTTTGAGAGCTACCTGGCAAGGGGTTTGGACAATGTTCCCATTGGGTGTAGTTAACAGAACTACGCAGGGCACTTGGCTTATGGAGAAAATGATTACCCCAATGTTGGTAACAATACAAATCGGCATAATTGGCAGAATTCATATATAAATCTTCAGCATTAAAAGATGCATAATATTTTAAATCGGCAAACAATGCTTCAACGGCATGCACATCCCAATCATCAGAATGTATATTATTTTGTACTACATCACCCATTGAAACACGAAGGACATTAGGTACATTAATAATTTCCGTCGGACCATGGATTTGATAGTTCACTGCATCCCATACGATGCCATCAGCAACTGGGAAAGCTGAAATATTCACAAATGTGTGGTCACGCTTCATGATGTGAGACGAGGAATGAGGAGCCAAAGTTCCAGAAACATAGTCTACAGCAGAGCGTTCAGGTAAATAGTGACCGTTGATTAGTAGAAAAAAACACTGTGACAAAGCCAATGGACATGAACAAAAAAATCAAGGAAAGTACCAACCAAATATATGTCCAGGGTGGAATCAAAAAATTGTCTCTAAACCAGGATACAAAAATACTGAACTTGGATGGGACTTTTGAAGAAGTGGAATCCGAATCAAAGGAATAACGAGTCGGGCCAAGTGGCGTTGTTGGTTGATGCGCCACCGATTCAGATGCAGGATAGGTATACTCGTCCTCGTCGATGTTGGTGGAGAGTTGGGGATCAATTATAGGTTCAGGCAAAGTAGAGGATTCAGGCAAATCAACCATCTCAATTACAGCATCAGCGATCGTTCGCGCAGATGGACTATGAACATATGTCCGATAAATGGCAGGACAAGAGACCGCTGGTGTGACACTATTCAGGATCGGCCAGGCGCTGTAGCTTGACATTTTCCACTGAGATGTATCTGTTCTCCTTGCGACCAGGAAGCGGTGGTAAAATGACTGTACGTGTTCCCTTCAAGCCCAGAACTGGAACCGGTGCACGAAAAGAGGGGCCAAATTCTTTTTGTTTTCAACCTTCTCTCGAACCAGTTCTCCAACTTTCGGAAGCCAGCCGGCTACCGGAATCTGCAACGCAGGATCTGTGGCTGAAGGCAAATGTGTAGTTGCAAGTTTGTCTCGGGCTTCTTGTAAGTCCTGTAACATAGCCGAATGGTTATCTACATCAAACTTGGCGGATTGCGCCGCGATGTCTGGACCCTCAAGGTCAGGCACAAACATTCTTATGCCAAAGAGCATTTCGTATGGGGTCCGCCCACCCAGAGGTCTTCTAGGGAGATTATTAAGTGCACGCTGAACGGTATACAAATGGGCCAGCCAGTTCCTGCCAGTACCTATAACCCTAGCTGTTAAGGATTGCTTTAAGTCACGGTTCATTCGTTCAACGATAGAGTTGCCCTCAGGCCTATACGGAGACGAAAATTTCACCCGCACCCCAAGCGAAGCCATTGCATCCTTGTAAGCCCTAGAGGCAAACGCTGGACCTTGGTCCGAATGGAAGGTGCCGCATGCGAAAATTCCCACAAAGACACGCAAATCCCTGATTACATTTCGGGCGTCAGCACTCCGTTGTGGCCAGACCCAGAGAAACCGTGTGCACGAGTCCACTGCCACTAAGATGTATTTATAGGCAGTGTCTGATGAGAATGGACCGCAGTGATCCAAGTAAACACACCCAAAGGGTCTGTTAGCAATGCAGAGCGGGGTTTGTGGTGGACGTGTTACCGTGGAAGGCTTAATCTGTTGACAAACGTCGCAAGAAAGCACGAAAGCACGGGTGTCTTTATATAACCCACGCCACCAATAACGCTGCTGCAAGATGGAAACCGTAGCTGACACACCTGCATGAGCAGAAGCCATGCCTTCGTGTGCAGCTGATATCAAGGCACTCCTGCGGTCCGCGTTGGGGATCAGCCGATCTCCAACGTCAGGTATAGTTACATAGGGAACCTGATCGGGACTTAATGTGTAAGAATACTTGGAAGGGAAACCTGTAGGGTAATTATTACCTTCCTTGGTTGCAGCAATAGCTGCTAATATAACAGGGTCTATTTTAGACATGGACCTGGTAACCGCTGCTACTGAACACATGACTACTGCTGAACGGGCAGCCTCATCTGCCAGATCGTTACCAATAGCGTGTGCGCCCACCCGCTGATGGCCTAAGGTGTGAACCACCTGTGTGAGAGGCAGACGTTGTTGCAATTCTGCCACTCGAACCCAAAGCATTTTATGCTTAATTGTGCTCCCTTTTGCGTCCTTGTAGTCGTTTTCGACCAGAAAAACAGATTGTCATTGTAAGATTGTACACAGTAAAAAGAATCACATACAATAAGAGTGGTCTCATCCTGTGAAGCGAACTCAAGCGCAAGTAGCAATGCATGCAGCTCGGCCAATTGTGCGGTACTATCTCCAAGTGTGCGAGTATGCACTACAGAGGATTTGAACTTTCCATCTACAAAGGAACCCGCAACAATAGCACATGCAGCTGAATAAGCGTGCTTGGACCCAGTGGCCGGTTGCGCCGAACCATCGGTGTAGATCACACATTTGTAATCCTCAAGCGGTAGTAAAAACAAAGGAGGAGGATGAACGAATTCATACTGTAAGAACTCCTGAGTCTGAAGAGAAGAATCGAAAATAAAGGTGACGTCTGATGACGTCAAGGATGTAGCCCATTGTATCCAACGGGGATGCATTGCTTTTGAGTTCGGTACACTTGCCTTTGTTACTGCCTCCAGGGCAGGACAGGGTGTTACCACTAGAATCCGCTTTCCCTGTGCCAGTGCGCGTTCTTTCAGAATCGCCATTTGCACTGCAGTTAGAACTTTTTCGACAGATGTAAAGCGCAATTCAGCGGAAGTGTACAGATGTGACTTGTATGCGATGGGTACTGTATCACCTTCATTAAAGGTTAAATAGGTGAATCCCACCGCCCCCGGAATTATTCTAATCACCAGGTTTGTGTGGTTATCACGAGTCAAGAGATATTTAGACTCCAAAAGGTCTGTCTGCAAAGACTGCAGAATTGAGGTATGCTCAGGCAGCCAGCAAGACCTTGAATATGTAGGTTGTATCAAAGCATACAAAGGCTTGATACGCTGGGCATATTCGGGAATGTAAGTACGCCCAAAATTTAGGAAACCCAGCAAAGACTGAAGTTTCTTCAGAGTATTTGGGGGGCACAAATGTGCAAATTTTTCCAAGAAATGGGGGGCTAAGCCCTTACCTTCGTTATTGAGCTCATAGCCCAAGAACAGAACGGTAAATTCAGCAATGTGTGACTTAGCAAAGTTAAATTTGTAACCCTGCTCCGCAAATTCAAGAATAATGCGGTCCACACGGGACAGATGCTGATATAACTCGTCGTCTGTCAGATAGATGTCATCAACGTACGAACATGCGTCTTGATCAATGTCATTTAACAAAGAAACAACACGGGCGGCGAATATACCCGGACTATTTTTATAGCCCATGGGTAATCGCCGGAACTGGAATAATTTACCACCGGAAGTGAATGCGGTCCATTGACCACTCTCCGGGGCTAGGTTGTGCGTGTAGAAACCGTTTGAAAGGTCAAGTGTCGTTTTGTATTTTTTACGAACAAGACTGTCTACAAGCGCAGAACTATGTGTATTTTGCACCGCAAAGTTCCGACAATGAGTATTTAAATGCCGGTAATCCAAAACTAAGCGGTACGATCCATCGGGTTTAGAAACCACGAAATGGGGATTGTTCATAGGAGATACGCATGGTTCAATTACTCCCTGATATTCCAACTGTGTCAGAATTTCGGAGACGGGGCCTTTTGCCTGCCGTTTGATGGGATATTGGGGTTGTGGCTGCGGTAGTGACCGCAAAGGTATTGCATGAGGAGGTGATTCTTCATCCCATCCCACATGGTTGCGGTATAACGCTGGTGCCAGGTACACAGCCCACTCAGCTGCAAGTGCTTCGGCTTTGTCTTTTGGGACATGCCGTGAGAAGCTTGGAAGGATTACCTCCTCTCCTTTATGTGCAGCTAAAACGAATGGGGGTGGCCAATCCACCTCTGCTAACAAAATGTCATATGAAGAGGTTAGATTTTCCCAAAAAATCCCTTTTATTTCACGCGGTATATCACCTTCAATTTGGATGACTATGTTATAAAGTCTGTCAGGGGGTGCCACTCTCGTGTCAGCTGTCTCTACTGTAACGAATGTTTCAGTTGCTGTCGCCTCCATATGAGGACGTAGCGCCTCCCGCACTATGGTAACTTCCGCGGCGCTGTCTAGGAGGGTCACTGCCCACGTCCAATTCTGGAGTCTCGTTCTCACGGTCTGAGGCATATTTCGCTGTGACAGCGGCAACCTTTTTTTTCTGAAATTGCGGTCGAGGAAGATGAAAGTCTTCTGCTTTACCTCTGACTTGTTGTCGAGGTTGGTCTCGCTCCTGGGGAGCCTCTCAGCCCCTTCCTCTATCTTGCCGTCCTCCTCCACCAGCCTGTGACGACGTCTGGGCCTGTGAAGAACGAGGAGAACGCGTATCAGAGCTCTGAAACCTTTCTGGTGATTTAATCCTTGACCTATCACGTAAATCATAAGTACGTTCAGAAGAAACCGAAACTGGGGAAGCGCCTCTCGACCCCGGCTTCTTTTGTTGCTTACCCTGCTTTTTCTGTCTCCAACTCTTTTTAGTGAAGACTGGTTTATCATCTTTCTCAGATGCACTTTTTGTTTGTGTAACTTGTGTTTGCGATTGAGTTTGCATTTTTACAAAAGGCTTGTTGCCTAGGCTATTTCTTCCAATTGTTTTATAAGCCCGGGCTATTATTTTCGGTAATTCGCGAGGCCTGTCCAACTCTGGGACCAAAGCCAAAGCATTCGCTACTTGAAAGTTCATAGCATCGCCCTTGACATTTCCAAGGATCAGCTCAGCTACTACATCAAACACTCCCACTAGTCTCATCCCTAATTCCACAGCCGCTTCAGGGCCATGTTCATCCTGTACTTTTTTAATTACAGAGGGTAGAACCGTCATGGAAGGAGTTCCAAAACATTTTGAATAAACTGCTGCGAATACCTTACCCCAGTTTTCACATGATGTCAAATCGGGGATTATGTCTTTTGGCAAACTTATCGTGAGGATGCGGTGTTTATCTACTGGGGATGTATGTGGAAACACTGCTTCTATCTGATCGAACTTTTCTGCAAGCCAGTAAGGATAGTCGTCCTTATTTTGTGGACGTTTGCCCATCACGGAATTTACCATGACAGGACTTATGGACACTCCAGCTGCAATAGCTGGTTGGCCTGCGACTACAGGAGCAACTCCATGGAGGCTACCTGTAACGTATGTCACTAAGGCTCGATGCACTCGCACCAATTCGGTATGCATAGTGCGCAGTTCCGCAAGCGGTAATGCCAGATAATTTGGATGCGGGGTATACCCGGCCAATACAGGCCAAGTGGCCCCTGAATTGATAAGGGGCCTAAACGAACTGCGGTAGTTGGTTGTGGTAGGGCGCCATTGAACCAAACACGGTGCTGCCAAGCCGTGAGAGGTACTTCAAGAGCAGTATAGGGTCGATAGGCAGCAGGAACAGCGGTGGGCTTATATTCATGAAACAGCTTATCACCTGCATCCACCGCTTCAAAAGTGATCCAAGTGTAAAACACTTCAAAGTGATAAGCCGGATCGGCTTGAACCACAAAGACCAACTCGACCCCTGTATCGGGCACTCCATACACAGCTAAGTGGTCTCGGAGTGCTCCTCGACTATGTGCAGCTATCGCCACACCAGCCATGACTAAACAATTATATTCGACAACCTAACAGGGAGCACAAAAATGGGTCTGTTAACTAACCTTTTTTAATAATATCAAGCTTGAAAGAACCTATAAAACATTCAATATAGGAGGTATCACCGTCACATACGCCTCCGGAAGCGTACGCGAGGGGTTTGTGGACAAGCACAAGTACTACTCAAGCGTCTCGCAGATAAGAGGCCCCACGGTGGTCGCGCCATGTCATAAGGTTTCTGCACATACACAGAGCTATGCACAGGAAAATGGGACCCCGGAATACAGTGGTTTGCCACCATATACCGTAGCACCCAAAAACCCCAACCCAACTAGCTTAGCATCCCATTAGCACCCAGGTACTAATGTTTGGACAACCCAGAACACGGTATCTTTATCTCAGGACTCACAGAAGCAAGAACACTCTTTCGTCACTCACTCGTACTTGTCCACAAGATGCGTAGGAAGAGACACTGGTTAGGTTAAAATGTTTATTCCAACTTACGTGCTCTAATGTACAGTACACGTGTCAGTACTAATAGCATAATGCATATGAATAATATAAGCAGCATGGTTACAATTCCATAGAATACAAACGGGGAAAGCATCTCAGAGCTCAGTGGATAAACGTTTAAATAACATTACCACCCTCCCCTTGCAGTAAGATAGTTTATTATAGTAATAGAAGACCTCTGGGCTTTGACTAGCGAACCCCCATACCTCAGTCTCTAGATGCAGAATTACATCAGCAGGACATCATAGCTCCTCTCACTGAAAAGGATTTCTTCAAGTGTGATAAGCGCTAGGAAACCGCAGTATTAAAAGCACACAAAATTCTTCATGGCAATTGCACCTAATGTTATGTCTGGGTGCGCGAGACTGGCCATATCAGGAAGAACCAAAATACATTGTTATGTGACCTTGTACATGTTTGTGCAGACCGAGCCCAAAAAGGTGAACAACAGAAAATGCAGACAGTGCAAAAGAACTTGGCACGAGCAAAGGGCGAGGGAGTCCCGGCTCAGTGTAACGTGCGCAAAGAAAAGCAGCATGGCAGCCAGGCCTAGGCCAACATAACAAGGCAGGCAACAATCCACAAGACACCACAGAGCCGTGGCCACCATCGCACCCAAACTACAATGCACCATCAACACCACCTTCAAAACAGGCACCTTCCCAGACGACTGGAAGCACGCAGAAGTCAGACCCCTGCTCAAGAAGCCCACAGCTGACCCCACCGACCTCAAGAACTATCGGCCCATTTCACTCCTCCCCTTCGCAGCCAAAGTTGCAGAGAAAATAGTCAACAGGAAACTGACACGATTCATTGAAGAGAACGCCGTCCTCGACCCGTCCCAATCCGGATTCCGAAGCAACCACAGCACAGAGACCGCCCTACTCGCCGCCACAGACGACATCCGCACCCTCCTGGACCAAGGCCACTCCGCAGCCCTCATCCTACTCGACCTATCAGCGGCCTTCGACACCGTCTCCCATCGCACACTAGTCGTCAGACTACACGACGCAGGCATACAAGGAACAGCCCTGGACTGGATCCGATCATTCCTCACCGGAAGAAGCCAAAGGATCAGACTCCCACCCTTCCTCTCCGACCCCACGAAAATCACCTGCGGAGTCCCACAGGGTTCATCACTGAGCCCCACCCTCTTCAACATTTACATGGCCCCCCTCGCAGCCATCGTCCGACAACACGGCCTCAACATCGTATCCTACGCCGATGACACCCAGCTCATCCTCTTCCCTCACCAAAGACCCCACCACTGCCAAACTCAACTTTCAGGAAGGAATGCAAGAAGTCGCAGTCTGGATGACCAACAGCTGCCTGAAGCTCAATGCCGAGAAGACAGAAGTCCTCGGTACCACCCCTTCTGCATGGGACAGCACCTGGTGGCTGACCGCCCTTAGAAGCCCACCTACCCCCTCAGACCACGCCAAGAACCTCGGCATCGTACTCGACTCATCACTCTCCATGAACCTACAGGTCAACGCCGTCACCTCCAGCTGCTTCAACACCCTCCGCATCCTCCGCAAGACCTTCAAGTGGATCCCCCCTGAGTCAAGGAAGACAGTCACCCACACACTCATCACCAGCAGACTGGACTATGGAAACGCACTCTACGCCGTCATCAACAAGTCCCTACTCCGCAAACTCCAGACAGTACAGAACACTGCCGCCAGACTCGTCCTCGGCCTCCCCAGACACGAACACATCAGCCAACACCTACGAAGTCTCCACTGGCTCCCCGTGGAGAAAAGAGTCACTTTCAAAATCCTCACTCACGCCTACAAATGCCTACACAACAACGGACCCAAATACCTCAACGACAGAATCAACTTCCACGTACCCAAAAGAAACCTCCGATCTTCCAACCTCGCACTGGCCGAAACCCCGCGCATCCACAGAGCCAGAGCAGGCGAAAGATCCTTCTCTCACATTGCAGCCAAGACCTGGAACGAGCTACCTGCAGACATCAGACGCACCCCCTCCCTGAACACCTTCAGGAAGACCCTCAAGACCTGGCTCTTCAGCTAAACAGATCTGCGGACCCCCCCTCAGCGCCTTGAGACCCTCACGGGTGAGTAGCGCGCTTACAATTCCCTGATTGATTGATTGATTGATGGTAGATTTCTACTATGGTGCTAAAACAATGAATACAGGCAGGTATATAAAATACATGACAGTAAAAATGCGTACTCCTACGATGCGATCATAACTAGATGTACCTAAGTATACCTAGGCGTTGTACACAAACAACTAAAATAAATAAATAATTAAAACGGTGTTTAAAAATGTAAAGGATTCTTAAAATATGCTTAGATAATTTAAGCGATAGAAGTCTTTACTACAATGTTGTTCGTATATATAGTTCGAACAACTATGAGTGACTGAAAGCCATGCAGTTAAGCAAAAGTTTCTGTTGTTGAAAATTCCAAATTTGGATGTTTTTGAAAAAAGGCCAAATTGTTCCCAGCACGCGATGTGCTAAATGTTTGGGTCCTGGCTGGGAGACGCAACATTGCTGTTGCATGCCATCACAGACAATGATCCCTACAACACCTCACAGATTAGGTTCATCGAGCACAAATGATCTTCTGCACCATCCACAGCTGATGCTGGGGAAGCCTGTGTAACATCCAAGGCCTGAGTATTTGTTGAGGAGCCGGTATCCGTTCCAACAGGAGCTGAAGCACCCTGTGGTGGCTCTAAGAATGCAGACATCAACATGGGAATACGCTGAGGACACAGCAGAACATGGGCCATTATCGGGTCAAGCAAAGCATCAACATACGATGGCGCAACCGATGGAAGTGTTAGACAGAGATCCAACACGCATTCTTGTCCGCAGAACAGGCATCGGAGGACAGGCAGAACACAGTCAATCCAGCTCTGTTCGCGAAGGCGAGGTGTGCCCAGATGGAGTACCATGCGATCACGGTAGCGGTGTTCCAAGAGCGTTTTTCCATCTCCTTGGTGACTGGGACGTCCATTGCGTAGCAGAAAAATTACAATCAGGATACCTGCTATTAGGAACAGGATCAACGGAAGCCCACCAAAAATGCTTCTGAATACGGAGTTATGAAGTTGGAAATAACTTTGAAGATTGTCTGAAAGATGCTTAACAGTCCAGAACCTATGGTCTTAAATAGGTGTACTATACCCATTGTATCAGAAATGTTAAAGATGCGTTGTACCATTTCTGTGAAATGGAAAGGGCAGTTTGTTCGTACAAGTGCCTGTATCTCAGCTGAGGACCTTGCGACCTGGAGATCATAAGTTTCTCGGGAGGAAGTTAAGGGCACGGTTTTCTGTAAAAGCATGGCTTTAATTCAGCTCAGAGTATCAAACTGTATAAAAGAAACATTCAACGAAGGCCATAACAGCGCCTTCTTGATAGTATGGGTCGGTGGAAACAATACTTGCATACAGCAAGTAACCCTGGAGCATACAAAGATAAGCTATGCGATGCCCGGGAGCATCCCAGAACAACGTTGATCATTCAGCATCAAGTAACTCCCATTTGAAAGCAACTTGAACACCGGATTAATCACGGCAGCTGGGGACCCTTTCAAGTGACAGGATAAGTTAGCAACTGAACCATTACAGGCCCCTGGCATATGAGAGATCCACTTAAAGCGTTCTTGCAGTTTGTACCGCTTAGAAACACTTCCATGTCCCCACTCCTGCATCGAAATCTGTATGGCAGTTCCCAAGATTCCTTGATGAATTCTCTACCCATCGCTTCATATCTGCCCGCCTGTTGTTGTTCTAGGCAATACTGAAACTGCAAAGTTGTGACTGGTAATGTTATATGGCCATGGATTAACCATTCTGTGGATGGCGACTCTGCCACAATGAAAGGTAACTGGTCCAGTTTTTCAATACGCAGCATTGTATATTTTGCTCCCCTTTGTGCCATTGTTATCAGTTTTTTAGTTGTATTGTATGCAGAGAACAAGGACGTACTGTTGATAAATCGCCAAGGCACATAACCAGCGCACAATGATTGCAGCGTCCAGCTTAATAACATAATAGAACGTAGTTGAGATTGTTCATGTTGTAGTATGGACAAGTCCTGTTCTAGTACATCTATAGCAGACGATACAATGTTACCCAGTGAATAAATCCTGGATGTTAATGTAGTCATACCATTGTCAACTACAGCTAACGCCTTTTCTAGGTTAATTCGATCTATTTCACGAAGTCTCTCCGCAGCTTTTTGTTGAGAGATTTTCCAGATTTCATTATAAACCGCGTGTAAAAAACGTTTCTGACGTGGCTTTCGGGGACCTAATAAAAAATCCCTTAGATACACCTCATCTGAGGGTAAGGATAAGTGCTGTTTAACCTGGGACAGTGTCGAGGTTTGTAGCCAATCAAGGCATAACACTGTATGATGTCACCACCTCGGATGTTCTCTTTGTACATAGCGTTGGTCTGGCGATGGATACTAAACCCTTCGGTGGTACCCCTGAATATTGACTTGACACTATTAGTGTCTGTAGGCCAAACTAACCATCTCTTCCAATTGGGGTCTGATGAATTGTACTGTATGATGTCATCTATTGTATCCCCTCCACGTGATGTAAAGTTTTGCACCCCTCAAAGTGTGATGGTTTTGGAATCCGAGGTGTGTTCAAATCCTTGTTCTTGGCTATTCCAAGTGTCATTCAGAAATATTATCTACTGCGGAATGAGGTACGCTCTAAATAGTGCTTCTGTTCCCTGAACTTCCCATTCCTTTGAACCCCAGACCGATTTTATGTCTATAGTGTTCTTCCATAAGTCGAAACCCTGTTCAGACAGTTGGGAAATAAAGGATGCAGAATAAATCTGTTTGGTGTTTGTTAGCATATTTTTCTGTGCAGTTGTAGGTGCAACCTTATAATAATATGAGGTCGGGTCAGTAATGTTAAACCCAGAAAAATAAGGAAATTTCTGTGCAAATCTTTTCGAACTACTTTTCGGTGGTGTTGGGCAATGTTCCCATTGGTGGTATGTAAAAACATTTCGTGGGATACTGGATTTATGTAAAAAGTGATGACCATAATGATGGTAACAGTACATAGTGTTATAGTCTGATGTGTCTTCTAACATTTCAATGCTTGAAAATGCAGCGTATTGTTCTAAATCAGACTACATATTATTTACAGTTTCAAAATCCCAATCGTCAGAAAATGTACTGGAGGTAATGATATCATTTAGAAAAAATTTAAATATATGTGGTATTTTCAAAAGTTGAGTGGGACCAAATACATCATAATCAACCTTGTCCCAAACTATAACATCAGGAATTGGGACAGCTGTAATGTTCACGAAGGACAGGTCTCTTTGTTCACGATGAGATGATGTATGAGGTTTCAGGACCAAGTTCACATTTGATACTGCAGAGCGTTCTGGGAGATATTTTCCATTCATGAAACTAAATCCTGCAAACCTCCCCGATAGGGCCAAAGTTCTTTGCCCCACCTGTGGGTTCGTATTGGAGGCCCAAGATTGGGTACAGTCAAACCTGGTACAAACTATGTCCAGCAAAACTCAGACCAAAAAGTATAAGGATAATGACAAGGTTCACTCGGCCCTCATCAATGCACGTTCTCTCTCAAAGCACAAATATGACATAGCGGAGTTTCTAGACAACTATCGTCTTGATCTCTTATTTATTATGAAAACGTGGGCCGACCCCTCAGCGGGCCCAGACTTCTGTATTGTCACGCTTGACGGCTTCACTGTACACAGATGCGATAGACTAAAGAAAAGAGGGGGAGGTTTGGCTCTCATACACCGAAATGATTTACTGGTAAAGATAGATCTGGTTCCCTCCACGGTATGTGAGGCATTCAATTTCAACATAATGCTTTCCAATCATCAATCTTTTATCAATCTATTATCCTCCTATACCGCCCACCAGGCCCCAGGGGAGACTTCTTATCATTGGTAGGAAACCTACTGGAACCCGCCGCTGGTGAATCTTGTTATACCAGTCTAGGGGATTTTAATTTTCATTTGGAAGCCACCGAGGACAAGGGTTCGTTATCCCTTACCTCGGAGCTAGAGGCGATAGGACTCTTTCAAAGAGTCAATGGCCCTACCCATTCAGCTGGTCACACGCTGGATGGCCTTTTCACGAATAATGAGCAGATCTCGGTAAACAAGATCCTTCCTCTGACATGGTCCGATCACCATGCAGTACTATTCGATATTGGTATTCGGCATCCTACTTCCTCATACACCAGTTTAGTCCCCCCTAAACAGTTTAAGGCTTGGAGTGGCATAGATCAGGCCCTTCTTAAACAGCATCTATCTAATACTCAGCCAGAAGCTGTTCTAGATGCAGAACTGGCCACTACAAACTATACGGACTGGCTCCAAAACGCCTTTGCTAAACGAGTCCCGTATAAAACAGCTTCCAAAAACAGGAGGGCTCCCTCTGCCCCATGGTTCTCTGAGGCATTGACGCTGGAGAAACAACGGTGTATGAAACAAGAGAGGCGCTGGCGCCTAGAATACGACAGCCAGTAGAAATCTCTCTGAGTTGGCACTGGTGAACTATAAACGCCTTTTACTAACAGAAAAAAGTAACTACTATACAAGGGAAATAGAAACCGCACAAGATTCCTCCAAACAGCTGTTTCAGGTGGTTTCTAAACTGGCAGCGCCAGCAGGCAGTTATGCTAAGGTAGCATCCCAAGCGCTCGTTAGCCATCAGCTTTCAGGATAAGGTGGGGCAAATTTACTCCAACTTTAATGCCTCTGCTGAGGGCAGGAGTCAGCCGGATCTAAATAGCGAGGGACAAGACAGCTCTGCCTTCAGGGAATTTAGGCCAGTCTCAGTGGAACTGGTAAACACGGTCAAATCAGGTTCACCGTTTGACCCTTGTCCCCCCTCAGAGCTGAAACTGATCCCAGACCTAATAGGTACAAACCTGTCCAACATTTTCAACTCTATGTTCAGCTCAGGCACCTACCCTTCCCAATGGAAAAAGGCCTCTATCCTCCCCTTGTTAAAAAAAAACCTAATCTGGATCCAGGGGAGACCAATAATTATCGACCAATTGCGCGTCGCCCGTTGCCTGCCAAACTTGTTGAAAAAATGATGAACGTTCAATTGGCCCAATATATTGAGGAGAATAAGCTGTTGGATGAAACACAGTTTGACTTTAGGAAAGGCCATAGCACAGAAACCGCACTCATCAAAGCTACGGACTAAATAAGGTTTGTGTTAGACAAAGGAGGTGCAGCGGTACTTGTGCTCCTGGATCTATCAGCAGCATTTGACATGGTTGATTATGATACGCTGATCAATCGTGTCTCTGCCATAGGCATTGGGAACAAGGCAAAAGCCCTTCTGTCCTCATTTCTATATAATCGTACCCAGCTAGTTAGTCTGGGTGATTTCAATTCCCCAGTCTTTTCACTTCCATGCGGAGTCCCGCAGGGATCCTCGCTAAGTCCGACACTGTTCAACATTGACGTCACCGACTTAGCACGAGTGATCAAATCGTTTGGACTAGCTCTCATGTCATATGCAGATGACACCCAATTGGTGCTCGCCGTTCATAATAACAGGGATGCAGTATCGGCTAGCTTTCACGATAGCATGTTGGCCATCAGTACCTGGATGTCAAGGCATTGCCTTAAATTAAACTCATCCAAAACAGAAGTAATGGTCTTTGGAAATTTATCCCTGGGGTGGTCTGCGGGCTGGTGGCCGGATAAATTGGGACCGCCCCCTATCCCGATCTCTAAAGCCAGGAACTTAGGTGTCATTCTTGACGATAAACTGTCTTTTAAACATCATGCTAACGCAATGGTCTCCTCATCCTTTTATGTCCTAAAAATGGTGAAGAAATCGCTTTCATTTATCCTGGATGGTGCCAGGAGAAAGTTAATTTCCGCTCTGGTTATGTCCAAAGTTGATTACTGTAATGGCCTTCTAATCAATGCACAAGAAATGGTTCTTAATAAGCTGCAGTTGGTGCAGAATGCGGCTGCTAGGATACTGTCGGGTACTCCCAAATTAAAGTCCATCTCTAACGTGGTGCGACAGCTCCATTGGCTGCCCATAAGAAGCAGAACAAAATTTAAAGCTCTCTCTATTGCCTAGAAGGCCATTCACAATACAGGGCCGGAATTTCTGAAGAAGTCTTTTCAGGTATACACTCCCAGCAGATCCCTTCACTCAGCAGGTGCCAGCCTTCTTGTCGTCCCTAGAACCAACAGAGCCTAATGGGGCGACAGAAGTTTCATAGTTGCCACTGCTAAACTGTGGAACTCTCTTCCCTCGCAGATTAAGGCCAGACCTACTCTACTGTCTTTCAGGAAACAAATACAAACATGGTTTCTTCAAGTAACAGGCTCTTTCCATCCTAAGCCTTACCTTCTGCAGCACATAGTGCCGAGACACCTATGGGTATTTGTGCGCTTTATAAGTTGTTTAAATAAATAAATAAAATAAATAAGCAAAAGACAGTCACAAGGCCAATCCATAACAGAAAAAACAGTATTCCAGTTATTATCCAGAGCTGGAGCCAAGGTGATACTAGATAAGTCTTTTTCAGAAAAGTTTACAATTGACGAATTTGTTGTTTATGGGAAACTGAAGCTGGCGTTGTTTCAGGTTCACTGGTATCCAGAGAGAAAGTATCAAAATCTATGAACTAGCCAGATGCAGTTCGATCTATTTTTGGTATCTCAGCAGGTTTTGTTGAACTGGCAGACACCTCTTGTAGAGGCATATTGATGTAGACATTGGTGTTAGGCCGAATTCATATTTGTCTTTCATTTGTGTTTTGAAATTCTGTTTGAAGAGGAACGAGTTCCATTTCGTTGTTGGAAATTCCATCATTTTGTATTGGTAACTCTTCAAATGTTATGAGTCTTTCTGTCTGAACTTCCTGTATGGTAGCGAGAGGAGAGCGTCAGCTACCCAGGAGCCCACGAGGCCTACTATTCAGTATCGGCCACATAGTGTGGTTTGATCAGATCAATGGAGACAAATCTCTTTTCTTTTTTGCCGGCAAGAGGCGGAAGAAGTACTGTTCTTGTTCCTTCGACAGCCAAGACAGGGACTGGCTTCCTGTCTGATGGCCAAAATTCTTTCTTGTCCACAATCTTTTCTCTGACCAGATCCCCAACTTTTGGGATCCAGGCAGGTCTTGCCATGACTGATTTGACTTCCCCAGTGGCGGTGCATTTTACTTGCACGCTGCTTTGTAGTGCCCGGAATTCATTGAGATCCTGTAAAACAGCCAAACGTTTATTGATGTCAAATGGTTTTTCATCCGCCACTGTGCTTTCACAATCAAGATCAGGTACTCACATTCTCGTCCCAAATAGGACTTGGTAAGGAGTGACACCTCCTAGGGAACTTCTTGGCATATTGTTAATGGCTCTTTGGACCCCGTATAAGTGATTGAGCCAACTACCACCCGAACCTAATACTCTTGCTGTTAAAGATTGCTTTAAGTCTCGACTTTTCCTCTCCACTACCAAATTTCCCTCGGGATGGTATGGAGAGGAGTACTGCAATGCAACACCCACACTTCCCATGGCTTCCTTCTAAGCCCTAGAGCTAAACGTGGGGTCGCGGTCAGAATGTAATGTTCCAACTGCGTATGTCCCTATGAAGACTCGCAAATCTTTTATAACAGTTCGAGCGTCAGCCGAGCGCTGAGGCCAAACCCACAGGAATCTTGAGCATGAATCCACTGCCACCAAGATAAACTTGTAAGCCCCGTCTGATTGTAAGGGGTCGTAGTGGTCCGAATAGACACAAGCGAGTGGTCTGTCTGATATTAGTAATGGTGTCTGTGCTGGAGGTGCTACGGTTGAACCCGTCATCTGCTGACAGATGTCGCACTTTAAGACAAAATTCTTCGTCTGTTTAGTTAACCCTGGCCACCAATAGCATTGTTTCAATAAATAAATCGTCATGGTAACTCCTGCGTGTGCAGAACCTAGACCCTTGTGTGCAGCTAGTATTAAGCCTAATCTGTGATCCATGTTTGGTATTACTCTATCCCCCACTCCTGGAATTTGAGCATACAGAATGTTATTTGCATCTAACATGTAGGAGTACTTGAGTGGAAAATCTTTTGGTAAGGCTGTGCTGTTTTTGCGTGAAGCAATGACAGCTACCATTATCTGTCCGTCTATTCTGGTTTTTGAACGAGTGATTGCAGCTATGGCAGCAGTACGTACTGCCCCTTTTGCGGTTTCATCAGCCAATGAATTCCCTTCAACGTGAACGCCATCACGTTGATGACTCAGCGTGTGTATCACGTGAGCTCTTGGTTGTTCGTTTTTCAACTCAGCTACATGTTCCCATAGCATTTTATGCTTAATTGTGCCACCTTTTGAGTCTTTAAACCCATTTTGACCCCAGTAGTGGAGATATTTATTGTATGACTGGACACAGTAAAATGAATCGCACACAATCAGTGTGGGGAATTCTCGATCCGTATTTATTAGTGCCAGTAATAGGGCTTTTAATTCTGCCAGCTGTGCAGTGCAGTCTCCTAGAGACTGTGTCTTCGTACTGCTAGGATGGAACTTGCCATCCTGCATACGACCCTTCACTATAGCACATGCGGCGCTGTATTGATGTTTACTACCTATGGCCGGTTGAGCAGATCCATCAGTGTAAATAATATATTCATACTGATCTAGAGGCATTATTTTGTTCGGGGAGGATATTTTTGTTCATATTGCAGGAATGCTTGTGTTTTTAGAGTAGGGTCATATTTGTATTCTACATCTGTTGCAGTGAGAGAATTAGCCCATTGTATCCATCTTGGATGTAAGGCTTTAGCATTAGGAACGCTAGCCTTTGCCACAGCCTCTAAGGCTGGTACTGGAGTTACAACAATTATTCGTTTCCCCTGAGCCAGTGCTCTTTCTTTCGCTACAGAGGTCTGTACTGCTGTCAGACTTTTTTCTGTAGAAGCAAAACGCATTTCAACGTTTGTGTACAAGTGTGATTTGTATGCAATTGGGATGGTCTCACCTTCATTGAAAGTGATGTAGGTATGTCCTGATAACCCGGGTATGACCCGTATCACCAGGTTGTGGACATTCACACGTGTCTGCAAGTGTTTTGATGCTATCATGTCAGCTTGTAGGGAACAAAGGATATCTGTGTGTTCCTGTGTCCAATGCCTAACTGAAAAATCAGGTCTTATTAAGTCGTAGAAAGGTTTTACTTTTTCTGCACAATCTAAAATGTATGTTCTACTAAAATTTAGGAATCCCAATATAAATTGTAAGTTTTTCAACGAGTGTTATTTCTTGTATCCTATGCGGGACACTTACCCTTGTATCAGGTGAATCCACCGTGATATGTTCATTCAAATCCGCTGTCACCAGAAATTCCATCAGGTTCTGGCAAGCTATTGTTACTTTTGCTGCGCTGTCTAGCATAGTCAGAGCCCATTCCCTGTTCAAAAGTCGAGTCCTCAGAATTCTGGGCATGTCTAACTTTAAGACCTGCTACCTTCTTCTTTTTAAAATGAGATTTTGATTTTGTTCCTTCTTCTTTTTTGGAAGTATAGTCTGAAGCGCGTTGCCTGTCTCTGGACTTTGTAGGCTCTTTTTGTCTGTGTTCTGACCGTCCTTCCCTCTCTGCATTTTTTGATGAACCCTGAAAGGAACGAGAGGAACGTGTATCAGTATCCTGATACCGGTCAGGTTTTTTAATGTTATCACGATTCCTAAGGTTGTAACTCCTATCGGAGGGCTCCTGTTGAGAAGACCCACCCCTGGATTGTGATCTATTCTCTCTATTCTTTTGTTTTTTATTGTTATTATCCCATTTCTTCTTGGAAGAATTGGGTGCTTGCTTGGTGTTCTCTTTTTCAGGACCTCCATGAGTTGAGGTTTTGTTGCTCTAGCTCCCAAACTATCTCTACCTAATTCAGCATAGGTGGCTTCGATAATTTTAGGTAATTCACGTTCCTGTTGTAAAGGAGTGAAGTCCCTCAGGCGTTGGCGTATTGCCACTGCTGCTGCCTCCCTTTTATGTTTGCTAATATAATAGCTGATACCTGGGCAAAATTACTGAATAATTTCATCCCTAAGTTCAGAGCAGGTTCTGCTCCATACTCATTCTGTATTTGTCTTAATACATCTGGTATTACTACTAATGAAGAGATACCATGAGTTCTGGTATATATGGCAGCGAAAACTGTACCCCATGTGGTACAATCCTCTATCTGGGGAGCTATCCCCATTGGCAAGCAGATTGTTAGCATTCTGTGTTTTTCTTGAGGGCTTGTGTGTGGAAATACTGCCTCCAGCTGTGTTATTTTTTGAGCTATCCAGAATGGCATTTGCTCACGTCTAGTGGGCATTTTACCCATAACTGCGTGTAGCGTTTGTGGTGTTATTGTAGTTGTGGATCCCTGAATTTCTCCTGCTAGTGTAGCACTTGCTGGCTGAAGTGTGAGTGTTCTCATCACAAACTGTGTCAGGTTTTTGTAAAGTTTTATTATTTCTTTATGAAGTAGACATAAGTCTGCTTCTGACATTGTGTCAATGTCTGGATGTGGTGTGTAGGGCTCTAGGACTGGCCAAGTCGCTCCATCTCTTCTGAGCAGACTGAGTCTCACTTTTTCTTTTGTGTGTTCGAGGGTGCCTTTAAAACAGTTTATGTGCTCCTCGTAGGTGAGCGGAACTTCAGTGTCCTCATACGGACAGTATTTGTCTGGTGTTTCATCCTCACTTTAAGAATGAAATGTATTTCATTGTGCATCTGCTTGTGGGAATTTAACCCATGAATAGAATACCTCTGTTCTATATGATTTGTGTGCCTCAATCACGAATGTTACTGTCCCACCCCTAGCTGTGACTCCATAGTCTGCTAGTTTTAAAGTAAGAGCAGTTCTGACATTTTCTGAAATGTTTATTTCCCTTTCCTGTTCTTCCTCCCTAGCTGCACCACGTTGTGCTGGCACATTGGCGTCTTCGTCAGCCATTATTTTGGAAAAGAAAAAATTTCAAGGAAACTGAGATAAGGTTTTATGCACAATAGGAACACTTTGTCCTACAGCCAATACATAGGATATGCCTACTCAGCTGTGGCGGATAGTTCCCTTCCCACTACAGACGTCTCTGGGGAAATGTGAGTAGGGGTCTCTGAGAACAGCACAACTGAACTACTCAGATTTGACCGTTAAATAAGTACCAAACCAACGTTGGTGGCGCCATGTCGTGTAGTTCTTATAAACCTATATAGGATCTGTGCGTTTAGACAACATAGACTGTAGGATTGGTGTCCAGACTGATTCTAGACACCCCTACAGGGTATGTTTGCCTGTATACCAGCTAGCTCACAGTGCCACTGGAAACCCCTCTTACCAAGGAGAGAATAGTTCTTGGCAACTATCGAACATGACAACTCTGTCCCATCAGGGATCGTGGAAACAGTGCATTACTTTTCGCTCAGTCACTCGTGCTCACTTTGTCTCAGAGAGACACATAGAATAAACGGTGGGGACATTTTTCAGTAAGCATTTATTGAACCAGCGTCATTCTAGTGTAAAATAGGTGTGCTGAAACAACCATTAGACAGAAACAGATGTAAATGATTACAAGCACCAACAGAGTAAAAGGATGGTAGATTTCTACCATAATGCTAAAACAATACATACAGGCAGGTATATAATATACATGACAGTAAAAATGCGTACTCCTACGATGCGGTCATAACTAGATGTACCTAAGTGTACCTAGCATGTATGTAGGTGTGTAGCCAAGGATCCCTCTAGGATAAAGTCAACACCATTACCTGAAGTGAGAGACTGTGGAACCCCGTCTTGGTCTCGGGTCAGACCACTGCGAGCTGGAGTGTCTGGTTGCAGGAACCTCAGCGTCTCGCGTCAGTATGTCAGCATGGAAGTCCTTTTTCTCCTCTCCCTGCCTCAGCAAAGATATGGTGTTTATATACCTAAAGTGGAACCCTCAGGGGTTCTACCTTGCTGTGTCATGTCGGACTTAGGATGACGGAAGGAATGACCCTTATACATAGTTATTATGCAGGAGATGGTAGTCCTGCTTCCAAGAATCCTCATGCATAATGGATGAGGCTAGTTTTCAGGGAAAACCCCATGTCCTGTTAGCAGTACCGTAACTAGGTAAAAGGTCAGTCTCAAGAACCGTTATGTAGTGTAGTGGTAGGGGAGAATATAGGTGAAAGGGTAGGATGCTACCTGAGCCTATATGGTGGTACCTATATGGAACATAACACTTTAGGCAGCACTGCTGGCGCCGCTGCTTTCCCCTGTAATCCGGACATGTTCCAGGCACTTTGCCTGTGACCTCACCCTGGAGCAGGAGAGGGCGGGGGAAGAACCGGGTGTGCTGCGAGAGACGGAGCAGACAGTAACACTATCCGTCCGTCTTTGGAAATCTTCAGCTTTCGTGACGCTTCCCCCTGGGTTTCTCTGTAGGGAAACGGAAGGTCTGCAGTAGCGGCCCGTGGTGGGAGTGCTGCCGGGCGGTGACGTGGGGCGGGTGAGGGGCAGGTGGGGGTAGAACTACGGAATACAGCCGAACAGAGGTAAGTAGACATATAAATAAATAAAACTAATTTGCAGTGCACGCTGCATCGCCAAATGCGATGCAGCGCGCGCAACGGAATTCGTTTTATTTATTTATATGTTTACTTACCTCTATTCAGCCGTATTCCGTAGTTTACTACCCCCCACCCTGCCCCTCCCCCGCCCCACGTCACCGCCCGGCAGCACTCCCACCACGGGCCGCTACTGAAGGTCTGCCATAGGTGGTAATAGTATTCGGCATTGAAAACTTAAACAATGTAAACATATAACAGTGGCCTCACCCTGCCATTCTCCAACGATCATTACTTGAATGAGTGAAGACTGGCACTGCACCATGCTAATCAAAGGAGTGAAAGGTAAAGCGTGCTCTCTCTGGGAAAAATAAACATTAAGTTTCACTGCAGGCCTTTAACGCGTGTTCAACCACAAAATATAGTTTGCTTTCCTTTTCTTACAGCTTTTTCACAAAAATAAATTATGTATACACACTAACCCAAGTTCCGATGCGGTGTTTACGATTTTTGTTCACTTAAAAATAAGCATCTGTTTGTTGTCACCCTGGGGGAAGGTCAAAGCAGTCCGGTTTCAGAATGTAGAAATCTGTTTCTCACTTAAAAGTTCCACTGAGCTGCCTTGCTGTAAAAAAGTGGAACTGAGTCCATTATGTACCACAATACAAATGCTGTTAATTAACTCACTCCTCCCGCCCCTTCTCCATATGTCTGTTTTTTGGTTTTATTTTGATTAAAAAGGAATGGTGGGAAGGAAATCATATTACTCTTCTATGTGTATCTGCTGCTGTCTCGTTCCCAGCATTGCATTGCAGCTGCCTGAGAATCCAAATCGAGAAGAGGAAGGGGGCAGGGGCATGACATCTCCCAGTGCTATCTACAGACATTAACCATTACTAGACTACAACGTACTTCTAGCACACTCTTCTCTTTGTCTTACACCGTGCTGCAGGAATTGGCACTCTAAAGTGCTTCAAATAATTTTAGAAATCTGCGTGAGCTACACTCATGAACAGTTTAGCCCAGGCTGGCCAATTGTTGCCTCGCCCACTTCCCCTTTCATCTCTCTCACACTCCCGCTACCCACTCTCAACTTGCAGTACCACCTCCCTCTCTCATCCCGCCCTCACTACGTGTGACCTCTTTATACTGCCTACTCACACATACTACCTTCCTTTACCTATTTGCGCTGTGCACTAGTTCACCTCTCACCTCCCCCCCTCTAGGTGCCCCTTCCACTTGTCTCTCTCGTACTCTTTCTCACCCATCTCTCACTCTCTCATACAATACTCTCGCCTCTTTCATGTGGTTAACTTCAGGTCTTCAAGCACAGTTTCTATACCTTAACTTTTGAAAGTTTCTGTCCCTCAACCCCAGGCTCTCTTCCTCCTCTTAGGGTGTTTTCTGTGTACACAAAACCTCCCTCTTTATGCGTCTGTGGCCTGCTCTCCCATTCCTTCTCTCACACTATTTCTGCTCCTCTGTCTCAAGTTCAATTACTGCTTCCTACACAAACTACCTATCCCTCTCATTTTTCCTTTCGGTCTATTCCCTGCAGCTCCCACCATTATTTATTCACCATGCCACATAATTCCACTACACAAATACTCTACACAACACACAATTACACAACTAACAATTCCAATACAACCCACATAATTCCATACATATACATCCACTACACTCCAAAAACAAAACACATATGTAAAAAACATTATTGTTTTCAACGCCAATAGCTCTAACTCTTACATATGCAAGACCTATTGCATTGCAAATGCTTGTTACTACAGGGCACCAGTTCTACTATAGATGCAGTCCACCTCTTATATTCCCTGGAATCTGTGTCCAATATGGCCAAATTTGGGAAATGTATATCTTATGCCCGCTTTGCGTTAAAGGAAAAAAAACACGGACATCCGCCCTCTTCAGCCCTGGCCACTGCGCAATAAACTGTAAGAAGCAGCAGTCTGCAATAAAATACCTCACTCTTTAACCTTTGCTTTCTGCAAAACACGGATATCAGCCCCTTCGCAGCCCTGGCCTCTGTGCAATAAGCTGTAAGAAGCAGCAGTCTGCAATAAAATACCTCACTCTTTAACCTTTGCTTTCTGCAAAACACGGATATCAGCCCCTTCGCAGCCCTGGCCTCTGTGCAATAAGCTGTAAGAAGCAGCAGTCTGCAATAAAATACCTCACTCTTTAACCTTTGCTTTCTGCAAAACACGGATATCAGCCCCTTCGCAGCCCTGGCCTCTGTGCAATAAGCTGTGTGAAGTAACGGCCCACCACAAAGGACCTTTCATCTTAACACTTGCCTTTTGCACTCAAGATCTCAACTGCCAAGGATTCAGCCACTACTAAAGGTGCCATCATAGACTATATACTCGGAACGTATTCCTCTATGCACCATTCACAGGCTTGTATTTCATATTATCTTCTTTGAAGTAGTCACAACACTAACAGTTCTTGGCATTTTATTACATCCTTTTATTATGAATTTCATACACATTGTACTGTTGTTCTTAATCACACGAAATTTTAATTCTATGGTTTTTAAATTTCTACTTCACAAACTTGTAGTGGTTTTAAGTAATCCTACATACTATTCATTTATTCAGCCAGCCTGAATGAAGTCGGGCTGCACAGTAGCGCAAGCGACTGCTCTCCCAATCTGCTCTCAAAACGGGGTCATTTATTTATTTTTGTAGTGCTTGCGGGTCGCCGGGAAAGTCCGGACAAATGCGGGACGTCTGGCCACCCTGTTCAGCGCTTTTAATTCCACAACCTTTTCCACAAGGCCATCTAGGTTGTTAAAGCGCTTTTGTTTGGAGAGTTGGATGGTAATGGCTGATTGATGGCTCTGCTGCATTTAGCCCTCCTACCATTTTGATGGCATTGCTGCAAGTGGCGCATGAGCCGACAGCACACTTCAGGAGGTAACCAAAGGAAATTAGTGAGCTATTCATTCTTTATAAATCACTTGTAGTGATTATCAATTAGTAATGAAAATCTATCTATTGACAAGGACTCATGGATGTAACCGTACCTCATCCATATGATGTATATCAACAATTCAACTAGATGCAGCAAAATATTAAAGACATTTTCATCCCTTTGAAAAAGCTCATGTGTGGAGTTTACCCTAGCTAAGTTGCTGCTTGGTAATTATTTGCAAATTTTACTACCTTGCATAGATTTTAATCGCTTTTATTGTTGATGTATAAATAGATATCTAGTTTGACACTCCAAAAACGTCTGGCAATATTTCCTTGATGGTACTATCTGCTCGTACTCCACTTGCCACCCTTCCCAGGTGATAAATCCACATGTATATTCACATTAAGGTGGCTCAGTTTTCAGAGTGTGCTCAAAAACACTTAGGGCCTCATTACGATCTCGGTTGGAAAGCATTCCGACCGACTCCGTGTTGGAATCGGTTCCAACCGACTCGGGTTCGGTGAGTCCGACTGACCGATAACGATGTTTCTGAACACCGTTTGGTCGGACTCCCACTGACTTCAATGGGAGTCTGTGTTCCGACGACAACACAGGCTTCCATTAAAAAATGGGGTGTTGCGGGAAACCGTGCACCCTGTCGCAGGCACCCCCATGGTGCCTGCCACACTGTGCATGGTTGGAAGAGGGGTCCCATGGGTACCCCCACTGGCCCCAACCGGAGACCTCTGGGTGAAGGGGGGCCTGCTGCGGGCCCCCAAAGTCAGTTTCCGACAGAGGTTTTGTGTCGGACAGACCGATTCGGAAAGGCTGTCCGAATCTGACATCGTAATACGCCGGTCGGAAACGCGGTCCATAGACCTGTATGATTCGCCTCCGACCGACTTGCAGTCTTCAAATACCGGTCGGAACGAGTCAGAAAGACCAAATGGTTACCTTCTATTGTAATCGGTCGGTTGGAAATGTTTCCGAGTCAGTCGGAAGCATCGGTTCCGACACGGGATAGGAAAATCCGAATGCCGTTCGGAGCCTTCCGACCGACATCGCAATGAGGCCCCTAGTGCTTCAGGGACACCATTACTGCACCCAATTACAAGAGAGGAGATCCAGTTTCATAAGCTAAACTGCTTTCCCATATAGTCTGCTTAATTTTGCTTGTAAACTCAATAATGCCTTGGATGTATGTGTTGATACTGGGAAAGGCAGGTTCCCATTTTAAGTCCATTTCAAGTGTAATCCATTATTTACACTAGCGGTGTCCAACCTAGGTCTAAGACAGTCCAATCCTTGCCAGGTTCTGTTTAGCCATATAGTGTACATTTAAATAGAATTAATCCAAACTCAACACATTTGGTTAGTCGTTATAATGAAAATCTGAAGTGGACCGGACGTGCATTCAGCTCCACTGATAAACAATATTATGGGGCAGATCTACAAGAAAGTGCCGCAGCGCGGCACCGCAAGCCCTTTGGCTGCGCCACGCTGCAGCACTTTCAGAGCACAGGAATGCAACATATTTACAATGATATGTCGCATTCCTGTGCTCTCCCCTACGCTGGCGCACAAACAGCTGCCATGCGCAGGTACCCTTGCACCATGGTGCAAGGATGCCTGCGCCATGGGGAGATTGTTTTTGTGCAGGAAGGGGCACATTCCTGCACAAAAGCAATCACTACAGGCATTTTCCTCTTTCAATGCATGCTGTAGAATGCAGCACGCATTGAAAGAGGAAAAAAACGAGGAGAAATGAAAACATTTCTCCTCGTTGCGCCTCGCTACGCCACCCCCAAGGTGGCGTAGCATACTGACGCATTTCCAGGTTTACAAATCCTCATAAATCTGGAAATGTGTCTGGTTCCATGGGTGTTGCGTGGGAACACCCACAGCAACACCCATTGAACGCCCCTTTCACGCAAAATGCTGCATGTAAAGGGGTCATATTTACAAGGACAGGAAAAGCCACGCAGGGTGGCTTTTCCTGTCCTTGTAAATATGGGGCAGGGAAATGCGCTGTCAGTGCATCACAAAAAGTGACATACTGGCAGCGCAAGGGGCTTGTAAATCTGCCCCTATGAGTGCCAAAATGTAGCATGTTGCAAATGGTCAATGGATAAATAAACATCTATATTTCAGGCATTGCAGCTTTTGGATTTGTTTACTATCCACACCCCGGGCATAGAACGGCTTTCACATGGGAAGGGAAGGCATTAGGAAATGTTTTCACATCAGTGCAGGTCATGAGGTGGGACGCCTCAAGCGCCTAGTCAGCTTATTACACCCATCAACTGGGTAATATCTGGTCTTTGGTTGTGCATGTGAATCGTTGAAAATGAAAAATCCACTCCACATAATACCACTCTACAGCACTCCACTCTAGGCTACATCTCTCTACTCTACACCATTCCAGTCTATGCCACTCCACTCTCTGCCACTCCACTCTATACCAATGTACTTCACTCCACAACACGTCGCTCTATGCCACCCCATGTCACTCCACAGCATGCAATGCCACTCTACGGCTCTCTATGCAACTCTACTCTGCATCACTCACCTCTGTGCCACTCCATTCTACTCTACGTCACTCTACGCCACTCTGCTGTATGACACTCCATGCTACTAACTTTTAGCCATGCTGAATAGAAGTCATGCTTCTGTACAACATGGCTCAAATACATTGGCAAAGCAAATAGACCTAACATAGGCGAGACCTTAAGGCCTTGCCAATGCTTGTTGAAATGTATATTTTAATTTGACATTTTTCTATAGTGTTGCTTCAAGACATAAGCTCACTCAGGACAATTGAATAGGTGGCAATTGCAAATTTGTAGGACTGAGCATTAGAAGGGCTACAGTTGATAAATATAAACCAACATTTGTCAAGAGTAACAAAATCAACAAGCATTGGAAATGCAATAGGTCTCGCATTTTTTAAGTTAGAGCTATTGGCATTGTAAATGGCAATGTCTGTTACCTACTAAGGGAGGATGGAGGGAGCAGTTGGTGTCGGAGTGCCAAAATGCTCTGTTGAGAGTGACTGGCTAAAAGTAAACCAAACAAGCATGTGTTTGGTTTAGCCAGAACTTTTGGCTATGTTGTAGAGCATTGTGGCTGCTGTGCATTATGTTGAAAAGTTATAATAAAAAGTGTTAAGCATTCTTGTTACCTTTATATAAACGAAGACGACATTATATACAACTGAAAAACCTGCTCAAAAAAAGATTTTAACATAAAAAATGTCTTCTAGTTTTTTTGTACTTGCACTGCTGGCAACTTCTTCCTGCCTGTTCTCATGCTTGTTTGTTATAAAAAATTTTGTTATGGGAGAGCGGGACATAAATAACGGGGGAGTGGAGGTTGGAAAACAGTAATTTAATTAGAACACGAGCAGCGGACGGACACTAGGGGAGAATCAACAGATGCCAGATTCCAAGGCCAGATTGACGTGATGCTTAGGTGGTGCGCTGATGCAAAATGGTTGTGGTGAATGATGTTTGGTGCTCAGGTGGTGACACTATATGGTGTGGATTGGAGGTACGTTGTGGATTGTGGAGTTGAACTATGTTGTTTGGTGTGTAATTATGCGGTGTGTATTGGAAATGTGTGGAGTTGAACTGTGTGGCCTGGAACTGTGGTGTTGAGTGAAATTATGCTTAGTGAAATTGTGTCATGGTGTGGAGTGCATTTATGTTGATTGGTGGTATGTGGTATAGAGTGCATTTATGTGGCGTGTATTTATGTTGCATTGATTACAGTGCAATTATGTGGCGTGTAATTATGTGGCACTGATTGGTATTATGTGGAGTGTATTTATGTTGCATTGAGTAGAGAGTAATTATGTGGCGTGTAATTATGTGGTACTGAGTGGTATGTGGAGTGTATTTATGTTGCATTTAGTAGAGTGTAATTATGTGGCGTGAAACTGTCGCACTGAGTGGTATTTTGTGGAGTGTATTTATGTTGCATTGAGTAGAGTGGAATTATGTGGTGTCTAATTATGTGCCACAGTGGTATTATGTGGAGTGTATTTATGTTGCATTGAATAGAGTGTAATTATGTGACGTGTAATTATGTGGTACTGAGTGGTATTATGTTGAGTCTATTTATGTTGCATTGAGTAGAGGGTAAATATGTGGCATGTATTTATGTGGCACTGAGTGGTATTATATGGAGTGTATTTATGTTGTATTGAGTAGAGTGTTATTATGTGGTGTGTAATTATGTGGCACTGAGTGGTAATATGTGGAGTGTATTTATGTTGCATTGAGTAGAGTGTAATTATGTGGCTTGTAACTATGTCACACTGAGTGGTATTATGTGGAGTGCATTTATGTTGCATTGAGTACAGTGTAATTATGTGGTGTGTAATTATGTGGCACTGAGTGGTATTATGTGGAGTGTATTTATGTTGCATTGAATACAGTGTAATTGTGACGTGTGATTATGTGGTACTGAGTGGTATTATGTGGAGTGTATATATCTTGCATTGAGTAGACTGTAATTATGTGGCGTGTAATTATGTGGCACTGAGTGGTATTATGGGGAGTGTATGTTGTATTCAGTTTAGTGTAATTATGTGGCATGTAATTAAGTGGCACTGAGTGGTATTATTTGGAGTGTATGTTGCATTGAGTGCAGTGTAATTATGTAGCATATAATTATGTGGCACTGAGTGGTATTGTGTGGAGTGTATGTTGCATTCAGTAGAGTGTAATTATGTGGCGTGTAATTATGTGGCACTGAGTGGTATTATTTGGAGTGTATGTTGCATTGAGTGCAGTGTAATTATGTATTATATAATTATGTGGCACTGAGTGGTATTTGGAGTGTATGTTGCATTAAGTGCAGTGTAATTATGTAGCATATAATTATGTGGCACTGTGTGGTATTATGTGGAGTGTATTTATGTTGCATTGAGTAGAGTGTGAATATGTGGCATGTAATTATGTGGCACTGAGTGGTATATGGAGTGCATTTATGTTGCATTGAGTAGAGTGTTATTATGTGGCGTGTAATTATGTGGCACTGAGTGGTAATATGTGGAGTGTATTCATGTTGCATTGAGTAGAGTGTAATTATGTGGCTTGTAATTATGTGGTACTGAGTGGTATGTGGGGTGTATTTGTTACATTGAGTAGAGTAATTATGTGGCGTGTAACTGTCACACTGAGTGGTATTATGTGGAGTGCATTTATGTTGCATTGAGTAGAGTGTTATTATGTGGCGTGTAATTATGTGGCACTGAGTGGTAATATGTGGAATGTATTTATGTTGTATTGAGTAGAGTGTAATTATGTGGCTTGTAATTATGTGGTACTGAGTGGTATGTGGGGTGTATTTGTTGCATTGAGTAGAGTGTAATTATGTGGCGTGTAACTATGCCACACTGAGTGGTATTATGTGGAGTGCATTTATGTTGCATTGAGTGCAGTGTAATTATGTAGCCTATAATTATGTGGCACTAAGTGGTATTGTGTGGAGTGTATGTTGCATTCAGTAGAGTATAATTATGTGGCGTGTAATTATGTGGCACTGAGTGGTATTATTTGGAGTGTATGTTGCATTGAGTGCAGTGTAACTATGTAGCATATAATTATGTGGCACTGAGTGGTATTGTGTGGAGTGTATGTTGCATTCAGTAGAGTGTAATTATGTGGTGTGTAATTATGTGGCACTGAGTGGTATTTGGAGTGTATGTTGCATTGAGTGCAGTGTAATTATGTAGCATATAATTATGTGGCACATATTGGTGAATCGATGTCTAGGTGACGGGCTTGAAGTGTAAGGAGTTGTCAATAAAAAGCTCTTGTATGCTTGCACAGTAATTGATGATGGACCTAGTATTGAAATGCAGGCCCAAGAGAGGAGTGGGAACTTAAGGCGAGCCTATGTCTAGCATAGTGGGTAGGGAGAGGACCTTTTCAGATAAATGGTAATAATAGAGCGCTGATATTGCACTTGGGAGCACTGAATTCCTCCCCATGCATGTGTGATGCGAAACTTGTTTTACACCCTAACAAACTTGGTTGGATGTCACAGGCTGAAACTCCAGTTTCACAGCTTAAATGGGGGCTGCCATTGGGTTGGTGAACTGGGTCCCGCTAAAACATTATTTAGATATTTATGGGCCACTTGTGTCAAAATGCCTATAAATACATTATTGGGGAACAGCATAACAAAGGTGTGTAGGCTATGGGCTGACATGTAAAAAGAGAAACAGAAATTATAAAAATAGGAGAGAAAACAGAGAATACAAATAGAAAAAGTGAGCATAAGAAAAAAAAGACACGTCAGAAAAAAATGGGCAGAAACAAAGGAGAAAGAAAGATTGGTAAAAGAAAGAAAGGGTTAAAGGAAGACCAGAAGGAAGCGTGAAGGATAAATGGAAGAATGAAATGATCAACATGTGAAAGCATTAATAGATGGAAGGATGAACAACTTGACAGATGGGTAAAATGCTGCGGCCGCACAATCGCATAATTCCAGTGGCCCTGGGTATGCGGTGTTGTCAATAAACATTCAAAATGTTGTGCTCAAAACGCACATAAAATAAATACGTGTTGGTTCTGGACAGGCTGGGCAGGAATTTAAAAGGAGCCCTGAAATTGTAATACGAGCCCTGTATTGTACTGAGTGAGCATAGCCAGTTTCACGGGAACGACGATAAACTCCTATAAAAACGTCTTCAGCTTTTCTTGGTCACTCACAGTACACAAGAGCATAATTTATTCGCAACCGCAAATCATGTTGATTTCTATATGACACTTTGGTGCCGCTCTTTCGGGTTCCCCTCTGGACTGGATCCCTTACACAGCTGGCC
The DNA here is from genome assembly GCA_963921515.1 of Calotriton arnoldi. Lineage (NCBI taxonomy): Eukaryota > Metazoa > Chordata > Amphibia > Caudata > Salamandridae > Calotriton > Calotriton arnoldi. The sequence continues at coordinate 1,498,182 of CAWUFW010001812.1, read as the reverse complement.
TCACAAGAAACCCCCTGACCCCTTCCTGGCCTGCCCTCCAACTTACCAGGAGATTGCCCCTTGCTCGGTTGTACTAGCCAAGCTCTGCATAGCAAGGTTCGCTGAAACTAGCATGCAGGACGAAATATACTTACAGTCTGTCCCCAGGACGTTGAGATGTGTGACCAAAGGCAGAGGGGCGAGGAATGACATTTTCTTATTCTGAATATCGCTGTTCAGAGCACCGTGAAGATGATGTCAAGCTGAACCCTAAAACACGTCCGGACTAGTAGCAGCTTTTCAAAGGAGACGATTCCATCAGAAACACAGAGGAGCGGGGGGAGGGAGCGCGGCAGCGACAGGAACGCGCGCTGCTGCGCGTGCTGGCCACCGATGGGAATGGGCGGAGCAAAGGCGGGACATGCGCCCACCTTTGCCCAATTGCGTACTGGATTTTTTCAAAAAAAGCACGCGAAAGCCAATGGCAGCCGCGGAAAGCTAAACCACACGCACGAGCGTGTGGTTAGCTTTCAGAAGCCCTTTCTAGAGGTCTCGCGCTGCGTGAGCAGGGCTGCGCACTGCAACGCTAGGTGCGAGACCTAAAAACCAACACATCCGATTTTTGGATTAATTTTTATGGAGATAAGTGATTGGTTTCAGCAATTTCCTCAAGAGAAAGGCAGTTCAAGTGAGTTCTTACAGATGTGAGTTCCATTGATTGGTACTGGTAAATTATTGTTTCAATGCTAGATAAGTTTACATTTTAGGGCGTTACTCTGTAAGGGATTTTTGGCCTTCCTGCTACCAGAGATTACCAGTTTGGCAACAAAAGGTGGATTTCCAGTTGCAGACACTTGTAGGTGAGAAGGTAGAGTTTACATTTAATTTGTGGAATTTACAACTAATTGGAAACAATTATTAGCCACACAAAGTCAGGGAAGTGCCATATTTTCTCTAGGCTCAGACATGTCTGGCCATTGTGAGGACATCAGCCTTGTTTTTTTCAGGGACCAAAGAAGGAAGAACACCAGTCAAGATGGTGTTACCAAATTCTAGTCGAAATATGGTTCATGCATAATTGGTTTAGAGTTAGGAAGTACTTGATTTTCTTAAGTGAGTGCACAAAAATATGTGCTGATTCGATCAGTTTTTTGATGTAAGGTGATAGCACTAAATTGCTAGCAGTAATGAAACCCAGTGAGCTTATTAATTAGCATTGAGGTAAAGGAATGCTTCTATGGGGCACGAATGGAAACTGCTGCACAATTATGCACGTTCCAGATTTGCAATGGGGCACCTCCATGCTGATTGATTTCTACTGGCAGTGCAGCGAGTTTGCCTATACTCAGCTCATCCCGTTTGGCATGGACTCTGTTCCCTGGTCACCATACACACCCTGACCCTGGTCATTCCCGGAGAAGAACTGTCAGACTTGTACCAGCACCCGTTAAGGAAGAAGACAACTTTGCTGCACCAAGCTCATGAGAAGAGAACTTCAGAATATTTTGGCTGGGCTCAGTACAAGGACATTCCAGAAGAATTCAGACTGTTCACAGACCCACAAGTGTCCGAAGGAGGGGCTGTAACTTCCATTACAGTACAGACAAAAGCGATGTTCAGTCTGAGATAAACTTTGGCTGGCACAGGCTACAAAGTCTCTCTGAGCATTTGGATATACATTGTGTTGAGCAAGGATTGCGCCCAACCCTACCAGGCTTGCGCCTACACCAATCTCAGTATGTAACTTTGGATCAAAGTAAGCCATTTGAGTTGCATTTTCAAATGTGTGTTTGATATTCTTGAAACTTCAATCACATTCAGAGGACCAATGGAAGGGAAATTCTTGTCAACTCTCGTAATAGGGCACTCACCATGGCAAAATCAGAAATGTATCTGGAGCAATAGATAGCCATGCCTGAGAAGGATCACAGCATGGTTACATCTTGCGGGGGACAGGTAGATGACAATGCTTATACTTTTCTACATTTAATGGGAGACCTGCGTCAGTGAGCAAACAACATCCTTGCGTCAGAGCTTTGACATCTTCCTTTCATGTGTCCTCTAAACACTAATATATCATTGCTGTAGTTAAAAACATGTGCAACAGGTGAATTACTCAGCAAATGACATCCTGAAAGATTTCTCCAGCCGACGACACATCAAAACTGAGGGCCTCAATTACAAAAGAATGAAGCAGCGCGGCACTGCAAGCCATTTTGCTGTGCCGAGCTGTATCATTTAAAAAGCACAGGTATGCGTTGTATTAACAATACGACGCATCCATGTGCTTTCCCCTGCGCTGGCGCACGATTGGATGCCATGTGCCAGTGCAGGCACCCTTGTGTCATGTTGCAAGGATGTCTGCGTTGCAGGGATGGTTGTTTTTGTGCAGGAAGGGACGCCTTCCTGACAAAAACAATAATTAATGGCATTTTCCTCTTTTTATGCGTGCTGCAGAATGCAGCAAGCATAGATAAAGGAAAAAAATAGGAGAAATAAAAGTATTTCTCCTTGTTGCACCACTTCCACACCTCCCCTGGGTAGTTAGATTGTGTTCTAACAGAGCTGCTACTTTCAAATAGTTTCTCGCTGTATGCCTTTTGATGAGATGTGTGCTATGAATTGCTATCCATGAAGTGCCCGGTAAAGTGATTTTCTTGAGAAGAATGAAGGGACTTGGTAGGAACGACAGGCAAAGGCATCATGACATGGAACTGGCCACAATGGAAAAGCAGGGGTTAGGCTAAGTGACAAGGGACGGGCAGGGTTTAGGGACAAGATATTTAGGGACAGTGAGGTCAGGAGTTCAGCAGTTCGGCCTCTTGCTGACTCCAGCACCATGTGGCTGGAGGGAAAGTTTTTCTGTGAGCCAACTACCCACCCTGCATGTTAAGGAGGTAGACGTGATGGTCAACAGTTATGCCACAGTTGGAAAGGTGATAGTAATATAATTTCTATAGGCAGTAGTTTGGGGGGGATGGAGAGTCGGGTGTGGGTATACCCACCCCTCGAGGGGAGGTTAGGGGGAGCACAGGGGAGAGGAAGAGGAAGTTTGGGACATTGGAGCAGGACAAGGCGGCTTCACTTGGAGATGCTTGGCAGGGTGAGAGAGACTGAGGAATGCAAGGGGGACGATAAATAAAAGAAGAAAGAATGAGGCTAGGGGTATGGGGACTTGGTTTGTACACCTTGGGGGATTTGATTCAGTGAGGGGAGGTTTGTCAGGAATGTGATGTATTAGTGAGGTTGGTGCTATGCTGTATTTGTATTAATATCTCCAACTGCAAACCTGTCCAAATCAAGTGCCCTTTTATGCTACATGATAGTTTGTGGCATGTGTTTATTTCACAAGGGGAATTGAGTTTGGGTATAAGAGCTTCAGTGCAGCATCATCATCAGTGGGGTGTGCAGGCATGATTTGATCACTTGCAACTCCAGATACTCACTTCTGGTGATGGCTATCATGTGTAAAGGCAACACAGTGACAATCTTGGAAGTGCAGAAAACAGTAAGATGGCCGTTGCTGGCACTATTGTCTTAATGATTGTAAAATTGTGTTGTAAGCACTGGTAAAACCAATAGTGGTTGGTGGCCATCCTAGAATGTTATTTTGCATACTTTCAAAATGGCTGGCTGCTTCAGTTTTCTTTGCACTCACAGTCCTGTAAGCCAATGGCTGATGTGGACCTACCCCATGTCCCTACCTGTAGACTATGGTGGGTGGAAGCAAAAGGTGAATAATAGTACAACATACCCATGGATGAAGAGGGTAGATTGAAACCCCATTTGCAAGTAAGTATAGTTTATATTTCTTTATCAAAACCAGAGGTCTTGGGTAACGCCAGATCTAAAAAGTTGTTCCCTGGTGCAGAGTTGTGGAAATATGCAAGTCATCCAATCAAAAGGATGATAAAGAAGCTATGGTGCAGGGAGGGAGACATTGAAGAAAAGGATGGAAAGCTGTTGAATAAGATGCAAGCAAATGAGATTGCAAGCAATTGGGATTAGCGAGAAAGCCAACCAATGGTAAGCAATGGACTGGACCAAAACTTACTGTAGGTACAAGATATTGTCCATAATAGGTTTTTGGCAACAGACAGCTAAGGGCTCTCTGTTGTTGAGACCTATAAATAGTTCCTGGAAGACAGTGCTGAAAGGATGCACTTAACTGATCAAAAAGCAAGGTGAAACATCAATACTCCTGGGGTGAACACAGAAAACTATAGGGAATATAAGGAATACGCTCATTGAATTAGGAGCAGGGAACTGAGAATAGCTAACCAATCAAGAGTAGGGGCAGACCCAAAGCCCACACCAAAGTGTATGGTGAGGTATTGGTTACAATGCTGGCTCTAGCAAGTCCGCAAAAATATCATGGAGGCATGCTTGTAGCTTTTCCCTTTCAAACTCCTATTTATATAGTAGTATTGAACTCTATACATATTACTAACAGCATTCTAATAAGCTCAGCATAACTTTGAAAGAATTGCATGAACAGTGTTCAGACACCATAGATGGGACAGGCATTAATTCAGGAAAGTTACTGGCGGTTATGAGGCAGCTTTATCACTACGGCATGTTGGAAACTCGTGTACATTTTATGTTCATGGTCTTTACCCTACATTGTGTTTACTATTCGAAAAGGGGTTAGACCTAATGCTCAAGGATTTATTCTCACAGACTCTATTGTTTGTGTAAGCTATGCCCCTGAAATGGAGCTTTTCTGATTAAATACTTCGACTTTTGATAACGGTGATTATTCACAAAAAACAAGTGTTATTGTCAGGCTCAGAGCAAATTGCATAAGCAAAGATACTCACTACACTGTTGGTTTGAGTCAGTTCACATTTGGGTGCTGCAAATGTCTACACCCGATTACTGCCTCTTTCAATCACTTAGTTTAGTTTTCCCATTCAGATTTGGCCACGTTTTTCCTGGCGAATTCTGCGAGGAGAATTCTCTGATTTGTGGTACTTTTTCACAATGTAAACTGGATTCACAAAAAAAGCAGAACTGGGAACCAAATTCAACTCAGGTAAAAATGCTCAAGCCAGACCCACACTGCAAGGGGATACGGGTAGAATAGGATTCATGGGGGCATGTATTTGGCAGACCTTCCTGAAGGCTGCCCCTTCAGCGAATGCAGCTCACAGGGGAAATGCCAGGAAAGCAGAACGAAAACCATATGGCCGACTTTGAATTACTAGGTCGTTCAATATGAGTTCCTTTCTCTTTACTGATGATACTAGCCACGGCTGCCGCATACTAACTACCCGTGATATCGGAAAACATGACATTTCGGCATTACTGCTATTTTTGCTGATTGTGCTCATGGCTGTTTCTTGTCCACTGATGGAGCATGATTATTTGAGAATGATTTTGCTTGATTGGGGCCAGATGTACGACCATTGCGATTTGGAAATTGCAACAAATTGCGAGTCGCAATTTGCGAGTCACATATCACAATGTACAACAGCGTCTCAGACACTGTTTGTGATTCCCAATGGGGTCGCCAATTGCATGCCTCATGAATATTAATGAGGCACTCGTAATTTGCGACCCCATTGGGAATGGCTGGCCCTCCCAGGTATGGTGCCCTGCTGGGCTCAGCAGACCTCCATGTCTCGGACTGCTTTTAAATAAAGCAGTTTTATTTTAAATGCAGCCCGTTTTCCATAAAGGAAAACGGGATGCATTTAAAAAAAGAAAATAAAACGTTTTCGTTTCATTTTTTTAAGGGCAGGTAGTGGTCCCTGGGACCACTGCCCTCCCCTAAAAAGTATTTTCCCCTGCATTCACAAAGGGGAAGGGGAAGGGGTCCCCTGGGGACTCCTTCCCTTTGCGAGTGCTTTACCACCCTTCTGAGAAGGGTGGAAAACTGTGACTGTTTTGCGATCGCAATTGCGGTTGCAAAACAGTCATACATAGGGCTCAGACTCGTTATTAGGAAGGGAAGCCCTCGAACGCCCCTTCCTAATAGCGAGTCGCTATTCCTATTTAGCGAGTCGTAAATGAATTGCGACTCGCTAAATAGGGTTAGTACATGGCCCTTTTGTATTTTGCATGCGCAAACTGGTCTCAAACCCGATTGGACATGCAAAATAGGGAGATACATCTGGCCCCCAAATCTGCTCATCAAGTGTGAACTAATATTTATTTAATAAAACAAAACTAAAAGTGTGATCTTGTGAAAACACATGAGAGCTTAAGACCGCATCATAAAAGCATGCAGCAGTGACACAACATGTGAAAGATTTAAAACTGCATCGTAAAAGCATGCAGAAAGGTTGCAAACTGGTAAAATAGTCATTTATGTCATGAGAGAGAAACTTATAAATGTACTAAGAAATATTAGTGTGAAAAGTAAAATGCAAATCGTAATATAGAAATATGATTACGAAAATGCTTAAAGTAAAATGATTCTTGCTTATAATTTTTCCCTGAACATAAAACTCTATATAGAAAAAGTGATTGCTTATACTTTTAGAAATCATAATCAGACTAAGCTTATAAATTTAATGAAAATTATGCTTTCTTATATCGTTTCTTATGTATTCTCTATTTTCTTAAACATATTTAATAATAGTGTGTTTATTCTTTAGAAAATGATGATTTTGTTGTCTTCCATGTAGGCCTTAAAGCCTGTTAGAGTATTTTTCTAATGTAGGCCTAAGAAAAAATTTATTTTGTCCTTCATTATTTCTAAAATGCTGATCTATTTGCTTTAGTTATGAGTGTTTATCACTAGAGTTTCCTTCCTACGTTAGAGTATTCTTTCTATGAATAATTGTGTCAACTTTGTTGCAAGCTAACATAGAAGCGAGCGCGTGGAAATGAAAAATTGCAAGTATGCTTCCTATTTCTGAGATGACTAGATATTACACTCTTGGAGAATTATGGACCAGTGAACAAAAGTATTACGTTAGAGTTCCGGATGATTTTGGACTGGAGAATTATCATACCACGATCGCACCATGGGTCCCAACCAATAGAATCATGTAAAACTGTGAAGAAGCTACATTTGGGGGCTGGAATTGTAAACATTTTGAGGTATAACTACCCCGTGAGAAAAGAGCAACTGCTGGTTATTTACTTTGCACTTCCTTGGGCGTGACATGCTGTCAGTCCGAACTCTGAACTTCCCTGAACCGAAATTTTCCTGAATTACTTCTGCATTTCATCGGCTGGTGAAGTTGCACAGGCTAATACCTTTACGGCTGAAGAGTTAGCGAATTTCTGACTATTGCACGCTGTGTTTTAGCTCATTGATCTTAGGGTCATTTGAATCTTGAATTGCATACTGAAACTGCAATGTGTATCTTTTCTTTCTCTCTCTCTCCCCTCACGGTAGTTATTGATTTTATGATGCATTTTTGCTTTGAACTGTGATTTGTTGTGATTTACCTGTATTCATTTGAATTAACCAAAGTACTGATAATTCTAATGTGATTTTGTGCATTGACCATTCATCTTGAAATTTAGATAAAGGTACCTTGATAAATATACTGAGTTTGTCTTTTCTTGTTGATGGGAATTATTTGACCTTATGGTTTTGACGATTGTTGTTAGATAGGCATTTCTTCATTACAGGTCCTCATGAAGGAATGTTATGTTATGTTATAAAATTTTATATAGCGCACAGCTGCCCCAGCGAAGAGGCGTCCCGGCGCTGACAGCAGTAAAAGAACGGGGGCCCTGGTGAGAACTAGAGCCTACTGCAAAGGACGAGGTGTGTTTTGATTGCCTTCCGGAATGCTAGGTAGTTGCTCAAGCTGCGGGTCTGTAAAGGAAGAGAGTTCCAGAGTTTTGCCGCCATGGTGCGAAAAGAACGCCCCCCAGTGCGCATCCTCCTTCCCCGGGGGACCACCACCAGGTGTTGCCCCAAAGAGCGGAGTTGGCGGGTGGGTACATAGGGCAAAAGCAGGTTGGCCAAGATCCCTGGGGAGGCAGAGAATCTTAAAGGCCATGCAGAGAGCTTTAAACTCTATCCGCCTGGCCACCGGCAACCAGTGAAGCCGGCGAATGGCATCCGCTATAGAACACGCTCTAGGGAGACCGAGAAGGGTCCTGGCAGCCGAATTTTGGACCCTCTGTAGTCTCAAAATTTCATCCGTCTCTAATTATCTGAGTCCCTATTAGCTCCTACAAAGATATATCGGAGGATCTCATGATTTGTAAGTGGTTCTAGAGTTTCTATGGGCCCAAACTCTTGGTTATAGTAAAATTATTTATATGATTTGTGAATGATTATAATTTTTACATCGCTTCTGCTGGATCACCACCTTACAATTATGGACCCAAGCGTCGAATGAACAAAGGGTATTAAGGTTTTTGGCAGACTGGTCCCTAATCTCACCTCAGAAAATAGACACAGCTACCCAATGTCACAATTATCTTCTTCTGTCTGTATCACTTTCAGTTTTTTCACTTTTATCAGTAAGAATTTGATCCAGGCCATCAACAGTAATAATGCCCACATAATAAGTCTTCTAATTGTTTGCACCAGTTTCAGCATTTATTTTTTAAGTTTGAAAAAGCCTTATTGAATTTTATGGCAACAATGGTACATAGTAATATGTCTATATATTTAATCACCAGTTAACAAAACCATTTTAATATCTGGTATATACTTGGAGGCAAAAGGTGAAATAAAGCATTAAATTTTAGAACAAGAATATAAATATAAACTGTAGTACCATACATCTGTAGCGATTTAAAGTTTGTGTATTTTGTGGGGTATAGGGGGGGGAGAAAAAGAAACGAAGAGCTAAGAAAGAGAAAACAAGAAGAGCTAAGAAAGAGTGAACAATGAGAGAGTAAGAAATTCATGTAACTTTGCATAAAATTGATTGTTGAACATGGTTCTTTCGAAAACTATGCAAGCAAACATGAACACAGTTCGGCATAAAGTAATGAAATAACTCATGGAGGTTTGAATGTGGTAGTAGTGTCCAGTTTCCGAGCAGGCTTACAGGTCAAATAATTAGTTAGCGGTAACCGGAATAAATTGTTTATAATGGTTTGTTGTGTGGTGACAAATGCTCTATCCAGTCTGTGATGATGACAAAGCAAGTTCCAACATCTAGTAAAGGATACCATTGCAGCATCTTTCCAGATAGACGTAATTATTTGTAAAGCAATGGCAATAAGTAGGTCCACAATATTAACCATTTTGCAATTGCCAATCCAAGAAAAATATATTGAATTTCAAACAGAATAGTAATAGAGCAGATTTTTAAAATGCTCTTCCAGACTTCCAACCAAAAAGTTGAAATAGAAGGACAACAGAAAAACATATGCATATAAGAACCTAGTGCTGTTTTACAGATCCAACAAGTATTTTCAACGTTGTGGTTGAATTTGTGAAGAGAAACTAAGGTTACAAATAGCCTATTACAAAAATAGTATAGGGTTTGTATAGTGCTTGTTGTGTGGGAGGTGAGATGGATCTTAGGCCAAATCCTAATTAGGTAGCAGGTTTGCAGTGAAAAAAAACTGTTGTAAGTCTGATTCCCACATCAGTACTACCTTAGATTTGGGGCAAGTAAGAAGTGTATATACAAGATGTCCATATATATATAAGATGCCTTAAAAGCTAGGGAAGGGGTGAATGTGTTGGGGAAGCAAAATCAAAGTGGGTGAATGTGCATGCTTAAGAGTTGATATGTGCTGCAAAATGATGCTGTTTAAAGATTCGTACTTGAGAGTAGAAGCAGGAGAGAGACCAAACTTGTGTTGAATCTCAAATGGGGAAAGAAATGCAGTACCCTCAAATAACAGTTTAACTTGAATGATATCTTTCTCTACCCATTCTTTCCAATAAAATGTACGGTTTAACAGTTTAATCTGTTTATTGTGCAAAATAGAGGAACCTAGAGATGCCTTTTTAGGTGATAGCGACTGAGTAAGCATAGGATGTGCGAGAACTATTGATTTCTTAATAGTGGGAGAGAAAAAGGCCCTCGGTGGGAGTGAGAAATAAGCTACTGTACAAAAGAAAAAAGGTGAAATTGTTGCATCTTTCAATATATGCCATAGGGTAAGAGGGGTATCCCCAAGTTCATCCAAATGGGATAAATCACAGACAAAGGTAGCGGTGGAATACAGGGTAGCACCTCAGTTGTAGAGCAATGTTTTTCTGAGATTATTTCTTAATCATCTATCAGTGTTGGTGCCACTAAGGTAACATGAAACATCCCGCTACCACGGATGTGACCCAATTGGAGTACCAAAGGACTCCTATGTTAGTTCAAGTAACACAAATTTACCTCGGCACTCTTAAAATTTACAGAACACTACAGTTGAATAGTGTAACCAGTCTGTATAGATATCTGTATAGCAATTCACAGGCAAGTAATCCAACAAGTCTTTTTAAGCAAAAGCAAAATATATTTTAATATACTAATATTATATCATGGTTAATTGTGATGATCTCATATTTCACAATACAATGAAAATAATCAACAGTTGCAAGTATTGTTTTTTGTTTGAAATTTCCCAAAGGTCCAGTTCATATAGCCTTTACGTAGTCTTTGATGGAAACAGCCAACACGTGTTTCGTTACGTTAGTAACTTCTTCAAGGCTGTGAATAATATGAACACAGTACAAAACTTTTTAAAACAAAAAAAACTAATAAGAAAATAAGCAATAGTATTGACACCATTAAATGATTTCTTCTTTGTGATCCTACTACTTTAATAAGAACAAAGGGAAAAGATATAAGAAGAACCAAAGTAAGCCTTATCCCAAGTGGATGTAGGTGAACCACAGTTTATGTGAAACAAATAAACTTAAGTGCTGACACAGAAAAATACTTGATCAAAAAAGGGATGCACGAATAATTATATGGTTAAGGTAAAAAATCTTATGATAAAGGATGCGGGACGCGATTACTATGTATTAAAGATAACTAAATCTACCTTCAAAGTTCCAAAGACGACAGTCCAATAAGTAATTAATGCCCCCTAGGAACGCAGGGAGCACCCGTGCCTTGTATGTCAAATATTAAGGGACCTTGGGACAGAAGAATATAATAAAAAGACATAAGCATAATACAGATGTGATGCTAGAGTTAAAACAAGCTCTTAGTGGCCTTTTATTTGATAAAAAATATGCCACTTACATATAAAGAGTATCAACCGCCAAAGAATAGACCGTCCTTTCAGAAAAGATTCACTTGCATAAGATGCCCTCTCGTATTCTTCTATCTAAGGAGTCTGGTTTGACAGTATTCGCCTATGACAAAAATATGCATAACGCTCTTATAAAAACATGTACCCAATAGGGTATGCAGCAAAAGAATTTTTAAGTAGCTCCCCCTACCCTCTTAATGCTCTTTAATTTATCGTACTACAAAAATCAAAGTAGCGAAAGTGGTCCATCAGTTAGTCTGACCAACAAAGAGTAATAGAGAATAAATAAAAACTTACAATTTTATGTCACTCCTACTTCATATATTTGGCGTAGGTTGGTGGAGTATAAAAGATTCAAGTGTAGGTCCTAGACATCGAGCAAAAAGAGAGAATGACCGGTGGACCAACACCTAACACTTAAAAATAACATATGCCTTTATTTCTATTCACCAAGTCCCTAGCTTGAGTCCTTTTACTTGTATAATATCTTTATGTCGGTAAGTTAAATTTCGATGTTGATATGAAAGAATGCCGGAAGCAGTGAATATACATGTTATTTTGCTCTGTTTGCATTAAAAATACGGGCAACCAAAACTACGTCTATTAGATTTGCATATAAAATGCAAATTAAAAGGGGAAACAAGTTTGAAGTCAATCACAGCGTCTGACCATATTTCACCCACGTAATAGAGATATTTAAAAAAGCACTAGAAAAACTAAAAGGACTACCTTATAACTAACGCTTTTTAGCAAGTCCAAAAAAACAAGAGTCTTATCAACACACTTCAGCCCATTCATGCATAAAGTTTTTAACTTACTTGAAGGTTTTAATAAGGCTTCGAGGGCTATCATAAGCCTCCCTAAAGTTCAAAATAAAAATAGGAGCATATAAGAAACGACATCGGGACCAAGGATAGGGCTGTCAGTTAATAATTGCCCTATTTTATACATAAGTTACAGAAAAATATGACAGCTTCCTTATTGCTTACCTAATGGGGCGCCGAGCGCCGTGTTCCAATCGTGGTGTCCCTCAGCAACTAAACAGTTAGTTCTCTCACGGCGGCATTATTTATATGTTGACCTGCCGTCCTATAGGTTAAGCGTTCGGCAGGTTTTTGGCGCCAAATACGGAAAGAAGCACGGCAACTTCTCACTGGATGTGGAAGTGCGAGAATGTTGTAACGCCCTTAGTCAAAAAATAGAAAAAGGACTTAACGAACTACGGTACGCTAGAATGATAGCCATTTTTGAAGAGAGTCAGTATATACGAGTTCCATTGGTAGTGATCCCTAATGAAAAGCAATGGCTAATGGATGAAGGAAAAAGCATAAAAAACGTAGTAATTGGTTTGACCTATCATAATTTAACGGTCCCAAAGTTTAAGAGAAAGGCAGAGAAGAAAGTATGAAACACCCCATCACCGTCTACCTCTTATATAATAAGATGTGGTACAAGGCTACAATATTCAGTACAATGCTGCAGTTCAACGTCTGGAGATCAATCATGACATTGTTTTAAGTTGCGTGAACATAACACAACAATACAATCACCATGCTTAATGTAAATCAGAGAACACTAAGTTCACAGAAAAATCACAAGAATCCTAAGGCGTACATAATCTTATTGTAATACACACAATTTCCTTTGTTTGAGTCGAGACATACCGGAATATATGGCAAAATCAGATAATGTTATTACAGTATGTACAAATATTGGGTTCCTGTAATTTGCGTGAAAAACTGGGCAATCCAGACTGTAAGAGGATTAGGTGACATGTCTTTAAGGTCAAGCCAAGATGGTAACAGATAGAGCATATTCAATCAATAGCATAATAATCTTCATTATATTTCAATCTGTAAGGAATACATGTAATTCCTTATCGATGTTCAAGCCCAGTTCCACAGCCCGAAGACGAAGTATCCATTGTGATTCTGCTTTTCTCAGTACTTTTGTCCTGTCCCCACCCCTAGAGTCATTCTGTATCTGAGCAATTCCATGGAATCTAATACTTGCCAGGTTTAAGTTAGGGTGGCATGTATTAAAAATGAACCGCGAGCGGATAGCTTGTATCATTATTGCGTACAGCCCTCATATGTTCCTGGATTCTTTCCTTGAGTGGACGTATCGTGCTCCTAATATAAATTAGTCCACATTGACAACAGATACAGTAAACTACATATTTGGAGTTACAGTTCATAAAATGTCTAATCTGGTACACAGTGGTCGTGTTGTATCTAAATTCCTTGATCTTATTGCACGCAAAAGGACACATGTTGCACCGAGTGCAGCTATAAAACCCTCTTGGTTTGTCCGGTAGCCATGTAAGTCTCTGAGACTTAGGTGGAAGATAGCTGGAACACAGAATGTCTCTAAGAGTCTTACCCCTTCTATGGACTACTCTTGTTTTTTTTGTGATACATTTCTCCAATGACCTGTCCAGAGTAAGGAGATGCCAATGTTTTTGTATGATCTTATAAATAGCATGGCTATGTATGTTGTATCCTGTTACAAAACCAAGTCTATCCCTATGTTTATTCTGGGCCTTCCTGTTCTTGTTGTTTAGAAGCATGTGTCTATTTGTTTTCATGATCTGTTTCCTAGACTGATTGATCGCCGATGAGGTATATCCTCTGTTCTTAAAACGTTCTTCTAGATTGTCTAATTCCTGAAGAAAAAGGCTGTCCTTGCTGCAATTTCTCCTTATGCGAGTCATTTCGCCTAACGGAATTGCATTAACCTGTGTGTTGGGATGAGCACTGGAAGCATGTAGTATTGAATTACATGATGTTGGTTTTCTGTATAATCGAGACATTATCTTGTTGTCTTTGATGTAGATGACCACATCAAGAAACTCTATTTCAGAATCATTGTAATTAGAGGTGAATCTAAGATTGAAACTGTTATCATTCAGATACTCCGTCAGAGATTCAAACTCCAATTTGTTGCCTGCCCAGATAACAAAAATATCATCTATATAACGGCCCCAATAAACTATCTGACCTGTCAGTTTGGGGGGACCGTTAGCCCACAGATGTTTGGCTTCAAATCTGCCCATATACAAATTGGCGAACGATGGTGAAAATTTTGATCCCATCGCTACGCCCATTGACTGTTTGAACCATGTGTCTTGATGTAAGAATACATTGTTCTCTAACACTAAACGGGTGAGATCTAACACCATTTCTGTATGTTCAAACAAAGTGGTATCTCTTGAAAATAATGAGTCCTGCAAAGCCTGTAAACCCTGTTCAACTGGTATGCTTGTGTATAGAGAGCACACATCTAATGTGGCAAATGCAAGTTCCCCAGTCCATTCTATGTCTTCTAGTTTGTTAAGAAGATCCCCTGTGTCCCTGAGATATGATGGTAAATTTAATACCAGGGGCTGCAAAAAGATGTCGATGTATTCCGACAAACGTTCTGTGGGTGACCCAATTCCGGAGACAATAGGTCTCCCGGGTGGGAAATTGCCTGTCTTGTGAATTTTAGGGAGCATATATATACAAGGTGCTCTTGGCAGTGGAGTAAAAAGATACCTATATTCGATGTCAGAAATAAGGCCTCGTTCTTGCCAAAATTTTTCTTTTTTCAATATGGCATGTAATCTCCTTCAACGGATTAGAGACACGTTTTATATATGCCATCCCTTCTCCTAACTGTCTCTCAATTTCTTGTATATAATCCACATCTTGCATCACCACAATGTTGCCGCCCTTGTCTGCTTCCTTGATTACAACATCATGGTTAGCAGCTAGTGTTTTAAGGGCTTGGTATTCATTCTTTGTCAAATTAAACAAGGGTTTCCCACCTTGGCTGGTACATTTCTCCTCTAATGCATGTAAATCTTTCGTGACAGCTTTATGAAAGCAATCTATCAAATTATCTGAAGGCAAGACCGGGACAAATTTGGATTTTGGTTTACAACCACTAGCAACATTAAGATTTGGCATGATATCAAGTTCAGATAAAGTGTCTAACATAGTGTCTGAATCATTCTCTAGAGACAACAGTAGATGTATATTTTGCACATCTTGAATAGTTTTATTGCATAATGGTACATTTTTAGTAACAGAATGAGTTGGCATAGGATTGTCCTCAAAGAACTTTTTTAGTTTAGCACGCCTAGTAAATTTAAACAAATCAATGTGAATATTGACAAAGTCTGGTTGTGTAGTTGGACAAAAACCTAAGCCTTTAGCAAGAACATTGGTAACATCTTGAGAAAGCGTCAAATTGGACAGATTCACTATGTTTACATCATTAGAAGGAGTCACATTCACACAGTTAGAACCACCTTGAGCATTGTCTTGGGTTGTACTCAGTTCCTTACATTGCGGGACAGTGAGCGGGTGTTTGTTGCGCCCTCCCTTACACTTGTTGTGGCGCCCACCCCGTCTTGTTTTTTTTGGGTTACCCTGTTGTAATTGGCCCTGGAGCTCTTGCGAAAACGAGTTAGTTCTTCTAAAAAAGAAGATGATGTTGGATCATGAATAGGTGCAGTACTAGCTGGATCTAATGCTGCACCTCCACTTGCCTCACTATGTATGCTCGAGATGTCTGACTCGCTCGTGGAGGCTGTGATTACAGAAGGGGCATTAATTCCACTCTGTACGGCGGGTCGTGGTTTGATCTCATCAAACCTTTTTGCAAAGGTAAAGACCCTTCCGTTTCTGTAGTCGTTGTCATCCCGCTTTAATTTTCTCATTTTCTTTTCCTTTTTGTAACTCTGATGCTTCCCCAGAACGTCTTTAAGTATTTTGTAGTTTTTTTCAGTAGCTTCCGGCAAATTCAAATCTTTTATCTCATTTTCCAATTTTTCAATGTCATTCAATAGAATATTTCTTTTGCGTTCTGCATGGCGGATGAGAACATCCATCATTTTGTATGAGGAGGTCAGAATAAGTTCCTCCCACTCTTTCAATAAATCAGGGTCCAAGTCCTCAAATGATGGAAAAATGATGACCCGTAATCCCCGAGGTATCTGCCTGATATCTAAATATCTTTTAAGTATGGTGGCGTCCCACCACCTAGACAATTCTTGTTTTCTCAAACGTTCTAGTTTGATACATTTTTGTTTAAGGCCTGGTGTTAGATCTCACCCGTTTAGTGTTAGAGAACAATGTATTCTTACATCAAGACACATGGTTCAAACAGTCAATGGGCGTAGCGATGGGATCAAAATTTTCACCATCGTTCGCCAATTTGTATATGGGCAGATTTGAAGCCAAACATCTGTGGGCTAACGGTCCCCCCAAACTGACAGGTCAGATAGTTTATTGGGGCCGTTATATAGATGATATTTTTGTTATCTGGGCAGGCAACAAATTGGAGTTTGAATCTCTGTCGGAGTATATGAATGATAACAGTTTCAATCTTAGATTCACCTCTAACTACAATGATTCTGAAATAGAGTTTCTTGATGTGGTCATCTACATCAAAGACCACAAGATAATGTCTCGATTATACAGAAAACAAACATCATGTAACACACAGGTTAATGCAATTCCGTTAGGCGAAATGACTCGCATAAGGAGAAATTGCAGCGAGGACAGCATTTTTCTTCAGGAATTAGACAATCTAGAAGAACGTTTTAAGAACAGAGGATATACCTCATCGGCGATCAATCAGTCTAGGAAACAGATCATGAAAACAAATAGACACATGCTTCTAAACAACAAGAACAGGAAGGCCCAGAATAAACATAGGGATAGACTTGGTTTTGTAACAGGATACAACACACATAGCCATGCTATTTATAAGATCATACAAAAACATTGGCATCTCCTTACTCTGGACAGGTCATTGGAGAAATATATCACAAAAAAACCAAGAGTAGTCCATAGAAGGGGTAAGACTCTTAGAGACATTCTGTGTTCCAGCTATCTGCCACCTAAGTCTCAGAGACTTACATGGCTACCGGACAAACCAAGAGGGTTTTATAGCTGCACTCGGTGCAACATGTGTCCTTTTGCGTGCAATAAGATCAAGGAATTTAGATACAACACGACCACTGTGTACCAGATTAGACATTTTATGAACTGTAACTCCAAATATGTAGTTTAACCCCTTCGGTGCTTATGACGAGCTGGACTCGTCATGGCACACAGTGCTCGTGTGCTCATGACGAGTCCAGCTCGTCATAAGACTCACCCACGGGGAAGCGCTGGCGCTCCCCGTGGGAATCCGATCGTCGGGTTTTTTTGAGAGAAGGCAGGGGAAGGACTTCCCTGCCTCCCCCGCCCCCCCATCCAATCGACGTCAGCGCGCGAGGCGCGCTGACATCATTGAGGGTTTCCCTTTCTTCCCGACGCGCTGGAAGCCATTTGCTTCCAGCGCGTCGGGGAAATAAGGTGAGTTTTGGCTCGGGGAGGGGGTTTGATTCTAAAAGAGACATCGAGGGAAAGGAAAGGGTTTTCCTTTCCCCCGATGCCTCTTTTGTGCATTCCTGCTGCACGATCATGTGATCGTGCAGCAGGAATGCCCACGAGGGAGGGAGGGCGCAATTCGTGAGCGTGGAGATGTGCCTTCTCTCCATTTACACCCTGAAAAGTTAGCTGTAATACTTGATGGAGGTCTTTGCATCCTTGAATTTCTCGAGCGCAATGCTCGTGTAGTTCCTGTGACCAGGAGGTTCCTTCTCCTCGTCTGCCGCTGCGATCCTGCTCTGACCTTTTATAAACAAGAGGCATGTGAACGGGCCTAGAAGCCCCGCTCGTTTGGCCCCGCCACACATACACTAGCGGTATGCAACGTATACCCGCCCTTCCCCCACTATGATGGACAGCTTACTCAAAGGATCCCGGTGCTTTCGGCGCGGTGGCAAAGTTACAGACACACAGGTCACTGGAGACAATTGTTCTGGTCCTTTACGCAGCTGTAGTGTAGGAAAGGCACTATACATTTACCCAACGAGGTAGCACTTACTGATTAGCCAGTAGAAAGTACTCCAGTTGAGTAGAGGTATTGCACAAAACGGTGGCATCTTCGTGGATAAATATGCAGGGCAGATGTGCCTTCTCTCCATTTCCAACATGAAAAGTTAGCTGTAATCCTTGATGGAGGTCTTTGCATCCTTCATTTACTCGAGCGCAATTCTCGTGTAGAATTCGTGAGCGTGGAGATGTGCATTCTCTCCATTTACACCCTGAAAAGTTAGCTGTAATCCTTGATGGAGGTCTTTGCATCCTTGAATTTCTCGAGCGCAATGCTCGTGTAGTTCCTGTGACCATGAGGTTCCTTCTCCTCGTCTGCCGCTGAGATCCTGCTCTGACCCTTTATAAACAAGAGGCATGTGAACGGGCCTAGAAGCCCCGCTCGTTTGGCCCCGCCACACATACACTAGCGGTATGCAACGTATGCCCGCCCTTTCCCCACTATGATGGACAGCTTACTGAAAGGACCCCGGCGCTTTCGGCGCGGTGGCAAAGTTACAGACACACAGGTCACTGGAGACAATTCTTCTGGTCCTTTACGCAGCTGTAGTGTAGGAAAGGCACTATACATTTACCCAACGAGGTAGCACTTACTGATTAGCCAGTAGAAAGTACTCCAGTTGAGTAGAGGTATTGCACAAAACGGTGGCATCTTCGTGGATAAATATGCAGGGCAGATGTGCCTTCTCTCCATTTCCAACGTGAAAAGTTAGCTATAATCCTTGATGGAGGTCTTTGCATCCTTCATTTTCTCGAGCGCAATTCTCGTGTAGAATTCGTGAGCGTGGAGATGTGCCTTCTCTCCATTTACACCCTGAAAAGTTAGCTGTAATCCTTGATGGAGGTCTTTGCATCCTTGAATTTCTCGAGCGCAATGCTCGTGTAGTTCCTGTGACCAGGAGGTTCCTTCTCCTCGTCTGCCGCTGAGATCCTGCTCTGACCCTTTATAAACAAGAGGCATGTGAACGGGCCTAGAAGCCCCGCTCGTTTGGCCCCGCCACACATACACTAGCGGTATGCAACGTATGCCCGCCCTTTCCCCACTATGATGGACAGCTTACTCAAAGGACCCCGGCGCTTTCGGCGCGGTGGCAAAGTTACAGACACACAGGTCACTGGAGACAATTCTTCTGGTCCTTTACGCAGCTGTAGTGTAGGAAAGGCACTATACATTTACCCAACGAGGTAGCACTTACTGATTAGCCAGTAGAAAGTACTCCAGTTGAGTAGAGGTATTGCACAAAACGGTGGCATCTTCGTGGATAAATATGCAGGGCAGATGTGCCTTCTCTCCATTTACACCCTGAAAAGTTAGCTGTAATCCTTGATGGAGGTCTTTGCATCCTTCATTTTCTTGAGCGCAATTCTCGTGGTAGAATTTGTGAGCGTGGAGATGTGCCTTCTCTCCATTTACACCCTGAAAAGTTAGCTGTAATCCTTGATGGAGGTCTTTGCATCCTTGAATTTCTCGAGCGCAATGCTCGTGTAGTTCCTGTGACCAGGAGGTTCCTTCTCCTCGTCTGCCGCTGAGATCCTGCTCTGACCCTTTATAAACAAGAGGCATGTGAACGGGCCTAGAAGCCCCGCTCGTTTGGCCCCGCCACACATACACTAGCGGTATGCAACGTATGCCCGCCCTTTCCCCACTATGATGGACAGCTTACTCAAAGGACCCCGGCGCTTTCGGCGCGGTGGCAAAGTTACAGACACACAGGTCACTGGAGACAATTCTTCTGGTCCTTTACGCAGCTGTAGTGTAGGAAAGGCACTATACATTTACCCAACGAGGTAGCACTTACTGATTAGCCAGTAGAAAGTACTCCAGTTGAGTAGAGGTATTGCACAAAACGGTGGCATCTTCGTGGATAAATATGCAGGGCAGATGTGCCTTCTCTCCATTTACACCCTGACAAGTTAGCTGTAATCCTTGATGGAGGTCTTTGCATCCTTCATTTTCTCGAGCGCAATTCTCGTGTAGAATTCGTGAGCGTGGAGATGTGCCTTCTCTCCATTTACACCCTGAAAACTTAGCTGTAATCCTTGATGGAGGTCTTTGCATCCTTGAATTTCTCGAGCGCAATGCTCGTGTAGTTCCTGTGACCAGGAGGTTCCTTCTCCTCGTCTGCCGCTGAGATCCTGCTCTGACCCTTTATCCCCTTCGGTGCTTATGACGAGCTGGACTCGTCATGGCACACAGTGCTCGTGACGAGTCCAGCTCGTCATAAGACCACCCACGGGGAAGCGCTGGCGCTCCCCCGTGGGAATCTGATCGTTAGGTTTTTTTTTGGGGAGGCAGGGGAAGGGCTTCTGCCTCCCCGCCCCATCAATGACGTCAGCGCGCGAGGTGCGCTGACATCATTGAGGGTTTCCCTTTCTTCCCGACGCGCTGGAAGCCATTTGCTTCCAGCGCGTCGGGGAAATCAGGTGAGGTTTGGCTCGGGGAGGGGGGTTTGTATCAAAAGAGGCATCGAGGGAAAGGAAAGGGTTTTCCTTTCCCCGATGCCTCTTTTGTGCATTCCTGCTGCACGATCATGTGATCGTGCAGCAGGAATGCCCACTAGGCACCAGGGTTTTTTTAATTTTTGTGTTGGGGAGTGGCCAAAAGGGCAAGGGTTGCTCCCCTTTTACGGGTGTGAATATTTTATTTATACTGTTAGGCCCACCTACCCCTTAGCTTGGCTGGTGGATTGTGTGTGGACTGGTGCATTATTTGCATATGTGATTGTAATGTTTTTTTCCTCCTTTTTATTCTAGTGTAAAGCTTTTGATTCCTGTTTGCGGTTTCGGCAGTTGTGGTTCTGCAGTTTTGCGTAATTGCATTTATTTGGTAAGAAAAATATTTTTGTTGTGTGTACTCCAAATGAGTATTATTGTCATGCATGAATGAATTTTTTTGTAAGTGGTGCCATAATGGCAGCATATTTGTTAGTGTTCAGAGCATGAAATTCTTTGCGATGTTTTGCATTGTCTTATGTGTAATTTTTTTTCTTCTTCTTTTTAGTGGGATATTGTTGATCCTTACTGTGTCTGTGCAGAGTAGGTGGTGGTGAGTCTAGCTGCTTCTGTCACGTGAGTGGTATAGTGTTGGAGTATATAGGTCTTTGTGATAAAGCTACATTTTGTTTATTTCTTTTTTTTTACAAAGGGTTTGTTGTTGTTGACTTGTTTGACAAGTAACCTTTATTAGTAAGCATTATGGCTAGCCGTAGAATTACTGCTCAGCAGGTGGTTGGTTTGCTTCTTGAATCTTCCTCTGAGCAGGATTATGAGACTGACAGTGCGTCTGAGGGAGAGGAGGGAGGGGAAGATTCAGGCAGTGAGTTTTCTCTCCACATGGAATCATCGGATGATGAAGGTACTCTCAGTGCAGATGAAGTGCCTGATTTAGAGGAGGATACTACTGTGCCGATGGTGCAAGAGGCATCTGGATTGCAGCCTGGGGCTGCTAGGCTTCCTACTGGAAGTGCTGGACTCTGGGTTGATCCAAACATGGTGCAGCCGGTGTTGCCTGCCTTTAGTGGTTATGCAGGGTGTAGAGTGGATTGTGAACATTATTTGCCTATACAGTATTTTCAGTTGTTTATGGATGATGTATTTTTGGGTGAGATTGTTGAGCAGACTAATTTGTATGCTGAACAGTTTTTGAGGGACAACAGTGCCAGACTTAGGCCCCATTCTAGAGCTACCCGGTGGAGTCCCACAAATCTGGAAGAGATGAAGAAGTTTTTGGGTTTGACTTTTTTGATGGGTTTGATAAGGAAGCCGTCCATGGGTTCATATTGGTCTACCAGTCCCTTGATGGCAACGGCCATATTTCCTGCAGTTATGACTCGTGATCGGTATTTACTTTTGCTTCGGATGCTGCATTTTGTTGATAATGGTTTGGCGTTGCCACGAGATCACCCTGAATGTGACCGTCTTTTTAAGATTCGGCCTGTTCTTGATCACTTTGTAGATCGATTTTCAGAGATCTATACTCCAGGGAAAGAAATATCTATTGATGAGTCTTTGGTGCTGTTCAAGGGCCGTTTGGTTTTTAGGCAGTACATTCCTAGCAAGAGGGCACGCTATGGAATTAAGCTGTATATGTTGTCTGAGAGTAGGACAGGATATGTTTTTAATTTGCGTGTGTACACTGGTAGGGATTCCACTATTGACCCCCCTGGTTGTCCGTCCACTTTAGTAGGAGTTTCAGAGAAAATTGTGTGGGAACTTGCTAGAGGACTGTTTAACAGAGGCCACCATTTGTACCTTGATAACTTCTACACTGCTGTGCAATTGTTTAAGGAATTGTTCAAAGTGGACACTTTTGCTTGTGGCACAATCCGCTCTAACCGTAAAGGTTATCCAAAAGAGCTTGTTTGCAAAAACTTCAGAGGGGACAGTGCAGTGCCTTGCGTAGTGAGGAACTGCTAGCTGTGAAATTTGTGGACAGGAGGGATGTGTACATGCTGACTACCATCCATGATGAGAGTACTTCACCTGTGGCTGTTTGGGGTCAGATTGCTGAAGTGCGCAAACCTGTGTGCATTTTAGACTACAATAAGCACATGGGTGGTGTTGATAGAGTAGATCAGAGGTTGGAACCTTACACTGCTATTCGTAAGTCTTACATTTGGTATAAGAAGTTGGCCATCCATCTCTTCAATTTAGCAACTTTCAATGCTTTTGTTGTGTTCAAGGAGTGTTCTCCTGCGTCAAAGTTGACTTTTGTTCAGTTTCAGGAGTCTGTCATAGGCAGCCTTGTTGTTGTGGAACAGGCAAGTGTTCCTAGAGTTGGAGTGGTGGAGGATGTGGCTCGATTGAAAGATCGCCACTTTCCTGATCACATTCCTCCTACACTCTCAAAAGACTTTCCCACTAGGAGATGTAGAGTCTGTTGGCGAAGAGGTACGCGGAAGGAGACTCGTATGTACTGCCCTGAGTGTCCTTCTAACCCTGGGCTGTGTGTGCCTGCTTGTTATAGAGCGTACCACAAGCAAAAGAATTATTGGGAGCAACCATGAGTGGTAAAGTGAACTGCCTGGTCTGTAATGTTTAAGAATTGTTGTTCTGTTTCAAGGTTGGCATTAGTGCAATGTTTCTGATTTTGTGTTAGTAGATTTGTATCTATTTGCAATTTGTTTGTGTTTTCTTTTTTGTATAAAAAAATCCTAAATGTGATGGTGGTGTGTGTAGGCTGGTGCTTGGCTGGCGGTGTGCGTGGAGTGGCGCTCGGCTGGCAGTGTGTGAGTAGTGACTTGCTGCTGGTCACTACACACACTGCTAGCCGAGCGACACTCCACGCAATCCATCAGCTTGTGTGGTTGCTGTGTTAGGAATGTGGGCGTGTGAAAGTGATGGGCCCTTGAATGGCGCTGTCTGCTGGTGTGAGTGTTGTAATGTGATGGGCCC
Source organism: Calotriton arnoldi (assembly GCA_963921515.1). Lineage (NCBI taxonomy): Eukaryota > Metazoa > Chordata > Amphibia > Caudata > Salamandridae > Calotriton > Calotriton arnoldi. The sequence goes on along the minus strand of CAWUFW010001812.1, from coordinate 1,474,744 downwards.
GCGGCTGGTGGTGTGAATGGTTTTGTATTTGTCACACGTATGAAAGGTGTATGAATGGCCTGTAAAGAGGTTGGTGCCTTGTCGTGGCTTTACAGCTCACGAGCTGTGAGTCAATGGTTCAGTTTCTCGTCCTTTCAATTATTAACAGTGCATTTCATTTTTGTGAAATCACTTGTTAATACAATTGTATATACTGAACCATCACTCACCCTCGTGCCAAATCCAACCAGTATGTGTGTGTGTGCTTGAGGATTAGATGGCTGTGCAGTAATATATTTTTTTTGTCTTTCTCAAGCAGGGTGTACCTTGTCCCTTTTTGTGAATGTTGTAATGTGTTTGTTTCGTGCCTGGGGGTGTGAATGGTCTTGTGTGTATCACGTATGAAAGGTGTGTGAATGGCCTGTAAAGCGGTTGGGGCCTTGACGTGGCTTTACAGCTCACGAGCTGCGAGTCACTGGTTCCGTTTTTGTCCTTTCAATTATTGACAGTGCATTTCATTTTTGTGAAATCTCTTGTTAATAAAATTGTATATACTGAACCATCACTTGCCCTCGTGCCAAATCCAACCAGTATGTGTGTGTGCTTGAGGAATAGATGGCTGTGCAGTAATCTTTGTCTTTTTAGTCTGTCTGCCAAGGTGTACATTCCGTCTAAGAATAACCTACCAACTGTAGATATTGTCGTAAACGAAACACCCATGGGAGTACATGGTGATATCTCTCTTGTGGATCCCAACAAGTTATGGTACCCACAATGTCCTGCAAACCTCAAAATGTCTGTCACATTTTCCTTGCAATATTGTGCCAAAATTTTCACGCTGCAGAAATAAACAACACATTATCTCATTATGACCTGGTTTTGCAAGGGGGTCACCTGGGTTTTTGGCCCGGGGCTCGGCGGCCACATAGGGAAACCTACCAAACCCACACATTTCTGAAAAGTAGACACCCGGGGGCTTCCAGGGAGGTATGGCTTGCGTGGATCCCCCAACGTTTCCTTACCCAGAATCCCCTGCAAACCTCACTTTTAGCTGAAAAAATCACTTTTTTCACACATTTTTGTGTGGGAAAGTGTGGCATCACTGGCCTCACACAAATTTCCTACCACCCAGCGTTCCCCCAGGTCTCCCGATAAAAATGGTGCCTCACTTGTGTGGGAGGCCCAAGTACCCGCGACAGGCAAGGGCCCACAACGTAGTGAGGCGACCTCAAAATGGCCTTTCACAAAACCACCTGGTTTTGCAAGGGAGTCACCTGGGTTTTTGGCCCTGTGCTCGGCGGCCATCTAGGGAAACCTACCAAACCCACACATTTCTGAAAAGTAGACACCCGGGGGCTTCCAGGGAGGTATGGCTTGCGTGGATCCCCCAACGTTTCCTTACCCAGAATCCCCTGCAAACCTCACTTTTAGCTGAAAAAATCACTTTTTCACACATTTTTGTGTGGGAAAGTGTGGCATCACTGGCCTCACACAAATTTCCTACCACCCAGCGTTCCCCCAGGTCTCCCGATAAAAATGGTGCCTCACTTGTGTGGGAGGCCCAAGTACCCGCGACAGGCAAGGGCCCACAACGTAGTGAGGCGACCTCAAAATGGCCTTTCACAAAACCACCTGGTTTTGCAAGGAGTCACCTGGGTTTTTGGCCCTGTGCTCGGCGGCCATCTAGGAAACCTACCAAACCCACACATTTCTGAAAAGTAGACACCCGGGGCTTCCAGGGAGGTATGGCTTGCGTGGATCCCCCAACGTTTCCTTACCCAGAATCCCTGCAAACCTCACTTTTAGCTGAAAAAATCACTTTTTTCACACATTTTTGTGTGGGAAAGTGTGGCATCACTGGCCTCACACAAATTTCCTACCACCCAGCGTTCCCCCAGGTCTCCCGATAAAAATGGTGCCTCACTTGTGTGGGAGGCCCAAGTACCCGCGACAGGCAGGGCCCACAACGTAGTGAGGCGACCTCAAAATGGCCTTTCACAAAACCACCTGGTTTTGCAAGGAAGTCACCTGGGTTTTGGCCCTGTGCTCGGCGGCCATCTAGGGAAACCTACCAAACCCACACATTTCTGAAAAGTAGACACCCGGGGGCTTCCAGGGAGGTATGGCTTGCGTGGATCCCCCAACGTTTCCTTACCCAGAATCCCTGCAAACCTCACTTTTAGCTGAAAAAATCACTTTTTCACACATTTTTGTGTGGGAAAGTGTGGCATCACTGGCCTCACACAAATTTCCTACCACCCAGCGTTCCCCAGGTCTCCCGATAAAAATGGTGCCTCACTTGTGTGGGAGGCCCAAGTACCCGCGACAGGCAAGGGCCCAAAACATTTTTGATAGGCAATGTTGATGTTGCCTCAAAACGTTTTGTGTCCTTGCCTGTCGCGGGTACTTGGGCCTCCCACACAAGTGAGGCACCATTTTTATCGGGAGACCTGGGGAACGCTGGGTGGTAGGAAATTTGTGTGAGGCCAGTGATGCTACACTTTCCCACACAAAAATGTGTGAAAAAGTGATTTTTTCAGCTAAAATTGAGGTTTGCAAGGGATTCTGGGTAAGAAACGTTGGGGGATCCACGCAAGCCATACCTCCCTGGAAGCCCCAGGTGTCTACTTTTCAGAAATGTGTGGGTTTGGTAGGTTTACCTAGATGGCCGCTGAGCACGGGCCAAAAACCCAGGTGACTTCCTTGCAAAACCAGGTGGTTTTGAGATAGGCAATTTTGAGGTCGCCTCACTACGTTGTGGGCCCTTGCCTGTCGCGGGTACTTGGGCCTCCCACACAAGTGAGGCACCATTTTTATCGGGAGACCTGGAGGAACGCTGGGTGGTAGGAAATTTGTGTGAGGCCAGTGATGCCACACTTTCCCACACACAAATGTGTGAAAAAGTGATTTTTTCAGCTAAAATTGAGGTTTGCAAGGGATTCTGGGTAAGGAAACGTTGGGGATCCACGCAAGCCATACCTCCCTGGAAGCCCCCAGGTGTCTACTTTTCAGAAATGTGTGGTTTGGTAGGTTTTCCTAGATGGCCGCCGAGCACAGGGCCAAAACCCAGGTGACTCCCTTGCAAAACCAGGTGGTTTTGTGAAAGGCCATTTTGAGGTCGCCTCACTACGTTGTGGGCCCTTGCCTGTCGCGGGTACTTGGGCCTCCCACACAAGTGAGGCACCATTTTTATCGGGAGACCTGGGGAACGCTGGGTGGTAGGAAATTTGTGTGAGGCCAGTGATGCCACACTTTCCCACACACAAATGTGTGAAAAAGTGATTTATTCAGCTAAAATTGAGGTTTGCAAGGGATTCTGGGTAAGGAAACGTTGGGGATCCACGCAAGCCATACCTCCTGGAAGCCCCGGGTGTCTACTTTTCAGAAATGTGTGGGTTTGGTAGGTTTCCTAGATGGCCGCCGAGCACGGGGCCAAAACCCAGGTGACCCCCTTGCAAAACCAGGTGGTTTTGAGATAGGCAATTTTGAGGTCGCCTCACTACGTTGTGGGCCCTTGCCTGTCGCGGGTACTTGGGCCTCCCACACAAGTGAGGCACCATTTTTATCGGGAGACCTGGGGAACGCTGGGTGGTAGGAAATTTGTGTGAGGCCAGTGATGCCACACTTTCCCACACACAAATGTGTGAAAAAAGTGATTTTTCAGCTAAAATTGAGGTTTGCAGGGATTCTGGGTAAGAAACGTTGGGGGATCCACGCAAGCCATACCTCCTGGAAGCCCCGGGTGTCTACTTTTCAGAAATGTGTGTGTTTGCTAGGTTTCCCTAGGTGCCGGTAGAGGTAGGGTTCAAAAACTACAGCTAGGCACTTTGCCAAAAAGGGTCATTTTTCACTGCGAAATTGAGGTGTGACCGCGTTGCGTTTTGCGCCGTTTCCTGTTGCAGGCACTAGGCCGACCCACACAAGTGAGGTACCATTTTTCTCGTAAGACTTTGGGGAACGCGGGGTGGGTGGAAATTTGTGGATCCACGCAGATTCCAGAACTTTCCACCACAGAAATGTGGGGAAAATGTGGTTTTTTTGACAATTTTTTATGTTTGCAAGGGATTCTGGGTAACAGAACGTGGTGGGAGGCAGTCAAGTCACCCCATCCTGGATTCCCCTGGGTGTCTAGTTTTCAAAAATGTATAGGTTTGCTAGGTTTCCCTAGGTGCCGGCAGAGCTAGGGTTTAAAAACTACAGCTAGGCACTTTGCCAAAAAAGGGTCATTTTTCACTGCGAAATTGAGGTGTGACCACGTTGCGTTTTGCGCCGTTTCCTGTCGTAGGCACTAGGCCGACCCACACAAGTGAGGTACCATTTTTCTCGTAAGACTTTGGGGAACGCGGGGTGGGTGGAAATTTGTGGATCCACGCAGATTCCAGAACTTTCCACCACAGAAATGTGTGGAAAATGTGTTTTTTGGACAATTTTTTATGTTTGCAAGGGATTCTGGGTAACAGAACCTGGTGGGAGGCAGTCAAGTCACCCCATCCTGGATTCCCCTGGGTGTCTAGTTTTCAAAAATGTATAGGTTTGCTAGGTTTCCCTAGGTGCCGGCAGAGGTAGGGTTAAAAAACTACAGCTAGGCACTTTGCCAAAAAAGGGTCATTTTTCACTGCGAAATTGAGGTGTGACCGCGTTGCATTTTGCGCCGTTTCCTGTCGCAGGCACTAGTCCGACCCACACAAGTGAGGTACCATTTTTCTCGTAAGACTTTGGGGAACGCGGGGTGGGTGGAAATTTGTGGATCCACGCAGATTCCAGAACTTTCCACCACAGAAATGTGGGGAAAATGTGTTTTATTGGACAATTGTTTATGTTTGCAAGGGATTCTGGGTAACAGAACCTGGTGGGAGGCAGTCAAGTCACCCCATCCTGGATTCCCCTGGGTGTCTAGTTTTCAAAAATGTATAGGTTTGCTAGGTTTCCCTAGGTGCCGGCAGAGCTAGGGTTCAAAAACTACAGCTAGGCACTTTGCCAAAAAAGGGTCATTTTTCACTGCGAAATTGAGGTGTGACCACGTTGCGTTTTGCGCCGTTTCCTGTCGCAGGCACTAGGCCGACCCACACAAGTGAGGTACCATTTTTCTCCTAAGACTTTCGGGAACGCGGGGTGGGTGGAAATTTGTGGATCCACGCAGATTCCAGAACTTTCCACCACAGAAATGTGGGGAAAATGTGGTTTTTTGGACAATTTTTTATGTTTGCAAGGGATTCTGGGTAACAGAACCTGATGGGAGGCAGTCAAGTCACCCCATCCTGGATTCCCCTGGGTGTCAAGTTTTCAAAAATGTATAGGTTTGCTAGGTTTCCCTAGTTGCCGGCAGAGCTAGGGTTAAAAACTACAGCTAGGCACTTTGCCAAAAAGGGTCATTTTTCACTGCGAAATTGAGGTGTGACCACGTTGCGTTTTGCGCCGTTTCCTGTCGCAGGCACTAGGCCGACCCACACAAGTGAGGTACCATTTTTCTCGTAAGACTTTGGGGAACGCGGGGTGGGTGGAAATTTGTGGATCCACGCAGATTCCAGAACTTTCCACCACAGAAATGTGGGGAAAATGTGGGTTTTTTGACAATTGTTTATGTTTGCAAGGGATTCTGGGTAACAGAACCTGGTGGGAGGCAGTCAAGTCACCCCATCCTGGATTCCCCTGGGTGTCTAGTTTTCAAAAATGTATAGGTTTGCTAGGTTTCCCTAGGTGCCGGCAGAGCTAGGGTTCAAAAACTACAGCTAGGCACTTTGCCAAAAAAGGGTCATTTTTCACTGCGAAATTGAGGTGTGACCACGTTGCGTTTTGCGCCGTTTCCTGTCGCAGGCACTAGGCCGACCCACACAAGTGAGGTACCATTTTTCTCGTAAGACTTTGGGGAACGCGGGGTGGGTGGAAATTTGTGGATCCACGCAGATTCCAGAACTTTCCACCACAGAAATGTGGGGAAAATGTGTTTTTTTGACAATTTTTATGTTTGCAAGGGATTCTGGGTAACAGAACCTGGTGGGAGGCAGTCAAGTCACCCCATCCTGGATTGCCCTGCGTGTCTAGTTTTCAAAAATGTATAGGTTTGCTAGGTTTCCTAGGTGCCGGCAGAGGTAGGGTTCAAAAACTACAGCTAGGCACTTTGCCAAAAAAGGGTCATTTTTCACTGCGAAATTGAGGTGTGACCGCGTTGCGTTTTGCGCCGTTTCCTGTCGCAGGCACTAGGCTGACCCACACAAGTGAGGTACCATTTTTCTCATAAGACTTTGGGGAACGCGGGGTGGGTGGAAATTTGTGGATCCACGCAGATTCCAGAACTTTCCACCACAGAAATGTGGGGAAAATGTGTTTTTTTTGACAATTGTTTATGTTTGCAAGGGATTCTGGGTAACAGAACATGGTGGGAGGCAGTCAAGTCACCCCATCCTGGATTCCCCTGGGTGTCTAGTTTTCAAAAATGTATAGGTTTGCTAAGTTTCCCTAGGTGCCGGCAGAGCTAGGGTTCAAAAACTACAGCTAGGCACTTTGCCAAAAAAGGGTCATTTTTCACTGCGAAATTGAGGTGTGACCGCGTTGCGTTTTGCGCCGTTTCCTGTCGCAGGCACTAGGCCGACCCACACAAGTGAGGTACCATTTTTCTCGTAAGACTTTGGGGAACGCGGGGTGGGTGGAAATTTGTGGATCCACGCAGATTCCAGAACTTTCCACCACAGAAATGTGGGGAAAATCTGGTTTTTTGACAATTTTTTATGTTTGCAAGGGATTCTGGGTAACAGAACCTGGTGGGAGGCAGTCAAGTCACCCCATCCTGGATTCCCCTGGGTGTCTAGTTTTCAAAAATGTATAGGTTTGCTAGGTTTCCCTAGGTGCCGGCAGAGGTAGGGTTCAAAAACTACAGCTAGGCACTTTGCCAAAAAGGGTCATTTTTCACTGCGAAATTGAGGTGTGACCGCGTTGCGTTTTGCGCCGTTTCCTGTCGCAGGCACTAGGCCGACCCACACAAGTGAGGTACCATTTTTCTCGTAAGACTTTGGGGAACGCGGGGTGGGTGGAAATTTGTGGATCCACGCAGATTCCAGAACTTTCCACTACAGAAATGTGGGGAAAATCTGGTTTTTTGACAATTTTTTATGTTTGCAAGGGATTCTGGGTAACAGAACCTGGTGGGAGGCAGTCAAGTCACCCCATCCTGGATTCCCCTGGGTGTCTAGTTTTCAAAAATGTATAGGTTTGCTAGGTTTCCCTAGGTGCCGGCAGAGCTAGGGTTCAAAAACTACAGCTAGGCACTTTGCCAAAAAGGGTCATTTTTCACTGCGAAATTGAGGTGTGACCACGTTGCGTTTTGCGCCGTTTCCTGTCGCAGGCACTAGGCCGACCCACACAAGTGAGGTACCATTTTTCTCGTAAGACTTTGGGGAACGCGGGGTGGGTGGAAATTTGTGGATCCACGCAGATTCCAGAACTTTCCACCACAGAAATGTGGGGAAAATGTGTTTTTTTTGACAATTGTTTATGTTTGCAAGGGATTCTGGGTAACAGAACCTGGTGGGAGGCAGTCAAGTCACCCCATCCTGGATTCCCCTGGGTGTCTAGTTTTCAAAAATGTATAGGTTTGCTAGGTTTCCCTAGGTGCCGGCAGAGCTAGGGTTCAAAAACTACACCTAGGCACTTTGCAAAAAAGGGTAATTTTTCATTGTGAAAATGTGGTACGTCCACGTTGCATTTTGAGCCATTTCCTGTTGTGGGCACAAGGGCTACCCACACAAGTGAGGTACCATTTTTATCGGGAGACTTAGGGTAACACAGAATTGTAGAGCAACTGTTATTACCTATTGACTTTCGATGCATTTCTGCCTTCCAAATGAAAGACAATGTGTAAAAATAAGTCATTTTGAAAAATGACCTATAATTCTCATGCTAGTATGGGTACTCCCAATTTCGGAAATGTGCAAATATCTACTGTTTCTAAAATCTACATTTTGTTCCCATTTCAGAAATACATAGGTGTCTTTCATAACAATTTTTCCATGTATACATTTTCCCAAAATAATTGCTATATACCCGGTACTTAAAAAAAATAATTGCAAGATGTTGCTCAATTATTGGCTCTGGGTTCGTCGGGTTCTTGGTGAACCTACAAGTCCTATATATCCCCACAACCAGAAAGGTCCAGCGGATATAACGGTATATTGCCTTCAAATAGCTGTCATAATTAGAAGAAGTTACAGGTGAAAACGTTGACACAAATGGCTGTTTTTTTCAACTAATTTTCAATTTTTTCCTTTATTTAACTGTTAGTTTCTATAAGGAAAACTTTAAGGATCTACACAAATGACCCCTTGCTGAATTCATAATTTTGTCTACTTTTCATAAATGTATGGCTTTCCAGGATCCATTATTGGTTTCATACCCATTTCTACCAATAACTGGAAGGAGGTTGAAAGCACAAAAAATAGCAAAAATAGGCTATGTCCCAGAAAAATGCCAAAACTGTGTAAAAAAGTTGGTTTTCTGACAAAAGTCTGCTTGTCCCTGAAAGCTGGGAAGATGGTGATTTCATCCCCACAACCCCTTTTTGATGCCATTTGCAGGGAAAAACAAAACAAAATGTAGCTGTATTTTGACTAATTTCTGGGTCCCCTCCAGGGGAATCCACAAACCCTGGGTACCTTTACAATCCCCATGATGTTAGAAAAAAAGGACGCAAATTTGGCATGGATACCTTATGTGGTCAAAAAGTTACAGGGGCCTAAGCACGCACTACCCCAAATAGCCAAAAAAGGCTTAGCACAGGAGGGGAAAAGGCCTAGCAGCGAAGGGGTTAATGTATCTGTTGTCAATGTGGACTAATTTATATTGGGAGCACGATACGTCCACTCAAGGAAAGAATCCAGGAACATATGAGGGCTGTACGCAATAATGATACAAGCTATCTGCTCGCGGTTCATTTTAATACATGCCACCCTAACTTAAACCTGGCAAGTATTAGATTCCATGGAATTGCTCAGATACAGAATGACCCTAGGGGTGGGGACAGGACAAAAGTACTGAGAAAGGCAGAATCACAATGGATACTTCGTCTTCGGGCTGTGGAACTGGGCTTGAACATCGATAAGGAATTACATGTATTCCTTACAGATTGAAATATAATGAAGATTATTATGCTATTGATTGAATATGCTCTATCTGTTACCATCTTGGCTTGACCTTAAAAACATGTCACCTAATCCGCTTACAGTCTGGATTGCCCAGTTTTTCACGCAAATTACAGGAACCCAATATTTGTACATACTGTAATAACATTATCTGATTTTGCCATATATTCCGGTATGTCTCGACTCAAACAAAGGAAATTGTGTGTATTACAATAAGATTATGTACGCCTTAGGATTCTTGTGATTTTTCTGTGAACTTAGTGTTCTCTGATTTACATTAAGCATGGTGATTGTATTGTTGTGTTATGTTCACGCAACTTAAAACAATGTCATGATTGATCTCCAGACGTTGAACTGCAGCATTGAACTGAATATTGTAGCCTTGTACCACATCTTATTATATAAGAGGTAGACGGTGATGGGGTGTTCCATACTTTCTTCTCTGCCTTTCTCTTAAACTTTGGGACCGTTAAATTATGATAGGTCAAACCAATTACTAAGTTTTTTATGCTTTTTCCTTCATCCATTAGCCATTGCTTTTCATTAGGGGTCACTAACAATGGAACTCGTATATACCGACTCCCTTCAAAAATGGCTATCATTCTAGCGTACCGTAGTTCGTTAAGTCCTTTTTCTATTTTTTGACTAAGGGCGTTACAACATTCTCGCACTTCCGCATCCAGTGAGAAGTTGCCGTGCTTGTTTCCGTATTTGGCGCCAAAAACCTGCTGAACGCTTAACCTATAGGATGGCAGGTCAACATATAAATAATGCCGCCGTGAGAGAGCTAACTGTTTAGTTGCTGAGGGACACCACGATTGGAACACGGCGCTCGGCGCCCAATTAGGTAAGCAATAAGGAAGCTGTCATATTTTTCTGTAACTTATGTATAAAATAGGGCAATTATTAACTGACAGCCCTATCCTTGGTCCCGATGTCGTTTCTTATATGCTCCTATTTTGAACTTTAGGGAGGCTTATCATAGCCCTCGAAGCCTTATTAAAACCTTCAAGTAAGTTAAAAACTTTATGCATGAATGGGCTGAAGTGTGTTGATAAGACTCTCGTTTTTTGGACTTGCTAAAAAGCGTTAGTTATAAGGTAGTCCTTTTAGTTTTTCTAGTGCTTTTTGAAATATCTCTATTACGTGGGTGAAATATGGTCAGACGCTGTGATTGACTTCAAACTTGTTTCCCCTTTTAATTTGCATTTTATATGCAAATCTAATAGACGTAGTTTTGGTTGCCCATATTTTTAATGCAAACAGAGCAAAATAACATGTATATTCACTGCTTCCGGCATTCTTTCATATCAACATCGAAATTTAACTTACCGACATAAAGATATTATACAAGTAAAAGGACTCAAGCTAGGGACTTGGTGAATAGAAATAAAGGCATATGTTATTTTTAAGTGTTAGGTGTTGGACCACCGGTCATTCTCTCTTTTTGCTCGATGTCTAGGACCTACACTTGAATCTTTTATACTCCACCAACCTACGCCAAATATATGAAGTAGGAGTGACATAAAATTGTAAGTTTTTATTTATTCTCTATCACTCTTTGTTGGTCAGACTAACTGATGGACTACTTTCGCTACTTTGATTTTTGTAGTACGATAAATTAAAGAGCATTAAGAGGGTAGGGGGAGCTACTTAAAAATTCTTTTGCTGCATACCCTATTGGGTACATGTTTTTATAAGAGCGTTATGCATATTTTTGTCATAGGCGAATACTGTCAAACCAGACTCCTTAGATAGAAGAATACGAGAGGGCATCTTATGCAAGTGAATCTTTTCTGAAAGGACGGTCTATTCTTTGGCGGTTGATACTCTTTATATGTAAGTGGCATATTTTTATCAAATAAAATGCCACTAAGAGCTTGTTTTAACTCTAGCATCACATCTGTATTATGCTTATGTCTTTTATTATATTCTTCTGTCCCAAGGTCCCTTAATATTTGACATACAAGGCACGGGTGCTCCCTGCGTTCCTAGGGGGCATTAATTACTTATTGGACTGTCGTCTTTGGAACTTTGAAGGTAGATTTAGTTATCTTTAATACATAGTAATCGCGTCCCGCATCCTTTATCATAAGGTTTTTTACCTTAACCATATAATTATTCGTGCATCCCTTTTTTGATCAAGTATGTTTCTCTGTCAGTACTTAAGTTTATTTGTTTCACATAAACTGTGGTTCACCTACATCCACTTGGGATAAGGCTTACTTTGTGCACATGGGATTTCTTTTCTGGCCTTTCTGATCAATCTACATATACAACTTTATTGTGGTGATGGATTGCACTGGTTCTTCTTATATCTTTTCCCTTTGTTCTTATTAAAGTAGTAGGATCACAAAGAAGAAATCATTTAATGGTGTCAATACTATTGCTTATTTTCTTATTAGTTTTTTTTGTTTTAAAAAGTTTTGTACTGTGTTCATATTATTCACAGCCTTGAAGAAGTTACTAACGTAACGAAACACGTGTCGGCTGTTTCCATCAAAGACTACGTAAAGACTATATGAACAGGACCTTTGGGAAATTTCAAACAAAAAACAATACTTGCAACTGTTGATTATTTTCATTCTATTGTGAAATATGAGATCATCACAATTAACCATGATATAATATTAGTATATTAAAATATATTTTGCTTTTGCTTAAAAAGACTTGTTGGATTACTTGCCTGTGAATTGCTATACAGATATCTATACAGACTGGTTACACTATTCAACCGTAGTGCTCTGTAAATTTTAAGAGTGCCGAGGTAAATTCATCCAAATGGGGCAAGATTTGTGTCAATACCAAAGAGGAATGATACTGTTGCAAAAGTCAGGAATTTACCCCTGCTCTTTAGGCATGCATAATGACTAAAATGAAATACGTGCCTTCCATCCATTCCATACGAATTTACCAAGCAGGCTACTAAGATTTTTAAAGAATTTTCATGGGAGTTTAACTGGCAACATGGATAGGTAGAAATTAATGACTGGTATAATCATTTTTGTAGCATCTAATGTGCCCCACCAAGACAAATAAAGTGGCGGCCACATTCTCAGACAGTTTAAGCATCCTTTGATTAGCATCAGCCAAATTAGTCTGGATGGTATCAGTTAAGGAGGAGGAATATTTGATTCCCAGACATTTAACCCCGTTGGAGGCCCATTTCAAATTAATGCCAGCAAACATATCTTTAATACAATACTTATTTAATGGGAGAACTTCTGATTTATTTATATTTAATTTGTAGCCAGGTAGTGGGGAATAGTAAACTAAGAGAACAACAAAGGTGGGTATGTAAGATTGTGGATGCAACACAAAAAGCACTACATCATCAGCATAGGTGGCGAACTTAACCTCCATACCCTTATGTTTGAAGCCTTGAAAAGCGGGTGACTGATGAAGAGTCTGAAGAAAGGGTCCTAGAGTAAGTATAAACAGTAAGAGTGACAGTGGACAGCCTAGCCACATACCTCTTAATAAAGGAAAGTAGTGAGACTGGAGGCCATTCATGCACATAGATGTTTTAGGGGAGAAGTAAAGTAGGGTAATGTATTTGAGAATTCTTGCACCAAAGCCATGCCATTTTAATGTTCATAGCATAAAATTCCAATTGACTTTGATCAAACGCCGTTTCCACATCCAATGTGATGGCGGCCAGAGGTATAGTACCTTTGGAAGCGAGATGCAGAATATAAAAAAAAATATCTAGAATTATCTGCCAATTGTCAGCCTTTCACTAAACCAATTTGTTCTAAACCAACCAAGTTAGGGATAAGTTTGTTAATACGTAATGGCAACATTTTTGCAAAAATCTTGCAATCTCAATTGATAAGTGATATAGGTCTATAATTGGCACAGAATGACAAATCTTTATCTTTTTTTGGGATTAGACAAAGCATGGCTTCTAGAAAAGTGCCACATGCCTTGTTGTGAGAAAGAAAGTGTTGGAATAGGGATAATAAGTGAGGTAACAAAATATGATTAAAACCGGAATAAAATTCAGCGGGGAACCTGTCTGGAACAGGGACTTTCTCTTTTGGCAGGGCAGCGACGGCTATTCATAAATCAGTGACAGAGAGATCATCCTCCAATGAAAAGATATCAGGTGCCTGGTGTGGATGCTTTGGAAGGGAATCATATAAAGTGTTTAGGGCTTCGTTCAAATGGGAGTGTTCTGGTGTATATTGAGTTTGGTAGAAGTCTGCAAACCCTTTAACAATGTCAGCATCCTTAAAGTTTTTATTGCTATCTTAATAATGTCAGTTTTGGATTTTTGGGATTTGACCTTTAAATAGTTTGCAATCATTTTTCCTGCTTTGTTGTGGCCTCCATAGTATTTAGCGTTTCTTTTCAGTAATATTCCAGAGGCCTCCTCTGTCATTTTTTAATTAAATTCTAACTTTTCTTGAATAAGACGTTTCAACGTGGTGTCTTTATTAGATGTGTAATATTCGTGCTCAAGCATTTTAAGAGGTGAATAAGAGTGCTGAATAATTAAGTTTTTTTTTTTTCTTTTTGGCCACAACATAACCAATAATGTATCCTCCAGCAGTTGCATTGAATACATCCCACACAAATTGAATAGAAGTATTAGGGTTAATGTTGGCAGCAAAGAAATCCTGAAGAAAAAGGTCAAATTGTTGTACAAATATATTATCTTTCATCAAACTGTTATTAAAAAGTAATCTATTGGACCAGGAGGTAATTGGTAACAGCTCTAGATCTACTATGACTGGTGCATGATTTGAGATTAGAATAGACAATTTCAGCATTAGCTAACATGGTAAGTAAATTATCTGTTAGTAAAACATAGTCGATCCTAGATTTGGATTTATGTGCAGGAGAAAAGAAAGTGTATTCCAAATAATTTGGGTGTAAACCCTCCAAGCATCGACAAGCCCCCTATAATAGATAGTATGTCTAAATGTTTTTTGCATCCTGTTGGGAACGTATTTGACCGATGAATATCTGTCAATAAAGGGCTCCATGATTTTGTTACAGTCCCTTCCCACCTCCAAGTTTGAGTTGGAGCATGACATAATGGCATTAGACATCCGTTCCCAAAATTGAACATCTATTCCTGCGGGACTATATATATTAAGAAGAGAAATTGGAATTTGTTGTACGGTAAGGTGTAGAAGAAGGCAACGACCCTCTTCATCCCTTTCTCCCATAAATCCCATCCAAAGGAAGTGATTTATGAAACAGTATCACAACTCCATTCTTATTTTGTTTAGAAGGAGAACAAAATACATGTCCCACCCAATTCTTTCTAAGAGAATTAATGTCTGAATCTGAAAGATGAGTTTCTTGCAGTAGAGCAATGTTACACTTCAAACAAGATAAATGAGTAAGCACCTTCTATTTCTTAATAGGGTTGCACGTGCAAACCCTTAACATTCCAGGGCACAATACAAAGATTATTAGTTATGTGTGTAACAGAGAATAAGCAATATAGTAAGATGCAGCATTTTAGTTACATGAGAAAAAACAACCAGAGCCAAGGACATGATGGTTAGAGCCGCAATAAAGAGAGATAAGGAAGAATGGAAATTTAAAGGGAAAGAGAAGGGGCAAAACCTGATAAAGGAAAAAAGAGATGGTAAAAAGCCAGGAAGGCCTTAACTTTACTGAAAAATAAACCTAAGAAGCAATAAGAATAAAATGATGGGGTAGTGAAACGCAAGGAAGATAGCCATTCGGCAGATGTCAACAAGCAAGTCTACAGGTGGTCGCCCGGGGACAAATATATAACAACAAGGATGTATATAAAAAAAAGGAGACCAAGTTAAACTATAATGAAGACAACATCCTTGATAACCAGGAGCATTTACCAATATGAAGGAAACATAGTGTTGAAACCGAGTCTCAGGAGGAGAGTACATAGAATATACAAAACACCTAAGACCAGGAATCAAATATGAGATGGAAGATTCCTGTGAAAAACAAGAAAATTGGAGGAAAAAATATACATAACAGAAAACAGCATAGACTACCTATGACAAGAAATAGATAAAGCAGAACAAAGGTAACAATGAATGATATTTTCCCAAGGTCCATTTCATCTCCTTTGTGAAGACAGCTGAATTTCCTTTTAAGTCCTCCAGAGATTCAGAGGACAAGGTTTTCTCTTTGTAAGTAACCTTGAACAGGCAAGGATGCACTAAGTCAAATCTAGTGTTCATGGAAGGTAGGGAAAGAAATTACTTCCTTCAAGTAGCTGTTGCTCTGGCCACATCCTGTGAAAAATTTACCTTCTGGGGGGGAACCACAGCATTTACTTTCTTTGTTTTGCCATGAGAGAACCATCATCAGATCTGAGTACTGGAGAAAAAGAACTATAATGCCTCTTTGATGGTCTGAAGAAGATGATGTTGAAGGTTTAGGGCCAACGCAATGTGCTTTTTGAAGATTGAGATCGGCTGTGTCCTTCAGGCCAACAATTTCTGGAATGTGAACCTTGAGAAAGGAGACCATATCAGAACCATCCGCTCCCTCAGGAATTCAGTAGATGCGTAGATTGTTGCGTCTATCATGGTTTTCCAGGTCTTCAGTATGTTGCTTAATAAGAGTGATATCATTGGACATCATCTCGACCCCGCCAGACATATCTTGGATTTTGCTGATTCGTTGTCCTACTTCAGACACCCTAGACTCCAAGCTTCACCATTTCTCTTAAATCCTTTGTAGTGTAGAGTTTGTTTCCATCACAAACGGCTTTAAGTGCCTAATTTCCTCCATTAAATCTTCTCGAGTTAGAGGCAAGTGGGACTTCATTGGAGAGTTAGGATCTTATTTTAGCCTCATAATATTGTTAGTGTTAGAGTCTTTGCAGTGAAGTGGCATGGTCATAAGTGATGCCACAGGTTTTAATTATAGAGGAAGCAGTAAAGTCTGTACCCAAAGTCATGAGGAGAGAGAAATTTTGACCTTGAGGAGTTTCCCAGCCTCTGATATGATGCCCTAACCAGTTAGGTGAACCACGACGAGCCAGTTAGGGGTGGGCAGAATTTTTAATTCTGCCGGCGGAAAGAGAGGAATTTAGTAATTCCGCGTTACTCTTGTAATGCAGAATTACTAATAAATTCTTCCGCTCCGCTGAATTAATCTGCGCTGACTTTATTCCAGCCATTTGTAGTTTCTGTGTGTGTAGCATGGAAGGTTCTGTATGTACAGTAGCCTTTATTACAAGCTTGTGCCCTGCCCCTGAGGGGAGTGTAAGTGTGTACGTTGGTGGAGACGAAGTGGAGGCTGCTGTGGGTGGATCCCATGGCCTGTAAAAGGTTCTGGCTGCACAGGAGGAGGAAGGGCTGCACAGTTCTGTCGGAGCAGGGCAGGAGCGCAGCACTCGGACTTAGCAGCATCCCCTCCCTCCGCTTCTCCTGGAGAATAAACCTACTGCATTGACAAGTGATCTGAGAAAGGAGAGGACAGCTGCTGCCAAGACAGAAACAACAACTGAGGGGTCCCCAGAAAAGACTAAGGAACACCAGCCGTCTGCCTGCTAGTCTCTGGCTGTGGGAATGGGCATTTCTCGAAGTTGGGAGTGCTGGTTTAGGGGACGTTGTCAGATTTGATTTTTTTGCTCTCAGACTTCCTTTAGTTCCTTGCGGATTATATTAATGCTACGGATTATAATAAAAGTTCCAGAGTTGGCTGGTTTAGTTTTTTTAACTAATAGAGATTTCATAATGTACTACAGTGCATTTCCCACTGAATAACAACTTTTTAAAATGTATTTTTGATTTAAGCTACCCACTATTTTATATGTAGCTACCTGATGATGAAAGACCTAAAGAACTAACAAAATATTTTGGGGCTGATTTCTGAGAGGCTTGCGCAGAGTGTCACTTTTTTTGATGCTCCGGCGGCACAAGCGTCTCAATCATATCTATGAGGCGGCGCAAAGCCACCCTGCGTGACTTTGCATGGCCTCATAGATATGGAGTAAGACAAAACAGCGCAAGTCGCTGCGTTGCCTTACTCTATGTCAAGTAGGCCGGACTGGTAACACAAACCAGCCGTGGCATTTCTGCTGGACCGCCTAGGGGTATTGGAAGGGGGGGGGAGGGTGTGCTGGTGAGAAGCAGCACTGCTGACGCTTTAGCATTGCTGCTGCTTTTGTTACGGGGGGCAGATATTACAGCACTGCTCCAAAACCGGCCCCCAGTAACAAAAGCGGCCCCCACAGCTCAAAAACCGCTCCCCATTCGTCCGGCCCACTGGGAAAACGCCTGGTGCCCGCTACAGCCAGTCCGGCCCTGCAAGTAGGCTTTCCATGGGCATTGCAATGGGTGTTCCCACGCAACACCCATGGATTTTGACGCTGCCCTGGATTTGCAAAACCATGTAAATCTAGGACAGCGGTAAAACCTTACTCCTTCCGACAGCAGGCGTAACAAGGAGAAATGTTTTAATTTCTCCATGTTATTTCCTATTTCCATGTGTGCTGCATTCTGCAGCACACATAAAAAGAGGAAAACCCCTCTCGGGATTGTTTTCCTGCAGGAAGGTGCCTCTTCCTGCACAAAAAAAATCTTGCCTATGTTGGCGCTAGGCAGCAATTTGTGCACCACCACAGGGGGAAAGGACAGGAATGCACCATATTTCATAAATAAGGTGCATTCCTGCCCTTTCACATTGGCGTAGGGCAGCGCAGCAAAATGATTAGCTAGGCTGCCCTAAGCCAATTCCTCATAAATGAGGCCTTTTGTTTTTAGGTACACTTTGACAACGCCTCCACGCTCACTGACCTTTGGTTTGCTAAACACTGTTTAATATTATTTCCTCACTGTAAAAATGATTTGCTGTGGGAATTGGGGGCGTTTATGGTTGTCGATAGTTGTCGATGATGAGGAGTACCAAGTTCTAGAATTGTTTTTTCAGGAGGGGGTCCTTACGCCTAAAATATTTTGACAAGGGGGTCTCAGCATCAGAAAGTTTGAAGACCTCTGTTCTAGAGTATGTCACGAGGCGGCTTGGCATTTCTGACCCACTCAGTGATTATTTTCATTATGTATTTCTACTAAAGCGCATTGGACGACTAAAAGATGTAGCGCTTGCAAAACTGTAAGCGCTACATCATTGGACAAAACTAAGACAGATACAAATTCTTCTACATGCCCAGGGGCCATTAGATAGAATTTTTTCTCAGAATCGCAAATGAGAGTGTCACTTGTGTTGCTGTTGGGGGGTTATGCCCAACCTGTAAACACCTTAAGGGGTTTCACAAGATCTGCAGAGTCACTAGAGGGCTTTTCTACATAATAAAAGCAGACCTCAAGAGAGTTTGCTGGCAGAAACATGGCATGGCAAGAAAAGTATGCCGCATGCACCTTAGAAATATGAGGTTGAAACACTTGGTGCACGACTTTCAGACAAAAGTATTTATGGCGTCTGTGGATAAAGTTACTTTGCTTGACAACTCACCCTGGCATCGATGCCAGAACACAGTTCTGGGGTTGTGTAAACTGTCCCCCAGTGGCTCCACTTGGCAATAACCTGAGCATCCGGCCTAGGGCTATACATGAAACTAGGGGTGGGTGGAACTCCACGAAATCTCACGGACGTTTTATGCAACTCTGCGGATTTCCGCAGAGTAGAACTCTGCAAGTTCTGCCCACCCCTAGAGCCAATAACCAAGACTGCAAAATATGACTAAATATCTATATAAGAATACTAAATAGCAGTCAGTTGTGATATAACCAACAATGTTGCAAATGCCTGTGAATACCTTTCAGTCAGTGAATCAGCTTAAATAGATATTTCTGAGGTGAACCGTATTC
The DNA here is from genome assembly GCA_963921515.1 of Calotriton arnoldi. Lineage (NCBI taxonomy): Eukaryota > Metazoa > Chordata > Amphibia > Caudata > Salamandridae > Calotriton > Calotriton arnoldi. The sequence continues at coordinate 1,455,846 of CAWUFW010001812.1, read as the reverse complement.
TGCCTTAACAGGGATTCTCCTCTATCAACAAAAAGATTTGCATTGTCCAGAAAAGAAAAAGAACAAAGTCCTTAGCACCATTTTATTGTTGGAGCAGGCAGCGCGAACTTCAAAGCGCCCAAATGTCAGCCCAACGTGATGGAGCAGGGCAAAAATATAATAATAATAAATGACTGTGAAACAGTCTGTGTAGGAACCTACCCGCTCCATGCACATTCCGCCACAGCACACCTCCTGCGCAGCTCCGAAAAGCGTCTCAGAGGCTCCCGGAGAGCTGAGTCACGGCGGCTAGCTTGCGGGCAGTCCGGCCACGCCCCAAGTTCCAGCGTTTGTGATTTGTTTTTTCCCCATTTACAGCATTAATATGCTGCTCAGTCATTGGTTCATAAGAAAATACGAGCCTGAGAGTCGTAGTCGTTGGGCTTAATTTCATGTTTAATCTACAGATGGAGTTTCAATTATCCTTAATATGAGATGGTGTTTTACCTGGTATTGAGCTAATAGTGGTCTCTCCCTACCATTCGCGTTCTTTTGGCAGGTGTCTTATTTCTATATGTTCAACCTGTTGCACCTGTTCAAGGCATATCACAGTGCTGTTGAAGGCCCTCCTCCTAACTCACATCAAACTGTTCTTAGAAAGAAGGCTGGCAATGCATTATTTCTCCTTTCTCCGTGTTTCTTAACACAGGTTCATCTGGTGCTGCTGCTCTCGTTGTTTTGGTAAATAACATCTTTCTTAGCCTGGCGGTTTTTCAAGGAGTGTTCATGTTAGCCCTAGCAGGGAGATGCTTGCATTTGAAAGACTACCACTGCTCTCTCATCCACTGTGCTGTTTAAGAAAAAAACAGACAGAAAGTCAAGATCTCATTTTATTTGGCAATTCACAAGTCCGTCAAGTGGCACTATGACATATGATACCATTAGTCATTCCTCGTTTTTAAGCAAACAGCATGTTGTATTATGGGATTTGTAGTTTTTCTTTTAACACTTTCATTAAGGGCTCAAAATTCCAGCATGCAAAGTGCTGTTGGCTAAAACACCAGAATTGGCTGAAAGCATAATACATAGCATCGGACCGCTTCTCACCTATGTTTAAAAAATTTACACAGTCATCTATTTCGTTTAAAAAATTACTTGTTTCAAATCTAAAAGCAAAAGTCAACTTTCCTCACATAGCTTTTGAGGGATTACGTTTTCTCTCACATCATGCATTAAGACAAGCAGTGCAATGCAAGTCATTTTGTAATTTGTGTAGTGGAAAGTTTTATACTGCGCTTTATAACACATTAAAAGTAAACATGGACAGCAGCAGCAACCATCGCTAATACAAAGAATAAGTAAAGAACAGGTGGCAGTAACAGAAGGCACATCACATTATTCTCTTACTTAGACAAGAAAGGTACCACACAGGTAGCTAATGAAATATTTTGATGTGGCTTGTACAAAAGGACATTTTATGTGTACAGTGAAAAGGGTATTTTAATATGTTTTCAATATATGCATGTTTTAAAAGTTTTCTCTATAAAATAAATAATAAAGTACCTAACACCATAAAGAAGAAATGAGGGGCATTAAAAGACTGTTGTATGCGTTCTGTAAATAGACATAAATGTACAAGAAGCACAAAACTCTTGGAAAACAGTCAATTCTGGTATGGGATTTCTGTAGGTTCTTGTACTCCTGTATGACGATGAACCCTCACCCTTCTAGTGTGGTATGCTTCATCCGTGAACTGGTAAGATTCAAGAGTGCTATTCTCTCGTTGTACATTCTTCTAGCTATAGATTTTCCAGTTTGAATGAGGTCACATCCATTATGTCAGTCAGTCAGTCAAACCACTTTATTCGGTTAATTAAAACCATAAAAGTACAATACAAAATACACAATACACAGTACACAATATGATAAAATCATATTATCCAGTAAAACATATGAGCGACAATAAAAAGAATTAATATATCAGGCTCAGTTTTCAAGAAGATAAAAATCACCATCAGTTAATTTCACAATAAGATACAACATAAATTTTCCATAAAAACGGAGCTCATTCATGTTCTAATGTTGGGATCCTACCTTTTCTATGACGGACCGCTGCAACTAAAAAACTAGCAATATTAAAAATCTCCCATGGATCATTGAGTAATTGAAGGTAGAGTAGGGCAGGTTTAACCTGTAAAAACCCCTTTCCCCTTAATAGAGGCACTAAAAACCTCTCACGTAACTCTCTATAATAATCACAGAACATTATGAAATGCATCTTGTTCTGGACCGAAAAATTGTCACAAGGACATGGATCTAAGTCCTCTATTCTGCCCCACCCTTGGAAGCTACCTAAAGAAAAGTGTATTAAATTAAAACGAAACCTAGTTAAAAGCCAACGATGAAAGGGCTTAGTGACAATTTTCAGGTAGGGCTCAATGTGAGGGGAGGTTTTCAGCAAAAAGTGAGCCCTAACCAAGGGTTTCACTAACTCCCGCTCCTCACGTTCTGCCATTAGTAAATTCAAAAATTGGGATTTGAGCCATTTAACATCTTCTTTTTTTATCCTTTCTGTGTGGTTAAAAAGATCTGGGCGCCCCAGTTTTATTAGCGTGCACTTAACGTATTGCAGCCATGGAATACTACTGGCTTTCTCCAAAGTAACGCAATCCCGGATAATCTGGTGGTTCAATAATAGATAAGGGTTCAGCCAAGTCTTGAGCCAGCATACCACCGGGGCCAACCTCATCAGGTCCGACACATAACCTAACCCCAGTTCTTGATGGATGGCATAAGTCGGGATTGATTGAGGGACCGACAAAAGGGTACGTAAGAATTTATTTTCCACTATCTGGGTCCCGTCAAAAGGCTTATAACCCCATATGGCAGAACCATACAGAGCAATAGCCAAGCATTTTGATCTATAGATATTCAACATGGCTTCAACAGGCTTAGCCCCCAAACGCTGGGCAAACCCTTGAACTGCAGCCGTCGATCTTACCATTGCACCTCTTTTGATTTGCTGTTGGGGAACCCATGAACCTCTCTCATCAAATAAGACCCCCAGGTACGTAAAAGAGGATACCCTGGAAACCTCAGTTCCGTTACAATAAAAATATTTTGCTTTTTTGTTTCTTTGGCCCATAGACATCACATGGGACTTAGATATATTTACTACTAGGTCCAAAGATTTCATATAAGTCCCAAAAGCATCCAATAGTCTCTGGAGGCCAACGGCAGTACGAGCTAATAATACGGCATCATCAGCGTATAGGAGGACGGGGATACCCCTTTCTCCTATACGCGGGATGTCCAAACTAGCCTGATCTAGAAATGTATCTAAACTGTTAACATATAGGGTAAAAAGTAGTGGCGCCATGATACAACCCTGACGGACACCCCGGCCAGATTTAAAGTATCTTGTACATTTTCCTTCCTGGGTCACCCTGACTGTTGCCAATAAGTCCCTATGGAGTTCTGCCAGAAAGTGGACTAGACATGGATCAATGCCTATGTCTAGCAGAACAGACCATAGCTTCGATCTATTAACTAGATCGAAGGCCGAGGAAAGGTCCATAAAGGCCAACTGTAACTTGCCTGCTTTAGCTATGGTATATTTGCCTGCTATTAAATATAAATTAAGGCACTGGTCCATGGTACTCCTGCCCTGTCTAAATCCGTATTGTAGGTTTGACAGGACCTCATTCTTATTAACCCAATCCGTGACCCTGAATAGGATCACTCTCCCTAAAATCTTTACAACAGAGTCAATAAGGGATATCGGTCTATAACACCGTGGGTCCCCTCTCTGGCCTTTTTTAAAAACAGGAATGATCGTAGACAAGGACCATGATCTAGGGAATCCCAAAGAACTAGTGGCATTAAATACATTGGTCAATATTTTTGCCCAGAATTTTGGATTAGATTTATACAAATCCGCAGGGACAGCATCCGGACCAGGAGCTTTATTACTGGACATCTGTGTTATTGCCCTTTCTACATCATCTTCGTTGAAAACCACAGGGAGGGAGGCCCCATTAACCTCTGGACTTTCAACTAGATCTCCAACAGCATTGGGCCCATAAATTGCTTCAAAATGGGATAGCCATTCAGCCTCTGTAATATTGGATTCCAAAGAGCCATTATCTGTTCCAGAAAAAAAAGGTTTATTGATAATGGCCCAAAATCTCGAGCTATCCTTAAGAACCTCCACCGTTGAAAGGGCATTCCAGGCCTCCTCTTTGACCTCATTTTTCCATGTGGAAACAGCAAGCTTATACTGTTTCCTGAGCATAGCTATCTGGACCTTATCTCGTGGTACAATTTTCAGAGCTTGGGCCAGGTCACGATGGGCCCATGAGCACTTGCTATCGAACCACCTTTCTCCCATGACTGGATTAGATTTAGATGTCTTTGTCAGGTCTGATGCTACCTGTCCACAGATGCCCTCATAAGCTCTAAGGATCTTTTCTCCTTGGTTGGTGTTATAAAGGCATATAGTTATATTATCTTTAGCCTTCTCACAAAGATCCCTAAAAAAAAGATCCGGAGTTACCTTAGCCCATTTAAGCCTCCGGCCCTGATCACATGTTTTCACACTTATAGCACCCCCTATCATATCTGGGTTCCCCAAGAGACCACATTCTTTATGTAGCAACAGTACAACCGGATTGTGATCACTAAAGGGCGACCACCTGGCGTTATAAAACAAAACCTGAGATAACAGAGTGGGAGAAACAAATACGTAATCTATAATAGTCTCCCGCCCCCGTCCTTTAAAAGTGGGAATCCGGTCCAGGGGATCATTAAAACTGGGTTGAAACAGGTCTACCTCAGCTAGAAGCTCCTCCAGGGCTTCTCCCTGTTGCGAATGATCAAAATGGGGGATAGAGGAATAGGCTGGACCTAACTTATCATCAACCTGACAATTCAGATCACACAAATGAATATTAAAATTGCCCATAAGTACAATAAAATAACAAGTGGTTTGCTTCTGTCTATAATCTTCTAAAAAACATTTTAAATGCATTAGATGTTGATTTAAGAAACTACATTCACCAGAGTTATAAAAGTTCACAAATAGCAATTTGGGGAGGTTTGGGGTTATAAGTTGCAAGACAATTATGGGACCGCCCCTCCACCCTCCTTTGGGTCCCTTTTAATTTTAGCAAAAATAGCATTAGAAGACCCCCCTTTGCTCTCCCTGCCAGAGCGGGACGTGCTGGAGAGCAATATGATTTATACCCATCTACCCAAAAGTTATCTGCCTTATCCCAAGTCTCCTGTAAGCTAATTATATCATACTTTTTTAGAAAATTTAACCAGCTCGGGTCATCTTTCTTATTTCTAAGGCCTGCAATGTTCCAACGTATCATCTTGCAATCAGGGACTACCTCTGCGTCTAGGACTTGGACATTTTGGCTATCCCCGGGGCGATTCTCTTGGCCCTGGGACATCTCATGTCAGTCATTCTCATCTAGGTGAGACAGTGGGAGAAATCTATTTTTTAATACTAGACCACCCCACTCTTGCGTCCGATCTGTGGCCAAAATTAGCGGCTGTATAGCTGTTACTGGACGCCCACTATGGTTGGTAATACAATTTCCTGCCTCAACTCTCACAGAGGGACCGTTACCAGCCTGGTTGATCGTCATTGAGTAATACTCCCTTGGTGATCTACCAAATCTCTGTGAGCCTCTTGGACGGGGATAGAAGAAGCCAAGGGGGAAAGCCCTTATGCCCCTTTTCCCCTCCAAACTTCTATCCTCAAACAGGCGCCCAGCTATAAGCCTTTTATCAAAATTAACGACTATGCAGTCACCATCAACCTGTTTGGGGCAGTTTCCAACCCACCCCACCAGCCATTATAATATGTGGGGAGACTTTATTGTTACCAATACAGTGCTGATCGCACCAATATTTAGTCTTCCGTAACAACTCCAAAGTTGATTCGCAGCAACGCTCTCTAACTGGGGGCACTCCTATAAGAACAGCTACCAGGGGAGTGGCTTCAGGCGGAAGATTAAGTCTGAAGGGGTTCGAGCTAACAATCTCCCCTAGGTTACCTTGACTCCCGGTAGTAGCAAAGATCATACCACCCGGCAGAGATCTTAAAGGTCTCTCTCCCCGGCAAGAGGTGCTCCCCTCCGCTCTCTCTTCTTGACTCCCCAGGGTTACAATCGTATTAATCTCAGGACCAGACTTTAGCATATCCCTGGTTTGTATTTGACTGCTGGTACAACCCCTAACAATATTGGAGTTAAGTTGAATTTGGGCCTGGGGCGTTATAACTTGGTTAGGGGCTTCACATTGATTTGTTTTTTGGGCCATTATGAATTTTTCAAGGCGCTCACATTTCTTGAGAATACCATCCACACAAATGTTCAATGTATCAGTGATATCTTTTGCAATACTCGTGAGTATGGATTCCAGCTGGGCACTAGGGGCCTGATTCACAGAACTAACTTACGTCAAAAACGTAAAGTTAGTACTTTTTGGTATTCACAGAATACACTTACTTATTTTGGTATTTACAGAATGAACTTACTCATTTCGGTATTCACAGAAGTTAGTAGTCCTAACTTTAGGACTCCTAAATGCCTTCTGTGAATACCGAAAGTCTTAAAGTTAGGATTTTTCTCAGTTTAGGAGTAGTAAAGTTAGGACTCCTAACTTTAGGACTCCTAAATGCCTTCTGTGGATACTGAAAGTCTTAAAGTTAGGATTTTTCTCAGTTTAGGAGTAGTAAAGTTAGAAAAATCCTAACTTTAAGACTTTCGGTATTCAAAGAAGGCATTTAGGAGTCCTAAAGTTAGAGTCCTAACTTTACTACTCCTAAACTGAGAAAATCCTAACTTTAAGACTTTCGGTATTCACAGAAGGCATTTAGAGAGTCCCAAAGTTAGGAGTCCTAACTTTACTACTCCTAAACTGAGAAAAATCCTAACTTTAAGACTTTCGGTATTCACAGAAGACATTTAGGAGTCCTAAAGTTAGGACTACTAACTTCTGTGAATACCGAAATGAGTAAGTTCATTCTGTGAATACCAAAATGAGTAAGTGTATTCTGTGAATACTAAAAGTACTAACTTTACGTTTTTGACGTAAGTTAGTTCTGTGAATCAGGCCCTAAATATTTCCTCAACAAGATTCCGCAGTGTCAATTGGGTATTCGGGTCCACACCGCCTTCATGGATAATAATACCATCATTCAATTTTTGACCAGGTTTGTTAATCTTCCTTTTAAGTCTCTTATTACCTGGCCCCCCTGTAAAAGTCCTTTTCGTTGCCTTAGCGATGGAGGGCTTGTTTTCTTTATTCTCCCCAACCCCAACCAATGTCACAGTATCATCATGTAGGGAGACTTCCCTCGTGCTCACAGTCCCAACATTTTTTATCAGCACAGTGGGCTCCAGGGGCACAGAGGTACTGGGGTTATTGTTAATAACGATTTGCCCTTCCCCAGAATCTTGACTAAGTCTCATACCCAGTTCTTTTTCTGCATTTGCTATTTCCGTATTTAAAGCTCCCACTGCAGATGTCAAATAGGAGATGATGGTGGCAGAGTTCCTAGGCATTTTTGTTTTTACGCCTCCCTGATCTCGACCACAAGGTTGTTTCCGCTTACCCATAATTGTAGTAGAAATCTGCAATCTACGATGTCAGCAGGGTTGCCCAGCCCGGCCTCTTCCGGCCGCTGACGGGCGCAGACGGGCCCGCCCTTGGCCCGGGCCGGGCGCGGCCCGGGCACGCCCGCGTGCATCCCGCGCTGCGGGAGGGCCTTGCTAGTTTTAACGCGCCTCCTGGCGCGTGAGCAGTGTCAGGCAAGTGCGACAATGCAGGGACTTCTGTGCAATGTAGTACGGCCGTTCCCCTCATGGCCTGGGATTGACAAAAACAGCTGTTCACCTCACGGCAGCAGCGGAGGCTGCAGCAACTGTGACCCCTGTCGTCCCGCGCTGCGGGAGGGCCTCGCTGGTTTTAACGTGCCTCCTGGCATGTGAGCAGTGTCAGGCAGCGCGACAATGCAGGGACTTCTGGGCAATGTAGTACGGCCATCCATTATGTCGAAGTTTATGTTCTGCCTTTGTTAAGCTTTTAGGCCTTCATTGAAATTGTAAGTGGGTGAGCTAACAATTTTTTTACTGGTGTTTCCTTGTTTACAAACAAGAGGTTCGAGCAATAGACCCTGCTTCTTTTTTTCCATCAACATATTTGTTACTTGAATATTGTCCTTCTGGGGTCAGGTGTCTTTCTCAGGACTACAGGTTTCTGGCATCAAATATTGTCAAACAGTCTGTGATTCATAGCGCATGTTCAACAGCATTTGCAGGAGCGTGGGGGCAGGCAGGGCAACTCTCCTGACGCCCCACTTCTTGAAGAAGCCCTGCAATGGCAACCTTGCTCTTGGCAAGACTGGCTGCACATGCTACCTGTTTCACAAGGCAGGTCAGTGTAATCACAGCTTGTTCCAAGACGCATGCCATGCCCACGCTACCAAGCCAAGTTTGCAACTGACTGGGGTGGGCAGCGGGCACACTTAGGCATTGAGACCCCAAGTCATGCCCCCCCGAAAACCCAAACATCTCCTACCTGGCAAATAGCCTCAATAGGGTAGTGGCTTTAAGACAGTGATGGCCAGGTCTCTTAATCCTGGGCTGCCCCTGTGTTGCATCCTGTCTGGAAAATCTGCTCTGCAAGAACAGCTGTTAGCACAGTCTGGATCTCCAGCCCTGCTGCAAGTGTTGCTGACTATCATTTTATTTATGGCAGAGGTATGAAGATGACATTATTATTTTTTTTAAAGTGTTTTTTTGGATTTGTTCTCTTTAGTCTGTATCGCTGCGCTGAGTGGCCTGCCTTTACTAAGGTGAGTGAGCCACAAACCTTCTGCTCTGACAATTTTATTAATGACTCGAGGCAAGTCAGTTGGCTTGTTTCTCATATGTAAGCCTTTGTTGTTATATATGGAGCAATATTATGGTCTATTTAACCATATACAACAGAGATGTTTGTACAATGTGTATCCTGAATAGAATAATTTTAAGATGCTCTCAAAAGTTATTATCATGGATAACAAGGCGCAGTGTAAAAAAGTAATTGCCCAGAGTGTCACAGTTTGGCTATGCTGGAAAGCTAGAAGTGAAACCAGAGTCTTTTTGTTCATGGCTCCGCCGCTTAATTTTTGCCCCAGTCCAGCAAAATGTTCGGACTGGCCTGGACATGCTATGCTAGTGCATTCAAATTATCGGTTGTTTTTTTCATTGTTAATGATGGGGCAACAGAATTGTAAAAACAAATTTCTTGTGCCAAAACAGCACATGAATCCCTCTTTCAGAGGACACATACAGCGAATGCAGCAGCAGCACCAGCGTTCCCATTCACCGGACATGCATAAATTAAGCAGCAGCAGTGCAAGCCTTTCTTCCTCACAGAACAGGTACAGCATGGCAGTAGCAAAACGAGCTTTTCTCTCTCTCTTAGGAGGTAGCAAGTGCCATCTGCCAATCCTCTCAGAACAGATTCGGGAGTGTAGACTAGTCAAAACTTTCATTGCTCACAGAAGGCATGATCGATATGTAGATTATAGACTGATCTCTTCAGCGGGTGCTTTGCTCACTGACAGGCATGCATAAATGGATGAGTGGGTGAATATAAACGTCCAGAACACCATTCTTGCTTAGGGGTTATTCCATGTTGCCATCCGGAATGCCTTGCTGCTGTCACTTGAAGTACTGCTGCTACTAATTTGATTCTTCGTTTTTCCATGTATTGAGAAGTAGCCGTTTGCTGGTAGGTTGAAGCAGTGTAATCTTGATCCCATATGGAGATAATGTAGGAGTGCATCATACTCATTCATAGTCAGCACTCAAATAGATTTTGTTGTAACTAATGTTCTAAAAGGGGTGGTGCAGTTTATACTAACGGGGGTTTTGTTTGAAATATGTACTTAATTAGGATGTATACAACTAATGTTTAACATTCATACCTGTAAATTGAATTAATTGTGTGCAAATGCATTTACATTGAAACATTTATAATTCATTGCATTTATTCGTACCTTGAGAAGTTGGATTTATGTTAGAAGGGGGCACATATTCTGAAACCCTGGGCACTTGCTAATTTAGCAAACTAGGCCTCAAGAAGAAATGTATTCAGTTGCTGCTCACATTATGATTTAGAATTCACATTTAGCCTTCAAGCATGGAAAGTACGCTGCTGAGTTGTTTCTTTTTGCAGGTGTGGATAAGCTTCATTATTTAGAATAAATAACTCTTGCTAATAGATAGCAAAGCATGAGAAAGAAGAGTCAGCCAAGGAAATTGTGGTAACATGGGAGGAGAGGAGTTCACATGGGAAAGGAATGGCCAAGGACGAGAAGAGATGAGAACTGAATGAGAAAGGGAGCTGAAGTATCCAGTTGTACCAGAGCGATGGAAATTTGCAAAGGAGGAGCCACATGAGTCAACAGCAGATGATATTATGTACTGTGTTTTAGTCAGGGGAGAGAGTCCATCTTGAATTTCCTTGGGGAGCCGACTTATGCTACTGCTTGCATGGCTTTACGCTACTCAACCCATCGTCAGAGTGTTTCTACTGAAGACTGATGGCTGTCACCTTTCTTTTTCCTTATTCAATTGTGTCTTTACTTAATGCTCTAATTTAGGTTTGCCCATATTAAGTAAGTGTAGGAAAGTTAGGTTTCTTATCATCTGATGCAATTTAACCTTCATTTCTTCTTTCTGATCACAAGCGTCATTTGCTTTGTACTATATAGGGTACATCTCTTAAGGAGATTTGGACTTACTCTGATCTTTTCATATTTTTATATGATTTTATTGAGAATGATCTACATTGACTTGTTTCTGAACTTATAATTAAACTTGCTAAATTCAAATCAAAGAGTCAAGTGGATTAATGTGTAGCCACATTGGTTGCACTGCATTGAAATGATAACCTATGATTTGATTCCTTTCACCACTCGCTTTACTAGAAAAATCTATCCTCTCGGGAGAGAAATTATGCAAATGGGCCTGGACTTTAACATCGGCATTGACATTTGTAGCAGCCACAGCCTAAGTAGCTATGCTTTAGACAATTACATGGGGATAAATTCTTTGAAACATTTTTAAATGCAAAATCCCAAAGTGCTGTGAAATGCCAGCCTCAGTGCCGCACCTTTTGAAAATGTTGAGGGCCTCCAATGATTTTCAATTTGCTGCTATTTGGGTTATTGGGAGTGGCTTGTCCTACTTGTATGGCCTCCTTATGTTTTCTGACTAGGACAGAACCATATATTGCAGCCATTACGGTGCTGCTTACAATGAGTTTGGAAGTTGCAACACTGCTCCTGAATGTGATCAGTCTTTCTTCTTCTGCTAAGCTAGTTCCCCAAAAAAGGTGACCTTGCCTCCTCTGCCTTTGTTTTTTTACCCTGCTGATCCACATCATTACTTTATTGTTAATGTATCTGTACTTCATCCTCATCTTAATAACTGGGCAAATTTAGCTGACACATAGCTGTCTGGAGGATCCAAAGGTAGGTTTTTGCCAATCCAGGTGTTGAAAATAGGGTTACTGTTGTGGGGTGGAGGGTAAACCATACTCAAGCAGCATTCACAATCTCTGTAAGGGTGAAACACAAGCAAACCCAAAATTAACCTGTGCTTAAACCTCTGGTAGCTTGGCACAAAAGCCGTTAGGCTTTACTTAGAGCCAATGTTTAAAGTATTTATGCAGCACTTCAAACTAATATAAAGTGAAAACACAACACAAGAAAAATCCCACACCAACCTAGTAAAATAAGGTAAAACTGAATAAATTATTTGATATCAAAATGACAAAACTCCAATCAGTATAACCCAAGATATGCAATTTTAAAGAGTTCAGCACCTAAAAGCACGTAGCGCCGCTCGTGGCTATCTGGTCATGTTAGCCCAAGTGACAGTCACAAGTTTAGGCCGACCGCGATGGAGCACAGACCGGACACAGGGATCAAGTTTGTCCCACTGAAAGGGTTACATCCTAAAGTCAGACACGAAGAGTTCCATTAGCAGTGGAGGGCGAGAAGTAGGGAGAGCGTTGCAGATGTTCATCAATGTAGTGCCAAGAGCAGGCCGGGCATTGCAGATGGTTGTTACTGTACCGCAAAGATCCTGCTGGGCATTGCAGATGGTCACTGGCTGAAGCTTCGCTTTGACAATCACCACGAGCTGTCGATGCTGTAGTGCGAAGTACAGATCTCGCGTTGCTGGGCATCACTGGTGGTCGCTGTGGCACAAAGAGTCAGGTTCACCAGAGCTTAGCTTGCTTGGCTGGCAAGAGATTGGCATGAACAAGCCCATTCGCAGGTGCAAAGAGCCTAAAACATCAGGATTTCTCCTTTTCTTGGGGAGAGAGCTCAACAGATGCCACACCAACGGTCCATGACCTTAGGGGCACCTCTTGGGTTCAGGAATTCATTCCAGCAGTGGCCAGCAAAGCTCAGGCAGGTCCAGGTGCTGGTCCAGGCAGCAGGTCAGCTGGGCACATGCAGGAAGCCTCTAGAGGTTGTTATGTCCCTATATCTCAGAATAGGTGGTCAGTCAGCAGACCCTTGAAGTCACTGCAGCCTGGGATGAAGCGTGCAGGTCATGTCTACCTTCTCAGCGAGCAGGGCAGCAGCAGGCAGCAGGACATCAGAGTAAGAGGGCAGCAGAGTTGCAGTCCTTTGTGCAGCAAAGCAGCACAGCAGTCCTTTTTCTGTAGTATCCACAGGCCCAGAAGTGTACTAAAGAGTTGGGTTTGAGGGTCCATTATTTATACCTGATGCCCATTTTGAAGTAGGAGAAGGTTCTGGAGGTTTCCACCCCCAGAGGTGCTCAAACTTTCCTACCTCCCTGTCCTGGCCCCAGCTTGTCTGCGGTCACAAAAGACTAACCCTTTGTGAGTATGTTCAGGCAGAGGCTTTATGATGTGCAAGTTTGGTAAGTGACCGTTCCTCTCCCCTCATCTTTCCAGAGATGGCTCATCCTGGCAAAACGCAGTTCCCCTTTGTCTCACTGTTTGGAAGCACTACAAAAAGACCAACTGCTATTACACCTAGTCATGTGACTAGGGATACAGATAGCAGGCACCAAATGGTAAGGATGAGAAAATGCCAACTTTCTAAAAGAGCCATTTTAGTAATCCGACTTTATCATTAAAGAGGGTTTTTAATTGCAATTCTTTAGACACCAAAATCAACATTCCTACCTGCTCCCAATTGAAAGTTAGATCTTAATAAGTGTAATAATTTAACACAATGTTATTCTTAACACAATGTTATTCTATTAACCTTGAAGCAGTGAAAAATAAATCTAAGAGTTTTTCACTACCAGGACATGTAAAGCTTAAAAGTACGTTTCCAACATTTTAAATACACTGCACCCTGACCTCTGGGCTGTCTAGGGCCTACTCTAGGGGTGACGTATATGTATTAAAATGGAAAGTTTAGGCCTTGCAAAAGGTTTATTTTGCCAGGTCGAAATGGCATTTTAAACTGCACATTCAGGTTGCAATGGCAGGCCTGGACATTTTTGAAAGGCTACCTGTTACAAATGGGATCTCTAGTTGGCAGTGGTTTGCACCCTATCAAAGTAGAGACCCTCACTCTAGTCAGGGTAAGTTACACCCTCAAAACAACCCGTGCCCACCCCCCTTGGTAGCTTGGCAATAGCAGTCAAGCTTATCCCCAGAGCAAATGTGTAAAAGTATTTGTACACACACACACACAGTAAAAGCACCAAAAAAGGATTCCACACCAGTTTAGAAAGATAGCCAATATTTATCTGATTAAAACAAGACCAAAACGACAAAAATTCAACATACACAAGTCAAGATATGAATTTTCAAGATTAAATAAAGTTATAGCTCTTAGAAATTAATGGTTGCGCTTGACTAGGACAAAGTACCTTAGGTGCGTCAAAAATCAAAGGCGATGCGTGGCGCAGGGGAGGTGAGGCGTCGTTAAAGCAGGTGAGGCATTGGTTCCTCATTGCTATGCAGGTCTTTGGCATATTGGCGCTCAGTGACGGTGCGTTGCACAAAGGAGGTGATGCATCACTTGTAGCAAGTAATACACTGATTACTGGAGGCGGTGCAGGGTCGTTGAGCTGCTAATGCCCGGGGACGATGAAAGGCGCAGGGGAAGTGATGCATTTATTCAGAGAGTGATACATCGGTTCCTGAAGGCACGTGGTGTCGATGACGCAGTGCGATACGTCGACTCTGTGGTGTCGATGTCGCGCTACTGGCACTGCGTTGGAGTCGGAAGGGTGCGTCACGGACGTCACTGATGTGGTTCTTGAGACTCATGCAGCAGTGATTCTTTGGGAATCTGAGGCTTAGTCAGAGCTTGCATTATAAATAGCGGTCGGTGTGTCGTCTACTTGGTGAGCGGGGACCACAGCTTCGGTGCAGGCAGCGGCGATGTGGCGATTCTTGCAGTTGTGTGCAGATTTTGAAGTGATGCTTGGAATCGATGTGTGGTTTTCTTCTTTTAGCACCAGAACTCACTTCCACTTGGCAGAGCAGGACTCTCATCAGAGGAGCCCAGGTGCTGGCAAATGAAGTCTTTGATGGTCCTGAGACTTCCAACAGGAGGTAAACTCAACTCAAGCCCTTGGAGAAACTTTAGAAAGCAGGATGTAGAAAGCAAAGTCCAGTCCTTTCACTCCCAGGACAGATGCAGCAAGCAGCAGGCCAGCACAACAAAGCAAACAGCAAAGTGGCAGTCCCTCCTGACACCAACACAGCTCTTCTTCCTGGCAGAATGTTCTCAATCCAGAAGTGTTCTGTGTATATGGTATATGGTGTCAGAGGTACAGTACTTATACCCCTTTCAGCCCATGAAGTAGGTAATCTTCAAAGAAAGGTCTTTGCAGTGTACAAGACCCTGTCCTTACCTACCCTGGCTCATACACACTACATGGAGTGGAGACTTCTTTGTGTGAGGACAGGCACAGCCCTATTCAGGTGTCAGTGTCAACTCCTCCCACCACTCTAGCTCAGGGAGGCCCATCAGCCTGGTGATGGGCCATCAGGATATGCAGGGCACACCTCATCCCCCTTTGTGTGACTGTCTAGAGTGAATGCACAAAGACCCCAACTATCATCCTGACCCAGACGTGTATACAGAGACAGGCTGAGGCACAGAATGGTTAAAGTAAGAAAATGCCTACTTTCTTAAAGTGGCCTTTTCAAACCTGCAATTTAAAAACCAAATTCACTAAAAGATATGTTTTTAAATTGTGAGTCCAGAGACCCCAAACTCCAATTTTCTATCTGCCCCTAATGGGAAATTACACTTAAAAGAATGGTTCAAGGCAATCCCCACGTTTATATATAGGAGAGATAGGCCTTACTGTAGTGAAAAATGAATTTAGCAGTTTGTCACTACCAGGACATGCAGCATGACTTATATGTAATAAAAGGGAAGGTTTGGGCCCGGCAAGTGGTACACTTGCCAGGCGAATATGGCAGGCAGTTTAAACCTGCAAACAGGCTCTGCAGTGGCAGGCCTGAGACATGTTTGCAGGGCTACTACTGTGGGTTCCACAATCACTGCTGTAGGCCCACTATTAAAATTTGAAATACAGGCCATGGGCACACCTAGTACACTGTACTAGGGACTAGTACATCAAGTAGGCCAATCATGGAGAAACCAATCACCCATTATATTTTAGACACAGAGCACATGCACACACTGTTCAGCAGTGATAAAGTGCCCAGAGTCCTTAAACCAGTAAAACAAAATTTAGCATACAATCAAAAACAGGAAGACAGAAGCATAAAGACGTGGGAAACAATGCTAAAAGATGACATGTCTAACATTTCCTGTTCCAAGACCACTAGTAGCATTTTACTTTACAGGCCCTGGGTACATGTAGCACTACTTTACTTGAGACATGCAAGTAAATTAATTGTGCCAATTAGATGGAAGCCAATTTCACTATGTTTAAAGGAGAGATCACACACACTTTAGCACTGGTTGGCAGTGGTAAAGTGCGAAGAGTCCTAAGGCCAACAAAATGAGATCAGCAAAAATGGAGGAGTGAGGCAAAAAGTTTGGGGGAAGACCACCTTAAGGCTGCCAGGTCTAACACCAGGGTTACACAGATGTCTGTTTTTTCTGTGCTTAGTGACCAGAAGTAGGCTTCTGATGTCAACAGTGTCACTGGTGTGGTCACTTTAAGAACTTTGTGATGTTTTAGACCTAGTTGAACATACCATTCCTAATCTGCTTAGCAGGCTACAAAAAATTACATTTCTGTGCTGGCCTACAGTTTGTCGCGGTCACTCTCAGTACATTTCTCTTTAGGTTATTGATCTGTTTCACGGGTGGTGGAGGCAAAGCACTAGCTCCTGGATTAGTCAATGTTTGTGGTGAACCTTTGGACCTTTTCATCAGGGACTTTAGCTTCCTTTTAACATGTATACGCATAACACCCAATCTTTAGAAATCTTGGGGTCACAGGCACTTAATAAGAATTTCCCTCAGAAAATCAAGGACTGCATGGACAGTCACCAAGGAAGTTTTATCTAAATTATGATCACAGGAATTAGTTCTTGGTTGACCTCTGAGGCACTGGCGTAACGAAACTTGAGGGGGCCCCCCTGCAAGGTACGTGGAGGGTGCCCCTCCGGACTCAATCAGGAGCTCTCCAGCCAGAGTATTGTGCTGAGTTGGCCCCCTGGAGCTTGACCCCCCCGCACCGCGGGAGCTACAGGGGCCTGTGTTAGGCCACTGCTCTGGGGCCTGCAGACATTGCGCCTTTACTTAGCTTGGTAAAATGGATTGTAATTTAGGTATTAAAATTCACAGTGATCTGATCTTGAATATACAGATTAATAAATAATGTATTTTTCTTATTCCTTTGAGAAAGATTTCAAAATGTGTTGATTGAACTTCAGCTTTTCAGACCAAATGGCCCAGCTGACAAGTGATAGTAAGATTAACCTTAGACTCCTAGGAAGTAGAATGAGGTTAGTAGAAAGTAGGTATTGGCACTATGGTACAGTTTATCTGGCATAAGATTTGAAAGATTAATTCATTGAGCACTTCCTCATCAAGGCCATTCCTAATAGAGTCTGGAGCAATCTCCACTCTTTCTGTCCCTACCCCTATTACTAGAGAGTTCTCAAGACTAAGGGCCTTATTTTGAGTTTGGTGGTGTGGGAGCGGCACTGCCAAACCCGTGTGAGCACCGCCCCCCATATTTTGACTTTTTCCGTCACTGGCGGGCGGTCTCAAGGCTGTGCCTATAAAAAAGTCACTGCAATGGGAACGCCAAAGAAGGTTGCTGCAGGGCATGGACTGTTAAGTCCATGCCCTGCAGGAACTGGGGCTACATGCACACAGGAGGGCACACCATATGCCCCCTTGCATGTATCCCCAGGCCCAGAGGCACAAGGTGTTTCCTCACCACCACACTGTTCATGGTGGCCTCACCACTGTGAAAGTGAGGCGGGGAGGAAACTCGTAATATGCTTGGCAGGGCCGCAGCAGCCCCTCCAAGCATATTGCGGCCTCAAGACCATTGCAAGACTGCCAGGGGTCGTGGATCCTTGGCAGCAGCAGCAGCCCCATGGTGGTCCAATGCCCTACTTGTAATAAGGGGGTCGGATCGCCACACTGCCACCGTGAGTTTGGCGATCCATCGGACCGCCAAACTCATAATAAGATCCCAAGCTGGAATAAGTGGAGATGCTGAATCAGTTAGCATCTTAGTCATGTGTGTGGTGACAGTCCCTACCTTGGTGCTTCTAAGAGAGTTCTGTTTCAGTGGGCACTATCCATACAGTGTGAGATCCCTCGGACGTTCCAATCTGCTCATTATTTTGTGCTACACATAAGGAGACACAGGTGGTTGCTAACATTTTTCAGTCAACAGTAGAATGTAGATATGTTCTCAAGTGATGAATGTAGACACTGTCTCCTTGGTTAGTGGATAAGTGCCACAGAGCTGGCTGAAGCTATCTTGGCAGCACTGCACAAGCCGCACACCCCTTGGGGAGTGCTCTTACCTTTAATTTCCCCAGTCACTGAATATTTTTATGACCCCGTACAGTGATGCACATATAACAATCGTTTGCTCACAGTCAGTCATTGTTTTGGCAGCTATTTCACTGAGGCACCACCTTTTTATCTGAAAGAGGGAAGGGGCCATCTGAGGGGTGCCTTGGAGGTGTGCTGACTTAGCTTCTGTTCATGGCTATGCCCCATTTTGTCAATAGTATTCTGTTTTATTCTGCAATTATTTACAATACCATGGAATTTGACAATGAAATAGTAATCAAAACCTCAAAAGATATTAAGTTGTTTACACATCATAGCTAAGAGAGGCTGAGTGCATGTAGCTCATGATGTGTTATAATAAAATACCTCCAAACTTAGAAAAATGGATACAAGTAATCAGGAGAGACTACAAGGGTGGTATTAGATGTTATATGTTTTTAGACCCCTAGGGTGACTTGCAATAACCTTGCAATAAAGTTTTAATGTACAGCAGAGAGTTATTCATTCCTTTTAACATATAGTCACGCCATCACCCTTCCCACAAATTGCTTAAATCCTTGTTATCTTGCTCTTTCATGATCATTGCAGATCCGGAAAATAAAATCAGAATCTGCACTGCAAAGTTAAAACCTCCACAAAGCGGTTAGTATTTCTTGCAAAAAGATATTAGAATTAGTTTAATTTAAGTCAGGTTAAAAAAATGCAGTGGATCAGACTATGTAGAAACATGCAGAGATTATATTTTTCCTGTGATCAATTATAGGGTTGAATATAAATAAACAATAAAAAAATAAGCATTCATTTCTTCTTTTTGCTTATCACTTTTTCTTTTTTTTAAAAATATCTCAGAAGAAGGAAAAAACAGTTCCCGTTTCTTGTTTAAACAGCAGCTGCAATTTTGTTTCATGACCTGCCTTTCCCCCTGGCTGTTAATAGGGGTCTGAAGCATTGTACTGCATGATGTCATCTACTGTATCCCCTCCACGTGATGTAAAATTGATGTGTGAAGGTGTGGGAATCCGAGGTGTGTTAAAATCCTTGTTCTTGGCTAGTCCAAGACAGGAAGTCTGTTGCAAAGTTTCATTCAGAAATATTATCTGCTATGGAATGAGGCATGCTCTAAAAATTGCTTCAGTTCCCTGAACTTGCCATTCCTAAGAACCCCAGACTGATTTCGTGTCTATAGTGTCCTTCCATAAGTCTAAACCCTGTTCAGACAGTTGGGAAATAAAGGATGCAGAATATATCTGTTTGGTGTTAGTCAGCATATTTTTCTGTGCAGTTGTAGGTGCAACCTTATAGTAATAAGAGGTCGGGTTAGAAGTGTTAAACCCTGAAAAATACTAACATTTCTGTGCAAACGTTTTGAACTACCTTTTAGTGGTGTCAGACAATGTTCCCATTGGTGGTATGTGAAAACATTTTTGTGGGATACTAGATTTATGTAAAAAGTGATGACCATAATGATGATAACAGTACATATTATTGAAATCAGATGTGTCCTCTAACATTTCATTGCTTGAAAATGAGGCGGATTTTTCTAGACCAGACAACATATTATTTACAGTTTCAAAATCCCAATCATCAGAAGATGTACTGGAGGTAATGATATCATTTAGAGAAATTTTAAACAAATGTGGTATTTTCAAAAGTTCAGTGGTGCCAAATACATCTTAATCAACCTTGTCCCAAACTATACCATCAGGAATTGGAACAGCTGTAATGATCATGGAAAACAGGTCTCTTTGTTCACGATGAGATGATGTATGAGGTTTCAGGGCCAAACTCACATTTCATACTGCAGAGCGTTCTGGGAGATGTTTTCCATTTATGAGTAAGCAAAAGACAGTCACTAGGCCAATCCAGAACAGAAACACCAATATTTCAGTTATGATCCAGAGCTGGAGCCAAGGTGATACTAAGTAAGTCTTTTTAAGAAAAGTGTAGAATTCTTGAATTTGTTGCTTAGGGGAAACTGGAGCTGGCATTGTCTCAGGTTCACTGGGATCAAGAGAGACGGTATCAAAATCGATGAAGTAGCCAGATGCAGTTCGATCTATCGTTAGTAGCTCAGCAGGTTTTGTTGAACCGGCAGGTGTCTCTTGTTGAGGCATATTGATGTAGACATCGGTGTTAGGCAGAATTAAAATGTGTCTTTCATTTGCGTTTTGAAGTTCTGTTTCAAGAGGAACGAGTTCCATTTCATTGTTGGAAATTCCATCATTGTGTATTAGTGACTCTTCAAAGGTTATGAGTCTTTCTGTCTGAACTTCCTGTATGGTAGCGAGAGGAGAGCGTCGGCTACCCAGGAGCCCACGAGGCCTACTTTTCAGTATCGGCCACATAGTGTGGTTTGATCAGATCAATGGAGACAAATCTCTTTTCTTTTTTCCTGGCAAGTGGCGGAAGAAGTACTGTTCTTGTTCCTTCGACAGCTAGGACAGGTACAGGCTTTCTGTATGATGGCCCAAATTCTTTCTTGTCCTTGATCTTTTCTCTGACCAGATCCCTGACTTTTTGGATCCAGACAGGTCTTGTCGTGACTGATTTGACTTCCCCAGTGGCGGTGCGTTTGACTTGCATGTTGCTCAGTAGTGCCCAGGATTCATTCAGATCCTGTAAAACAGCCAAACGTTTTTTGATATCAAATGGTTTTTCATCCGCCACGGTGCTTTCATAATCGAGAACAGGTACCCACATTCTCGTCCCAAATAGGACCTCGTAAGGAGTGACACCTCCTAGAGAACTTCTTGGCATATTGTTGAGGGCTCGTTGTACCCAATATAAGTGATTGACCCAACTCCCACCTGAACCTAATACTCTTGCTGTTAAAGATTGCATTAAGTCTCGGTTTTTCCTCACCACAACCAAATTTCCCTCAGGATGGAATGGAGAGGAGTACCGCAATGCTGCACTCAAACCTTCCATGGCTTCCTTGTAAGCCCTAGAGCTAAACCCGGGACCACGGTCAGAATGTAATGTGCCAACTGCTTATGTCCCAATGAAGACTCGCAAATCTTTTATAACAGTTCGAGCGTCAGCCGAGCGCTGAGGCCATACCCATAGGAATCTAGAGCATGAATCCACTGCCACCAAGATATACTTGTAAGCCCCGTCTGATTGTAGGGGGCCGCAGAGGTCCAAATAGACACATGCGAGTGGTCTGTCTGATATCAGTAACGGTGTCTGCGCAGGGCGTGCTATGTGGAATCCTTCATTTACTAGATATATGTAAAAAGTAATGACCATAATGATGATAACAATGCATATTATCGAAATCAGATGTGTCCTCTAACATTTCATTGCTTGAAAATGCAGCGGATTTTTCTAGACCAGACAACATATTATTTACAGTTTCAAAATCCCAATCATCAGAAGATGTACTGGAGGTAATGATATCATTTAGAGAAATTTTAAACAAATGTGGTATTTTCAAAAGTTCAGTGGGGCCAAATACATCTTAATCAACCTTGTCCCAAACTATACCATCAGGAATTGGAACAGCTGTAATGATCATGGAAAATAGGTCTCTTTGTTCACGATGAGATGATGTATGAGGTTTCAGGACCAAACTCACATTTTATACTGCAGAGCGTTCTGGGAGATATTTTCCATTTATGACTAAGCAAAAGACAGTCACTAGGCCAATCCAGAACAGAAAAACCAATATTTCAGTTAGTATCCAGAGCTGGAGCCAAGGTGATACTAAGTAAGTCTTTTTAAGAAAAGTGTAGAATTCTCGAATTTGTTGCTTAGGGGAAACTGGAGCTGGCATTGTCTCAGGTTCACTGGGATCAAGAGAGAAGGTATCAAAATCGATGAAGTAGCCAGATGCAGTTCGATCTATCTTTGGTAGCTCGGGAGGTTTGTTGAACCGGCAGGTGTCTCTTGTTGAGGCATATTGAGGTAGACATCGGTGTTAGGCAGAATTAAAATGTGTCTTTCATTTGCGTTTTGAAGTTCTGTTTCAAGAGGAACGAGTTCCATTTCATTGTTGGAAATTCCATCATTGTGTATTAGTGACTCTTCAAAGGTTATGAGTCTTTCTGTCTGAACTTCCTGTATGGTAGCGAGAGGAGAGCGTCAGCTACCCAGGAGCCCACGAGGCCTACTTTTCAGTGTCGGCCACATAGTGTGGTTTGATCAGATCAATGGAGACAAATCTCTTTTCTTTTTTCCTGGCAAGAGGCAGAAGAAGTACTGTTCTTGTTCCTTCGACAGCTAGGACAGGTACAGGCTTTCTGTATGATGGCCCAAATTCTTTCTTGTCCTTGATCTTTTCTCTGACCAGATCCCTGACTTTTTGGATCCAGACAGGTCTTGCCGTGACTGATTTGACTTCCCCAGTGGCAGTGCATTTGACTTGCATGTTGCTTAGTAGTGCCCAGGATTCATTTAGATCCTGTAAAACAGCCAAACATTTTTTGATATCAAATGGTTTTTCATCCGCCACTGTGCTTTCATAATCGAGAACAGGTACCCACTTTCTCATCCCAAATAGGACCTCGTAAGGAGTGACACCCCCTAGAGAACTTCTTGGCATATTGTTGAGGGCTCGTTGTACCCAAAATAAGTGATTGACCCAACTCCCACCCGAACCTAATACTCTTGCTGTTAAAGATTGCATTAAGTCTCGGTTTTTCCTCACCACAACCGAATTTCCCTCTGGATGGAACGGAGAGGAGTACCGCAATGCTGCACCCAAACCTTCCATGGCTTCCTTGTAAGCCCTAGAGCTAAACGCGGGGCCACGGTCAGAATGTAATGTGCCAACTGCTTATGTCCCAATGAAGACTCGCAAATCTTTTATAACAGTTCGAGCGTCAGTCGAGCGCTGAGGCCATACCCATAGGAATCTAGAGCATGAATCCACTGCCACCAAGATATACTTGTAAGCCCCGTCTGATTGTAAGGGGCCGCAGTGGTTCAAATAGACACACGCGAGTGGTCTGTCTGATATCAACTCGGACAAGACAGAGGTCCTCATCCTTGGTTCCAACCCTTCAGCCTGGGACGACTCCTGGTGGCCAACATCACTGGGAACAGCCCCGCCACCCACCGACCACGTACGCAACCTAGGGGTCATCCTCGACCCCACCCTCTCCATGACTAAGCAGGTCAACGCCGTTTCCTCATCCTGCTTCAACATCCTCCGAATGCTCCGCAGGATCTTCAAGTGGATCCCCACCGAAACAAGAAAAACAGTCACCCAGGCCCTCGTCACCAGCAGGCTGGACTACGGAAACGCCCTCTACTCAGGAACGACGGCTAAGCTCCTGAGACGGCTGCAACGCATCCAGAACGCCTGCACGTCTTATCCTCGACATCCCCCGACGCAGCCACATCACACCCCACCTGAGAGACCTGCACTGGCTCCCTGTCAACAAGAGGATAACCTTCAAGCTCCTCACCCACGCACACAAAGCACTCCACAACTCCGGACCAGCCTACCTCAACAGACGACTCAGCTTCTACACCCCTACCCGCCAGCTCCGCTCGACCAGCCTCGCCTCGCCACAGTCCCCGCATCTGGAAAACGACCGCCGGAGGCAGATCCTTCTCCCACCTCGCCGCCAAGACCTGGAACACCCTCCCCACCAACCTCCGACAGACCCAAGACCTACTGGCATTCAGAAGACTCCTCAAGACCTGGCTCTTCGATCAGTAGCAGCACCCCCCTCTTCCCCCAGCGCCTTGAGACCCTCGCGGGTATGTAGTGCGCTTTATAAGTGACATGATTGATTGATTGATTGAGTAACGGTGTCTGCGCTGGGCGTGCTATGTGGAATCTTTCATTTACTGACAGATGTCGCATTTTAAGACAAAATTCTTCGTCTGTTTTGTTAAACCAGGCCACCAATAGCGTAGTTTCAGTAAGGAAACTGTCGCCGTAATCCCTGCGTGTGCAGAACCTAGACCCTCGTGTGCAGCTGGTATTAAACCCAATCTGCGATCCATGTTTACTCCATGTATTACTCTATCCCCCACTCCTGGAATTTGAGCACACGGAATGTTGTTTGCATCTAACTTGAGTACTTGAGTGGAAAACCTTTCGGTAAGGTTGGGCTGTTTTTGCTTGAAGCAATGACAGCTACCATTATCTGTCCGTCTGTTCTCGTTTTTTGAACGAGTGATTGCAGCTACAGCAGCAGTTCATACTGCCCCCTTTGCGGCTTCATCGGCCAATGAATTCCCTTCAATGTGAACGCCATCATGTTGGTGACTCAGCGTGTGTATCACGTGAGCTCTTGGTAGTTAGTTTTTCAACTCAGCTACCTGTTCCCATAGCATTTTATGCTTAATTGTGCCACCTTTTGAGTCTTTAAACCCATTTTGACCCCAGTAGTGAAGGTACTCGTTGTATGACTGGACACAATAAAAAGAATCGCACACAATCAGTGTGGGGAATTCTCGATCCGTATTTAGTAGTGCCAGTAATAGGGTTTTTAGTTCTGCCAGCTGAGCCGTGCAGTCTCCTAGAGACTGTGTCTTCGTATCGCTGGGATGGGACTTGCCATCCAGCATACAACCTTTTACAATTGCACAAGCGGCGCTGTATTGCTGTTTATTTCCTATGGCCGGCTGAGCAGATCCGTCAGTGTGAATGATGTATTCATACTGATCTAGAGGCATTATTTCACTTGGTAGAGGATATTCTTGATCATATTGCAGGAATGCTTGTGTTTTTAAACATGGGTCGTATCTGTATTCTACATCCGTTGCAGTGAGAGAATTAGCCCATTGTATCCATCTTGGATGTAAGGCTTTAGCATTAGGAACGCTTGCCTTTGTAGCAGCCTCTAAGGCCGGTACTGGAGTTACAATAATTATTTGATTCCCCTGAGCCAGTGCTCTTTCTTTTACCTCAGCGGTCTGAACTGCTGTCAGGATTTTTTCTATAGAAGCAAAGCGCATTTCAGCGTTTGTGTACAAGTGTGATTTGTATGCTATGGGTACCGTTTCCCCTTCACTGAAGGTCAGTTAAGTATACCCAGATTGTCCTGCTATAACGCGGATCACCAGGTTGCGGACGTTTACGCGTGTCTGCAAGTGTTTTGAAGCTATCATGTCAGCTTGTAGGTAACGAAGGATATCTGTGTGTTCCTGTGTCCAATGCCTAATGGAGAAATCAGGTCTTATTAAGTCGTAGAAAGCTTTTATTTTTTCTGCTTAATCTAAAATTTATGTTCTGCCAAAATTTAAAAATCCCCATATGGATTGTAAGTTCTTCAAAGATTTAGGAGGTTGGATCAGCGTGCACTTTTCTAAAAAGTTAGCTGCCAAGCTTTTCCCTCAACTTGATAACTCGTATCCCAAAAATAGGACATTGAGGTGGGCTATTTTCGATTTTTTAAAGTTGAATTTGTAGCCCTCAGCGGCGAACCCCAAAATTATGTTGCTCACCCTGGACAAGTGATCCTTTAAATCATCATCCGTCAGATAAATATCATCTACATAGGACAAGGCCTCTTCATCCAAATTTTGAAGTAACTTCGTTACCCTTGCGGAAAACAACCCAGGGCTATTCTTATACCCTTGGGGGAGTCGACATAATTGATCTGGTAACCTAATGCGGAGAATGCTGTTAAATACCTGCTTTCAGGTGCTATATTTTGGCAGAAGAATCCATTTGAGATATCTAATGTTGTTTAGTATTTTTTCCGTACAATGTTATTCATTAATGTGGCACTATGTGCATTCTGTACTGCAAATGTTTTAGTGCATGTGTTCTGATGTCTGTAGTCTAAAACTAGACGGTATGAATTATCGTGTTTCATTATGGGAAACAAAGAATTATTCATTGGAGAGGTGCAACTTTCAATTACACCTTTGTATTCAAGTTGATCTAAGATCTCCCTGACCTGTTTTTTCGCATCTTGTTTTATTGGGTACTGTGTCTGTGGAGTTGGAGTAGTTTTTACTGGGATTACATGGTGTGGTGACTCAGCATCCCACCCAACATGGTTGCGATATAATGCTGGAGCAAGGGCTACCACCCACTCCTGTGCGTATGTATGTTTTAAGTAAATTGGAACGAGTTCGGAAAAGGACGGTAAGATTACCGTTTCTCCCTTTGGGTAATCCATAACAATTTCAGGCGGCCAATATTTTTCAGCTAAAAGGATTTGATAGCCAAAAGTCAGGTTCTCCCAAAAGAGACCTTAATTTTTCTGGGTTTGTCCCCCTCAATTTGGAGTGTTATCTGATGTAACCGATGTGGGACACTTACCCTTGTATCAGATGTTTCCACCGTGATATGCTCATTCAACGCTGTCACCAGAAATTCCATCAGGTTCTAGCGAGCTATTGTTACTTCTGCTGCGCTCTCTAGCATCGTCAGAGCCAATTCCCCATTCAGTAGTTGAGTCCTCAGAATTCTGGGCATGTCTAACTTTGAGACATACTACTTTCTTCTTTTTAAATTGAGGTTTTGATTTTGGCTTCTCTTCTTTCTTGGAAGTGTAATCTGATGTGCGTGGCGTGTCTCTGGACTTTGTACGCTCTTCTTGTCTGTGTTCTGACCATCCTTCTCTCTCGTAGTTTCTTGGTGAACCCTGAAAGGAACGAGAGGAACGTGTATTAGTATCCTGATACCTGTCAGGTTTTTTAATGTTATCTCTATTCCTAAGGCTGTACCTCCTTTCGGAGGGCTCCTGTTGAGGAAACCCACTCCTGGATAGAGATCTATTTTCTCTAAACTTTTGGTTTTTATTGTTATTATCCCATGTCTTCTTGGAAGAATCAGGTGCTTGCTTTGTGTTATCCTTTTCAGGACCACCCATGAGTTGAGGTTTTGTTGCCCCAGCTCCCAAACTATCTCTACCTAATTCAGCATAGGTGTCTTCAATTATTTTAGGTAATTCACATTCCTGTTGTAAAGGAGAGAAATCCCTCAGGCGTTGGCGTATTGCCACTGCTGCTGCCTCCCCTTTTATATTTGCTAATATTATAGCTGATACCTCGGCAAAATTACCTAATAATTTCATCCCTAAGTTCAGAGCAGGTTCTGCTCCATACTCAGTTTGTATTTGTCTTAATACGTCTGGTATTACTGCTAATGAAGGGATACCATGAGTTCTGGTATATATGGCTGCGAAAACTGTACCCCAAGAGGTACACTCCTCTATTTGGGGAGAGATCCCCATTGGCAAGAAGATTGTTAGCATTCTGTGTTTCTCTTGAGGACTTGTTTGTGGAAATACCGCCTCTAGCTGTGTTATTTTCTGAGCTATCCAGAATGGCATTTGCTCACGTTTAGTGGGCATTTTACCTATAACTGCGTGTAGCGTTTGTGATGTAATTTTAGTTGTGGATCCCTGAATTTGTCCTGTTTGTGTAGCCCTTGTTGGCTGAAGTGTGAGTGTTCTCATCACGAACTGTGTCAGGTTTCTGTAAAGTTTTATTATTTCTTTATGAAGTGGACGTAAGTCTGCCACTGGCATAGAATCAATGTCTGGATGTGATGTATAAGCTGCTAGGAAAGGCCAAGTGGCTCCATCTCTTCCGAGCGGACCTAGTCTTAGTTTGTCTTTTGTGTGGGGGAGGGTGCCTTTAAACCAGTTTATGTGCTCCTGGTAGGTGAGCTGAACTTCAATGTCCTCATACGGACAGTATTCCTCTGGTGCTTTATCTTCAATGTAATAATGAAATGTATTTGATTGTGCATCTGCTTGTGGGGATTTAACTCATGAATAGAATACCTCTGTTCTATATGATTCATGAGCCTCAATCACAAATGTTACTGTCCCACCCCTAGCTGTGACTCCGTAGTCTGATAGCTTTTGAGTAAGAGCATTTCTGACATTTTCGGAAATGTTGATTTTATTTTCCTCTTCTTCCTTCCTGACTACAGCACGTTGTGCTCGCACAGAGGCGTCTTCGTCAGCCATTGTTGACAAAGGTTTTTCAAGGAAGAGTTTCAAGGAAACTGAAATAAGGTTTTATGTCCTACAAGCTTGATAAACCTACAGCCAATACATAGGATATGCCTACTCAGCTGTGGCGGATATTTCCCTTCCCACTCCAGACGTCTCTGGGAAAATGTGAGTAGGGGTCTCTGAGAATAGCACGACTGAACTACTCAGATTTGACTGTTAAATAAGTACCAAACCAACGTTGGCAGCACCATGTTGTGTAGTTCCTATAAACCTATATAGAATCTGCGCGTTTAGACAACATAGACTGTAGGATTGGTGTCAGACTGATTCTAGACACCCCTACCGGGTATGTTAGCCTGTATACCAGCTAGCGCACAGTGCTACTAGAAACCCCTCTTACCAAGGAGAGAATAGTTCTTGGCAACTATCGAACATGACAACCCTGATCCCTCAGGATCGTGGAAACAGTGGGATACTTTTTGCTCAGTCACTTGTGCTCACTTTTGTCTCAGAGAGATACACAGAATAAACGGTGGGGACATTTTCCAATAAGCATTTATTTAACCAGCGTCATTCTAGTGTAAAATAGGTGTGCTGAAACAACCATTAGACAGAGACAGATATAAATGATTAGAAGCACTAACAGAGTAAAAGGATGGTAGATTTCTACCATTGTGCTAAAACAATGAATACAGGCAAGTATATAAAATACATGACAGTAGAATACGTACTCCTACGATGTGACCCTAACTAGATGTACCTAAGTGTACCTAGCATGTATGTGGGTGTAAAGCCAAGAATCCCTCTAGGATAAAGTCAACCCCATTACCTGAAGTGAGAGACTGTAGGACCCCGTCTTGGTCTCGAGATGGACACCCCGCAAGGGATGTCAGACCACTGCGAGCTGCGAGCTGGAGAGTCTGTGTGCAGGAACCTCAGCGTCTCGCGTCAAATGGAAGTCCTTTTCTCCTCTGACTACCTCAGCAAGATATGGGGGCTTATTTACAAAGCCCTTGTGCCACTTTTGCGTCACTTTTCCCATGTTAAAAATGACGCAAAAGTGGCGCAAGGGGCTTGTAAATCTGCCCCATGGTGTTTATATACCCAAAGTGGTACCCTCAGGGGTTCTACCTTGCTGTGTCATGTCGGACTTAGGGTGACGGAAGGAATGACCCTTGTACCTAGTTATTATGCAGGAGATGGTAGTCCTGCTGAGTTTCCAAGAATCCTCATGCATAATGGATGAGGCTAGTTTTCAGGGAAAACCCCACGTCCTGGATGCAGTACCGTAACTAGGTAACAGGTCAGTCCCAAGAACCGTTATGTAGTGTAATGGTAGGGAGAATATAGGTGAAAGGTTAGGTGACTACCTGAGCCTATATTGGGGTTCCTATATGAAACATAACACAAGTTGACTATGAATACCTTTTTCTAGGCAGGTTCAGTAGCTATAGGCATATACTAATACCCTCGACCAGTGATTCAGAACTTTAGCCATTTACAAGTCTATTTCCTTATACTCAATCTGTAGTTAATTGTTGCAACAAGAACTAGAAGAAACCTAAGCCTCAAAAACTTTGTTCTATATCAGTGCTTCAGGTTCATGCTGGAAAGCTGGCGAGATGCAGGTGGCTGAAAGTAATGATCCCTGTGGCAAGTTTGATAGCTCCTCAACAACTCTATTGCAGCTTCTCTTGCCATGGACTTGGATGCACTATATTGTGGATTTTTTCCCGCATTCGATCATCAGCCCCATTGAATTTCAATCGATTACGTTGGTCATATGTAAGTTTGAATGCTGGCATAATTCTCTCCAAATTAATTTTTTTAAAGACCCATCCACCGAATTCTTCAGTCTTAAACAATACTTCAAAAACAACTGATAGTCAACCATTGTAGCAAGATTCATTAGACCAAATTCAAGTCCTAATTGACTGGTGGATGCATTGTTTGGAAGACCAAAGATTGTAAGGATGCCGGCTCAAAAGATGTTTCTATTTATTGGTGTGTCTTTCCTCCATATGTCAGTGAGCCACAGGCGATTATAGGAGGAAACAGATTTTCCATAAAATGATCTAAAATTGAGTAATCAATTGGGCTATTTAAATCATTATATAATTTACGTAATTTTAATTTCAAGATGCTTGCCCGATCATGGATGGCCGGAAGTTGAACTACGAGGCTTAATTTCTGGCCCGGCCACACTCCTAGATACAGATATGATTGAGTTGGTAAAATCTTTTCTCCACAAATCTTCCAGGTGGATGCTCCAGTACCTGTAAGAGTGGCTAATCACCCTTGAGGGTATTCAGGCGCTGAGCGTACTGCTGCCGAGGCTTAGTTGAACATCCAGGTCTTGAGTCCTTTTTTGATTTCCAGTAGAGAGGATGAGGTCTGTAGGTGAAGAGGGAGGTCATTCCAGCACTTCACCGCGAGGTAGGAGAAGGAGCATCCTCCACTGTTCCTGCCGTGTATGTGGGCAATGCAGGGGTGAGGCTGAGTGCAGGTATCTGGAGGGATGGTGGAAGTTCAGTTGGTGGTTGATGTACTCTGGTCCTTGGTTGTGGAGGGCTTTGAATGGGGAGCCAGTGGAGCTTCCTGAGGTGAGGGTGATGTGGGTCCGCTTGGGGAGGTCTAGAACAAGTCTGGCAGCCTCATTCTGAATCATCTGCGTTGCCCTAGTTCAGTCGGCTGGTGGCTAAGGCCTGCTAGACGATGCGTCCGGTGTCGATGGGGAGCCATCTGAAAATGTTGCCGAGCATATGGAGGGCCAGGAAGCAGGGTGGTGAGACGGAGTTGATTTGTTTTTTCATGGTAGGCTTGGTGTACTGAGGTTGCGGGCAGGGTCGGTTGGTGCTAGTGCTGATCCTAGTTCTGGGGCACACCAAGTGTCATTCCATGGGGCGGTGTTTCCAAAGATCAGCACTTCCATATTGTCTGTGTTGAGTTGTAGGCATTTGTTCCTCATCCATTCGGCGATGTTCCTTATGCATCCGCGGACGTTTGTCAGTGTTGCCGAACTGGACTACCTTGGTTTTGTTTAAATTCAACAAAAGGTAATTTACTAGTTGTAACTGTGAATGCTTGTGAGTGACCTTTAAAGTCCTACTGGGGTATAATCTAATAACACTGTGCCACCTGCATAGTGTAGTGCAAGATTGTGATTTAGGAGGAAATTCTTGTGTTTTCATCATCAATTTTGCCAGTAAGTGTGCTACATGTGGTGATTTTTATCCTTACCCATGTGTATGTATAAAGCATGCGAATTGCAGACAACAATGTTGATGGACTACCCCAAATGAATAGTTTCTCCCAGAGAGTCGCTCTATTTACTCTGTCAAAAGCAACACTAAAATCCAAGTGAAGCTTTATGTGCCAAGAGATTAATTGCCTTAATGTTTCCCAATGTCCCGACTCCTATCTAAAGCCTGTCTGTTGAAGCAGTAAGATATTGTTACTGGAAACACAGTGCTCAAGCAAATTTTCACATCTCTGTCCAGTAGCCCAATTGTTCTATAGTTTTGAGGGTTACTTACTCTGCCATCAGGGTGACAATATTTTGAGCGGTGCAGCAGGGAGCTGCCTGGCTTAATGTCATACAAACAGCAGCTTGTCCATCCCACTTGGTCTCAATCGGGTCCCGTTAATGACTTTGTAATCAGCCCTTAATGTACCATGGCATAATTGTTAGCACCCCATCAACTCCCTACCCTCCTCCATTCTTCCTTGCACCTCCTTTCGTCACACCACAACAACTCCCCACTCTCACAACAAACACCAAATTTTCTTTCTGCCCAAGGTGATCTCCCTGTCAATCCAATTTAGGGCCAGCCCTGGCTGCCCTTTTTAGGTCGAGCCTCGAGTAGCGTGCAAGTGCTGCTCTGGCAAGACTTTATGTTAGGGGGTTTGAAAAGCTGACCAGACGCTCGTGCGTCATGGCCTTTTCCCTGCGGTTATGCGCGCGGCAGACATCTGTTTGCAATTATCGTACCCAGACGTGGGCGCGATAATTGGAAACAGATCGCTCGCTGTGGTGCGCGCGCGCGCACCACTCGCGTCGCCCCCCCTCCTCCCCGCTCGTGCCTTCAAATGCTTGTTGGCAGGCAGGCCTGAATTTGGTTTCCTGTTCGGCCATATGACCCCCAGCAGATATTTTTACGCTAATTACTGCACTGCCCTGGCTGGCACGTAAAAACATAAGCATCGACACGCGCTTCCCCATACCCCCTGGAAGAATGACTCCCTCCCGCGCGCACGCTCAGCAGCTGCACCGGCTCCAGGAGACGTGACGTCAGCGGAGATGCGCTGTCACAAAAGAGGAAGGAGGCTTGGCTGCGGCCGCGCCTCTCCCTCCCGCCATTGGCCAGACAAACATTGAATCAGATAACGTGCCGCCCGGGTTTCCGTTTTCCAGTGAGCCGCGGGTTACTCTCGGTCATTCACCCTCGCAGCCACGAGGAGAGCTGGCTCGCGCCCGCGCCGTTGCCGCAGCCTCTGCTCAGGTATGGATGGACTTGGGTGGGGTTGGTGCTGCCCGGTAACTGCCCTCTGGTGTGGTCAAAGGGCAGCGAGGCATGAAGGGGTGGATCCGTGGGCACCGCCCCCAGGAGAGGCAATTCTGAAAGTATCAACATGTGAAATTATTTCAAAACATCTATTCTCCTTATCGTTCTACGTGATTTGCATTAGTAGATGCATAAAGATTATTCTCTGAAAGTATTAAAGCAGGATCTTGTAGTACATGGACGCAGCACCATTTCACTAGGTTTTATTGTCACAGTGTGACACAGTAACATGCGTGTGCACCTTTGTAGTACATAGGCCTCAGGCGCTTGCCCCGTTCCGTGGCGTGATGCAAGTGGGTTACTCTGTCAGTGCTTAGAGTGAGTGAGGGTCGAACGGGCTGATTGTGCAGCGCACATGCTGGTGAGATGTCTCTTACAATATTGATGTTGGCACTTTATGTTTTGCAAAGCATCAGCTTGTGTTACATATGCACAGACCCTCTTGATCACCTATGTATAACTCATGGTTTTGAATCATCAAAAATGTTTGTGTCCATATTGTGTGAGTGGCAGTATGACTCCATTGACGCAGGCGTCTTGCACTTGTATGCGCTTCCCCTGATGGCCAGACTTCACTCCTCTCTGCACCCACTTGGACACAAGTCCTGCTTGCTACAGGATGTGGCGTGAGAGTCAGAGCTGCCTTAGAATTCAGGAAGCAGGTTTGAGTCCCGGCGTCACCTCAACATCCTATGATTCTGGGCAAATCACTTAACCTCCTCCCCATGCCAAGTAAAACAAAAAGAATCCGACTGTTGCTTATATAAAGCGCTCCAATCCCTTGGGCCGAGTTCGCGCTATATAAAACTGCAGCACTTAACCTCCTTAATAAAGTTTTGTTGCGAGGTTGAATAATCCTTTTGCAGCACATAAGAACAATCTTTTTAAAATAGAGTTTTGAAGTTCTTCTCTTCTGAGCGCCTGGAGACAAACTTTTATTGACTGGTTTCCATGGGAACTGAAGCCAACACAACACACTGAGTGGAGCAGAGGCCCCCACATCCTGGCGTACTGTGCTGCTTTTAATTAGTTGATACGTTATAGTTTGCATGTGTGTCGGCCCAGCTCGAGCTCTCCTCGCTCCTCACTCTGACTCACCCCTAGCACTCTCTCCTCACTCCTGCAGGCGCCGAGGCTCTCACTCCTACTTGCCAGGAGGAATGTAACCTCCTCACTCTCCCTCTCCTCACCGACCCTCCCTCCTTGGTTCACCCTGGATGCAGTCCTCGACCTCTCCCCTACCCCACTCCACCCCCGCTGCTCTGAGAAGAGCGTTTTGGGCCCTCGCGACCCACCTCTTGTGGGCCCAACTCTGACCTCCCTCATTCCTAATACCACTTTTCCCCACTTCTAGTGCTTTTCTCTCCTAGCCCTCTCCCATATTCCCAGAAGTTTGCGCAGCTTACATCAGTTGTTAGGGCGTAGCTGCCAATTTTCCAAGGTCCACAGTGAAATGCTGGTCTAGGCCAAACTTTTTTCTTCGAATTCTGCGACTTGTAGGCCTGTTTCATAATGGCATAAACAAGACTACAGGTCCCAGAATTAAAAGAAAGAAGCTATATTGGATCAGCACTGTCATGACTCGGCTGTCAGAGATGTTGTCCATGACACTGTAATAAGATACTAAAAAACTTGTGTACAATAGGTGGCACACGGAAGATGGTATAGGCTACATGACGCTGAACAAGATCTGAAGAATAGAAAAAGTGATGGATGGAATGCTTGAATTAAGCTCAGACACTGGTAAATTACTTGGGGCCACATCCCTGTTATTTTGCACACAAGCCACCTCAGCTTGGACCCAGACATTTGCAGAACATTCTGGACCCTTCTCCGGTGGGAACAGCCCATCTCGAACTGCCAGGCCAGGTTCTGCCTGAACCGGAACACAAGCAACACAAGTCTGGTTTTGCCCATGTTAGAGCTTATCATTTGGGTATAACTTGGCTGCAGTGGCGCAGTGTGTAAGGGACCCACGTCTGGGAATACCCGTCCCACTTAAGGTGTTGAACTGAAGTATACAGAAAAAGCATTGGCATAGCCAATAGGTCTCGCTTTGGGACTTTATAAGTGTTTACCCATGCAACAGTTGATGTTGTTGCACCAAGGCTATTGTGCTGCATAACTAAATACTTATAAGATCCCAAAAGCGAGACCTATTGGCTATGCCAATGCTTGTTATATTTAGGTTGTAAAATCGACCCTTTCTATGATCCTGGAATAATCTTGGAGGCCAATGTTCCTTTGCATACTTGTTATAATGGCCACTTATTTTGATGGCTATGCTCACTGAGCGTCTTTCTTTATGTATCTTATGTATTATGTATGTTTTCTTTTATTTTTTTTATGTGACATTTTTTATTGATTTTCTCATCTAACAATTGTTTTTCACTCAAGGCATACGATATTTCTCACACAAACCCGCCTCTTCCATTACTCCCGCAGGTGTAGAATACACTGCAGCTGTATCTGCCCATATTAACCGTGTCCTTCTAGACAATGTTAAGCCCACCATTTGATCCAAACCTTATCATATTTGTGGGGACACCCACGTGCTGTATATATTGTCTCTTCCATCTTTGAGCACCAGTCCATACCTTTCATCCAAGCCAATTTGAAGGGAGCGATGGGGGAGCTCCATTGTTTGGCTATATTCCTTTGGCCAGCAGTGTACCCATCTCCACCAGTGTCCTATCTCCTTGGGGTCACCCCATATCCTCAAGAATTCCCAATTAGCAAGTCTAGGAGTTTGCTTCGATAAGCGATCCCACCACCCTAGAGAGTGTGGAGAGTATGCATGACCAGTAGTATTGTAAGATATGGCAAGTCCATACTGTGTGATAGAGCTCCCCTCTGGGCCTTGGGCATCTGAGTCATTTAGGTGATGGATATATCTGGGCCTTCCAGAGACGGTGAGGTGTGAGATAGTGGAGGTATTAAAACAGGATGAGCCTGAGCTGTGCAAAGATTGCCAGAGTGCAGGGCACCATACAGGCATCCTGCCAGTCCATCTCGTCCAGGGGGTCCACCCACTTCTCCCATTTTGCTCTCAGGGTTACCATCTGGTCAGTAGAGTGTGTGACCAAGGTCTCATTGATTTGGAAAATCCCACCTTTCTCCATGGGACCCAAAAGAACTTATGTCTCTAGTGGGCTGTACTCTGGGACATCTTCAAGTTCTTCTTAATATTCGGAGAGGGCAGGACTGAGTTGCAAGTATCAAAAGAATTGGGATTTTGACATGTGGAACTCAGTCTGAAGGTCCTGAAAGGATCCAATATGGTCTCTGTCCCATACATTCCCCAGGTGCGAGATTCCAATTTGGTGCCACCCTCGAAATCCTTCTGGGCCTGCCACCCGAACCATATGGTAGACCATGCATAAAGGAGTCTCCAGTGTGATCCTTTGGTCCCAACTGGTTTCAAGGTAGCACTGCTCTCCACACCTGGAACACATCCTTAGTCGGTTCCGGTAGAAGTTCTGGGACAGGCGCCCCATAGAGAATGCTTGTAATGTTCTCAAAACCGATTAGAGTTATCTCTCCCTGGTATGTTGGGTCCTCCCAGTTCTCGTGTAACCAGTCATTCACTGTTAGGATGCATGCTGCCCAGCAATAAAGAGAGATGTCCTCCATGACAAGTCATAGGTAGCACGGATGCATTTACCAAAGGCGACCCTGAGTGGCTTGTTTGCCCACAGAAAATGCCTTACAAGCAATGCCAGAGTACTAAAAAGGTCTTTGGAATGTGGAAGGGGAAGTTTTGGAGTGCGTAGAGCAACCAACGAGTATCATGACCTTAAATAAGGCCATTCTGCCCATGAGATTAATAGGCAGCTTGTCCAATCAGGTCATATCCTCATGGGCCTTATGTAGCAAGGGACAGAGATTCGGGCTCTCGTGACGCCTGGTTCCCAGGACATGTGCACTCCCAGATATAAAAAGCTAAGGCAACGTATGGGCATCCCTGGTCTCATCCAGTCAGTTGCCCCACAGAGGGACCAAGAGAGATTTATCCCAGTTAACCCGTAGTTCAGAGGTTGAGCCAAAGGTATTCAGGATGTAGATCAGCAGCGCGTTGGGAGAGGATCAGGAGGACATCATCCGAATATAGGGCGAACCTGTCCTCTGTTGCCAGACCCCACTCAAAGCCCCACGCTTGCGCATCACTGTGCACACAGGCCCCCCCAAGGACTCTATGCCTATTGCAAATAGAAGGGGGGACGGGAGGCATCCCTGTCTGGTGCCCCGCCAGATGGGAAATTTGGGGGATATGGCTCCATTTATTCTCAGTTGAGCCTGTGGGGCTGCATAAAGGACCCTAATGTAGGGCCAGACTGTGGGCCGAAGCCCATTTTAAGAAAGGTTTCTTCCAGGAGCGACAAGTGCAGGGTGTCAAATGCTTTACCAAAATCGATAAGCATAAGTGCTGCGAGGCTGCCTAATCACAAAAGCCTGGTTAGAGCCAGGTGGACTCTTCTAATACAATGTTCCGTGCTACGCTGTGGATTGAAACTCCATTGGTCCGGGTAGACCAAACGGGTCAAAACCTGCAGGAGACGATTAGCTAGCACTTTGGCATAGACTTCTGTATTAATAAGTGTAATGGGATGGTATGAGGTAAATTGGTCCAGAGAACGGCCCGGTTTTGGCAAGACCACCAGCGTTGCTAGGTCTATCTCAGACGACAATCGTCCCTTGGAGATTGCCTCATTGAACATATCTAGGATGGAGGAGAGGATCTATGTACGGAGATTGCAGTAATATTCCACTCGAAGTCTGTCCGGTGAGAGTTTTTTACACAAATTTAGGTCAGAGAGTGCTTTGCTCACCTCTTCAAGCATAAGGGGCTGTTCTGATTCTTCTTGGTCATCCGCCAGCAGCCAACGTAATGGTATATCTGCTGTTTTGGGCAATAGGGTCTCAAAGTATTGTGCAAAAGACGGATGCGATCCTAGCAGACATCTCCCCCACCATCCCTGTCCCATCGGTCACCTTGGGCACTACTTTTGTGGCTAGCCAATAGAGAAGTTTACCTGATTTGTCTCGTATTATGTTTGTTTTTATTACATAAGTATGAAAATACAGCTAAAGCCTTGATCTAATGGAACAATTGGCAAAACCAAAGACCTAGTGATTGTATACGTTAAAGTGCTTCTTCACTAATTGGTAAGTTTGGGTATGGCTGGGTGAATGCGAGAATGACTCAACGATTGGAGGGATGAATGCATGATTGAGGAAGGGAGGGAGTAACTGCTGTGAGATTAATCTGAGCGGGTGATGAGGCATTCATTTTAAAAGCACCCAATATTGCTCTCTGAGTTTGTGTGCAGTATGCAGGCAGTGTTTAATTTGAGCAGATGGTTGCAAATGGGGTTCACCAGCACTTATATTTGGAGACTAGGAATAATTTTGCATCATCAGACTTTGCCTCTAAACAAGAGAGAGAGGCAGAAACGAGGGAACGAAGAAGGAAGAGAAAGATAGAACAATGGCAAAGAGAGAAACCAAGGGTGTAGAGTGGTGGATAAAAGGGGATGAGGCACAATTGAGACTTGCTAGATAGACTTCATATTCTACAACCCAGTCATTCGGCAGTGCCTGCTGTGGGCTTCTGATGAAATCTTTAGGCCCTGGTACTTATTCTTTTACAAATTAAGCATTGTTTGCAGTGATGTGGAAGGGATTTCTTACGGACCAAATAGCACTTCCCTAAGCTCGCATAGGCTTACGTTTCAGGAATCAAGTAAACAAAATGTTGTACGTTTGAACTGTAACTGCTTAAACACAAGGAAAAATTACTTTGGGCACTTTTCATGCAGTGCAAGTACTTTCGGAAACACACAAATAAGATTTTTTCTTTTTAGGTGCACGGTATATATTAGTTTTTCGTTTTAGTATAGAAGCAAATGCTGATTAACAAACATGAAACTGAAAAAGAAATGTATAAACCGGGTCTGGCTGATCAGAGGACCAATGCATCCACTCTAGGGGGCAGATTTACAAGAACTGGCGCATCACTGCATATTAGCAGGGATGCGCCAGTTTAATTGCGACACAGAAAAAAACCCTTGCGCCACCATGGATGCGCCGCATTTACAATGCAGTGCACTGTGGCGCAAGGATAGACAGATGCGTGACCATCTTGTCGGCGTAAGGGCAGCGCATTGCTGGAGTCGTGTCGCAAGTTCGACGCAACTCCAGCAATGGTTAGGAATGCCTATTCTAATATGCTGCGTCATCCTTACGCCTGGCTTCAAGCAGGCGCAAGTTTTGACCGCGAGTGGCGTTGCAAAGTGACTCCGTGAAATCTTGTAGATTTCACTGCGTCACTTTTACGAGGCTTTCATGCGTGGGAACCCCCACCCTGCATACATTATACCTGACGCAGGTATAATGTAGCGCAGGGCTTTACAACATGACGCATCTCCCTAGATGCGTCACGTTGTAAATATGTTGCAACTTGGCGCATTGCTTACGATGCTGCTGCGTCACAGAAGTGACGCAACAGTGGTGTAAAGTTGTCGCAAGGGGCTTGTAAATCTGCCCCTAGGATTTTGTGTTGGACCTCATGCACAAATGTTGAACACAGTTTGGTCCACTTAGCCTTTTATCTGTCCAACGTTGATAAAATCAGTACCATTAAGTTGGGTATTAATCAACATCTGTTATTTCAGTGCCAAAAGACCCAAGTGTGAATGTGCGATTTACAAATACAGTAAATTATGTCATTAATAGCAGTATTCACAGACTGTACTTTGTACTCGCAAAACTGTAGTTACTTTATCAATAATGCTTACAAAACAGAAGTGCTGGGAATGAAGAGATTTCGAACAAACGTCATATTCAGACGGAAGTATCAATTATTATATTATTATTATATATATAATATCATTATGTGTTCCAGGAAACGTTTATCCTTTATTATGATAGATCCCCACATAGGACTATTTTGAAACTATACTCTTCATTCTGAGACTTGCTGGTTTCTATTTTTAGGTCGAGCCTAGCGGCAGCGTGCATGCGCTGCTCGCTCTGCGAGACTGCTGTAGTAGAGTATGGGAGAGAAGCCTCATCCACTCTCCTCCCATATTTTTCATTGGCTTGTGTCGTCTTTTGTAAATGCTGCCTTCGGAATCATTAATAGGCTTGTTAGTGCCTCCTTAGTACGGCCTTGTCTTCATTTGTACCCTCCCATGGCGGCTGGCCCTTTTTACTTCAGTTGTTACAAGGGACCTGTTATTTAGTCTGTAAGCACTATTTACTTTAATGAGTTTCTCTTACTGCAGGCCAGACATGCGCTGCTTCAGCTGAAACCGCTTGTGTTTTTTTAAGCAGCACGGCCGCCCCGGTAACGTGGGCGCCTGCTTTCAATCACTTTAACCCTGCATTATCACTTGTCTGTTTCAACCCCCCCAAGTAAAATGGATTTAGAAATGATTAGCAAATTAAGTCATGTGAATTCCAGGTAGCACATAATCCTGTGCTAATGGGCTGAAGCTGACAACAGCACATCTGTGTTACTTGTCATCTGTACTAAAGCCACCTGACGGGTCGTTTTCAAAAGCCTGTTTTATTAATAACAACTTCACCACCAATAGCACCACCACCAATACCACCACCATAAATACCACCACCTCCACCAATACCACCACCACCAATACCACCACCACCACTACCACCACCATCAATACCACCACCATTACCTCCACCAATACCACCACCACCAATACCACCACCACCAATACCACCACCACCACCACCACCACCACCGCCGCCAATACCACCACCACCAATACCACCACCACCACCACCATCAACACCACCAATACCACCACCAACACCACAAATACCACCACCAATACCACTACCACCACCACCACCAATACCACCACCACCATCAATACCACCACCACCAATACCACCAATACCACAACCAATACCACCACCAATACCACCACCACCAATACCACCACCAATACCACCACCAATATCGCCATCACCACCAATACCACCACCAATACCACCACTACCACCAACACTACCACCACCAATACCACCAATAATACCTCCAATACCACCACCAATACCACCACCAATACCACTAATACCACCACCACCAGTACCACCACCACGAATACCAACACCAATACCAATACCACCACCAATACCACCACCACCAATACCACCCATACCACCACCATCATGAATATCACCACCTCTAATACCACCACCAATACCACCACCAATACCACCAACACTACCACCACCAATACCACCACCACCAATACCACCAGCACCACCAATACCACCACCAACACCACCACCAAAACCACCACCAATACTACAACCACCAATACCACCACCACCAATACCACTACCACCACCACCACCACCAATATCACCACCAATACCACCACAACCACCAATACCACCACCACCATCAATACCACCACCTCCACCACCACCAATACCACCACCACCAATACCACCACCACAACCACCACCAACACCACCACCAATACCATCACCACCACCAATACCAACACCACCAATACCACCACCAGCACCAATACCACCACCACCAATACCACCACCACCAATACCAACACCACCGCCAACACCAATACCACCACCAATACCACCACCACCAAAACCACCACCACCACCAAACAACCAATACCACCACCGCTACTAATACCACCACCACCACCAATACCACCACCACCACCAATACTACCACCACCAATACCACCACCACCAATACCACCACCAATACCCCCACCACCAATACCACCACCAATACCACCACCAATACCCCCATCACCACCAATACCACCAATACCACCACCAATACCACCAGCACCACCAATACCACCACCAATACCACCACTAATACCACCACCACCAATATCACCACCAATACCATCACTACCAATACCACCACCACCACCACCAATACCACCAATAACACCACCACCAATACCACCAATATCACCACCACCAATACCACCAATACCACCACCAATACCACCACCACCAATACCACCACCACCAATACCAATACCACACCAATACCAATACCGCCACCACCAATACCTCCACCACCAGTACCACCACCACCAACACTAATATCACCACCAATACCAATACCACCACCACCAATACCAATACCAATACCACCACCAATACCGCCACCACCAATACCACCACCAGCAATACCACCACCACCAATACCCCCAATGCCACCACCACCACCAATACCACCACCACCGTCACCACCACCAATACCACCACCACCAATAGCACCAATACCAATGCCACCACCACCACCACCACCACCAATATCAATACTACCACCACCAATACCACCACCTCAGCGCCTCTTGCTCACTAGTAATAGCAGGGGCACTGTACATGGTCGGAGCTGCAGCCGAGACCATCCCTCCCTCCATGCATGCCATAAGCACAGCCCGCCCTGCACCAGGAGGTGAAGCCAGGGCCCTACTACAGCTGGAGTGTCTTTTATTAGGCCAAAGATAGCAATGACATTACGCAATGCCACACTGCACTCTCAAATCAGAGAGAGGGCAGGAAATAGCCCCCCTCCTGCTCTTCCTCCTGAGCCGCGACAGTGTAATCACAGAGCGAAAGTTGTTGGAGCACTTTGTTAGTGTTTATAGCTCGGATCAAATGTAACTCTCACTTCACACTTTGTGTCTGTGTAATTTACAACACTTACATATCTTCTTCACTGTATTTATCACTACTTTGAAGACGTCGCAAGCCGGTCTCTTCCTCTGATATTTACAATCTAACAAGCGGTCGAGAAGGCCCTTTATTGGACTGCAATAGGTCTTGCATTTGTGAGAGTTTAAGCTATTAGTACTGTAAATGACAATGCCTTTTATTTATGTTTTAAAACCCAAAACATATATAAAAGGCATCATCATTTACAATGCCAATAGCTCAAACTCGTGTGAATGCGAGACCTATTGCAATGCTGCATTGTCAACAAAAGGATCACTTCAGATGAGAATTTGGTTTGACTGTGAAAGCTAGGGGTCCTTCTTACAAGTGTTCTAATCAAGGTTGCACTGCCACTGGAGAGACCCTGCAAATGTGTTGTTTGTGTTTTGTCTGTGCTTTGTTTCCTCAGTCTCTGTAAACTCTGGAAAGATAAAATAACTTTAAAAAACGTGCTTCTACTTCCGATGACATCTGGAATGGATTAAATTCAATAAATTCCAGTTTATTGGAGGAAAATTATATTACAAAACAGAGCAAATGACCTTCTGCAAATCATGTCAAATTATAAGTGTACAAATAAAGTGGAAGAGAAGCAGGGAGATCCCGGTCATTACTACCAACTGAAAAATATACACTGCGAGAAAGACAGGGGTACCCAGAGCAA
Organism: Calotriton arnoldi; assembly: GCA_963921515.1. Classification (NCBI taxonomy): domain Eukaryota; kingdom Metazoa; phylum Chordata; class Amphibia; order Caudata; family Salamandridae; genus Calotriton; species Calotriton arnoldi. Next base: position 1,412,976 of record CAWUFW010001812.1, on the reverse strand, counting down.
GCTGGGGGGGGACTGTTCATCTTATGGTTTTAATGTACTCAAACCAGCTGGCATTGTCATACAGGTGGGGGAAGGAGGGGAAGACAAAAGAGCTGATTAAATGATCCCAAATCTGAAAAAAAGACAATAAAGTATCCGGTGCACCTCTTAATTTGATTTAAATGAGGAGGCACAAACACAAGACTGTAGGCTTCCGTGGAATGGCAAACTGCTAACCCGCTGGGTGAATTTACTGGTTTGGTATATGAATTCTTATTATTCATTCCATTTAGAGGTTATTTCACAGAGAGGTTTTATGTGCTGAAGAAAGCCCATTGGTTCCTTTTTTGGCAAGTATCAGGGCAGCAATATGTTAACCTCAACACAGGGTCGAAATATTCCTATTTCGTCTTAAATCTACACACGGGGTAGTTGAATAAAGTTATTAATGCACCAGTATGTAATTTAAACCTCCACACATTTTTCTCCTTTGTGATTTTGATTGATTGAACATCCACACCAGGGCATCATTCAGGCAACGGCATTTAATACATCTGGAGCTCCCCTGTTTTCCAGGGTTTTAACCCTGTTAGAATTGGGGGTCTCTAGTTGGCAGAGGGAGGTATCTTTGTCCAAATAGGGACCCTTGCTTATAGTCAGGGTAAGGGGGATACACACTTTAGATAACCCCTGCTCACCCCCTTGGTAGCTTGGCACGAGCAGACAGGCTTATCCCAAAGGCAATGTGTAAAGTATTTGTACCAACGCTCACAGTAACACACAGTAACACAGTGAGAACACCACAAATGGACACCACACCAGTTTAGAAAAATAAAATATCTTTATCTAAACTAAACAAGACCAAAACGACAAGAATACAACATACACAGTTAAAAATATGACTTTCAAAAGGTTTCAAGAACTTGTACCATAGAAAACTATGGATACCTGACTTTTCACCAAAGTACTAGTAGATGCATCAAAGTTCCAAAAGCCAAACAGTCGCAGAGTCGGAAAACAAAGAGATGCGACACTCCTGAGACCTTGGGGAGGCGATGCGACAGTTCTGCGACACATAGAGGGCGAGTTGCGTCAAATCCGGTCTGTTTGGGGAGTGATGCGTCGATTCTTCATGACGGTTCCGGTTCGCAGGTGATGCGTCTGGAAAGCGTGCCACACAGGTACAATGCGTGGAAATCTGGGATGAGTTGGTGATCGATGAGGCGGCATCGAGCGGCGCTGCGTCGGTCCTCTTCAGCCACGATCCCTCGATGCGTTGATTCTTGCAGCGGCGGCAGGTGCTGTGACGGTTTTCGCAGCGGCACAGCGATGCGTGGAAATTCTTCTCGTGCCATGGAGATACGTCGAGAAAACAGCCGCAAGAGAAGAGATGTGTTGATTTTAGCAGTTCCTCACGTTTCTTCTTTCTTCCAGCTCCCAAACAGCAGCAACAACCTCCAGAGGCCCAAAACTGGCACATGCACCTCTGGTCAGGCTAGAACACACAGCAGCAGAGTTCAGTGGAGCTGGGGGTGAAGTCTTTGTGTCCCTGAGACTTCAAAACAGGAGGCCAGCTCACTTCAGGCCCTTGGAGATCTCCTTCAAGCAGGGGACACAGCACACAGCAAAGTCCTTCTCCTTTCCTTGGCAACAACAGCAACTGCAGGCCAACCCCAGACACACAGCAAGGGCAGTACTTCTCCTCAGTCTCTCCAGCTCTTCTCCTTGGCAAAGGTTCCTCTTGAATTCCAGGAATGCTCTAAAGTCTGGGGTTTTGGGTCTGATACTTATACCCTAAAATGTCTTTGTTCTCTTTGTTCAAGGGGCTCTGAGCCCAGTTCAAACCAGTTCTGGGGGCACTCTGCAAGTGCACAACAACATCCATTGTCAATGTGAGCCTTGGCTCCAGACACACCACAGGGGGGCGGAGCCAGCATTGTGGAAGGCAGGCACAGCCCTATTCAGGTACAGGTGCTACTCCTCCCACCACTCCAAATGCAGATCAGGCCTATTCAGCCTAGTGCTGACTCATCCAGACTCCTGGAGCCACTGCACCTCCCCAGCCCCTGTCACTTCAAAACCAGACAGTCAATCCACAAACAGGCAGAGGCGCACAGGATGGTTGAACAAGAAAATAGCCACTTTCTAAAAGTGGTATTTTCAAACACACAATTTAAAAACCATCTTTACTAAAAGATGTGTTATTAAATCCTGAGTTCAGGGATACCAAACTCCAATTTTATCCCTATGGGAAGATATGCTTGTAAAATGTTACAAAGCATTCCCCATTCTGTCCTATGGGGCAAGATAGCCTTTCAATAGTGAAAAACGAAATTGGCAGTATTTCACTATCAGGACATGTTACACACACCAGTACATGTCCTACCTTTCACATACACTGCACCCTGCCCAGGGGGGTACCTTGTGCCTACCATAGGGATGCACTGTATGTAAGAAAAGAGAAGGTTAGGGCCTGGTAAGTGGGTGCACTTGCCAAGACGACATGGCAGTTAACAAACTGCGCGCAGGCACCGCGGCTACGCATGTGGGTTGCACAATCAGTGCTGCAGGCCCACTAGTGACATTTGATTTACCAGCCCTGGCACACTCAGTGCACTTTACTAGGGACCTACTGGTAAATCAAATATGCCAATCATGGATAACCAATCACAATAACAATTTACACAGAGAGAATATGCACTTTAGCACTGATCAGCCCAGAGTCCTATAGCCAACAAACACAGGTCAGGAAAAAAATAGGAGGAAGAAGCAAAAAGTTTGGGGATAACCCTGCAAAAAGGGCCATTTCCAACAAACCCGCACTAGTGATCAGCCCTACTAATGTGAGCAGAAGCCTTATGATGAAGCATGCCACCCTCTGGTTGAGTGAGGGCTCACATCTTACACAGGAATTCTTTCTGATCAAATTCTCTATGTAGGAATCTGAGAGACATTTAGAAGCTTTCTTTTTCGTGAGTACTTAATTGTGGTTATATTGTCGGAGAAACTCCAGGCCATGTGTTGCAAAAAGCAGAACGTATATGTAATTTCCAGCTCATTTAAATCACCTGAACCAACCATAGTGAAGACAAACATTCTGCAAATGAATGTAGCGATTTAATTAGAACAAGAAATCTGAAACCGAGCTTTGCAAAAGGACCTCAATAGAGAAATTTGGCAAGAAAGACATTTTCAGCATAAATATGGTCTTCAGTTCTATGATGTAATTCTTCAATGGCATTTGACCACTTGACATGACATAAAATGGATTTAGACAGCTCAGCAGGAGCACTGAAGTTATATAAAGACAACTTTGGAGAAGGTGTGCAGGTACCCGAGGCATAGATGTGGGGCAGAAAGGAGCAGACATGGATGGAAGCGGACTGGCTTGTAAATGATAGGAAAGAAGAGAAGCCATACCCCTTGGTACCAAAGAACATGCTCCAAAGGGGGCAACAATAATGGGGTTTTTAGATTTGACTTTGGAGACAGACTTCATTACAGGAGTTTCTTCTTCTGTTTCTCCCACAGAGATTGCCCACCTATGAGCAACACAGTTACACAGATGACCCCAGCTATCTTGTGGCTCTCCTTTGCTGACAAAGGTAGAGATAAGCTCCTCTCTGTTAGAGAAGAGGATGCTGACAATTACTCAGTCTTGAAGAGTGCTCTCATTGATGGGTTTGACTTAACCACTGAACAGTACAGGATTAAGTTCAGAGACACCCAGAAGGCACAGACTCAGGACTGGGTTGACTTTGTAGATTGTGCTACTAAGGCTCTGGAAGGCTGGTTACTTGGCAGTAAAGTGTGTGATTTTAAAGGATTGTACAATTTAATTATGAGGGAGCAGATCCTTAATAATTGTCAAAATCAGTTGTTGCATCAGTACCTGGTGGACTCTGATCTGACCTCTCCCCAAGAATTGGGAAAGAAGGCAGACAAAAGGGTCAGAACCAGGGTGAAGCAGAAAGTTCAGAACCAAGGTGGTGACTCCAAGAAGCAAGATTCTAAAACCTCAGATAAGGGTGGGGAGGAAGGTAAAGACCAGAAGTCTTCACAAGGGCCCCAAAAGTCTTCATCTGGTGGGGAGTCACAATCCAACAAGGGTAAAGGCAAAAAGAAACCTTGGTGTCATATCTGTAAACAGAAGACACATTGGACAAATGATTGTTCCAAATCCAAGGAATCTACTCCAGCCACCACTGCCCCTAAGGCAACTGTTCCCCTAGTTCAGCTCAAAGTGGTGGTACTCAGAATAAGGGTGTAGTAGGGTTAACCCTGGGATCTGAGATGGACTCTGGCCTAGTCAGGGTTCCAACTCAGGCTGTGTTAGTCTGTGATGGAGGCATGGATATTGCCTCCTTATTTGTCAGTCCCAGTAATCTGGGCAAATACAGACAGCAGCCTTTGATTAATGGCAAGGAGGCCATGGCATTCAGGGACACAGGTGCAAGTGTCACAATGGTGAAAAAAGATCTTGTGGCCCCTGAACAAATCATACTTGGTGAGATGTACCAAGTGACCAATGCAAGCAATGTCAGGACAGACCATTCCTTGGCAGTTGTGAATTTCACCTGGGGAGGGGTAACTGGCCCTAAGAAGGTTGTGGTAAGTGCAGACCTCCCTGTTGAATGCTTATTGGGCAATGATTTGGAGACTTCAGCATGGGCTGCAGTGGAACTCAGAACCCATGCAGAAATGCTGGGCATCCCTGCAGATGTGTTTGCTATGACTAGGTCACAGGCAAAAATGTCTTCCACTGAACAGGCCCTGGATCCTGGAATAATGGACCAGGTGCCTTCCAAGAGAAGGAGCAGTAGGGGTAAGGCAGTGTCTTCCCCCCTGCCTCAGAGTACAGATCAGTCTCTTGAGGGAGATGATCCTAGTCCTGAAGAAGGAACTGTCTCAGAGGAACTGGAACCTGATCAGGTTGAGTTCTTGGGGACAGGGGGGCCTTCCAGGGCAGATCTGAGCCAGGAGCAGCTGAGCTGCCCCTCTCTTGAACCCCTCAGACAGCAAGCTGCTGCTGAGGCTGCTGGGAGCGCCAGTGGGTCCCATAGTCTACTGGGATGATGGACTCTTATACTCAGAGGGTCGAAACCCCAAACCTGGTGCTACCAGGAGGTTGGTTATACCTCTGAAGTTTAGGGGCTTCCTATTGACACTGACACATGATATCCCATTAGCAGGTCACTTAGGCCAAAACAAGACTTGGGACAGGCTTGTCCCTCACTTTCATTGGCCACACATGTCAGAGGACACAAAGGAGTTTTGTCGCTCCTGTGTCACTTGCCAAGCCAGTGGTAAGGCAGGTGGCACTACAAAGGCCCCCCTGATACCACTACCTGTGGTGGGGGTTCCCTTTGAGAGGGTTGGGCATTGACATTGTTGGTCCCATGGATCCTCAAACTGCATCTGGGCCCATATTTATACTGGTGGTGGTGGACCATGCCACTATGTATCCATAGGCAATCCCACTTAGGACCACCACAGCTCCTGTTGTGGCTAGGGCCCTCCTGGGAATCTTTTCCAGGGTGGGTTTTCCTAAGGCGGTAGTATCAGACAGGGATGCAAACTTTATGTCTGGTTACTTGACTGCTATGTGGAAGGAGTGTGGAGTAAATTACAAATGTACCACCCCTTATCACCCACAATGCAATGGGTTAGTTGAAAGATTCAACAAAACCCTAAAGGGCATGATTAAAGGTCTCCCTGAAAAGCTCAGGCGTAGATGGGACATACTTTTGCCCTACCTTCTCTTTGCCTACAGAGAGGTTCCTCAGAAGGGGGTTGGTTACAGCCCTTTTGAACTTCTGTTTGGCCATCCAGTTAGGGGTCCTTTATGTCTAGTACAGGAGGGATGGGAGTTACCTCTCAAACCCCCTAAACAGGATATTGTGGACTATGTACTTGGTCTCCACTCCAGGATGGCAGAGTACATGAAGAAGGCATCCAAAAACCTTGAGGCCAGCCAGGAATTGCAAAATGCCGGGCATGACCAAAAGGCTGTGTTGACTGTTTATCAGCCAGGACAGAAAGTATGGGTGTTGGAGCCTGCGGCCCCAGCAGCCCTCCAAGACAAGTGGAGTGGCCCTCATACAATCATTGAGCAGAAGGGAGAGGTTATCTACCTGGTGGACCTTGGAACTCCCAGGAGCCCCCATAGGGTGCTCCATGTGAACAGACTCAAACCATATGTTGACAGGGCAGACATGGGCTTGCTCATGGCTACTGATGAGGGACAGGAGGAAGAGAGTGATCCACTCCCTGACCTGCTCTCACAGAACCCTGATGATGGTTCAGTTGATGGTGTAGCCTTGGCAGGCAGCCTCACTGACCAGCAGCAAACTGATTGTAGGCAAGTCCTGAATCAGTTCAGACATAGGTTTTCACTGACTCCAAGTCAGACTACCTGGTGCACTCATGAAGTGGACACAGGTGACAGTCTGCCTGTTAAAAATAAGATTTACAGGCAACCTGACCATGTCAGGGACTGTATCAGGACAGAAGTCCAGAATATGTTGGATCTGGGAGTAATTGAGCCCTCAGATAGCCCTTGGGCTAGTCCAGTAGTCCTTGTACCAAAACCTCACACCCAGGGTGGGAAGAAAGAGATGAGGTTCTGTGTGGACTACAGGGGTCTCAATGCAGTCACTAGGACTGATGCCCATCCAATACCCCGGGCAGATGAACTTATAGATACTTTGGCCTCTGCCAAGTTTCTGAGTACATTTGACCTGACAGCTGGTTACTGGCAAATCAGATTAGCCGAGGAAGCAAAACCCAAAACAGCATTCTCAACCCCTAGTGGGCACTACCAAATTGTGGTGATGCCCTTTGGCTTGAAGAATGCACCTGCCACTTTTCAAAGGTTGGTGAACAAAGTCCTTACAGGTCTGGAAGCCTATAGTGCAGCTTATCTAGATGATATTGCTGTCTTTAGCTCCACCTGGGAGGATCACCTGGTCCACCTGAGAAATGTTTTGGAGGCCCTGCAAAAAGCAGGCCTCACTATCAAGGCCACCAAGTGCCAGATAGGGCAGAGTAAGGTTGTATACCTAGGCCACCTTGTGGGTGGAGGTCAGGTTCAACCATTGGAGAGCAAAATCCAGACCATCATGGACTGGGTTGCTCCCACTACCCAGACTCAGGTCAGAGCTTTCTTGGTCCTGACTGGGTACTACAGGAGGTTTGTCAAAGGATATGGATCCATAGTGACCCCTTTGAACTTAACTTCCAAAAGAATGCCTAAGAAAGTTCAGTGGACAGTTAGCTGTCAAAAGGCATTTGATGACCTGAAGCAGGCCATGTGCACTGCTCCCATTCTGCAAAGTCCTGACTATTCCAAACAATTCATTGTTCCAACTGATGCATCTGAGTTGGGGGTAGGGGCTGTGTTATCACAACTGAATGAAGAGGGTCAGGATCAGCCAGTAGCTTTTATTAGCAGAAGGCTCACCCCCAGAGAGAAACGTTGGTCAGCTATTGAGAGGGAAGCCTTTGCTGTGGTTTGGGCCTTGAAGAAGCTGAGGCCATACTTGTTTGGTACGCACTTCATTGTTCATACAGACCATAAGCCCCTCTTATGGCTAAAAACAGATGAAGGGTGAAAACCCCAAACTGTTGAGGTGGTCCATTTCCCTACAGGGGATGGACTATACAGTGGAACATGGACCTGGGAGTAACCATGCCAATGCAGATGGACTCTCCAGATATTTCCACTTAGAACATGAAGACTCAACTGGTCAAGGTTAGTTTAATGTCCTTACGTTTGGGGGGGGTTGTGTAGGAGAGTAGGATCTGCTTCTTATAGTTACCCCCACTTTTTTTGCTGATGTATCACTGTTTTTGACTTAGACTGGCTGGGATCTTGCTATCCAGGACCCCAGCCTAGCTGCTTTCTCCTCTAAATTGATTGCATGTACTTTAGGTACACTCCAGATTGGATACTGGGGTACCCTTATAAGTCCCTAGTATATGGTACACCATGTACCCAGGGCATAGGTACCCCAGAGGCCTCCCAGGGGCTGCAGCATGTATTATGCCACCCCTGAGAGACCATTCAAAATGACACCACAGGTCTGCTACTGCAGCCTGTGTAAGGTGGTGCCTGCACCCCTTACTTAGATATAGGTTCACTATATCTATTCTAAATCACTGCACATAAAAACCTATCAGTCACCCCTATGGCAGGCCTTATCAATCCTGAAGGCAGGGTGCAGGGTTTTGTGTGAGAGGGTGCCCTTGCATGAGCAGAGCCCCTCTACAGCCTTCGGAATCTATTCTCCGGGGTTGTCTGTGATGCAGCCAACCATATATACTTAAGTGCATTATAACCTTGCGGTAAATGCTAACTTTAAAACGGCTGCTTAGAAACATGTCGTGTTTGGTGTCAAACACCTTGGAATCATACCTCCACACACTGGTGTGGTAGGTATGATTTCTCCCTTGTAGTACCACTACTATGGGCCACTGGTCTACCCGGTACCAGCTTTCTCGACCTGGGCAGCACAAAATGGATGCTGCCAGCCACAGACACGAGTCTGCCCTCCTGCTGCTGAACTAAGCTCGAGCAGGGGAAGGCTTGACAATAGGTTTCCTGTCACAGGGAGGTGTGACCACCTCCCAGACAGGCTTTAGTGTATTGGGGCTGGGTGGGTGCACTCTGAGGGGCAGATTTACAAGCCCCCTGCGCCACCAGTACGTCACTTTTCGTGACGTACTGGTGGCGCAGAGACTCCTCGATATTTACAAGGAGAGGAAAAGCCACCATGCGTGACTTTTCCTCTCCTTGTAAATACCGTCCCTTCACACGCAGCACTTTGCGTTGAAGGGGCGTTCCATGGGTGTTGCTGTGGGTGTTCCCACGCAACACCCATGGAACTAAGACACATCTCCAGATTTACGAGAAATCGTAAATCTGGAGATGCGTCTGAAAGCTACGCCACCCTAGAGGTGGCGTAGCAAGGCGCACCGAGGATTTCTCCTCGTTTTCCTCTTTCAATGCGTGCTGCATTCTGCAGCACGCATTGAAGAAAAAGCCTGTACTGATTGTTTTTGTGCAGAAAGGTGCCCCTTCCTGCACAAAAACAATCTCCCATGGCGCAGGCATCCTTGCACCATGGTGCAAGGGTGCCTGCGCCGGCGCTTGGCAGCTGTTTGTGCGCCAGCGCAGGGAAACACAGGAATGCGACATATTCTTGTAAATATGTCGCATTCCTGTGCTCTGAGATGCTGCAGCGTGGCGCAGCCAAAGGGCTTGCAGCGCCACGCTGCGGCACTTTCTTGTAGATCTGCCCCTGAGAGTGCCTGAAAGTCTGCACTGGATTTGGTGTCCCTGTGCATAGTCCAGCTCAAACTGGTTGCAGGAGCCATTTGCTCCTGCTCTGGCGCGAAACTGGACAAAGGACATGGATGTAACCACCCCTCTGTCCAGTCCCTCCCCTAGGAGGGTCCCCAGAGTTTGTCCAACCCCTTCCTTGGGTATAAAGTAGGAAACCTGACTACAGGACTTTTAGATTTTACCTGGACTAAACTCTGCAAGCAGAAACCAAGTACTTCGACGATCTACACTACGCTGGATGACTGATGAATCTCCCTTGGAGTAAAGGAGTTACTCCCGTGCAAGGCAGGCGCCTTTAACACATCTGACCGGTTTGCATCTCCCGAGCTCCTGAGGACTCTGAAGATTTCTGCAACACAGGAGGTGGGTTCCCGAGCGTCCCTGAAATCGATCTGACCTCTCAGCAATTCTGAGACCAGTATCCCTCGTGGGAACCGTGCAACTCGAACCCCTGTGCACCGTGTACTTTCAGCAGCATATGGTTTTTGGCAATCCCTGAGGCTGTGCTTTGGGCTACGTGTAGTCCTGACCCCGGGCAGTATTTCCTTTTTTTTTTTTGATTTCAAGTGTTTTTATTACATTTTATAAACAAGTACATTCGCAGTTCCGTTACGGGGTACCAGCCAAACGTGGCTGCATTTGCAATAGCTCCAGGTATTTGGTAAGCGTGTCTCGCTGAGCCCCTTTACATTGATTTACTAGGAAGTTAAGGACAGAATCAGAGAGAGATAGAGGATAGGAGAGAAAGGGTGGAGAAAGAGTGGAGATACAAGAGATGTACTGTAGCCATGCGTCTATTCTGGGTTTGTAGCCATGTGGGGGAAACCCCCCCCCCAGTGCTCTCACGGGGGCTCATAGGAGTCCAGATATGTATCGAGCGTCTTCCACATCCCCCTAGTGGTAGGTCTCCAGGGTGAGTTTTGTAGAGCCATGTTGTCTGCGCCTCTGAGGTACGTCACCCAGTTGACCCAGCCTTTGTATGATGTCTTAGCGGTGTCCTTCCAGTTGTTCAGGACCATTTTCACTGCTGCGGTCAGCAGGAGGTCTAGCAGGTCTCTGTCATGTTGTGAGTCAAGTCTTGTGGTCAAAAATGCGGTGGTGAGGGAAGAGAATTCTGGGTTTAGAGTGCATCCCAGCGCGTTTTTTATGAAGCCAAAGATTTCCCCCCAGAATGTTTTCAGTTTGGGGCAATAGAAGATGAGATGTGCTAGATCCCCCGCTCCGCTTCCACAATTCCAGCATAGGTCGTTTTCTCTGAGACCTAGTGAGGTTAAGCGAGCAGGGGTCCAGTATGTCTTGTGGAGTAGCCAAAATTTTGTTTGTGATAGGACTGGGGTGATTTTATTACGTGAGGGGGAGGCCCAGAGCAGAGCTAATTCTTTTTCGTCTAGTGAGTTATTGGTTTGGTTTACCCAGTATTTGGTAGTTTTATCATTAAGTTTGGTTGTATTTGGGCGCAGGAGTTTGTAAAGGTGCGATACCTGGGGTCCTAATCTGTTGATTGTCGCGATATACTGCATAATTGACGGTTTGGTTGTTGTTAGTTTGGCTTTTGTTAGGGCCGTTTTGATTTTTAGGAAATTGTAAAATTCCGTGTCTGGTAGGTTGTGTCTATCTTTTAGTGTGGCGAACGTGATGGGGTGGCCCTCCTCCTCTAGTTGGGCTGGGTGGGAGATGCCTTTCTCCATCCATGTGTCGAGGGCCAGTGATTTCCCTTTGTATTTGATCTTACTGTTGGCCCAGAGAGATTCCCATTTCGAGTTCTTTACACTGTTCTCCATTTTTTTGTCTATTTTGAGTAGGGCAATTTTTGTGTTTTTGAAGATTGGGCTGGATACGTGCGTGTGTTTGTTAGCTGTTAGTAGTATTAGCGGGTTGAGGTTGTTTAGTATGGTTCTCTCAACTAGTAGCCATACCGGTGTGTAGCCTTGGGGGGGTGACACCCAGTAGCCCCCTTGTTTTGCAAGGAAAGCATATTGGAAAGTTCTATAGTCTGCCAGGTTTAGTCCTCCCAGCCTTTTGTCTAGTCTCAGTTTTTTTTATACTAATCCGTGCCTTCTTTCCCCGCCATAGGAATTTACTAATCTGGATGCCCACCTTGCGGTGGAAGTCATCCGTAAGTAGAAGTGGTAATATGCTCAGGGGGTAATTGATCATTGGGGTGATCATCATTTTGATCGTTTCTATTCTGCCCCACCAGGTTATAAATTTGGGGGACCAGGCCTCCAAGAGTTTCTTTATTTTCTCTAACAGTAGTTTCTCATTTTGGTCTAGTGTAGACATGATGTCGTTCCCAAAGTAGACCCCTAGGTATTTGATGAACCCCGTTTGCCAGGCCAGGCCCGACCCTCCTAGGGTGTCCCGAGTGGTGTGTATGTTGAGGGGTTTGCACTCTGATTTCTCCCTGTTGAGTTTATATCCTGAATGTCTTGAGTAGGTCTCTATGGTATCTATCAGGGCCTCTATAGAGGTCTTAGGTTGCTCTGTCACTATAAGAATGTCAGTCCGCATATGCGGCTAGTTTTATTTCCACGTCGTTAATTGTGATCCCTTTTATTTCCGTGTTGGATTTGATGTCACTAATCAGAGGCTCCAGAGCTAGTAGGAATAGTGAGGGTGACAGGGGGCACCCCTGTCTAGTGCCTCGTTGTAATGTGAGTGGTTCAGAGAGTGATCCATTAATGACAATGCGTGCTCTTGGGTTCCTGTATAGCGCCATAACCTTCCGTGTGTACCCTTCCCCTAGGTTGAAAGACTGCATGCATTGTTCCAGGAAAGCCCATGAGACTCTGTCTAAGGCCTTCTCGGCATCTAGTGTAATAGCCACAGCTGGCTCTGTCAGTTTAGCGGTGTGCTCTAGGGTGTGGCAGAGGAGTCTTGTGTTGTCATTAGCCATACGGTTCTTTAGGAAGCCTACCTGTGAGTTGCTTATCAAGTTGGGCAGGAAGGGGTTTAATCTTGTTGCCAGAATTTTTGCATATATTTTACAGTCCACATTAATTAAGGATATGGGTCTGTAATTCCTGGGCAGTTGTTCGTCCTTGCCTTCTTTTGGGATGACAATTATGTTGGCCTCGGACATGGATTGGGATATCAGTCCAGTTCCCCCACAGTTGTTGAACACCTTTTTCATGGTGGGTTTCAGGTGATCTAGGAAGGATTTGTAGAACGTGGCTATGTACCCGTCTGGACCTGGGGCTTTGTTGTCTTTCATTGCCTTAACCGCCATTTCAATCTTAGCCGTACTGATTTCTTGGTCTAGTCTCTGTGCTTCCATATTGGATAGTTTGGGGAGGCCGAGTCTGCTAAGGTATTTTTTGCACTCCTCCAGGTCTAAGGACTGGTTGTTTTTATAGAGATCCTGGTAGAAGTCTTGGAAGGTTTTTAATATATCTTTGTGTCTTGTGTGGGTTTTGTTGTTTGTGTCCGTGATAGATGAGATGGTGACCTGATTGCGTTTGTGCTTTAGGTATGAGGCTAGAAGTTTCCCCACTTTGTTCGCTTCACAAAGGTTAATGGCCTTGTACTTGTTTACCCATAGTCCGGCCCTCTCGCTCAGGATTTTATTGTATTCGTACTTTTTCCTGGTTAGTTGTGTTAGGGTTGTAGTAACGTGCGTGTCCCTGGAGTGGGCAGTTTCTAACTTTTTTATGTCTTGCTCGAGCTGGGTCAGCTGTAGGTTGGTGTTTTTGTTAATTTTGGATTTGATTTCGATTATTGTGCCCCTGACTGTCGCCTTGAGTGCGTCCCATAAGGTATTAGAATCGATCTCCTCAGATTCATTGTGTCTGAGGTAATCTTTTATGGCCTCTTCAATTTTTTTTTTGTTATGTGGGTCGGCCAAGACGTCACTATTAAAACGCCACCTACGGGGTATGTCCTCGTTGTGGCACCCGCTCAGCTTTAGGGTGATGCACGAGTGGTCTGATAAAAGCCTAGGCTCTATCTCAGTATGTTCTATCAGGTGTGTGTGGGCCTGTGATTAATATGTAGTCTATCCTGCTGTACGAGTTGTGTGGGTGGGAGTAGAAGGTGTAGTCTCTAGTGTCTGGGTGTTGCAGTCGCCATGGGTCCTTGAGGTTGAATTTGGAGCAGATGTTCTTTAGGGTGGCATGTGCGTTTGTGGGCTGGGAGTGGTAGGTTGATTGCCTGTCTAGTGTATGGTCCATAGGAATATTAAAGTCCCCCGCCACCACCATAAGGTCGTCCTGAGGGAGGCTGTCAAGCTTGTGCGAAACCTCCTCCCAGAATACGGGGTCGTCTTTGTTTGGGCCGTAAATGTTGGTAACATGAATGTGCTCCTTCCCCCTTTTTAAGCATGTTAGCAATAACCTTCCTGCCTCGTCGTGATGCTGCGATTCTATTGTTAGGTTGGAGTTTTTAGATACCAGTGTGATTACCCCTCCTCTCTTCCCTATTGCCGGTGAACATGCTACCTGTGCTATTCAGTTTGCTTTCATTAGTTTGACATCATCCAGGGATAGTTTGGTTTCCTGTAATAGGACCACATCCCCCTTACGTTTAGCAAGGTAGTCGAGTATCTTTTTGCGCTTGATGGGGTGATTGAGTCCATTGACATTAAGTGATACTATCTTTAGGTCGGATGCCAGGTTAAGGTTGTTGGTGGGAGCCATTATCTATGGTGTGTGATCTCTGGTAGATCTGGTCTGTGCCCTCTAGTCCCAGTTATCTGATGTAGGACTGGCTTCTGTTCTGTGTATATCACAGCCTTCGACCTACTGCTCCTGTGTATGATTCGGGACAGTGTGTTACCTCTTGTAGTGAAATGTGAATGTAAGGATATGAAGATAGAGTAGGTGATAGTGATAATAAAGAGAAGATGGAAAGACAGAAAAAACAGAAAAACATTGCGCCCCCCACCCCTCCCACCCCCATTACGTAAAAACATCGTATGCTGAACGTGCGACGACAGGGTCGCCGTTCCGTCTCTCTGGGAGTTGTTAGTTATTGGTCCGAGCTTTTGCATTCCAATATGCACCGTTGCAGTCTTTTTACCGTCTTTTACCATGCCAAAGTTTGTGTTAGTTTTCCCACCCCTTCCCCTCTCTCTCTTATGTCTCCCCGGCAGGCAGGGTTGCTTAAAAAAAAAGGATATGGTGGTACTGTTCATTTCGGTGCAGTTCTTGCGTTGCTTGCTGCTGCACTTGTGCTGGCGCCGTCCCCTCTTGGTGTTGGGTAGAGAGCTCCATCGTGGTAGTTGTTGCTGAGGTTGTAGCGGTATTGTGTGTTCTTGCTTGTCGTCTCCCTTGTGGTGGGTGTTCCTATCGGCGGTGCAGTTTCGTCTATGGTGAGCTTATGCCGTCATTTTGTGCCCTTTTTGCCCCTCCGGGCCATCGAGGTAGTTAGGTAGTTAGTGTCTGTTAGTAACGCCTAGCTAGTGATTGAGGTAGATACAGTTGCTTGATTCTGCGTTGTGAGAGTACCTTTGCGGGAGTTTCCGTGGTTTGGTCCATTCACTCACTCGCTCGTCATCGGCGAGGCTCTTCTCTTACTGGTGCCCGCTGGTGATGTCTCCATTACCTGTGTAGCTGGGTCCTCCAGGTATTGGCCTAGTTCTCTCGGGTCATCGAAGACATGGCTGCGTCCATTGTCGTTTATCCGGAATCTAGCCGGCCCTATAAATGAGAACTGAATGTTCTTCTTCCTCATTTTTTCGCGTAGGGCCAGGAAGCCCTTTCTAGTGTCCACTGTGGCCTTAGAGTAGTCCTGTGTGAGGATTATCTTCTGCCCATTCCACGAGATCTGTTGGTTTTTTCGTGCGAAACTGAAGATGGCGTCCGTCTGTTGTGTTCTTAGCGGTTTGCATATTATTGGGCGAGCCCCGGTTTTTGTTGCGGATCTGAAGGTAGGGACCCTATAGGCTCTATCTAGCTCGAAGGGGTGGTCAAATTTGAGGTTTGTGATTTTCGGTATCATCCTCCAGGAATGTCAGGCATGACCCCGCTTTCTCTTCTGCCCCCTCCGGGATGCCTAGGATTCTTATGTTCCCCCGTCTATTTCTATCTTCCAACTCCACCGTTTGTTTCTGAAGTGATGCTGTAGCCTTGGTTAAGTCTTTCAGTTCCTTGCTTACTAGCCTGTCTGTATCCTCAATGTCGCTTATTCTTTGCTCCGTTGCAGATAGTCTGTCGTTTGTTGCATGCATGTCAGCTCTGACAGCTGCCAACTCCAGTTTGATTGCGTCTGTGGACTGTTTTGTGGTTTTGGCCAGATCGTGAACCTCCGCCAGTTTCTTTAGAATCATCTCTAGTGTGCTGTTGATGTCCGGTTTCTGTTTTATTGGTGAGTCCGATGGTATGGATTCACTTCTGTTTTTTTTTAGTTGTTGCTGAATTCTTGCCTCGCTCCCAGCCATGTTTGCTAGTCCTCTCTTCTTCTGGCGTAGGTCAGATCCCCCTTTGGTTCTTTGTGCTGCGTTCTGCGTTCTATATTCTCGAGAGTCTTCCCTTGTGTCTGGTGGGGCCTTAGCTTCCAACGTTGGGTTAGGTGATCATTCCCCTTTAGATTCCTTTAGATTCTTCCTTATTGGTCGGGCACCGCTATGCTTGAACGAGTGGTTGCGGTGTGTGTCACACTTGTGGTGGGCCCGTTTGCACTCTATGCTGGAGGTTTACTGCTGGCTGCCACCCGGGGGTCTGACCGAGTTTGGCTTCTCTGACTAGCACCCTCTCCCGTCTCCCACCTCGGCTCCTTGTCCACTGATCACAGCAGCTGCCGGTTCTCTCCGCCAGCAGGGGTGCCTGGTATCGTTTTTTCCTGATGTTGGCCCTTGTCGTCAGCCCTCGTCGTGGGCACTCCTCATCTGAGTGTGCGTTTTGTTTGGTGCTTGGTGGACAGTCTTAGTGATGCAGCGTGCTTAGTACTGAGGGTGGTGGCTGGTTCCTGCCGGGGTGTGTGGGTAGGTAGCAGACCCGCCCTGTGTTGTGGTTTCTCTGCTCCACTCCTGTTGCCTAGTTGGTGTGTCTCGCTGCCACTTGGGATTCCTCTGGTAGCAGTTGTGGCCCCCCTCCCCAAGTCGGGGCGTTGTACACCTCCCCCTCAGTACTCCTCTCTCCGCTCCTCGGTATTGCGGTGGGCTCTTGGGCTGTTCGGCGACCCCTGTGGTGCTCCGGTGGCGGTGCTCCTCGGTTTTTGCGGGTTGGCTTCTCCTCTCCTCTGCCTTCAGTTGTGGGCTGTGAGCATGTTCACAGCTCTCCGTTCCTACCCCGCTCCTGCGGAACTGCTCTCTGAGCTGGGGGGAGGGTGGTTTCGGCTCCCCGAGTTCCCTCCGTGGCTCGTTTCCCTACGCCTCTCCTTTGCACACTTGTGTTTGCTCATAGGGTCTTCAGGGTCGCCTCTGTGTGATGGCGGCGATTCGCATCTGTTGCTCCTCCCCCCTAAGATGGCGGCGTTGTTTTGGGTCCGCTAAGTTTCAGTTTCGTTCTGCGCTCTATGCATTCTGTGCGCCATTTTCTTTCTCAGCCCCGCATAATATAGCTCAGTCCTTGCCCTGCTGTGGCGGTACCGGTGGTTTTAAACCTCCTCTGACGTTAGCGGGTTATCGCCATTATTACCCCCTCATTCCAGTGTAACACTCCTGTTTCTGTTCTGCTCTGATCCGGCCATTTTCTGGTCCTCCTCTCCTTGACTCCGTACCTACTTCGAGTGCTCCCCCCCGCCGCCGGTCGTGTGCTCACAGAGCCCTTTGGTCTGGTTGCAGTCGGGTGCTCTTGTCTCCGCTCCTCCTCTTATGCACTGTTGGGTATCTCGTCCAACCCTGTCCTGCAGTCGCTTTCGCTAGCCCCTCGCTTCGGGTCGCACCTGGCTCGCGCTCGGCTCACACTGGTTTTTCTCTATGTGGTGCGGTGACACAGGGGAGGGGGTCTATGGCGCGGGTGGATCGAGAGTATTGGCGTATCGCTGTTTGCGTCTTGATCTTGTCGGGCTCACCGTGGTTGTTTGGCTTTCGGGACCCCCTTCGGTTTCAGTTTCGTTTTTGCGGCGCCAATTTCTCCTGCAGCCTCGGGATCTTGGCAACTTGGCAAATTACACCTTTATTTCCAGTATTGGTCACCAGCTTCTATTGTCGTCATCTGCAGCAGATTTTCCGATTCCCGGCAGTCCCATTTTGGTGCAGATTGCCCGGCGAAAACCTCTGGAATCGTGAGCGTTGCTCCCAGGTACGACGGAGCGGCTGACTCAGGCAAGCATCCTCCTTGCCGTCCAAGCCACGCCCCCGGGCAGTATTTCCACTGAAGATTTCCGGCCTACACTCCACGAGTGTTCCGTGGGCTGGTATTTCGTGATTCAGCTTGAGGTCCCTTCGCGATCCCTGGTCCATTGGCCTGTGGGTCCCTGTGAAGGTAACTTTGACTTTCCTTGGGCTTTCCTGGTTGATCCAGATGTGCCCAGACTCTCCATAGCTTGGAGAGTCCCCAGGACCTTGCTGCTCTTCACCGTGACTTGTCTCCTTTGCCCGCATGGGTTGCAGTTGCCAAGGCTTGTTGGTGTTCAATCCGGACACTGACCCCCCAGCACTCGACATCCTTTGTGGGACAGCTCACCTCCAGACTTTGGTCATCGTCGACGTCTCCTGGTCCCCGTGGCTGCAGAGTCAAGCATCCGACCTTCTCACCTGAAGCACCCGACATCGGTGGGCATTCGTCCACTGAGCCCCTGGTCACCTGACGTGACCCAGACTCTGTCCCCTCTGCTTTCAGGTTCTTCTCACCTTCCACCGGACACTTTTCATCTTCCCGGCAGCAGTACTTCTTCGCATCATGCCATTGAAAACAACGAGGGTTTCCGACACCACTTGACCCCTATGCACCCGGCTCCTCTGGGATAGGTAACACGGGTACCTCGGTACTCACAAGGGTGCTGACCTTTGAACCTTCTATGTTCCAAAGGGTTTGCTTGAAGTCCTCTCCGAAGTGTCCTTAACTTGTAATTTTCCAACCGCGACTTTCCCTTAGAGTTGTACGGAGCTCGCGTCTGTGTTCACACACTGCACCCGTCCTCCGTGGGTCCCCTGTGTCACTACTTTGGGTGGTTCCTTGGGGTCCCAGCGATTCTACGTGCTCTGGGCACTGTGTCTAGTTAAGTCGTGGTTGTTATACCACTTTCTTAGTCTATGGTTCGGTCTCGCCCTGGAGCCCGCTGTGTATTGTGCTATTTACTGTCATTCTATTGATTTAATATTGTGTATCTTGTGCTCTAATCTCATAAAGAGGTTAGTAGAGAGTGTTTAGTAATAAATACATATATTTTATATATCTCTTGTGTGGTTCTCCTTTCTTTTGGTCATTCAGGAGGTTCTGATCTGGTAAAACAAGCTGCTTTACATTCCTTCGAGACTTAGCCTGAAGGCTGCTCTCCACAGCTACCTCTAGGATAGCTTTCTATAAAGGTTGTCTTTAACCTAATCATCAATAAGGGTCGTTTGGACTGGTGCAAGGTGCCCACTTTAATTAGTGGACAGCATATACCAGGCCAACTTCTCACACCCACCACACAAACAACTCATGCAGAGAACACACAACACCTGCCTCTCACCCAGAGAGGATTACAGCCCCATTAGCACGCCAACAACAGAAAGAGCAGAAATCATGCCATTCCTTGATGGAAAAAAATATTTGAAATGTCATACACGGGTATCACAACTGCTTCAAATGAGGAATAGTTGTTGTGTGGGGACTGGAAATAAACTTGGGGTTCATTTCTTTTCAAGTGACAGCTCCATGGTGTGCTACAGTTTACACATTTACTTGCGTAGGGAAACTGAAACTATAATTTAAATAGAGTCATTTATCCAGCCAAGCGAATCCGAGGACCACTTCAAATCGATTTATTGTAATTCAGTCAAGCCACTCAAGAGCTTGCCACCCACCCTTGACGGGCTCACAGCAACCCCGATCACAAACGTTGACACTGCTTTTCCTTCGAATATACGTTGGCTGTAATTTGCTCTCAAAGGAAGGGCAAGTCCCAGGATTGGACAAGATTCCTTCTGGCATATTTCACTCCAGCCTTGCAATCTGGGTCCCATATGTTAACACAGTTTCAAACACTACTGCTGCTATGTCCTGTATATGGAAAGCCCCCGAAATTTTGTGCCCATCCATATAAAGGGGTGCTGCCATCTCCCAACCAAATATCGTCCTATTAGTTTACTTGATAATTTGCTAAAAATCTTCTGCAAACAGGTCTTGGGACAGCTCACATCTTGGATAAAAGCCCAAAATTTCCCTTCTCCAAGCTGACTTCAGACCAGAAACTAGTATTATTGATCAGGTCTTTCGGCTACTCATGGCCAAATGGAAGATAGTGGACGTCAGAGGCGGCACGCTTTAGGTCGCTTTTATTGATCTATGAGCGGCATTTGATTTGGTCTCTAGGGAAAAGTTGTGGGAGGTTTTCACCAACATGAAGATTCTGGAAAATCTGTTGAACATCATCATGCGCCTCAATGAGAGAAATTATGCCAAGAGTCAGTGAGGCTCAAATGGGGAACTAACGAAAAAGATTGACATCGCCAAAGGAGTGCGCCAAGGCTGCATCTTGGACCCCACCTTTTTCTTTTGTTCATAAGAAATTGTGTCCCTTCCTTGGCAAGTAAAAAGGTGCTGGCTCTGCTATTCGCTGATGACACTGTGCTGCTTTTAAAAATGCACTCTGGCCTCCAGACCCTTATCGACAGGCTCCAGTTATTTTCCGATACACATGGGCTAGAGATAAATGGCCAAAAGACTTAGTCCATGGTTTACTCCAAGAAGAAGAGGCTGGGTGGTAATATCCGACTAGGTGGCACCATACTAGAGAAAGACAAAGGAATTTGACAACCTCGGGACTAGATTGTCGAGCGACGAGTTATGAGGACCTCAAAATCAAGAGTTGTTCTTTAATTACCCATAGAGCATCTGCTATAGCAAGGTTTGCCAAAAGGGCCCCATCCTGTCCGATTTCCCCTGCGATCCAGGTTCACAACACCCGTGGTCAAGATGTGCTGCATTGTTTGGGGCTGAGTTGTGGGGTCATTGCAATTCTTCCCTACTAAGCGTGTGTGAAAACAAAGTTATAAGGGCTATTGTCAGCCTGGGGTGTGGGACTCCTCTCCTGTCGCCCAGGCTGGATTTTGCCCTCAGACCCATTACAGACTAGGTAAGATTGCTCCCTTGGATGTATTGGCTTCAGGTGTGCTCCGAGGAGGTCCTTGTACCCTATAGAGAAGCCTTACATGAGGTTTTAGCTTTGCCGTATTCACATAAAATTCCTTGGCTAGTATACATCCAACAGGCTTTTACTAGCTTGAGTTTGGGAAGTTTTTGGAAAACCTTTCAGATATCAATAGCACTACTAAAGGCATTATTAAACATGTATATTGGGCAAACGTCATCACATATAGTGAGACTTCTGCTTCCATAGGAGCCAAGACTAATACGTTTCTTATGTATATAAACGTTTTTAAATTCGAGGAAGCCCTTGATTGTATAATAATAATTCCTATTTGTAAAGCGCGAACATATCACCCTGTGTAAGGGTTTCAAGGTGCATGGGGCCATCAGGGAGATTAAGAGGCATATTCACAAGGACCTACCGCCGATTTATCTCCACCTTAACCCATCAAAAGTGGAGATCGATTTAACACTCCATTCACAAGCGGGTGCAAACTGCAGTCATCGCCAATATTCCCACAATAACTGCCCCAAAATGTATCTCCACGGTGGACACCACCAACTAACCCTAATGAGATGCAGAGTAGGCGTTCCCGTGCAAAAACACACGAAAACACCACAACACCACTTTCACAACGAACTGCCAGATCTGCGATGCGAGTCAAAACCACGCGATAAGCAACGGTAGCAGCAGGTATTCAACACCTGCCTTTTGCTGGTGTTAAGCAGGACGACTACCTGCAGAATGAAAGGGAGCCCAGCCAAGAGCCACATCTGAAGACCCACAGATGCCATGGAGACAATGATCATGCAGCTCCGAGACCCATGAGGGCCACAACACCCACCGCCACCCAACCCAGGCCCGCCACCACCCCCAGGACCCGTCCCGCCACCCCCCCCCCCCTCTCGGGAACACCACAGAGGCAGCGTACACAAAGACAGCGGACCCACCTGAAACGCACCTGCCGCCCAGACCCAACGCCAGAGGAGGACATTGCCTACTACAGGCCCAAAAGGACAACCATCCCGACCCACATCCCCCACCTGCTGACGGTACCAACCCAGCAGACAACCAACATCCCTCCACAGACAAAGCTGCCGGCTGCGCAGCACGTCGGCCTCTGGTACCATCCAACCCACAACTGCCAGAGTCGGAGGAGTCACACAGCCAGCCCCATCCAAGGTCATCACACCTGTCCTGGATGCCAACATCAGCCTGGTACCCCAGCCCCTCCACTTCACCCACACTGCGCAGGAGCAGCTGGAGACCAAGCAAGGCCCCTACGCCATAGCTGGATTCCCTCACGTGTCAGGGCCAATCAACTGCACACATGTACCCCTCGTGCCCTCTGCCGACACTGCACACAACTACCACAACAGAAAGCACACGCATCCCATGAATGTGCAGGAAATAGTGGACCGCCCAGGACCCCTCAACAATGTCGTGGCCAACTCCATAGGCAGAGTGCATGATTCTCACATCTCCTGACAGTCCATCATCACTCAGCGCTCCCAGGATGGCACCCATGGCAATGCAGTGCTCGTTGGTAAGTCCAAAAAGGAACACACCACACACCTCCAGCCCACAGTCATACAACTCACGACACTGGCAATGGGCACGCAGCACAACTACATTCAACATGCCACACAACATGCCAACCGACCAGACACGACAACACAACTCCATTGGGAACTTGGCCTTGCCATGCCCACAACCCAGCCACGGCATGGCACCACAGACACACAATAGCAGGATGTGAGGAGAGGCATGGAGCAGGCATGTGCGAGAGCGGCACGTGACTATGGAATGTGAACCTACCCAATGCCAGGTGTGGCATGGAGGTGCCGGACAGACCACAGGGTGCAAATCACGGAAATGGCCATGTGGAGATCAACTGCTGGTGCATGGAGTGTAGTGGCCAGTGGACGCTACCTTGTCCCCACAGGCTGTGAGGCAGAACGCGGAAATGTCGCATGTTACGTCCCCCCTGCATGCGCGGACGGAGTGGGTTGGACCTGCGTACGCCAGGCCTGCGTAGGGGTGTGAACAAAAAGCCCGTCGCACTGGGCGTTGTTCTCATTTGGAATGGACAACGCGTCTGCCAGGGCGGCGCCTCTCAGCCCGCCACGAGTCCTGCGCCGAGCACGGCGGGGCCTGCGACCCTGTGCGCCTGCTACACCCCGGGCCGCTGGTCCCCAGACCCGTCATGCCTGCCCCAGCGCACCAACGAGGCTCGGCTCACCTGCCTACACAGGCGTGTGTCAAAGAGGGCCCACCACATGCCGATGCAAGCTCCAAGCCCCAGTCCCGCGACCTCTGCAGCCTCCGCAGACCATCGCTGGCCCTCCCGACGCTGGCCCACATTACTCCTTTCTCATTGACATACTCCATCGGCGTCCTCTTCGGCCCAGTCGGTCCCACATGTGGAACTGTGTCCTGAGTCTTGAATGGCAGTGATCCCAAGTCCGTGGCAGCGGCCACAGCACCAGACTCCCTTCAATCAGTGAAGCATAATTCGGTATCGCAGGCCTGCGACACGTGGTGCCACTAACCCTGTTCAACGCAAGCCGGCGACACGTGGTGCCACTAACCCTGTTCAACGCAAGCCAGCAACACGTGGTGCCACTAACCCTGTTCAACGCCAGCCGGCACCACTTGGATGAGGGCACAGGCCTACACAGCGGTCCAGTGGGTCCTACATGTGGAACTGTGTCCTGAGTCATGAATGGCAGTGACCAGATGTTTATTGCTGAGTTTATATCACTAAACTCCCTTCTATCAGTGAAGCAAAGGTATGCATCGCAAGCACACGACACGTGTCTGTGGGCCCGTGCTGACCGCTGCCCCCGGCCTACACTGCGGTCCAGTAGGCCCCACATCCAGCACTCAGTCGTGATTCATGAATGGCAGAGTCCATACCAGTGAACGCACGGAGAGGAGTAAGAGGAAGATGCGGTTCATTCCGGATGAAAGCCAGATCCTCGCTACGGAGGTGACCGAACACTAGCAACAACTGACCTGGTGCCACTAACCCTGTTCACCGCAAGTCTGCGTCCCGTGGTGCCACTGAACCTGAACTACGCAGGCCGGTGGGACCATCCAACATAAGCTGGCGACACTCGGTGAATGGCCCCTGCTGACCGCTGCCTCAGGTCTACACTGCGGTCCAGTAGGCCACACATGTGGAACTGTGTCCTGGGTAAGATATGGAGGAGTCCACACCATTGGACATGCCTCATCGCAGGGGGCATCCCCTATCAGCACTGGTGCCACTGACTCGGTGCGCAATGAGTCATGGGCACTGTCTGGTTGGACTTCGGTGGCGTCTGAGTCCATGGCCTGGGGGTTGTCTGCATCATCATCTGGCTGGGCCGGACTTGGTGTCCGACATGTGTCTGTTCCATTCATCTCCACCATAGTGACTGTTTCTGCGTGGTTCTGCCCTCTGCATCATGCCCTGGGGGTACACCTCCCACTGTCCACCGAGACACTCCACGACAACCCCCTTTGACATCTACGAGAACCTGCTCTGCTCTCGTGACCCTGCCCCAGTGCACCGCAAGTCAGCGGCCCGTGGCGGTAGGCCCGTGCAGGACGCTGTGCATCCAGGGCCACTAACTCTGTGCAGCTCCGGTCATGGAGCCTTTATGGTTGAATGGTTGTGTCCTTTACGATGTACACTGTTGACATTTTTTGACTGCACCAGGCACTCCATGACGGCTGGTGTACACACATCCAACACAGGTGTCACTCGACATGTGAGCCTGCTAATAAAAGTGGCCGGGCGCACGTGCCCGTAGCGATTTCCAACATCTAAGCAATGTGTCCGTGTGGTCATTATGTCAGCATGATGGGCCGGAGCCCTGCAACATCACAGTGTGCTGTCTTCAGCGGAGGATACCATGTCACCTCAGCAGTGGCTGAGACCTTGGACATGTAGCTTCGCCCGCCCCCCCTGCATGCACAAGCGGCGTGTGCTGGTCCGGCGTACCTCAGGTCAGTGCCGGGGTGTGCTGATTCGGCTGGGGGATCAGGGCGTGGCTCTGGTCTGGTCAGGAAGTGAGGTAAGTGTGTCTTTGTGTTGGGGTGTTGTCGCCACCAGGGCCACAGTAGTCGATGTTGCAATGTAGCATGCACCCGGAGGGCGGGCCCGCACGTACGGGGAAATATAGGAGCACAAGCCCGCTCGGGGTCTTGGCACATGCATGCCAAGTGTTATGTGTATAAGTCCTGCGGCTGCATGAGTCAGGTGTCTAGCCCCAATCGCAGCGCGATCACAGCCAGCCATGGACTGAACACCTGTGTCCGCCCTGCCCGGACCATTGGCCTACACTCACGTGGCCACACACCCTCAACGGCCAGCTTACAGGTGTTGTTGGCATGCCGCTGGACATGCGCGGACAGGCATGACAATGGTGTGCCGTAGGAGTGCACGTGATACAACCGCGCAGCGCACACATGTGTGGGGGCTCGTGGGAGGGAGGAGCAGCTGTGAGGCAACGTAACACACAGTGGGGCCGCTCATGTGCCACGTGCTAGGCATATCATCCATGATTCCCTGGGTCGCAGACATCCCACCCCACCCATGATAGGCCTCTGTACATCTCCTGTATGCATGCAGATGGTGAAGTTACTGTAGGGATGAAAGGTCCTTTGTCTGCACTATCAGGCGGTAGCACATCTGCAGCTCCTAGATGGGACTTGCATGTGCCCAGCACCCCCTGACAGATCCAATAGCATTTGCTGGCGACTCCCACACTACGCACTGCCCGACGTGAGACCAACGTGTACACGCAGAAGTCCTTGGTCGTAGTTAGCGTGCGTGAAATGGCCTTCACACGTACTCCCACCACACCCCAGGCCTGCACCCGTTGCACACAGACACTGCTCATTGCTCCGAGCTGTGGCATTTCATCCACAGGACTGGCGCAGGTCAGCAGAGTGCCGCTTCAAGCAGTGCCACTGATGCAATGGCAGACCATCCCGGACACATGCTCAACTCCAGTCACGTGGACCTGTACCGTGCATGTCTGCTGCATGTACTGGGGGCACTCCCATTGGCAGTGCTGCGAATCAGTTACAGGCTGAGCTTCCGCATTGCCAACGTCACCTGCGTTCAGCCGTTGTTGCACTGTCGCTCATGCATATTAGAGTGGTCCATGGATGTCTGCCTCTCCAACGTTATGGTAGCTGACCTGGATTTCGACGTGTGTGTGCGCCCCCGGTTGGCCCACGACCAGGAGTGTCACCGTGATGCCCGTTTATGGCATGCCTGGATGTTTGGCATGCATGCTGGCAACTGGACCTGGGAGATTGCACGAGTCGTCATGTGCAGTGACCACATTGAGCCGCTCCCCGATTGGGCTTTCATGCATATTGGGGCCAGGGGTTGGAGTCAGCACATCTGTCCGGGACAGCTGATGGGTTACGTCGTCGACATGTCAGATGTGGTGGACAACGATCTCGCATTGGAAATGTTGGCCTACGCTGCTGCACTCGCGTTCATGGACGAGTGACAAGGTACCTGCAGCCAGGACTGCATGTGACCCATTGCACGTGTCCCGACACCTGGTTGCATGTTGGGGATCTGGTCACATGTCCCAAGACGACAGTGGACATGGCTGCATTGGACTGGACTCCTGATCCATGCGCGGACAACATACGTGGGTTGGCAATGACTTGTGTTGGTGATGGACTCCTCCGGGGTGGACATGGGCGCTTTCCGACGTTCCTCATTCAGACATGCTGCTGCATTGGTCTGCATGTCGTGGCACTTCCCTTGGCCGTACTGACACGCAATTGTTGATAAAGTTTCCGCACGTTCACTTGTCTCCAACTGTGTTGAGTGTTTATTTGTATGCCAATGTGTGTGTCACGGCCTATCTGGGTCCCTGCCTTACATGCATTGCTACCCCATCAGGGCTGTGGGTTGGTGCTTGTGCATTATCATGTCCCTGTTTCGTGCTTTGCTAGATGCGTATAGCCATTTACAGGCCACAAGCGGGTGCACTTGTGTCCTGTGTTGGGTTGTGCATATGTTGGTGTTTGTACCACATTGTGTTGGATGTTGGGGTGCTCTGCTTCCTATGTGTGTGTGCTGCATTGTGTGTGAGATGTCCCTTCAGCTCTGATTTGGCTCACCCTTCTCCCTTTCAGGCAGTGTGGTTTTCAATTCTGTGCTTGTTCAGTGGTGTGGTATTGCCGACTTGTGTGACTTGTGCTCTTGGTTGGTGTTGTTCCTCTTGGGCATGGTTTGTCTGCAGTTGTGCAGTGCTTAATTGTGCATGTGTGCCATTGTGCCCATCTCCCCCCGTGCCCCCAGTCCCTGGTCGTTCCTCTCCCTGTTGCTGTTGTGTCTGTTGATTTTGAGCAGTTTCCGGTCCCCGACTCCTGCCACCATCTCCAGACTGATGTGGTGGACACCATTTCCTCCATGTCATCCAGCTCCTGGTGTGGCGCTGGACTCCCACCTCCGGTGTGCATTGCTGCCTTCTGGTTGTTGGCGTGTTTCTGCTTGTTTGTGCGTTTCGCATCATTCCAGCTGTCCTGGTTTTCTGCCATTGTCCTCCTCCGCTCTCCGGCTCCATTCACCTTGTCCACGATGGCCTGCCATGTACAATGTTTTGTTGCCAATGGTGCTTGTGGGGTTGTGTACTAGCTCCGACTGCCTCCATTGTGCTTCGCTGTTTTCTGTTTGGTTTGTCTTTCTTTTTCCTGCTTTTGTTGTGCTTATTCCCGCATGCCGTATATGTGTCGCGGGCCTGGCGCTGCTTATCGCTGCTTTCCTCCTCGCGAATGGGCTCATCGCATGTTTTTTGGTGTTGGGGTTTGTGTTTTTATCTCCGTCGCGGTGGTTGTATCGCTGACATTGGCCGCGTTTTCGGCAACCTATCGCATGGTACCGCCGTGTTGTGAATTCCACGTTAACACAGGGTTATTTTCCCGCGATAGACTGCGATGTGTAAAGTTGCGTTAACATTTTTTGGAGATGTTTAGCGCACGTTCTTGTGAATATCCCCCTCAGTGAGCTGTTGCCCAGAGTCACATGATGCTGAGCTGGCGCCGGCGATCAAACCGTGAACCCCATGCTCCAGAGTCAGCTGCTCTGGCCGCTGTGCCACACCTCTCCCTATCTGTTAGATTTGGACACGCTCACTTTTTTTTGCAGTTTCGATATGGTGTACTCCCCCTTGGCAACTTATACTTCATCTTGGCACATGTCAAGTGACAAGTAGAAGCTCTGTGTGGTTTGCTGTTTAACAGATGAATAGGAGGAGCAGTTTCTACTTTCTTTCTCCAGACCGAGATCTAGGTGGGTCACACCTAGGTGTCAGTCTTTTGGGCTGTCTGACCACATCAACTCACTGTGAATATGCAAAAGCGGCACAAGGGCGATTGTGGTGTTTGCAGGACCCAAAGTTGTCATGTGTGGGTGGGTCATGTGTCAAAGGCCTACGGGCTTAGCATAGATTTTTGTGCTAGGTCCCAATGATGTCAGACATGTTGTACTGCGCACTGATGAATTGTATCTATAACCGATGCCTTATGGTTATTGCTTCACGTAATCTTTTAATATTTTATCTTTTAAAAAACCTTACATTGTTGCATTAGCTACCGATGAATGTCACCAAACCGTAGCTTTGTTTTGTAAAATTGCATTTTATCCATGTATTTTGTGTAATATATTTTTAACATTCCTATTTGTCGATGAATCATCAAATTCGAACTGACAATCAAATCAAATCAAATTCAAGTAGAATAATCAGATTTTTTGGGGGGGATTGGTCCCTCTACAATGAATAATTAACTTGCACTCCAGTTACAATGGACAAACTATTAGTAAATGGCAGAAGGTGCTTGTGGCATTTTGGCCTGAGCAGTGCTTTCCACATGCTCGATAGATCCTCTCTATAGAAGTTAAAAGCCATGTAGCTCCCTGAAGTATTACTAAGTATACTTGTGGAGTTACATTGGAATACGTGGGCACGAATTTTAATTGACAACCTCACTACTTTCAGGGAATTCGTTCAATTTCACAATAGCCTCAAACAATGCTGTGTACTTGCAAACCACATCATTAGGAGGACCTGGTGAAGAAAAGTATTAGCATTTGGAAACTATATTATAACTTTAAAATGATTGATCAATACTAGTAGGATTAACATTGTAATGTTTTATAAAAGCCAATAAATAAGAAACAGCTCAGTTTTTTAATGTTAAGCCCTTTGAAAATGTTAATACCTAAGGATATTTGGGTTTTATTATCAAGAGCAGTTAAAAATGACTATTGATTCTGACAAAAGGCTCTGTCCATTAGCAAAGGTATTTTGAGCCTACATGTGAATTTAGACTGACAGAGGTGGATGCAATCAAACAAATATCTAAGGCACGCATACGAGTAACACTACTATACAGAAAAGAAAGCTCTCGGGGTGAGGATGTAGTCAGAGGGATAGAGCGGTCGACCTCGAAGCAGGGGAACTGGGTTCGCGTCTCGGGAAGGGACGCTCAGCGCCCTGTGATTCTGGGCTTAGCAAAATGAACGTGTCCGTCTGTAATGCAACTGGTGGTCATTTAAAGCGCTCTGATACCTACGGGTCAAGTTCGCTCTATATAAAAACACAGATTAAAACAAAAAAAATGTTATTCCCCGGGCTGGTACAGTGAATCAATGTAAGAGGAAATGTTTTGGAAACAAATTGTAGCCCTCAGTTCAAGCTGTCCCTCTGGATTTGTTAATGGTAGGTATTAAGTATAAACTTTATGGCCAGTTAATAAGAAACTGAGGCCGTATCATGAAGAGCCTGCATTTAACTCTCAAATTGTGTGCCCATTTCCTGAATCTGCATTGTCTCTCTCAATTTTCTGTTGGCTTCATCACCTTGGTAGTGTGCAAACTATAGGTGATAAATTACTCTAATTTTGCAGGGAACTGCAACTAGCTACTCTTAACACGCATTCAAAGTGATATGCAGACAGGGCAATAGCCACGCTGTTCATTGGAGTTTTACACATCTCTAAAAGTGGTGTTGTTGACCTTAGTTAGGTGGACCACCATAAGCCCTGAAACCCCAATGCCAAACACCGACTTGTGTTACTGCATGAACCTCAAAGATCTCACCTCGGAAACAGTGAGCAGTGGTTCCCTCTTTTTCGGAGCTGTGCTGTCTGCAGCTTATACCCTCATTCAGAGTAATTCCGAGTTCAATGTATGCACTTTTGACACTGTACTGGACTGGAAGTGCAAACAAAATTCACTGATCTCTGTGGGGAGTCAGCCCAGTTATTTATAAAAAGTTCCATGTTTTATGTAGAAAACTCTGACGTAGAATCTTTTATGCAGTCAAATCAGGTAAAGTTAAGGAGAGACATAGCTAATGAATTGAAATTCAGTAGTTTGGGAATTAAGCCACTAAATGAAGTTCAAGTCTCTCAGAAGTAGTTCATAGTAAAGAGGGCTGGCTCTCAAAATGATGCAAAGCACTGTATGAAAATCAAAATGTTAACATTGTGTGTTAAGAACAATTATAGTTAAGCAATGCAGGGGGATATTCTCAAGAACGTGCGATAAACATCGCCAAAATAGGCTAACGCAATTTTTCATATCGCCTCCTATCGCGGGAAAATAACTCTGTGTCATCGTCATATTCCCAACACGGCGGTAACATGCGATAGTTTCCCGATAACGCCTCAAATGTCCGCGATACAACTACCACGACAGTGATAAAAAAGGAAACCCGAACGCGAAAAAAGTTGCGATGGGCCCAACCGCGATAGAAAAATCGTCGACAAGCAGCGCCAGGCTTGCAATTCCCATGTCAGGCGGTAAAAATCACCATAAAAGCAGCAAAATAAAAACATAACAACTGCGAAGCACAATGGAGGCAGCCGGAGCAAGTACAGAGGACAACCCGAACCCCACAAGCCCCACGGAGGACCAGCCTGGGACCTCGGGGTCAGGGAAGGGCAAGGATAAGAGGAAGATGCGGTTCAGTCCGCAGGAAAACAGGATCCTGATTACAAAGGTGATAGAACACCATCAACAACTGTTCGTCACCTCCACTGTGTTATTGGCAACAAAAAATGGAACATGGCAGTCCATCGGGGACAAGGTGAATGCAGTCGGAGTGCTGAGGAGGTCAATGTACGAGGTCATGAGGCGCTGGAATGATGTGAAGCGCAAAACCAAGCAGAAACTCGCAGACAACCGCAAAGCAGCAATGCAGACTGGGGGTGGGAGCCCTGCGCCACAGGAGGAGCTGGATGAGATGGAGGAAATGGGGTCCACAGTCATCAGTGTGGAGACGGTGGTAGGAGTCGGGGGACCGGACACTGCTCAACATGACCTGACACAACAGCAACAGGGTGAGTAACCACCAGGGACTGGGGGGACGGGGGGAGAAGGGCACAATGGCACACATGCACAATGAAGTATAGCACACTGCACAACCACAATGACTCTGGATCATGTCCCTGATCTCCTTGCCATACTGCAGCACACATAGAAACAGCAAGTAGTCCCCCGTCCACAATGTGCCCAGAGGGGGCCCTCCCCACACATCACCAATCTCACAACAAACACATGCACATGTGCTGAACCCAGCAAAGCTGCGGATCCATGAGCCCCACTGACAATGCAAGTGACACTGCATGATGATGGGCATGTCTGCAGGCCACTCATCATGACATGTTGCACGCCACGACACCGAGGTGGCTAAGTGTGGTCCACATCAGGAAAGGAGCAGGTCACACACTGACACATCCACGTGCACAAACAACCCCTGACGGCAACAAGACATCTGCGGACAAACCATGCCCAAGAGTCCCAACTCCCACCAAGAGCCCAATTTTCCCAAGTATGCAACATCTCAGCACTGCATAAGCACAGAAGTCAAAGGCACACCGCCTGAAAGGGAGAAGGCCAAGCAAAGTCTGAGCTGCAGGGGCGACTCTCCCACAATGCAGCACACACACAAGAATCAGAGCACATCAACATTGACAACAATGTGGTACAAACTGCAACACTTTCACAACAGAACAGAGGACACAACTGCTGCCGCTTGTGTGTAGAAACTGGCCAATCACATTTGGCATAGCAGGAAACTGTGACATGATAATGGACAAGTACAACCCCACATCCCTGATGGTGCACAAATGTTCACTGTCCCACTTCAAATAGGCAGCCCCTCCTAAACAGTCACAATGTACATTGTCATGCAGTCTGTTTGGAAACTTGGCCAATGCGTGAACATACATGGAACACACTGTTAAACTGCATCTCCCCTTTTACATTGCAGAGGGAGAATCATCACCTCCTGCAGAGCAGACCGAACACCTCCTCACTGATGACGAGGAGGACCCCCCCACCTTCGACACCGATGCCCTCCAAGAGCTCATGGACAGCTTCAGCACCCCACCTCCAGGAGCAGGGCAGCCCAGCTGCATCGAGGAGACCCCACCCCCTGCACAGACCACACAGCAGGAAGCACCCACCACCCCGGCTGTCTCCCAGGATCCCCACGACCAACACATGGCATTTCAATGCCGTGTGTTGGAGGGCCAGAAGGAGATGGCTGAGCAGGTGCGGGTGGGGTTCGACCTCATGGCAGCCAAACTTGATGCCATCCATTGGTGTCTACGTCCCATCAGGGACCACTTACAGTCCCTAACGGACACCCACAGTCCGCTCCATGGTCTCAAACGAGCCATGGCTGACATCACTGGAGTCATGACTCGGAGACAAGAACACCTGTCTAGTCAGAGTGGCTCCAGCGATCTCAGCCGTGAGTTGGGACACATGCGGAGGCTCATGGAGGACTCGGTGCGGATGGAGGCGGAAAGGATGGCTGCCATGGCTGCACATCAGCGAGATGTGGCTGGGATCTTAACATGCCCTGCAGATCCTCATCATGGCATTGCTGCCACAAGGCCTGGTGCAGATAAATGCTGCTGCTCCTACACCATCCACATCTCTGCCCCCTCATGTGTCAGTGCCCCACAGTGTGGCAGACATTCCACCTCCGGCACCTGAAGTGTCACTGCCACACAGTGCGGCCGACAATCCACCTCCGGCCCCTGATGTGTCAGTGCCACACAGTGCTGCAGCCGAAACACCAACACCCACAGGTGAGGCACATGAAATATCAGAGGACGAAGATGCGGATGAATCTGCCTTAGTGGTAAGGAGGAGGCAGTAGCATTCATCTCCGCCATATGGCCTGTTTCTGCTTGGTTCTGCCCTCTGCATTATCACCTTCCACTGTCCCCCGATACACTCTGCGGCACTCACCTTGGACCTTGACATGGACT
This sequence comes from Calotriton arnoldi, assembly GCA_963921515.1. NCBI lineage: Eukaryota > Metazoa > Chordata > Amphibia > Caudata > Salamandridae > Calotriton > Calotriton arnoldi. The sequence continues at coordinate 1,380,167 of CAWUFW010001812.1, read as the reverse complement.
GCCATATTCTGTTTGGTTACCAATGACACAGCAATCAGACTGCGGACTGAACTCTTCCTCTTCCAATGAACTTGTCCTTACCTAATGGACTCTGGCTGGCCCTCCATGGGGCAACAATGTCAAGTGGGGTGTGCATGGCCCTGTACTGCTCCAGCTGCAACACTCCACTGGATGTGAATAAAACATTCCAATTCACACAGATGTGTCATGTCTATGATCCTTCAAATATGACAGTATGGATGAATGTAGGGTCACTGATTCCCCCTCACGTCCATTTTGCACATGTTGTGGGGCTTGGGTCACAGGGTGCAACATTGCCGATTGCGGTCCGGGTGGCACAGACACTACAACGGAGACACACACATTGGTTACTTCCTTGTCCAGGCCAGAAATTAACCACGCCCAGAGCCCCGGGCTCATTGTTCACACCCCTACGCTGGACTGACATACGACAGCCCAGCCCACTCCGCTTACGCCCACAGGGGGTGACGACACAGCTACATGTCCCAGGTCTTCCCTGTAGTGATCTGCTGGTCACTGGTCTAGTTGTCAGCATGCCACAGTCACTCCCTGAGGGCTGGTTTACACCCACACCAATCCAGCACAGGTGTCACGGGACATGTGACCCTGCCAATAAAAGGGGCCCACCACAGCACATCCCCCACTGCCGGAGGTGACATGATGGCATCTGCATCCACGGAACTCAATCATGAGGGGTCCGTGACTTGCGTTGCACTGAGTTAGTGGCACCCGATGGCCTGCGTCCGGCACGGGCCTACCGCCATGTGGCGATGACTTGCGTTGCACAGAGTTAGTGGCACCCGATGGCCTGCGTCAGGCACGGGCCTACCGCCACGTGGCGATGACTTGCGTTGCACAGAGTTAGTGGCACCTGATGGCCTGCGTCCGGCACGGGCCTACCGCCACATGGCGATGACTTGCGTTGCACAGAGTTAGTGGCACCCGATGGCCTGCGTCCGGCACGGGCCTACCGCCATGTGGCGATGACTTGGGTTGCACAGAGTTAGTGGCACCCAATGGCCTGCGTCCGGCACGGGCCTACCGAAACGTGGCTATGACTTGCGTTGCACTGAGTTCGCCCACCTGAAGAGCTGAGCGGGTGTGCAGCCTGCGATGATGCGCTGGCCTCGATACGGCGTCCAGCAAATCAAGACTCAAATTGAATTGTGAGCCCTGCTGGACCGCAGTGTACGCGCAGGCAGCAGTCAGCACACACATGACTCCGCGGTGCAGTGCCGCAGGGTGCGCTAGGGGCCTGTGCCGCGGAATCCAGCGATCGGCTGAGGAGGTTGCACCGGCATGTGGAGGGCCCTCTTGGAGACACGCAGGTGGCGGCAGGTGAGCATTGAGGCCTGGGTGCGCAGGGGCGGGCAGTCATCGCTGGGCGGCGGACCAGTCTGGGGACCAGGGCTGGGGAGCAGCAGGCGCACAGGATCGCGCATGCACCACCGGTCACGGCGGCAGCCTCGTGGCTGGGTGGGGGGCGCCGCCCTGGCAGACACGACCCTGCATGCGCTGACGAGATGTGTGCGGGTTGGCTTGGGACGTAGTCACCTCGTCTCCAGTGTGAATACGGCCATTGAATGTGGTAGGGCACGTGTGTGTAGGCCTATGGTCACGATATGGCGGACACAAAGACACATGCAGTAGTTACTGTGGTGGCCATCCCAGAACTGGACCACGCCCAGGGCCCCGGGCTATTCATTTGCGACATACGCCGGCCAAGGCCGCTCCGCTCAGGCTTACGGGGGGGGGGACCACATGGCTACATGTCTAAGGTCTTCCACACTTCCTGGGGTCACCTGTTTGCGTCCACTGTCCACTACACTGCAAACACCAGCAGTAGATGTCCACATGGACATGTCTGTGCTCTGCATACTGCAGTCTGTCCAGCACATCTCCGCCACACTTGGCATTGTGTCCTTTCTTATTGCTGGGTCACTTGCCTCCTTCGCACATTCTTTGTTCCCACCTCTCCCCACATTCTGCAATTGTGTGGCAGAGGGGCTCTGCCTTTGTGGATGGTTTGTCTACATGTCTGGCCCCTGTTACCACGGTTACTTGTGTTGTCGTGTCCGGTAGTTGGGCATGTTGGTTGGCATGTTGTATGTGATTTTGTTACGTGTGCTCTCCCACAGTTGTGAGTTGTGTGATTGTGGAGTTGAGGTGTGTGGTGTGATCAGTTGGTACTTACCAATGAGCAGTGCATTGCCATGGGTGCCATCCTGGAAGCGCTGGTTGATGATGGACTGTCGGAAGATGTATGTATCATGCACACCACCTGTGAAGTTGGCGACGACATTGGTGACCTGTCCCCGGTGGTCCACTATCGCCTGCACGTTGATGGAATGCGTGTGCTTTCTGTAGCAGTAATTGTGTGCAGGGTCGGCAGGGGGCACAAGTGGTACATGTGTACAGTCAATTGCCCCCGACACGTGCGGTAAGGCAGCTATGGCGTAATTCCCTTGCATGGTCTCCAGCTGTTCATGCACAGCATGGGGGAAGTGAAGGTGCAGGGGTATCAAGATGATACCAACCGTGATGTTTACAGGTATGATGAATCCTGCATGATGAGACCGTAACAGATGTTTGTGTGGTCGTAACCTTCCTTTTCTTTCCTGAGGAGGTTACGAGCACACAGACTTATGTTACAGTATGTTTGAACTGGATTCATCATACCTGTATGCATTCCAGTTTGTCCAAGTGCAATACACTGTACCAGATTACGTTTGTGACTATGAGGACGCTTGACCATTGTCACCATTTCTCCAACAGGTTTCTGACTACTGATTGTGGGATATGGAATGTTATTGGGGAGTTCCCGCAGCATTTGCAGTTTATTGGATCCACACGTTCCCTGGTGAAGTTCCCCGTTGGGAATGGAACGCGTTGGCTGAGCTTTTCGTCTTGTTGTTTATGTATTTGTAATAAAGTTCTGTTTTTCCACTACCGTTGACTACTGGACTTCATGACCTGGGAGGGAGGGTCCGAGGGGGGGGTCTTGGGTCTCTAGGCTGCATGATCATTGTCTCCATGGCATCTGTTGGTCTTCAGATGTGGCTCTAGGCTGGGCTCCCTTTCATACTGCAGGTTGTCATCCTGCTTAATACCAGTAAGAGGCAGGTGTTGAATCACTACTGCTAACGCGCCTTATCGCCTGTTTTCGGATCGCATCGCTGATCTGGATGCTCGTTGGGAATATCGCGAAGTGGTGTTTTCGTGTGTTTTTGCACGGGAACGCCTACTCTGCATATCATTAGCGTTAGTTGTCGCTCTCATCCGTGGCAATGTGTTTTGCGGCAGCTATCGCGGGAATACTGGCGATGTCGGCAGTTTGCACCAGCTTGTGAATGGGGCGATAAGTCTATCGCCACTTTTGCGGCGCTAAAGTGCCGATAAATCGGCGATGTCTCCTTGAGAATATGCCCGCCAGTTTTATCCAAAGGCAAGTTTAAATCCAATTTTTAGAGACTTTCACTAGCTTCTGTAGTGGATGCCAGCAGGGGCTTGGTTAATTCAGCGTGGCTTGATTGCTATGCGATAATAGTACACAGGATGGATTGATATCACGGTCGTTTATTTGTACATTGCCAAACGCTAAAAGAAGAAATATAAAACAAATATACTTTTCTGAATATTCTAGCAAAGTAGGCATACATTTTATATAACCTTTCTTCAGTCATTTGCATAGTGCATTTTTAAATTTGCTACAAATATGTTTTATTGGATTGCAATCATGTAATATAAAACTATTTATGTGATGGTTTTAATATGTGTCATTCTCACTTCTAGATCATTGAGAGTTTTATAAACAATAACAAAGTAAATCAAATTAAATTCCGCAATGGCGCATCTGATGAAGTGTCACATTTATAGGTCTCACCTGCGACAGCGCATGCTCTGCATGTGCTCTTGCTTACGATAGATATTGTATACAACAAGGGGCTTGAAGCTCACCCATTGCTTCAGGGGCGGCTCCTCCATTTGAGCGGAAGAGCATCGCCCCACTAATTAAAATGCCTCCCATGCCCTAGAGATGAAAACTAAAATGGTAATAAAGTAAAATTATTACCATTTTAGTTTTCATCCGCCCGTCCCGAGCCGAGCATCAGGACGGGGCATGGCCTGCTGAATGACAGCAGCAGGGAGGAGGGTGGGCTGCCTGGGCACAGGGCACTTAATTTCAAAGTGCACATGTCCCTTTGGCCGGCAGTCTTGCAATGGCCAGCCCGACATGCGCACTTTGAAACCTCTAGCCAAGCTGTCTTAAGACATCTGGGTAAGACCAAGTCCATGCCTCCATTGCTCTCGAGAGTGGCGAAAGAGGCCGCTCCCTCCAATACTGGCGCTGCTCTCAGCATGAGAGCCATTATAAAGTAATGGGGTAACTCAATCAATGTCCTTGGACCTGGGTATCAAGTAGTACAGAAAACAATTGGTCCTGGACCTTTCTATTTACAGCCCAAGCAATTTCTGAGGGAAGGTTATTATTTAGATATAACTTAATGCACGCATACAGTCAGCAAAGGGTTACTCAATCCAGACAAAAGCCCATGATGTGCCTCAGGCCTGAAAACATACTTGGCATCTATTAGTTTTTATAAAACATTTATTTATTGTTCACAGATTAATATCAACAAATGGTAGACACTCTACCATATTCATTGTTTAAGAAGGAGAGGTTGCTCCAAGGAGGGGGTGCAGGGAAATTGTGCTCAAGTGTAAAGTGAGTAAAGGTAAAAGAAAGGAAAATCAAAGTCAAAGGGATTCAAAGAACTAACATCACTAAAATCGTTCTGGATATAACTGATAACAAAACTAGTTAGATTAAGCCTGTCCAACATCAATCAATTTCCAAGTAATTAATTCAAAATAATTTGCAAACAACATACAGAGAGATATCATCTGTAGCTAGGGCGGGGTAATGGGAACGCGTGGTAAAGGCCTACTTGGGGGTAAGCGTCAACGTTTCTACACGACTTGGATGTAAAGAGGGTAATTGGTTCCTCAGCTGGCGTGTCTTCCTCAGGACAAGGGACAAGGGGAGACAATCAAGGGGGTAGGGAAAGGGTAGTTTTAATGCCAAGATGTATGCAGTAATCAAGTAAGGCCTAAAAAGTGCCTATTGAACTGACCTATTCAGGATGTACGTAGATCAAGGCTCCTGGGGTAGCGACGTAAGAACAGGAGGTAGTGCACATCAGTATCCAACACCGAGTTGTGGATAAAATAAATTGAATAATTTGGACTGAATCTTTGCTTACCCGCACTCACGTTGCGGTTCGAGGGCACAGTATTTCAAATTTCACAAAGGATGATATCATCCTCGTGGGTCCGTGTAACAGATAGGTGAAACAATCGCCATCTGAAATTAATGAGTATGACCTTAAATCAATAAAGACAACAACCCAATAGTGTAGAAAAGAACCGTTCTTAATTAATAGAATGGTCGCTTACCCGCACGCACATTGCGGTCTGGAAACAATGTATTCAATATAGGGAAATTTCTTTAGCCTATGGTGAATGGATGTCTGAATCGAATCAATCCCCAACTGCAATATAAAATAAGGCCTTCAATTAGTCCAAGGAGACCCCCATAAGTTCAATCCATAAAGGGGAGAAGGAAGGGCGCCCACATGTTACCTTACCTAAAATTTCTTCGGCAGCCCGGGACGAAGTCAGCACCTGGCACGGCAGTGTAGGACTGACTCGAGCAGAGACGAGTCTCTAAAGAATACTCGGCAGTGCGAGCACGTCGCTGTCGACGCGCCATGTCCCAAGGACATCTGCCTGATGCTGTTGCTTACTTGGCGACTGTGAGTTTAAAGGGACGAAAGACTAATCTTAGATATTCATTGGTAGTGTATGTGCTTACTCGCCATTTTGGAACCTTATTTTAGTGAAATTAAAAAATTACACCAAACAATGGGACAATTCTGTTGTAATGAGAGCACCTAACACACATGATGTGAACATTAAATGACGGGGCATGATACTTGCATTAAACAAGAAATAATGACATGGGGCACAAATCATTGCAAGGATCGGATTAATTACACGAATAATATAAACAAGACGTGACAATTATATTACAGTGAGTCGGTTGGCAACAAAAGTACAATTAGACAACGGATACGACAAATTCGTTAAATAATGAGTAATCACATAAGACAAATCATTACGACAAGACATAAAACATTGATCAATCTGTCTTACGATATATAACATTAATACATGCTCAGCCATAAGAAACAGTAAGAAGGAGTGTAACCTATAATTTTTATAAACCGCCATAAAGGCTCTACACGGAGCGGATTAGTACACTTACATAGTAAGGGTGAAAATCCTTCCGTAGGACAGGGAAAGGCATGATCAATGAGTGTCATTTAGTAGCTAGGAGAAAAGATGCAACCGATATCCTTATCCATTTTATATTAATGACACCCATGTACATAAGAGGGATGACTTCTTAGCCAGTATTAAAAAAAGCCACCTGCCTGGCAATTTCCTCGTATTCTCTCACTACAGTGTCAAAAAAATGAATCCATCTGCATTCGAGGATACTCAAAGTATTGGTGAAGTCTCCTCCCCTCGGGTTAACTTTCACTTTTTCTATGACCCACCACTTAAGACTCTCTGGTGTATGTCCAAATGTGGTGAAATGTTCCACTAAGGGTGCACCCTGGACTCTGCAGCGTATACCACTGCAGTGCTGCAGTATGCATGTCTTCACTTTTTATATGGTCTGATCAATATACATAAAATCACATGCACATGTTCATTTTTTTTTTTTAAACAGGCTTTTATTGATTATCTGAAAAAGCCATACAAATAGTTTCATGGGTAACGTACAGGAGAAGTTGGGGAAGCAATACATATTACACATATATAGGCAGTGGCATAACAGCAGCCCCCGCAGAGTGACCCCCGATGCCGCAGTAGGGCCCCTCAGGGCACATTATCGAATCCCCATCATCCCCGCACAGCAAGTCAGCTATATAGCCCTAGGCAGTTCCATGCAGGCTATCGCCCTGAGTTCAAGTTCAACGAAAAAGAAGACACTCCCAACGCCCCCTCCTAGCCCACAAGTCCCCAACAAACCCCCCACCCCCTCCTCCCTCCCCCAAGCATGCCGCTGACCACTAAGGAAGGTCAAGGGTATTCCCACCACCCCCGCACCAGTCGCCAGATCCCCTGCCGCACAATTCCACATCCTAGTCAGGGTAGGAACACTGGGGGTAAGCCCCCGCAAGACCCTCACCTGCCTTATCACACCTCCCTGTCAGCCAGTACACATCATATCAGTTAGCGCTAGCACCCTCCATCTCATCCAGTGCACTCTCTTCGACATCAGGTGGATGTTTCGCCAGCTCCACAAGCGCCACCCAAGCTCGGGCCATGTCCAGTGATTTCTCGCTCCCATTACGTCTAGCCATGCCCAGCCTGCAATTTCCTTCACTCTCCGCCCACTTTACCAGCTCCCGCCTCCATCGCCCAAGCGAAGGACCCTGCCTCGCCTTCCAATGACTAGTAAGCTCTCTTTTCGCCAGGACTAGCCCCAAGTCAATGAACTTACTGGTAACCTTGGTCCTCGCAGTGTGCGGAAACCCATGCAACAAGCAAACCCTCACAGTCAGGGCAATCTCCCTCTCCGTAACAGTCGCTAATGCAGACATCACCCCGCGCCAGTAGTCCCCCAATTGTGGACAGTCCCAAAACATGTGTAAGAAACCCGCCCCGGCTAAAGTACAACGGGGGCAGGCGGATGGCGTCCCAAAATAGTTGCTCAGTTTACCGGGTGTTAAGTAAGCCCTATGTAAAACATAGAATTGGATAAGCTGAAAGCGCGCATTCCGGGAGCTCTTCCATGGCCTCTTGATCACCTCCCCCCAGGTTTTGTCCTCAAGGGGTTCCCCCAGGTCTGTCTCCTACTTGAGCCGCAACGCTGCCAGGGGCTGGTGCATGTCCTGGGTAATCCGACGATAGAGACAAGTCACCGCTTTAAAAGTACCCGCGGCCATCACCACATACTGACAGGCAAGGGACGTGCCCGGTTCCACTAGCCCCCCCCCGCCAGTGCTTCCTAATGGCCGCGGACAGGGCCACATGAAAAAGGAAGTCCCCTCGCGGGATATCATGGCGTTCCATGAGAGCATTAAAAGGGAGGAGGTTGCCCTCCTCATAAAGATCACCTACGGTGAGGATTCCCAACTCCTCCCAGGACTGCAGTTTGCTCCAGTCGCCCCCATGAGGCAGCACCTCACACATGGCCAGTGGAATCTCGGGCGCGTACAGGGTCCTGACGCGCAGCCTCCTGGCCATTCGTGCCCAGCACCGCTGCACCACGTCCAGGTCAGAGGGCATCAAGCCCCCTCCCGGACACACCCGCAACAACACACAGGACAAAAGTCGCCAACTGGGATCCGACCTCCACATATTCTCTGGGTGCCTGATGTGGCCCGCCACCCACTTCGTGAACCATTGAAATTGCGCGGCATAGTAATAGGCCTCCAGTTCCGGCAGCGCCAGGCCCCCCTCTGCTCTAGGTCGCTGCATGGTAGACAGAGCCACCCTCCGCCTTCCGGCTCCCCACAGGAATCCCGAAATTAAGGTGTTGAGCTGCGCAAAGAACTTACCCGGGATCCAAATGGGCAGCGTCCCAAAATAGTAGAGGAAACGTGGGAGGGTGACCATCTTCACCAAGGCAACCCTGCCCGCAACAGGTAACGGAAGAGTCCCCCAAAAGGCGAAACTAGATTTGGCACTGCGCAACGCCCGCCCCACATTACCCTCCATCAGGTCGCCATCATCATGATAAATTCGAGTCCCCAAGTAAGGTAAGCAACAGGGCTCCCACGGGATCCCCTCCACATTCTGCCGATCCCCTCCACCAGCTTTGGTGGGGAACAGGCACGACTTGGCCCAATTCACACGGAGCCCCGACACTCTCCCCAAGGTTTCCAACAATGCCCTCGCCCCCGCAGTGCATCCCTGGAGTCCGGCAGGAACATGAGTAAGTCGTCCGCATACAGCGCTATGTGCTGCTCCTTCCCCTCCACCAAGAGTCCCGAATAGCAGCTCCCCGACCTGGCATGAGCAGCCATGGTCTCCATTGCCAAGGCGAACAGCAGAGGGGACAGCGGGCATCCCTGCCTCGTTCTCCGAGCAACCTCACAGGCAGCGGAGATTAGGCCCCCCGTCCGGACCCTGGCGGTAGAAGCGCTGTACAGCAGTGCCGTCCACCGTATGAACTGCTCCCCCAGGCCAAATTCCCTTAGTACATTAAAAAGGTAAGGCCACTCCAGGATATCAAAGGCCTTCTCAATATCGACCGCGAAGATACAGGCCTCCTCCTTATCATAGGAATCGGACCCCAAGACGCGCATGAGTCTACGAATATTCATGGCAGTATTCCGGGACGGGATAAATCCCGCCTGATCCCCGTGTACCAGCGTCACCATGTGGGGCATTAACCTACTGGTCAGCACTCGACTTAAAATCTTGTAGTCCAGATTAAGCATCGCGAGGGGCCTGAACGAGGAGAGGTCCCAAGCGGGCTTGTCTGGCTTGAGAAGGGGGACTATAATGGCTTCGCGCATAGAGGCCGGAAGGACACCCTCACACACCGCTCTATTGTACAGCGCCACCAGGCAGGGCACCAGAACATCGGCATAGGCCGCGTAAAATTCCACTGGTAACCCATCCGTGCCCGGCGTTTTGTTCCTGGCCATATGTTTTATCGCGCTGCGTACTTCTCCCGCCTCAATATCCTTACCAAGGGCCATCGCCTCCTCTGCACCGAGTTTAGGGAGAGCAGCACCCGGCAAAAACCCCTCATCACCAGGGAGTCCCGGGCCCAACCTACTCCGATACAACTCAGTATAGAATTGCAAGAATTGCTCATTGATGTCCCGTTGGGAATAGAACACCTCGCCCTCCCGATCCCGGAGTTCCAAAATGACCGCCCCCCTACGCGCCAGGTTGGCCAACCATGCCAGCAGGGCACCAGATTTGTCGCGTTCCGCATGCGCCCTATCTATGTAGGCCTTATAATCGAAACAGCGCAATCTCTCAAGTTGGAGTGCTAACTCCTCCCGAGCCGCGAGCAGCTCGTCGTGTCTATCGGGCCGCTCTGGGCGCTCCTGCTCCAAAACGCAGAGCTGCTGTTCCGCCTTTGAGACATCCTGCAGTAACACTCGGCGCACTCCCATCATTTCCCCTATACAGTGCCCCCTGACCACCGACTTAAAGGCGTCCCATTCAATGAGTAGTGTGGAAGCCGTATTAGCGTTAGTCCTGAAGTAGTCTTCTATGGCCGTACCGATAGTGTCCTTGAACACTGGATCTTCCAGCGTGTCTGGGCGCAAGCGCCATGTGGGAATGGCAGGTCGATCCCGAACCCAATTCAACCGCACCAGCAACGGATTATGATCAGAGGACGTCCTGGCAAGGTATTCACTATGTACCATCCCCCATGCACATCCCCCCATCTACGCTGCAAGGCTAAGCCCTCCTGCTTGGTCAGATGGGTCTCCTGGAGTAACGCAATCTGCACCCTTCTTCTCCTAAGATAAGCATGGATCTTGTGGCGACGCGCCATGTTGTGCATCCCCCTAACGTTCCAGGATAAGCAGCAAATACCTACGGCGGGTCCCATGATGCTGTAATCCAAACCCTCTCTTCCCCGCCTCCCTCTGCGACATGCTTGGCCCCAACCTCGCCCTCCCCCCCCACTGCTCCCCAAAATCCCCATCTCCCCTTCCCCAGGACAGGTTCCCTAAAACTAGTCCCCATCCAAACTAATATAACCAAAACTGTGCACAAAGCAGTAGTGAGACGCGTGCTGGCCCTTTAGGACCCAAAGCCCCTCCCGGCTCTCCCCCCGTTCAGCAGCAGCAGAGGGGAACCCATCAAGAATGATCAAATGATGCTGCCCCTCCCTTCCTGCAGGCCCTAGGGCATGCAGCGATCAAACCGAAGGAAGTCCGCCAGCCTGCCTCTTCTAGTCGGTAGGTGACCCTTCAGCCAAAAGGTCCGCCGTCTGCGGAGTGATCGCCCGGCAGTTCAGTATCCGAGGGTACAGGCGGGCTTCCAGAGCAAGAAGACTCAGATTCATCCAATACTCGGTGTGGGGAAACAGCCTTCGGGCTGACCTCACCCCGACTGATCACGGCCACCGCCTGCACCGCTCTGTCCCGCTCAAGACGGTAATCCGGCACCGAAGTCGCCTCGGTGGGCTCAACCGTTCCGGGGAACCCTGTTCTACTTGGCTCGTAGCAGAACTCCTCCTGGATCTCGCCTGGCGCATCTCCAGCCATTGCCAGGCATCATGTGGGGTAGTGAAAAGAGCGTGCCAGTGGAGTCCACTACTCGCAGGCGGGCTGGAAAGAGCATGGCATAGGGTATACTGAGTTGGCGTAGCTTTCGTTTAAGAGCAATGAAGGAGGCATGCTGTTTCTGGACATCCCTAGTATAGTCCGGAAATATCATCACTTTGGAATTGTCTATTTGGAGCTGTTGTTTCCCCCTGGCCCGCTGCAAAAGATGATCCCTGTCCCGATAGTGCAAAAATCTCACCACCATCGGGCGCGGGGGAGTGCCCGGCTTAGGAGGCCGCGCCGGGACTCTATGGGCTCTTTCAAGGGCAAAGAAGGGGGACAGACCCTCCGGGGCCACCTCCGTCCGAAGCCACCCCTCCAGAAAGTGAACAGCATCATCTCCTTCCGCCCGTTCCGGAACCCCCACTATGCAAAGGTTGTTCCTGCGGGACCGTCACTCACGGTCCTCTGCCCACAGCTCCAAGATCCGAACTTTGCCCTCCACCTGCTTCAGGGACCGCTGTAGGACGGTCACTGCATCCGGCACTCCCTCCATCGATTTCTCCGTCGCTGACACTCTCTCTTTAAGCTTCCTGTGGTCATCCTTGAGTAGAGAGAGATCCACACCAATAGCGTCAATTTTCGTCTCAAGGGCCTCCCTGGACGAGGTGATGGCCTGCATGATGTCTGCCAATGTGGGGCCTCCCGGGACTCCAGCACCCAAGCGCTCCGAGACCTCGTCCTCGTCATCTGTCTGGTGCCCTGTCCCCTCCAACTGGAGGGCGGCGAATCCCTTCTTTTTGGACACTCGTCCCATCGCCACAGGCCACCCGCGGCCACAGGGCACCCTCAGCGCCACAGGATCACACCAGCAACAAGCTCGGCCACTCGCCGGGGCAACTCGTCTATCAACCAGGGACCCGCAATAAGGGCAAGCAGTAATATCCAGCCGAGCGGGCAGGCTTCCCCAATAGCAGCAGACCCCCCTTGGGACTCTCGGTCACTCCGACAGTTAGGGAAACCTCAGGGGCGACCCCCTGCGCAGTCACTCAGTCCGCTCGGGCAACACAACAGGTGCAAAGCGCCCCAAAGGCCAGAGCGCACTCACCCGTGGCCTTCAGCCCTCCAAGTTCTGTGCGCCGCCCTCTCCGACCAACAGAGTACCCCACAGTCCGGCCACAGTCAACCAGCGTCCTATTCCGCCGCACGTCCCCCGCAGGCCGCTCCCAGTCGCAGTCAATGCCAGTGGGCGGCCGCCAGATCCCTCCACGATCCTCCAGGGGCCCAGGGAAAATGCAGACGCTGCCCCTCCTCCAGGCGCCAAGCCACGTATGCTCCGCTGCCCTAGTCGCTCATAAAGCCCCCTGTAGCCATCAGGGCCAATGCTCCGCTCGATTCCGTCACCAGCTGCGCAGTCCCATCAGCCGTGCACTCACCCACAGCAGGGGCCACTCCACACAGGTCAGCTCTCCAAGCCGGGGGCACCGATCTCTGCCTGCCGGACCCTCTCGCAGTCGAGTCCCTCTCCAGATCACAGGGCCCCCATCTTAAGACCGCCAGCCAGCTCCAGGTCGCTGCGCTGTCTCCCGTCTGCACTCTGCCTCCACGCTCAGTCGCTGCCAGCCTCCGGCTCCGGGGGAAAGTATGGAGTCATCAGCCCTCCCACCGCCGCCGCGGGTAGGATCCAGGTCGCTCCAACTCACGGAGGCTTCTCCGTCAGGGCGCGGCCGCCATCTTGCGTCACCGCCGCCGGGAGCCGGGCAGAACAAACAATCGCGGCTCACTCCGCACCCCAGCCTCGGAAACCTTCGGCGGCACTCCTGAAGGGGCAGCTAACATTCCGCCAGCAGATGAGCGATTAGAGGCCCCCCCAATTCAGCAGGATATACGGTAACGGCGGGAGGCCTCGGAGGAGCTCCGAGGTCCGCTACGTTCTACATTGGCGCCAAGCCACGCCCCTTCTCCACATGGACATGTTATTGCGTATATTACACCTGTAGTGTTACAGTTAGTATGGTCCTGTAATGCATGTGTATGGTTGTTGTAAGTAAATTGTTTTGTTTCCTTCGTCATTGGGCAAGCCTTACATTGTCCGCACTTATGGTGTCCTTTCACTGGAGGGATATTCATAGTGTCGATTGTCTGTCCCACGCTTCCATCTGTAGTAGCGATTTGACCACATGGTCCCTCACATTCTTACCCTTCCTGAAGGCATGCATAGGGGGTTCCATGATCCTTAGCTCGTCTACTACCAAATGCCAGTGGCGGTTTATGATCTTCTTGATCTCATTGCTTTTTGTACAGAACGTGGTAACACATACTAACCGTTCCTGATCATTGGTTTCTCTCTGTTGAGGTTCAAGGAGAAATTCCCTGTGATTAAACCAAGCCCGTTTACGTGCTTTCTTTAGTAACCTCACAGGGTACCCTCTTTCAGTAAGACGTGTCATCAAATCCGCAGATTCCTCAAAATAATCTTGTTTCCTTGTGCAGTTCCTACGCAACCTCAGGAACTGACCAAAGGGTAGGTTATCCCTGAGGTTGCGGGGATGGTGACTAGAATATCGTAAAAGTGTGTTTCTTTCACTGGTTTTTCTGTATAAGCTGGTGTATAGTCTATCCTCATCAGCCCTGATGGAGATATCCAAAAAGTTAACCACTTGGTTATTAAAATCAAGTGAGAATTGAATGTCCTCTGAACAGGCATTAAGCCAGGCATGGAAGTCCTTTAATTGTTGTTCATCACCTTTCCATATTACCAAGACGTCGTCTATGTAACGTCTCCACATATCGATACATTCCCTGTAAGGATTCTGACCACAGTACGTGGGTATGTTCGTAATTATCCATATAGATAATGGCTAGATTGGGTACAAAACTAGCCCCCATCGCTACGCCTTTGGTCTGGAGATAATTCTCCCCTTGGAAAAAGAAAATATTCTTCGTCATAGCGATCTCTAAGAGGTCCACTATGAATTTAGTGGGAGCCTGATGTGGTCTTGGATGGTCTTCAAGGACTGTCTTAATGATGGTAAGCGCCGCCCGCTGGGGAATATTTGTGTACAGCGATGTTATGTCCATGGTAACCAAAAGTTGGTTATTCTGGTTGAATGGTCGATTGTCAACCAGCTTGATAGTTTGCATGGTATCTCTCAAGTATGTAGTGGTGTTCTCAGCAATAGGTTTGAGGAAAATGTCTATAAATTTACACAATGGTTCAAAGACCGAACCACATCCGGAAATGATGGGTCTGCCGGGTGGGTTGTGCATGCATTTATGGATCTTAGGGAGTGTATATATTGTGGGCATTCTCGGTTGCTTGTTATTCAAATACTCAAACTCATGTTTACATAGAAACCCTTCCTCTAGTCCTCTAAGGGTAATATGTCTGATGGTATCAGCAATCTCTTTAGTGGGGTTGTTGGAAAGTGGATTATTAGTAGGGGAAAATGTATATCTGCCACTGGCAATAAGGCCACTAACACATGATAGGACTCAGCATAGGTCTTAGAAAATTATTCCCATGCTCAACCCTTGGTAGCTTGGCTGCGAGCAGGTAGGCTTAACTTCAAAGACAGGTATGTAAAGCATTTAAAAACACCAATTCAGTAAATAATGAAGACACAATGCATAATAAAAATCCAACAACAATTTATAAAAATAGGAAATATTTTTATCTTTAAAAATGACACCAACGCGACAAAAAGCTAATGTAGGGAACCGGAGATATGTTTTAAAAAAATATTTATCACTTTATAGCACTTAGAAACCTATAGCACCATGTTGGGATATCTGGTCACTATAGACCGGCTCACAGTCAAAGTTTCAGGCCGACTGTGATGGAGCCCTGAGCAGCTACCCCTCACGGTAGGTCCCGGTCACAGTTTTTACCTTCGGACTTAGAAACTTTTCTGGAGCTTTTTCTCATGGGATCCTTCGATGCTCTTCACCAGGCCGGATTCGGTGAGGGTTCACCGGCCTCGGATTTCTTCTACTCCCGGTCAAACTCTGGAAGTCGGACCTACGGAGCTTTCAGCGGGACGAACCTGGATGGCTTGGCCGGCTCGCGGTTGAAGGCAGGCGGCTTGGCTGACCAGGTTGAGTCGGTCCCCTTATGGAGCTTTTTTTCAAAGTTGCTCCAAAGTTCTCCAAACTCCTGGAACTTCTTCCTGAAGTTTCCCAAAGGAGTCCCAAAGTGTCTCAAACTCACTCCAAGGGTCTGGAAGCTCCAAGATGGTCCTTGAAAGTTGAGGACTTCAGTTCCCACAATCCACTTGGACAAAACCCTTACAAATCCACTGGTAGTTTTCCAGGTTGCGAATTCTTGGTGGTGACGATCCAGGTGAGCTCTATTAACCTGTAGCTTGCAGGGAGTCCACTCTTTACTCTTTTTCGCAGCAAGGTAGTCCACAGGGCTGTAGTTCCAGATGGTGCAGTCCTCAGAGGTCAGGCCTTAGAAATTGCACATCAAACTTCTCAGTATGGCACAACGTCTTGCTTTCTTAAGTTTCAAGCAGCAGATCTGAGAGACTCTGCCCCTCTCAGATACTCATTCCAAGTTCTCTGGGTCAAGCAGGAGGTCACTCCTGACCAATGGGAGCAGGACAACTCCCCAAGGATATGACCACATCCTGTAGAGTGTGGCATTATTTTGTCCCAGAGTGCACCAAATCTTCCAAATTCATAATGGCTGATTTTCCAGCAGGGAGGTAAGAGCTGGCTAAACACACCCCTAGGATGGCTACTTTCCATAGACTCTCCCCCTTGCATCTGCTCATTCTTTCCTTAATCCTAGCTCTGGCTTGGGGTCAAAAGAGTAGTGTTGTAAACGACACTGATGCCTTGCCCTTCCCCTTCCCTTTGAAGACCATGGTTTACAACTCCTCCCCCTGCTCTGGCACTCCTGTGTAGCAGCACACTGCCTTCCCAGCAGAGCTGGTTAACCCAAGGGGCTCTTTATCACCTCTTCAAAGTAGCCTGGCTAATCCACTTAATTCTGACCAATCAGGACAGACCACTGGAAGGCTGAATCTGGACCTATAAACAAGAAAGTCTTATAACTTCTTGTCTGTATATTTTAGGAGAAATTCAACAATATCATATTGTGGGATTTATCACTACCATTCTGGGAAGTCTTTGAATGGAAGTTCTATTGTTCTCCTGTCAGGAGTTATTAGTTAATAACTTCTTGCCATGTTAACCTACGTGGCATGGCTTTGCAATGGGAGAAATTACTTGGGCCATTTTTCCATCACCAGGACTTACACAAACATATTTGATAAGTACTCAGCCTATATCTACAGGACTACCACCCCATGGACCACCTAGGGGAGATTTTAGGTGTTCTCAATCTGTAGAAATATTACAGATCCTCCCTCCACAGTGCTCCTAGCAAAAAAGTCGAATTTGGGCAGCACCTTATCACAATGTGGGGAGTGAAATGTGAAATTTCACTTAACCCAGAGCATATAAAACTCATTTTATAAGGGTCCACCTTATAGATACCTGACCCCCCTCCCCTGGGACACCTAGGGGAGACCCTGGGGGTTCCTAATATGCCAAAACTTTGTATGTTATCCATTTTTAAGTGCCCCAAACACCAAAGTCCAGTTTGGGCACAATTTACTTTTTAAAAGCAGTCATGGAACCCAGGGCTGCTTTTAAACTGACCTCAGGCTTCAGCAGTGCACACATGCAAGTGCAGAAAAGGCTGCTGGCCTCTAAACTGCCATGCCCTACTATATACTAGGGACTGATAGGTAGTTTCAATCCCCCTGCCCTATTATGTACTAGGGT
The DNA here is from genome assembly GCA_963921515.1 of Calotriton arnoldi. Lineage (NCBI taxonomy): Eukaryota > Metazoa > Chordata > Amphibia > Caudata > Salamandridae > Calotriton > Calotriton arnoldi. The sequence goes on along the minus strand of CAWUFW010001812.1, from coordinate 1,363,032 downwards.
CTTATAGGGTAGGTCATGCCAATCATAGGGGTACCCCAACCCATAGTGTACCCTAGTGTATGTAGGTGTTTTCACTGTATACTATGTGTTTTCAGTATAGCACTGGCCCTGGGCATGGTTAGGCAAAGCCCAGGTCAGTCAGAGTCAGTTACCACCAGTACCAGTCAGCAAAAAGTTGGGTGGTGCCCAGGGCACAGGATGACTTTACAACAGGGGTCAGATCTCAATTTGTTATAATTGCCTTGTACTTCCAGTTGGGCAAAGATCTCTTTTTTGTAGTCCTCCGTATTCTGAATGACTATAGCCCCTCCCTTATCGGCAGGTTTTATGACTATATTCGTATTGCTCCTAAGGGATTCCAAAGCTAGACGTTCCGACTTCATAGTATTGTATTTGACAAACTGTCTGTGGAACAAAGAGTTCGAAATGTCACACATTACCACCTGCTCATATGTTAGAATTTTATGACACATAAGTTGAGTAGGAGGGATAAACCGAGACGGTGGTTGTAGACCCGTGCTAGAAAAAGTGGGGTGAAAAGGGATTTTGTTAAAATAATGCTTAAGGCGTACTTTCCTAAAGAACTGATGTAGTTCAATCTTTAGGTTGAAGGTATTAGGCAGAGTGGTTGGTACAAATGATAAACCTTTTTCAAGTACCTTTTTCTCGTCTGGCTTCAAAGCGTAACTGGATAGATTCACTACTGGGTTGTCTGGTGGGTTCAGTGGGTACTTTACCACCTGTAGTGTTGGCGTCTGGTTTGTATCTCTCCATGTGTTTCTTACTGGAAGTGTGCCTGTTTCTTGTCTCTCCCTCTGCCCCTGTTCCAAACTGGTTCTCCCAAACCCCTGGGTCGCCCCCAGGGTTTTCCCCTCCCCCTGTGATCCCACCATGGTCCCTCCACTAAAAAAGGTTGTTGGTCTGGATATAACTTACCTGGTGTTTGTGTGCCTGTACTGGGGCCTGGTCTATCTAACTCACCGTCAGACCCACTTGCTACAGAGGAGTCTGAGAAAGTAGTGTATCGTCTAAAGCCCCCACGGCCTCCAGTGGAGAACTAACCCTGAGATTCCTTTTGGTAATATCCTTCCTGTAAGTAGGGGTAGGTTGCCTTCTTGTCATAGAACTTAACGTCCTTTGCAAGTTTGTCCAGCTTATTGGTCTGTGTATATAGGTCAAAGTCCCTGATAGTTCTCTCGAGACATTCCAAAGCCTCCTTGGCGTTGGTTAGTGCCTTATCAGTGATCTCTTTTTCAGTTCCGCAATCTCTTTCATTAAACATTGTACCTCTTCCAGGGCTGTCTCTATCCCAAGCACCATCCAGTGACGGGAACAATTATTAGAGACAAAGCTGAAATTCTCTTTGAACTTTGGGTTATCAACAAAATAGCGGGTTCATTCCTTACTTGTAGACCCATGGGAGAAGTGTGGCTCAATGGTTAGAGCGGCAGACCCTGATGCAGAGATCTGGCGCGGGACCAGGGTTCAATTCCCGCCTCGGCGGGTCTTGGGCTCAATTTCCTCGGACCTGATAATTCTCGCCTCGGTGCCTAGTCTAATCATGGGTCCCACTCTGCAACTCTGGGCAATAGCTTGCTTAATCTCCACAACGGCCCCACCAGCGCTGGGATGCCTGGCTTCACCTTGGGGGTGCCCAGGAGTGGACATCTCACAGGGAATAGCCAGGAAGGGTTCCACAGCGGTATGCGTATAGCGCCAGGACGCCTCTGTTGGGGGCAGCAGTGCGCTTTACAAGTACGAATTTCATTTCATTTCATTCATTTCATTCGCCTGTAGATATTTAGTCAGGACGTGCCCATGAAGTCTAGTACTGATTAGCTTCTTTTCTAGTCTTTCCAATTTATTGATTTTCTCATTCAGTGTGAGATCTATGTTCGGTGTTATGAACCCAAGAAACTACTGCTGCCGTGGGCCTGCAGGAGTCGGTCAATATACTCTTCGCTATACGACAAGGGGGCATATTAACAAGGGCTGGCGATAAACTTATCGCCGCTTTAGCGTCCGTTTTCGGGTGAAAAGCGGCGATAACTTTATCGCTTCATCAGCAAGGACACGCTAGCGCGTGTTTTACATACTTAGCGCCCGTTCCCAGCACGCCTAACTTTGCATCGCTAATGAGATGCAAAGTAGGCGTGCCTCAAAAAGCTCCATGGATAAATATCGCGAAGGCAGCTTCGCGATATTTACAACAATGGGCTGGCCGGCGTAGCGATGTACAAAATCACGCTAGCTGGCCATTATCGCTGGATTTGAACGTCTGGTAAAATCCAGACTTATGTATCCATAACGTTGGGGGTGGATTATGGTGATACGACCACATGGTCGTATCACCAAGGCTATCGCCGTTTGAGTGCAACATCGCTGGTTTTCCAGCGATGTTGGCCATTACGCTGGATATCGCTGGAATATTATCACCCTGGGGTAACGCGTTGTTAACGCGCTAACCGGGCGATAAATTCCAGCGATAGACGGCGATAAATATAAAAGCGCTAAGCGCGCTTTGCGATATTTATCGCCGTCTGTTGCTGATATGCCCCAAGGTTTCTCTGTCAGACATAGTCGAAGTCTAAATTTGGTAATATTGTAAATGAACAAAACATATAACATACATACAATACAGATGGGCTGTGCTATGACAATTTGCAGCACAGAACCAAAAAACAACAATAACAAAAATCAATACATAACAAATATAAACCCTCGCAGGTAACACCTGCTCAAGATAGCCATTATAAAGTAATGGGGTAGCCCAATTAAAGTCCTTGGACCTGGATATCAAATAGTACAGAAAAAAATGGTCCTGGACAGCCCAAGCAATTTCTGGGAAAGGTTATTATTTAGATATAACTTAATGCACGCATACAGTCAGCAAAGGGTTACACAATCCAGACAAAAAACCCTTGATGTGCCTCAGGCCTGAAAACATACTTGGCATCTGTTAGTATTTATAAAACATGTATTTATTGTTCACAGCTTCATTTCAACAAATGGTAGACACTCTACCATATTCATTGTTTAAGAAGGAGAGGTTGCTCCAAGGAGGGGGTGCAGGGAAATTGTGCTCAAGTGTAAAGTGAGTAAAGGTAAAAGAAAGGAAAATCAAAGTCAAAGGGATTCAAAGAACAAACATCACTGAAATCGTTCTGGATATAACTGATACCAAAACTAGTTAGATTAAGCCTGTCCAACATCAATCAATTTCCAAGTAATTAATTCAAAATAATTTGCAAACAACACAGATAGAGATATCATCTGTAGCTCGGGCGGGGTAATGGGAACGCGTGGTACAGGCCTACTTAGGGGTAAGCGTCAACGTTACGACCCGACTTGGATGCAAAGAGGGTAATTGGTTCCTCAGCTGGCGGGTCTTCCTCAGGACAAGGGGAGACAACCTAGGGGGTAGGGAAAGGGTGGTTTTAATGCCAAGATGTATGCAGTAATCAAGTAAGGCCTAAAAAGTGCCTATTGAACTGACCTGTTCAGATGTATGTAGATCAAGGCTCCCGGGGTAGCGACCTAACAGGAGGTAGCGCACATCAGTATCCAACACTGAGTTGTGGATAAAATAAATTGAATAATTTGGACTGAATCTTTGCTTACCTGCACTCACGTTGCTGTTCGAGGGCCCAATCTTTCAAATTTCACAAAGGATGATATCATCCTCGTGGGTCCGTGTAACAGATAGGTGAAACAATCGCCATCTGAAATTAATGAGTATGACCTTAAATCAATAAAGACAACAACCCAATAGTGTAGAAAAGAACCGTTCTTAATTAATAGAATGGTCGCTTACCCGCACGCACGTTGCTGTCTGGAAACAATGCATTCAATATAGGGAAATTTCTTTGGCCTATGGTGAATGGATGTCTGAAGCGAATCAATCGCCAACTGCAATATAAAATGAGGCATTCAATTAGTCCAATGAGACCCCCATAAGTTCAATCCATAAAGGGGGAGGAAGGGCGCCCACATGTTACCTTACCTAAAATTTCTTTTTGCAGCCCGGGACGAAGTCAGCACCTTGCACGGCAGTGTAGGACTGACTCGAGCAGAGACGAGTCTCTAAAGAATACTCGGCAGCACAAGCACGTTGCCGTCGACGCGCCATGTCCCAAGGACGTCTGCCTGATGCTGTACGCTTACTCGCCAACGGTGAGTTTAAAGTGACGAAAGACTAATCTTAGATATTCATGGATAGTGTATGTGCTTACTTGCCATTTTAGAACCATATTTTAGTGAAATGAATAAATTACGCCAAACAATGTGACAATTCTGTTGTAATGAGAGCACCTAACACACATGATGTGAACATTAAATGACGGGGCATGATACTTGCATTAAACAAGAAATAATGACATGGGGCACAAATCATTGCAAGGATCGGATTAATTAAACGAATAATATAAACAAGAAGTGACAATTATATTACAGTGAGTCGGTTGGCAACAAAAGTACAATTAGACAATGGATACGACAAATTCGTTAAATAAGATTAATCACATAAGACAAATCATTACGACAAGACAAATAACATTGATCAATCTGTCTTACGATATATAACATTAATACATGCTCAGCCATGAGAAACAGTAAGAAGGAGTGTAACCTCACATTTTTATAAACCGCCATAAAGGCTCTACACGGAGCGGATTAGTACACTTACATAGTAAGGGTGAAAATCCTTTCGTAGGACAGGGAAAGGCATGATCAATGAGTGTCATGTAGTAGCTAGGAGAAAAGATGCAACCGATATCCTTATCCATTTTATATTAATGGCACCCATGTACATAAGAGGGATGACTTCTTAGCCAGTATTAAAAAAAGCCACCTGCCTGGCAATTTCCTCGTATTCGTTGAAACCTCTCACTACAGTGTCAAAAAAATGAATCCATCTGCATTCGAGGATACTCAAAGTATTGGTGAAGTCTCCTCCCCTCGGGTTAACTTTCACTTTTTCTATGACCCACCACTTAAGGCTCTCTGGTGTGTTTCAAATGTGGTGAAATGTTCCACTAAGGGTGCACCCTGGACTCTGCAGCGTATACGACTGCAGTGCTGCAGTATGCGTCTTCACTTTTTGTATGGTCTGACCAATATACATAAAAACACATGGACATGTTATTGCGTATATTACACCTGTAGTGTTACAGTTAGTATGGTCCTGTAATGCATGTGTATGGTTGTTGTAAGTAAATTGTTTTGTTTCCTTCGTCATTGGGCAAGCCTTACATTGTCCGCACTTATGGTGTCCTTTCACTGGAGGGATATTCATAGTGTCGATTGTCTGTCCCACGCTTCCATCTGTAGTAACGATTTGACCACATGGTCCCTCACATTCTTACCCTTCCTGAAGGCATGCATAGGGGGTTCCATGATCCTTAGCTCGTCTACTACCAAATGCCAGTGGCGGTTTATGATCTTCTTGATCTCATTGCTTTTTGTACAGAACGTGGTAACACATACTAACCGTTCCTGATCATTGGTTTCTCTCTGTTGAGGTTCAAGGAGAAATTCCTGTGATTAAACCAAGCCCGTTTACGTGCTTTCTTTAGTAACCTCACAGGGTACCCTCTTTCAGTAAGACGTGTCATCAAATCCGCAGATTCCTCAAAATAATCTTGTTTCCTTGTGCAGTTCCTACGCAACCTCAGGAACTGACCAAAGGGTAGGTTATCCCTGAGGTTGCGGAGATGGTGACTAGAATATCGTAAAAGTGTGTTTCTTTCACTGGTTTTTCTGTATAAGCTGGTGTATAGTCTATCCTCATCAGCCCTGATGGAGATATCCAAAAAGTTAACCACTTGGTTATTAAAATCAAGTGAGAATTGAATGTCCTCTGAACAGGCATTAAGCCAGGCATGGAAGTCCTTTAATTGTTGTTCATCACCTTTCCATATTACCAAGACGTCGTCTATGTAACGTCTCCACATATCGATACATTCCCTGTAAGGATTCTGACCACAGTACGTGGGTATGTTCGTAATTATCCATATAGATAATGGCTAGATTGGGTACAAAACTAGCCCCCATCGCTACGCCTTTGGTCTGGAGATAATTCTCCCCTTGGAAAAAGAAAATATTCTTCGTCATAGCGATCTCTAAGAGGTCCACTATGAATTTAGTGGGAGCCTGATGTGGTCTTGGATGGTCTTCAAGGACTGTCTTAATGATGGTAAGCGCCGCCCGCTGGGGAATATTTGTGTACAGCGATGTTATGTCCATGGTAACCAAAAGTTGGTTATTCTGGTTGAATGGTCGATTGTCAACCAGCTTGATAGTTTGCATGGTATCTCTCAAGTATGTAGTGGTGTTCTCAGCAATAGGTTTGAGGAAAATGTCTATAAATTTACACAATGGTTCAAAGACCGAACCACATCCGGAAATGATGGGTCTGCCGGGTGGGTTGTGCATGCGTTTATGGATCTTAGGGAGTGTATATATTGTGGGCATTCTCGGTTGCTTGTTATTCAAATACTCAAACTCATGTTTACATAGAAACCCTTCCTCTAGTCCTCTAAGGGTAATATGTCTGATGGTATCAGCAATCTCTTTAGTGGGGTTGTTGGAAAGTGGATTATTAGTAGGGGAAAATGTATATCTGCCACTGGCAATAAGGCCACTAACACATGATAGGACTCAGCATAGGTCTTAGAAAATTATTCCCATGCTCAACCCTTGGTAGCTTGGCTGCGAGCAGGTAGGCTTAACTTCAAAGACAGGTATGTAAAGCATTTAAAAACACCAATTCAGTAAATAATGAAGACACAATGCATAATAAAAATCCAACAACAATTTATAAAAATAGGAAATATTTTTATCTTTAAAATGACACCAACGCGACAAAAAGCTAATGTAGGGAACCGGAGATATGTTTTAAAAAAAATATTTATCACTTTATAGCACTTAGAAACCTATAGCACCATGTTGGGATATCTGGTCACTATAGACCGGCTCACAGTCAAAGTTTCAGGCCGACTGTGATGGAGCCCTGAGCAGCTACCCCTCACGGTAGGTCCCGGTCACAGTTTTTACCTTCGGACTTAGAAACTTTTCTGGAGCTTTTTCTCATGGGATCCTTCAATGCTCTTCACCAGGCCAGATTCGGTGAGGGTTCACCGGCCTCGGATTTCTTCTACTCCCGGTCAAACTCTGGAAGTCGGACCTACGGAGCTTTCAGCGGGACGAACCTGGATGGCTTGGCCGGCTCGCGGTTGAAGGCAGGCGGCTTGGCTGACCAGGTTGAGTCGGTCCCCTTATGGAGCTTTTTTTCAAAGTTGCTCCAAAGTTCTCCAAACTCCTGGAACTTCTTCCTGAAGTTTCCCAAAGAGTCCCAAAGTGTCTCAAACTCACTCCAAGGGTCTGGAAGCTCCAAGATGGTCCTTGAAAGTTGAGGACTTCAGTTCCCACAATCCACTTGGACAAAACCCTTACAAATCCACTGGTAGTTTTCCAGGTTGCGAATTCTTGGTGGTGACGATCCAGGTGAGCTCTATTAACCTGTAGCTTGCAGGGAGTCCACTCTTTACTCTTTTTCGCAGCAAGGTAGTCCACAGGGCTGTAGTTCCAGATGGTGCAGTCCTCAGAGGTCAGGCCTTAGAAATTGCACATCAAACTTCTCAGTATGGCACAACGTCTTGCTTTCTTAAGTTTCAAGCAGCAGATCTGAGAGACTCTGCCCCTCTCAGATACTCATTCCAAGTTCTCTGGGTCAAGCAGGAGGTCACTCCTGACCAATGGGAGCAGGACAACTCCCCAAGGATATGACCACATCCTGTAGAGTGTGGCATTATTTTGTCCCAGAGTGCACCAAATCTTCCAAATTCATAATGGCTGATTTTCCAGCAGGGAGGTAAGAGCTGGCTAAACACACCCCTAGGATGGCTACTTTCCATAGACTCTCCCCTTGCATCTGCTCATTCTTTCCTTAATCCTAGCTCTGGCTTGGGGTCAAAAGAGTAGTGTTGTAAACGACACTGATGCCTTGCCCTTCCCCTTCCCTTTGAAGACCATGGTTTACAACTCCTCCCCCTGCTCTGGCACTCCTGTGTAGCAGCACACTGCCTTCCCAGCAGAGCTGGTTAACCCAAGGGGCTCTTTATCACCTCTTCAAAGTAGCCTGGCTAATCCACTTAATTCTGACCAATCAGGACAGACCACTGGAAGGCTGAATCTGGACCTACAAACAAGAAAGTCTTATAACTTCTTGTCTGTATATTTTAGGAGAAATTCAACAATATCATATTGTGGGATTTATCACTACCATTCTGGGAAGTCTTTGAATGGAAGTTCTATTGTTCTCCTGTCAGGAGTTATTAGCTAATAACTTCTTGCCATGTTAACCTACGTGGCATGGCTTTGCAATGGGAGAAATTACTTGGGCCATTTTTCCATCACCAGGACTTACACAAACATATTTGATAAGTACTCAGCCTATATCTACAGGACTACCACCCCATGGACCACCTAGGGGAGATTTTAGGTGTTCTCAATCTGTAGAAATATTACAGATCCTCCCTCCACAGTGCTCCTAGCATCAAAGTCGAATTTGGGCAGCACCTTATCACAATGTGGGGAGTGAAATGTGAAATTTCACTTAACCCAGAGCATATAAAACTCATTTTATAAGGGTCCACCTTATAGATACCTGACCCCCTCCCCTGGGACACCTAGGGAGACCCTGAGGGTTCCTAATATGCCAAAACATTGTAGGTTATCCATTTTTAAGTGCCCCAAACACCAAAGTCCAGTTTGGGCACAATTTACTTTTTAAAAGCAGTCATGGAACCCAGGGCTGCTTTTAAACTGACCTCAGGCTTCAGCAGTGCACACATGCAAGTGCAGAAAAGGCTGCTGGCCTCTAAACTGCCATGCCCTACTATATACTAGGGACTGATAGGTAGTTTCAATCCCCCTGCCCTATTATGTACTAGGGTCTTATAGGGTAGGTCATGCCAATCATAGGGGTACCCCAACCCATAGTGTACCCTAGTGTATGTAGGTGTTTTCACTGTATTCTATGTGTTTTCAGTATAGCACTGGCCCTGGGCATGGTTAGGCAAAGCCCAGGTCAGTCAGAGTCAGTTACAACCAGTACCAGTCAGCAAAAAGTTGGGGGGTGCCCAGGGCACAGGATGACTTTGCAACAGGGGTCAGATCTCAATTTGTTATAATTGCCTTGTACTTCCAGTTGGGCAAAGATCTCTTTTTTGTAGTCCTCCGTATTCTGAATGAATATAGCCCCTCCCTTATCGGCAGGTTTTATGACTATATTCGTATTGCTCCTAAGGGATTCCAAAGCTAGACGTTCCGACTTCATAGTATTGTATTTGACAAACTGTCTGTGGGACAAAGAGTTCGAAATGTCACACATTACCACCTGCTCATATGTTAGAATTTTATGACACATAAGTTGAGTAGGAGGGATAAACCGAGACGGTGGTTGTAGACCCGTGCTAGAAAAAGTGGGGTGAAAAGGGATTTTGTTAAAATAATGCTTAAGGCGTACTTTCCTAAAGAACTGATGTAGTTCAATCTTTAGGTTGAAGGTATTAGGCAGAGTGGTTGGTACAAATGATAAACCTTTTTCAAGTACCTTTTTCTCGTCTGGCTTCAAAGCGTAACTGGATAGATTCACTACTGGGTTGTCTGGTGGGTTCAGTGGGTACTTTACCACCTGTAGTGTTGGCGTCTGGTTTGTATCTCTCCATGTGTTTCTTACTGGAAGTGTGCCTGTTTCTTGGCTCTCCCTCTGCCCCTGTTCCAAACTGGTTCTCCCAAACCCCTGGGTCGCCCCCAGGGTTTTCCCCTCCCCCTGTGATCCCACCATGGTCCCTCCACTAAAAAAGGTTGTTGGTCTGGATATAACTTACCTGGTGTTTGTGTGCCTGTACTGGGGCCTGGTCTATCTAACTCACCGTCAGACCCACTTGCTACAGAGGAGTCTGAGAAAGTAGTGTATCGTCTAAAGCCCCCACGGCCTCCAGTGGAGAACTTACCCTGAGATTCCTTTTGGTAATATCCTTCCTGTAAGTAGGGGTAGGTTGCCTTCTTGTCATAGAACTTAACGTCCTTTGCAAGTTTGTCCAGCTTATTGGTCTGTGTATATAGGTCAAAGTCCCTGATAGTTCTCTCGAGACATTCCAAAGCCTCCTTGGCGTTGGTTAGTGCCTTATCAGTGATCTCTTTTTTCAGTTCCGCAATCTCTTTCATTAAACATTGTACCTCTTCCAGGGCTGTCTCTATCCCAAGCACCATCCAGTGACGGGAACAATTATTAGAGACAAAGCTGAAATTCTCTTTCAACTTTGGGTTATCAACAAAATAGCGGGTTCATTCCTTACTTGTAGACCCATGGGAATGACATTCGCCTGTAGATATTTAGTCAGGACGTGCCCATGAAGTCTAGTACTGATTAGCTTCTTTTCTAGTCTTTCCAATTTATTGATTTTCTCATTCAGTGTGAGATCTATGTTCGGTGTTATGAACCCAAGAAACTACTGCTGCCGTGGGCCTGCAGGAGTCGGTCAATATACTCTTCGCTATACGACAAGGGGGCATATTAACAAGGGCTGGCGATAAACTTATCGCCGCTTTAGCGTCCGTTTTCGGGTGAAAAGCGGCGATAACTTTATCGCTTCATCAGCAAGGACATGCTAGCACGTGTTTTACATACTTAGCGCCCGTTCCCAGCACGCCTAACTTTGCATCGCTAATGAGATGCAAAGTAGGCGTGCCTCAAAAAAGCTCCATGGATAAATATCGCGAAGGCAGCTTCGCGATATTTACAACAATGGGCTGGCCGGCGTAGCGATGTACAAAATCACGCTAGCTGGCCATTATCGCTGGATTTGAACGTCTGGTAAAATCCAGACTTATGTATCCATAACGTTGGGGGTGGATTATGGTGATACGACCACATGATCGTATCACCAAGGCTATCGCCGTTTTGAGTGCAACATCGCTGGTTTTCCAGCGATGTTGGCCCATTTCGCTGGATATCGCTGGAATATTATCACCCTGGGGTAACGCGTTGTTAACGCGCTAACCGGGCGATAAATTCCAGCGATAGACGGCGATAAATATAAAAGCGCTAAGCGCGCTTTGCGATATTTATCGCCGTCTGTTGCTGATATGCCCCAAGGTTTCTCTGTCAGACATAGTCGAAGTCTAAATTTGGTAATATTGTAAATGAACAAAACATATAACATACATACAATACAGATGGGCTGTGCTATGACAATTTGCAGCACAGAACCAAAAAACAACAATAACAAAAATCAATACATAACAAATATAAACCCTCGCAGGTAACACCTGCTCAAGATAGCCATTATAAAGTAATGGGGTAACCCAATTAAAGTCCTTGGACCTGGATATCAAGTAGTACAGAAAAAAAATGGTCCTGGACAGCCCAAGCAATTTCTGGGAAAGGTTATTATTTAGATATAACTTAATGCACGCATACAGTCAGCAAAGGGTTACACAATCCAGACAAAAAACCCTTGATGTGCCTCAGGCCTGAAAACATACTTGGCATCTGTTAGTATTTATAAAACATGTATTTATTGTTCACAGCTTCATTTCAACAAATGGTAGACACTCTACCATATTCATTGTTTAAGAAGGAGAGGTTGCTCCAAGGAGGGGTGCAGGGAAATTGTGCTCAAGTGTAAAGTGAGTAAAGGTAAAAGAAAGGAAAATCAAAGTCAAAGGGATTCAAAGAACAAACATCACTAAAATCGTTCTGGATATAACTGATAACAAAACTAGTTAGATTAAGCCTGTCCAACATCAATCAATTTCCAAGTAATTAATTCAAAATAATTTGCAAACAACACAGATAGAGATATCATCTGTAGCTCGGGCGGGGTAATGGGAACGCGTGGTACAGGCCTACTTAGGGGTAAGCGTCAACGTTACGACCCGACTTGGATGCAAAGAGGGTAATTGGTTCCTCAGCTGGCGGGTCTTCCTCAGGACAAGGGGAGACAACCTAGGGGGTAGGGAAAGGGTGGTTTTAATGCCAAGATGTATGCAGTAATCAAGTAAGGCCTAAAAAGTGCCTATTGAACTGATCTATTCAGATGTATGTAGATCAAGGCTCCCGGGGTAGCGACCTAACAGGAGGTAGCGCACATCAGTATCCAACACTGAGTTGTGGATAAAATAAATTGAATAATTTGGACTGAATCTTTGCTTACCTGCACTCACGTTGCTGTTCGAGGGCCCAATCTTTCAAATTTCACAAAGGATGATATCATCCTCGTGGGTCCGTGTAACAGATAGGTGAAACAATCGCCATCTGAAATTAATGAGTATGACCTTAAATCAATAAAGACAACAACCCAATAGTGTAGAAAAGAACCGTTCTTAATTAATAGAATGGTCGCTTACCCGCACGCACGTTGCTGTCTGGAAACAATGCATTCAATATAGGGAAATTTCTTTGGCCTATGGTGAATGGATGTCTGAAGCGAATCAATCGCCAACTGCAATATAAAATAAGGCATTCAATTAGTCCAATGAGACCCCCATAAGTTCAATCCATAAAGGGGGGAGGAAGGGCGCCCACATGTTACCTTACCTAAAATTTCTTTTTGCAGCCCGGGACGAAGTCAGCACCTTGCACGGCAGTGTAGGACTGACTCGAGCAGAGACGAGTCTCTAAAGAATACTCGGCAGCACAAGCACGTTGCCGTCGACGCGCCATGTCCCAAGGACGTCTGCCTGATGCTGTCGCTTACTCGCCAACGGTGAGTTTAAAGTGACGAAAGACTAATCTTAGATATTCATTGATAGTGTATGTGCTTACTTGCCATTTTGGAACCATATTTTAGTGAAATGAATAAATTACGCCAAACAATGTGACAATTCTGTTGTAATGAGAGCACCTAACACACATGATGTGAACATTAAATGACGGGGCATGATACTTGCATTAAACAAGAAATAATGACATGGGGCACAAATCATTGCAAGGATCGGATTAATTAAACGAATAATATAAACAAGAAGTGACAATTATATTACAGTGAGTCGGTTGGCAACAAAAGTACAATTAGACAATGGATACGACAAATTCGTTAAATAAGATTAATCACATAAGACAAATCATTACGACAAGACAAATAACATTGATCAATCTGTCTTACGATATATAACATTAATACATGCTCAGCCATGAGAAACAGTAAGAAGGAGTGTAACCTCACATTTTTATAAACCGCCATAAAGGCTCTACACGGAGCGGATTAGTACACTTACATAGTAAGGGTGAAAATCCTTCCGTAGGACAGGGAAAGGCATGATCAATGAGTGTCATGTAGTAGCTAGGAGAAAAGATGCAACCGATATCCTTATCCATTTTATATTAATGGCACCCATGTACATAAGAGGGATGACTTCTTAGCCAGTATTAAAAAAGCCACCTGCCTGGCAATTTCCTTGTATTCGTTGAGACCTCTCACTACAGTGTCAAAAAATGAATCCATCTGCATTCGAGGATACTCAAAGTATTGGTGAAGTCTCCTCCCTCGGGTTAACTTTCACTTTTTCTATGACCCACCACTTAAGGCTCTCTGGTGTGTTTCAAATGTGGTGAAATGTTCCACTAAGGGTGCACCCTGGACTCTGCAGCGTATACGACTGCAGTGCTGCAGTATGCGTCTTCACTTTTTGTATGGTCTGACCAATATACATAAAATCACATGGACATGTTATTGCGCATATTACACCTGTAGTGTTACAGTTAGTATGGTCCTGTAATGCATGTGTATGGTTGTTGTAAGTCATTTGTTTTGTTTCCTTCGTCATTGGGCAAGCCTTACATTGTCCGCACTTATGGTGTCCTTTCACTGGAGGGATATTCCATAGTGTCGATTGTCTGTCCCAAGCTTCCATCGGTAGTAGCGATTTGACCACATGGTCCCTTACATTCTTGCCCTTCCTGAAGGCATGCATAGGGGTTTCCATGATCCCTATCTCGTCTGCTACCAAATGCCAGTGGCGGTTTATGATCTTCTTGATCTCATTGCTTTTTGTACAGAACGTGGTAACACATACTAACCGTTCCTGATCATTGGTTGCTCTCTGTTGAGGTTCAAGGAGAAATTCCCTGTGATTAAACCAAGCCCGTTTACGTGCTTTCTTTAGTAACCTCACAGGGTACCCTCTTTCAGTAAGACGTGTCATCAAATCCGAAGATTCCTCAAAATAATCTGGTTTCCTTGTGCAGTTCCTACGCAACCTCAGGAACTGACCAAAGGGTAGGTTATCCCTGAGGTTGCGGGGATGGGGACTAGAATATCGTAAAAGTGTATTTCTTTCACTTGTTTTTCTGTATAAGCTGGTGTATAGTCTATCCTCATCAGCCCTGATGGAGATATCCAAAAAGTTAACCACTTGGTTATTAAAATCAAGTGAGAATTGAATCTCCTCTGAACAGGCATTAAGCCAGGCATGGAAGTCCTTTAATTGTTGTTCATCACCTTTCCATATTACCAAGACGTCGTCTATGAAACATCTCCACATATCGATACATTCCCTGTAAGGATTCTGATCACACAGTACGTGGGTATGTTCATAATTATCCATATAGATAAAGGCTAGATTGGGCGCAAAACTAGCCCCCATCGCTACGCCTTTGGTCTGGAGATAATACTCCCCTTGAAAAAAGTAAAAATTCTTCGTCATAGCGACCTCCAAGAGGTCCACTATGAATTCAGTGGGAACCTGATGTGGTCTTAGACTGTCTTCAAGGAATGTCTTAATGATGGTAAGCGCCGCCTGCTGGGGAATATTTGTGTATAACGATGTTATGTCCATGGTAACCAAAAGTTGGTTATTCTGGTTGAATGGTCGATTGTCAACCAGCTTGATAGTTTGCATGGTATCTCTCAAGTATGTAGTCGTGTTCTCAGCAATAGGTTTGAGGAAAATGTCTATAAATTTATACAATGGTTCCAAGACCGAACCACACCCGGAAATGATGGGTCTCCCGGGTGGGTTGTGCATGCGTTTATGGATCTTAGGGAGTGTATATATTGTGGGCATCCTCGGTTGCTTGTTATTCAAATACTCAAACTCATGTTTACATAGAAACCCTTCCTCTAGTCCTCTAAGGGTAATATGTCTGATGGTATCAGCAATCTCTTTAGTGGGGTCAGATCTCAATTTGTTATAATTGCCTTGTACTTCCAGTTGGGCAAAGATCTCTTTTTTGTAGTCCTCCATATTCTGAATGACTATAGACCCTCCCTTATCGGCAGGTTTTATGACTATATTCGTATTGCTCCTAAGGGATTCCAAAGCTAGACGTTCCGACTTCGTAGTATTGTATTTGACATACTATCTGTGGGACAAAGAGTTCGTAAAGTCACGCATTACCACCTGCTCATATGTTAGAATTTTATGAGACATAAGTTGAGTAGGAGGGATAAACCGAGACGGTGGTTATAGACCTGTGCTAGAAAAAGTGGGGTGAAAAGGGATTTTGTTAAAATAATGCTTAAGGCGTACTTTCCTACAGAACTAATGTAGTTCAATCTTTAGGTTGAAGGTATTAGGCAGAGTGGTCGCTACCCCAGGAGCCTTGATCTACGTACATCCTGAATAGGTCAGTTCAATAGGCACTTTTGAGGCCTTACTTGATTACTGCATACATCTTGGCATTAAAACCACCCTTTCCCTACCCCCTAGGTTGTCTCCCCTTGTCCCTTGTCCTGAGGAAGACCCGCCAGCTGAGGAACCAATTACCATCTATGCTTCCAAGTCGGGTCGAAACGTCGACGCTTACCCCCAAGTAGGCCTGTACCACGCGTTCCCATTACCCTGCCCGAGCTACAGGTGATAGCTCTCTCTGTGTTGTTTGCAAATTATTTTGAATTAATTACTTGGAAATTGATTGATGTTGGACAGGCTTAATCTAACTGGTTTTGTTGTCAGTTATATCCAGAACGATTTTAGTGATGTTTGTTCTTTGAATCCCTTTGACTTTGATTTTTCTTTCTTTTACCTTTACTCACTTTACACTTGAGCACAATTTCCCTGCACCCCCTCCTTGGAGCAACCTCTCCTTCTTAAACAATGAATATGGTAGAGTGTCTACCATTTGTTGAAATGAATCTGTGAACAATAAATAAATGTTTTATAAATACTAACAGATGCCAAGTATGTTTTCAGGCCTGAGGCACATCAAGGGTTTTTTGTCTGGATTGAGTAACCCTTTGCTGACTGTATGCGTGCATTAAGTTATATCTAAATAATAACCTTCCCCAGAAATTGCTTGGGCTGTAAAAAGAAAGGTCCAGGACCAATTGTTTTCTGTACTACTCAGCATGAGAGCAGCGCCAGGATTGGTTAGGGGAGTTGTTGAGGGTCCTGTATGAAGAAGAAAACCGTTTAGGTAAGTGTGTATCTATTTCTTTTTTTTATGTAATGTGTCACCCACCCACCACCCATTTGGCTGCCCCACCATTCTCTGGTGCTGCCAGCCGCAACTGCATTGCTTACCATTCACTGGCTTCATTGTCATTTTTATTTGCTGCCTTTCAATTGGCCAGCATGGTTTCACTTCCTCTTCTTTCAGCTGGAGCATGGACCAAGTACTGATTACTTCATCTTGATTGATATCTTTCCACTGACTGTGCTGTGATTGCGGTACAACTTTAATTTTTTATTTTTCCTTGTTGTCCTTGTTGAACCATGTGCCATTTATAGCTATATTTTACTATGAATACACACTTCAAAGAAGCCCTTTTCTCCTTTGAAATGGATGTTTATTGTAGCAACAGATATTTTTTGATTTTATTTTCAAATGTATTTTTTTCTTTTTAATACATATGGAGATTAACTGATTTGCTTAGAATCACAGGGGGGTTCCGCCGAGACCTAACAAGCATTGGCCAAGCAAATAGGTCTTGCCTCTGAGGCTGATGCCGGTGCCTTTTGTTCATGTTGTACAGCATGGGCATTGCCGACTTTGGCAATGAATTGTAGGCATGCTGTCTAGAAGTGTGGCTGTTGTTCATCATGGCAAATTTTAATAATAAAAAAAGGACTTTGATGCAACTAGTGCTAATGCACTTAAAAAAAGCGCATTAGACCTGACTGTCATAGCATTTTTCAAATTAGTTTTAACCACACTGCAAAGCATGCATGTTGCTGAACAGGTGAGACCTATTGGCTTTGCCAATGCTTGTTTTCTGTGGTTCCAAATGCAGGCAGAAGTCATTTCGAGGGTAAATTGCCCTTTGCAATAGCAAACAACTTTAAATATGGCGCCCTGGCTGCTTCTGGTAAGAACGGGTTTACTGCCCTCGCCATAGAGGCAGTTTAGAGCCCCTCTGTCATTGTTATAATGAAATCTTACAGTGGGCTTACTCCTGCCAGCGCCATTTACACCCCTTCTTGTGATGGCAGGCAAAGGTTGAGCCACCAGAGATAATGGGTCAACGGGCAAACACGTTTTGCTGGCTACTTATCAAAGTGCACAAGAAACCCCTTTGTCGTCTGTACGTTGCAGTAATTGGAATGTTTACTCAACCTGGCGATTTGGTCGTTCCATTTCCTTTTTGTTCTGTCGCTAATGTTGACATTTTTTTTAAAAGTAAGAATAATTCTCATTGTTTTAATGGAGATGGTTTAGATGTTTTAATATAACAAATATTTCACGTCATAAAAGCTTTCTTGAAAAAAAAAAAATCACTTTCTTGTTCACACACAACCTTGACTGAGTTGCAAAGTGCTCACTCTAATGGCTGTGAAATGGTTTACACATCTTTGTGCTGTTGATATTGATTAGGTTGAAACAAATTCCGACCCAAAGCCTTCCTCTGACAGTTGCTGTATTCATTATTAACCGTGTTGGACTTTGCACACAAGAGATCTAGCATATATATGGTAAAGTTTAACCAGCTTTCGACCTCTGTCTTTAATTGATTTTGTGGTAACCTATTGAAAAGAGGCTTCTCAAGAAAATGCAGCGTGGGCACGGTGGACTGTTTGAAACGCCGGTGTCTAACATCCTATGCAGGCCCCACTCGATCTAGTAAATAGATCACCAAGGGAAAGGAATGCATGTGCATAGCAGGACAGACCCATCATTTCTTCTTACATTGGGTCAGGGAATGAATCTACACTATTGACCATTGACAACATTATGGAATAGCCCCCTGCCCTATCTTATCACAAGGATATCAGTTAGGACTTTTCATCAACCTTTGCATACATAGAGAAGAATACTGCCGAAGTCTGTTGTGTCTCTTGTTCGTCTAATTCATGCTTTCATGTATGCTGTTTTGTGTCTTGCTATGCTATGCCTTGTAATGCTATGTCATGTTATGTTATCTTATTTTATAAGTTTTATAGATTCTAAAAAACGTGTGCCCTAAAGGGTCATTACATAAAGCGTGATTAACTTACCCCAAAAGAATGACTTTTGCCAAATTCTTATTATTATTCTGTGCTAAATAAAGTTTGGACACGTTAACTATAAGGTCTGTGGTAAGACTATCCACACAAAAAATCCCAAAATTTACATTCCTTTTAAGGCAACAGCTACATTTAACCTCAGCTATGAAGACGACAGCCAAGTCAAACTACGGCCAATGTACAAATATTTACATTTTGGATTTTGTTTTGCTGGTAGTGGGCAAAGTTAGGTGGTCACGGGTGGCTCTTTTTGAATTTTACAAAAACGGCCATTTTCTAGGCCAGGCCGGAGTTCGTGGAGTCACGCTATATGGAACACCACAAAGTGACTGAAGAACTCTGCCACGCTACACGGAGTTCCGCCATTGGGCAGAGTTTCCCAGCGTGCCCATTCGTATTGCATTTTCACATCAAACACAGAGTGTGTCCTCTTGCTGGAAATTGTGCACGAACAGCGCCACACAGTTCTCATGGGCATTGCCATCTTGTTTTCTCTGTTCTGTTCATGTCTCATTGAATTTTGCGTTTAAAAAAAAAAAAATCAGGTTTTTTGGGTGACTTTTTGTACTTTTTTTATTTTTCCTTTACTTCCTTTGTATTTCATTTCCTTCCTTCCTTCCTTCCTTCCTTCCTTCCTTCCTTCCTTCCTTCCTTCCTTCTTCCTTCCTTCCCCTGTTTTTCTGCCCCTAAACCCAGTGCCATGTCAGAACAGGGGGGCGGCAGCACCAGGCCCCTGACCAGCTGCCTACCCTGCGGACGGCGGCACTTCCCAGGTGTGCAGCCTGAGGCTATATTCAGTGAGGTGGAGATGGCAGCACTGTTTTTTTTGTGCAATGCCACCTCCCCTCCATGCTGGCAGCAGGCAGCAGACCTGGCAGTGGGTACCTTCTGTGGGATGGTAACCAGCTTTTATAACACAGTTTGAAACCACGTTGTGCCTTAACAGCACGGTCCAAACGACGGAAGAGTCTTTACAACCCATTCCTTTACCACGCAAGTTGTTACAATGACTTGCCTTAAGGAAAGCATTGTTGGATTGATGTTAGACTTTAAGTCCAACACTTTCCCTACTGTTGCACAGACTAAAGTTGGAATAGTAAATTATACTATTCCAACTCCAGTGCTTTCTCTAAGGCAAGTCGTGGTAATGGAATGTGTTTTAAAGACACATTAGTTGTTCGGACCGCATTAAGGCAGGCATGATTAACACCTGTGTGGTTCCGACATACAACCCTGCGGGAGAATCAGTGTGCTGGGGGAGAGTGCACCGGTTTGTGCGGCACACCAGCCAGGTTCAGCACACCGTCCAGGAGCTGACGCACTGCTGGGTGGACATCCTTGACTGGGAGCAGGACCTGATCGGTGTCGAGATTTAGGGGCTCAGTGAGAATTCATTATTTGTTGTGTTTGTGTTCTATAATACTAACATTTTTTTCAAAATAGAATGCTGCTCACACTCAGAGGTAAGTTATGTTTAGTTTATGTTAGAATATTATTATTATGTGATCCAGTTTCAGCTAAGCAGGTGCTCGTTTCTACCTAATATTACTCATCGGCGCTCGCTTTGGCTGATCAATTAAGAAGCCAATGCAGACTCTTCTGTCCACCTGTCACAATAGTAAATCAGTGATATCAGTGAGTTAGCGTTCTTTGTAACTTTCTTTATGTAACTCATACAGTCCCAAGCTATTTCACAGTGATGTGTAATGTGCATCTATGCATTGCAAAAAAGGGAGACTGAGTTGGTCCATCAAGGGGGTTGAGAAATGAGAATAGAATCAAAGATCATTCATTGCAATGCATGAGTTCCAAATGTAGGTTTTGTTAACCTCTTCCGTGCATCGGACGCCCCCCGGCCGTCTGACGTCACGGTGGTCGTGTGCGGAGGCCGGCCGGGGGCCATCCGAACCACGCACGCGTCAAATTTCACAGCACCGCGGGGGAAATCCAGCCGCATCGAAGCGGTTAAGGAACTTTGGGATAGGGATTTTATGATTAGTATGGCTGGCTAACTCAATGACAGTCGATAGACTCGAATTTAGTACTATAGGATATCTGTTTTAGATATGTACAATGTGACTGCTTTTTCCTGTCATAATAATTTTGTGGAGATTAACTCTACCACTAACTAATTTTTTTATCTTCTTCATTTCTTGCATCAGCGCCCAAGGGCAAGAGAGGGACAGTGCAGAGGAGGGTTCCGGAAGAGCTGGGGACGAGGCACCGATCACCAGGTCCACCACTGAGGGCTCCGCTCTGCCTAGTAAGTCCTATTATTTATTATTATTATTTCCCTAATGTTGTGTTTTTTATGATTGTTGAGGGCTTAGGATAGAATCTTGGGGTATTGGGGTGTTGGGTTCCAGGATGGGAGATGCTGCCTGGAGCCTGGTGTTGCTGGTGAGAAAAAAGTTGTTCTGACACCTTTACCTGCCGTCTTCCTTTCACGTAGTGACGAGGACTGGATACAAACCCACGCATGCAAAGCACCATGGATTAGCTCTTTTTCCTCTTTTAAATTTTGTCTTGTTTCTTTTTTATACTGTCTTCTTTTTTTCCAACTCCCCTATCCATTTTCTTTCATTCCTGTTATTCCTGCATTATCTTTTTTTCTCCGTATTTCATGTTTTTCTTTTTTTGGTAGCTGACTTTTTCCAGTCTGTACTAGTCTCAAGTTCACTTATTTTCTGCTTTGTTGGTAATCTTTCCCTCTCTCCTATATACTTTGTGGTACTGTAAGACTAAGAACAGATTTATGGTACTCCACTGTCTACTGTGAAAATTGCAGGACCAAGTAAATGAGTATCATAAATAATATTCTCCATGTATGTTTGTTGAGAAGGCTTTCTTGTTCTTGCTTCCAACAGTTAACAAGAGAGTGGCCATGGTCATGGGCCACCCCAATGTTGTGCTGTGTAGTTCATTTATACAGTATACCAGCAGTTTCAATGACAGTGCAGCATGGCTGGAAAGTATGGGGTCCTATTGCATTTGCCAACCAACACCATGTATCTTTCATCGACCATTATTCCAGCCCTTCATTGTGCTTCAATGAATCAGAGTCATTATGAGCATCATTGGCTATAGTTCTGACCCTCTATTACAAAATGTTTTTGGTTGGCGTCACTACATGGCTTTGCCCAGAGTGATATTTTTGTTAGAAGATACTACAGTACTAACCTAACTGTAGTGATGTATTGTGGTTGTATTTGTTTAATTAAAAAATTAAGGGGAGGCGTATCTGGCATCTAAAAAATGTCTAATGTTTTTTTCTAGACACACTGATCACCAGTGCCACCGGCTCAAGCTCCGCTGCAGGAGGAGGAGAGTCAATTGGAGGGGGAGAAGCGGTGGCAGGGACGGGCAGTGGTAAGTCACATTGCTTGCTTATTGACAATTACTATTATACTCAGGATCATGAACCCTCCGCTTTGCCAGCTACAGCTGTGGTTGAGTTATGGCCTCTTCTATCTGCAACTCAGCAAAAGCTCACACAATGAATGCTAAAAATTATGGCTTGTGGGAAATGGAAAATAACAGAAGGTTAAAAGAAAGGATGGGTGAAATTTTATATGAGTGAAAGGATGTGTGAGTGGGTGAATGGGTGCATGGGTGGGTATTGGGTAAAGGGATGGATGGGTGAAAGGATGGTTGAAAGAAATGGTGAATACTGAATGGCTGGATAATGGATTGGAAATTTTGATGAAAGACTGGATGAGAGAAAGTAAAACTTAAATCATGGTGGCTATGGGGGAATATAGAAGGATGAAAGAATAATTGGATTGCTTGGATCAAGGGAGCTCATCTGGAGAGGGGCATGCTGCTTACCTACTTCACTTACTTTGTTTAATGGTTATCAAAGTGGGGGGGATTTTTTAAATTTTTGTTCTACTCCCTTGACCCAGTGTATCTGATAAGCGAGGCAAATATGTATCACACCCATCATCATTCATCATCCCCATCTCTGACAATGGCATTTAGCCACCCATGACCGAAGTGCAGTATGGTTCAATTTTGTGACAGCAATGTTGACTGTTCAATGTGCTTCTTCTTCAGTTAATGCAGCATTTACAAAGTTTTCAATGCATTTCAAACCAAACACACAAGGTGCGTTTCCCTTCGCCCACTCAGTCACCTCTTAGTACTTAACTCCTTTATTCTTTCCTAAGTTCTTCCGTCCGAGCCTACCTAAAAATTGAAAAATCCATTCTTGTCATGTGACATATTTTATGGCCATGTGAAGTGATTCCAAAATATATTTCATGGTTTCCATAACAGATTTATTTTACGTCTATTCAGATTTTTCCCTTTCAACTTTCATCAACTACAGTGACTAAGTAAGCCAAAGCTTAATAGTCATATGACAAATCGATGATCAGTGACACCCCTCTATTCTATATCAACAGCTCTACCTTTACCTTCCTCTGCAGTAGAGTAAGTCAAGTTTGCTTTCCTTAATGCCCAGCAAATAAAATTTGTGGTGGTGGGCGAGGCCAGTGAGTAAAGTGGGACTAAGTGCCTAAGTGCCTGATTTGATTTCAATTTTGGCATACGAGATACTTTGTGACAAACGTGCCAAATACAATCTATATAGCCTGTTCCTTTCCCTGTAGTACAGTGCATAATTTGCCCCAACGTCTACTTTTTTTGGGGGGGTGGGGAGTTTTATATAGTGCAAACTCGACCCGAAGGTACCAGAGCGCTTTACATGAGCACCAGTTGCGTTACAGAGGGACACTTTCATTTTTTTAGGCACTGGGAAATTAAGTGATTTGCCCAGAATCACAGGATGTTGAGCGTCCCTGCCGAGACTCGATCCTGGTTCCCCAGCTTCAAGGTCGACCGCTCTAGCCGTTAGACCACATCCTCCCCCCAACTTACGGCAAACAGGATAATATCTGCATTTTATACATGAAATATGTGATGTAGTATCTTATTTACTATTCATCTGCCTCTTTGCAGTCAGGGTAGAGAGTGAAAGGCATTTGGAGAACAGCAGGACCATTGGAATTAAAGACAGATAATTATCAACTACAGCTGCCCCAACTGCAGACAGTAGCAAAGTACCTGACACACTGGCTAGCAAGCCTCTATTAATTTAGCACAACAGAACTTGTACTCCATAGTGCATAATGCCTTACTTGTTAATGAGAAGTAATTTATTTTAATTTTTCCACTCAAAGTGTCGGTTTAGTTTCTAGAAAAGCCTTTAAAAGAAAAAAAAATCAATTCACTGTTTTTTAATCCAGTGTTATTCTGCCTTAATAATTTTCTGCCAGACAATCAGTGCTGTTTATGCGAGGCATGTGTGAGTAAAATATAAAATTGGCATTGTGACTCTCCTAATCATAATCACATCAAATTCCAATGGCACTAGGAGACCAGCAATATACTGCTAATGTGCCACCCGCTAATTTTAAACAATTGTTTGCACAGAGCATTATTTACAATTTGTCTTTTTCTTTTTCTTGATATAGATACTCCTGCTGGTCTACCCATACCACCCAACAGGCAGGAGATAGTGGCCAGACTGCGGTGGCACCGGCTAGACACTATCCAGCTGGAATACTGGTGGCTTATGGCCCAGGGGGATGAAGAAGAAGAGGCTGAAATAGCTTACTCTCAATCAGGCCCCAGTGCAGCAAGTCAGCCACAGTCTCCAGCCTCTCAGCCATTCCATCGCTGGTGCCACCACCAGCTGTCAGAGGTCCTGACTGGAACTGCTGCCTCCCCCTCTTGCTCTGACAGAACATTGCTGCGGCCCATCCTGCAGCAGCTGCACCACATGGAGAGGCATATGGAGAGCCGGCTGGACAGGATACAGCAGAGCATTGACCAGCTCTGGGTCCAAATGGACAATGCCCTCTTTATCCCTTTTTTAATTTTTTGTTTTGGTGGGAGGGACTTGTTGTGGGTGGAGAGGGTGGGAAGGGAGTTGAAACTGGGTATTGTTATGTTATGTTATACTTAATTTGTAGAGCGCACGTACACCAGATTGGTTTCTTGGCGCTTGTTATTTGTTGGACATTCGCACATTGTTTGTGGAATGGGGATGGGTCAATTAGTTTGGGGAGAAGGTTGGTCCTGTTGTGGGTGGAGAGGGTGGTTTTGTTTGTAAAAAAATTACTTTTATTTCTTCACGATTTATGCCTAAAGTAGTTTATTTGTGTTTTACTTTTACTTTGCACTGCTACCTTTTTATGCAGCCTGTTTTTTACTTATCTGCTTATGAAAGTGTATACCGGTTAGCTATAGTTAGTTATATACCTTTGTAACTATCTTGACCATTAGAGGGGGGTGCTGCCCTGACCTATATTGCCTACAACAACTTAGATAAATGATTACTTGCAGTTAGTTACTTACTTACTAACTTAACTAGTTCACTTCATTCCATAGTTCAGTTACCTGAATATAGATGAAGCAATAACAGGGAAGGCATTACAACTTCACAAGCGAGGTCCTACTCCCACCCAGGTCAGCTCCAACTGTGGGATTAATCGGAAGGATTATCCATCCCAGGCAACACAATGGAAATAAAAACACTGAGCTAGTGGGTTATAAATTATATTATAACTTTACAAGGAATTGAGACCACTATATGAAATAACAAAAAATAACTGATGGAGATAAAATAACAAAAAATAGCAAGAGTAACTTCTTCTTAGTAATGGGGAGCTAGTAATTAAAAATAAAGTTATGAAATCCTTGAGTCATGAAAAGTGGACTCAAATTCTGGAGTGGACAAGGTTAAGCATTTACGCAACACGAGGCCTGAATCATGATGCTGACGACTGATATTCTTCTATAGCTAAAATATGGATCACTTTTATGTGTGGGTGGGTAAATGGGGCCAGTGTGGGCTATTTCTTAAGAAATTGAAGATCCTGCAGTGAGTTGGTGCCTCTTTCACCACATCCACATCCTCGCCACCAAGTGTGTGATCCATTTATGGTGTAAATTAAGTCACACCTCAATAAATCACACAGCCCGGGGTAAGAGGGTTCGGGGTATGATGAATGAATGGAAAAGGGGATTTGGGGAAAGGTGTGACAAACACTACACAAGGACAATATTCATCTGGGCGATGAGCAGCACATCATCATCATCAATCTGTTGTGGAAGGAAATGAAGGAATGAGTATGACACAGTTTAGTTAAATACATTCCAAACTGTCCTTCTGCTCCAGAGACCCAAGTTATCAGACATCTAAATGTTCTGTCTTCTAGGTTAAAAAAGAAATATTAACCAGGAGTGAACCGACCCAGTTCTAAAAATATGATTGTTAAAAGAAAAATGATACTGTATTGCAAAATTAGGTGGCGCATTTGCATTCTCCTCGGGAATGTCCATCACTCTTGGGTGCCTGTCTGGACTGGTCCGGTAGGTAAGCAGGAGTGTTGAGCTCAGCTTTCACCTTTTGTTTATGCAGGAGACGAGAAGGCCTGTGGATTGTAAAATAGAAACTGTATTGTAGAGTCAAGGAGAAGGACAGAAGGAAGGTACCAAAAAGACTCAGAGGTAGAGCAAAAAACAAGAGAACTCACTTCTGCCATCAGTGCAACACACACACTCAGAAGCATTTCTCAAATCAGCGCACCACTATCCATTCCACATAGCTGAGTACTAGGCCTCGTAGTCATGGTTTCTCTTTGAAGATGATAACTTCTTTCTCTAGCTGTTGATGAGGTAGTCCCGCCCTGAGTTCTTCCATCCTCCTCCTGTCTCAGAGTAACTATGTCCCAGTCACGCCCTGAGGAAGATAGACGTGCAGTCCACTGCTGTTGAAGAACCAGCAGAGAAATAGAATTGCAGTATTTTGTATAGGTTTTTGTTTGTTACCTAAAGGGACTGGTCGGGTTTCTGAAGAACCAGAGAAAAAGAGTGGACCCTGCACGTAAATCTGGCTAAGTGCGAAAGGGCCAATCACCTTCAGTAAAAAATTATCACCCATCATTCAGGCCCCAAACATTGCAAATCATCTAAACCAAGTTCCCAAATTACAGTTGAACACTCTCCCTCACTGTCTGCCACCACATGAATCATCAATCATCACTCACAATCACTCAATAATATATCACTCATTCGTGCCATGGTTACCTGTTCCAATTCAAGCACAGTGGTAGGTACACAGTTGTATTTCCTCTTTGATGCACATAACAGATTGGAATTTGTCAGTCTTGTAAATCAAATGATCTTCTGAGGCAGCTCTTCTAGGTGATGAAAAAAGAAGGATAGGAGTGGACTGTACAGGTTAATTTTCACTAAATAAGTTTGTAAAGGCCAATCACCTCCAGGAAAAATGATCACCCATCATTCAGGCCCAAACATTGCAAATCATCTACATCAAGTTCCCAAATTGCAGTTGAACACCCTCCCTCTCTGGAACATTCGATTGGGTGAATTTTATGGGTATGTGGTGCTCATAAACTTGTCAAAAAGGGACTCTAGATATTACCATGATTAGAATATTATATGAAGGATATGATTGGAATACAATATGATATGTTTATCCTTTCGCCAAGAACGATATACCATGACACTCATACACTCATGCAATTCAGATAACTGTTTTTGCAGAGTATATGCTCAAGGACAGTTGGTCTTCATGCATGAATACAAATATAATTTTACTTGTGGTTGTATGTATCTCTATTATGGCATCGTTCTTCTGTCACAGGGGCATTCAAGGCATTGTGACTAAAGTATACATATAATTTCTGCTAGGGTATTGCTTAACAAAAGACAGGTTTGGTATGTTATATTTGTGTGACCTTCCTTGCTATTCAGTCTAAAATGACTAATTGTATTTCTATCAAAAATGTCCTAAACTGTTTTTGGATTTGATTATGTGCAGGAACCTGAAATAAGGTTTGGATTGTTTCACTTGGAAAATTAATCTTTATCATGTACCATGTAGGATGATACCCTATTTAGGATCCATATGCGGTTTCTTGATGCAATAGGTAGCATGGCACCTCATAGGATTATGAATAGGCCACTATAATGGATTTCATTATTTCATTATGATATTTATTGAGAAAATGTTTACAATTATTTAAAGTATATATTTTGGGCACCAAGAGCAGTCAGTTAAAATTGGGGAACTTTATTCGGGATGTGCGCGAATGGGCATTAGCTGAGGTACACATGAAGAGGTGTCGCAGGGATGAGAAATTAGATGATGACTTAAGGCTCTGGAGGGAGCTCTGTCACGACCTACTGGCGGAAGACCACCACACAGGTACCGAAAGAGACATTGCTGGGGGAAGTAATTGGAGTTCCGAAGGGGAAGGGGATTAAATGCTTCCAATACCTGACTGCAGGCTGGGGGGGGGCAGTGGAGGGTCCGTTGTCTTGAACTGTAACCATTGTGATGTATAGCTATTTTAATTCCTTTGATGGCTACTTCTTGAACACCAATGTTAAGTTCTCATGAAAAACTTCAAAGAAAGTTTATAAAAAAAAGAAATTGGGGAACATTATGGTGAGCGGCATTATCACAGTTATTGGAATTCTAAGATGGTGGTTACATTTACAATGTAAAAAAATGCTTCTATTTTCACGTACCAATGTTAATTTGGTCCTTCTCTTATTTTTACCCAAAAGGGTACGGGACCGGGTCTTAAGAGGTTTCCGTACCCTGTTTCCAACCACTGAAAAAGGCAGCGTACTCACTTGCTCCACACTTGTGTGGGATTACACAGCTAATTCAGGTAAGCGAACATGTGTACAAGGGATGTAGATGCTATGGGATTATTGTGGTGGTGACGGCCAACAATAGAGCATATATTTGTTTAACAGGCTATGAAGACCACTTATTATTACCAGCTGGAGACTTCAAATCAAGGGGTTCCCATATGCGGATTTGAACCACCGAGATTTGCAGCGTACTCGCAGGCTCCACTTTTGTGCGATCACACGGTCAATTCAGGTAAGCAGACTTGTGCACAAAGGGAATAGATGTTATAGGATTATTATAGTGGTGACAGCCAACAATAGAGCATATATTTGTTTAACAGGTTACGAAAATTACTTAGTATTGATGGCCGGAAAATTCAAATCAATTGGTACACAAAGGATCCAATTGGGGATTTTGGCTGATGCATAGCTATTTCATGATATGCAGTGTGCAGTAACAGGAGATATTTGTTGAAGAGGATTTTAATAGAAACCCCTTTTTTATATTCACTTAAGATACATATATTCTATACTGCAACACGAGACAGGGTTGGAATTAGAACGGGTGTACAGGTATGATTATTGCTTATATAACAGAGGTTTAAGAATGGATAGACACAGAACAAGTGAATAATGAGACTTTATTGGTTGATAAACAGAATGCTTCAGGATCACAAAATATCAAGCTTTCAGTTAATTGGATAATTCTGCATTTCACATTATTAGGTTGGGTATATTGGTTTGGTTATTGATGCACAAGTTAGAATATACTTGTATGGACATGGTGCCACGCTCTTTATGGTTTCAATAAATAAGCAGTATTTATATCAATTCATGGGTCGGACAACAGTATACATTGCAATCAAGATAGGCTGCACGGGTTTCCACCATCTTGTCACACCTATCACACTTCCATTGTACAAATCTCAAATTTCGCACAATGATTCACAGGATTAATATAACATGTAAATAAGTAAAAACCTGGAATGTGCATTTTGATTGCAAAACATTATTATTGTTTTGTAGCCCTGAAGAAGTGTTGAGGTACTCCCTCATGCGACGAAACACGTGTTGGCTGGCTAGAAAAACAAAGGAAGGGGCCAATGGGCCAAAAATAAAAATAAATATATAAATTGCATATGTTATCATTCTCTACTACTCTACTCTTATAGCATTTGGACTCATTTAAAATTGCGTGTGCTAGAGCTGTGCAGGTTATTAATCCTCCCTCACTGTCTGCCACCACAATCATCACTCACAATTACTCAATAATGTATCACTCATTGATGCAATAGTTACTAATTCCAATACAAGCACGGTGGTAGGTACACAATTGCATCTCTGCTTTGATGCTAGCAATAGGTTGGAATTTGGGAGTCTTGGGAATCAAATGATCTTCTGGGGCAACCCTTCTAGGTGATGAAAAAAGAAGGATCATAGGAGTGGACCGTACAGGTTAATTTTCGCTAAGTAAGTCTGTAAAGGCCATTCACCTACATGAAAAATGATCACCCATCATTCAGGCTCCAAATATTGTAAAAACTCTCAATCAAGTTTACAAATTTCAGTTGAATACCCTCCCTCACTGTCTGCCAACCACAGGAATCATCAATCATCACTCACAATCACTCACTCACTGTTGCAATAGTTGTAGTTACCTCTTCTAATCCAAGGACGGGTAGGTTAGGTAGTAGGTACACAATTGTATCTTTGACGCAGGCAACACATTGGAATTTGGTATTGGCACTTTTGAAAACCAACAATCTTCTGGGGCAGCCCTGCCAAGTGATGCAAAAAAGAATAGGCATGTGAGGGAGGCAGGCATTGTCTCCAATGTCATGAAGGAATGCTGGAGGCTTCTTCACTGCACACTGGTCCAACTGCAATCCATATATCTTTCAATGCAAGGTCGTGGGAGACCAGAGAAACAATAAATAAGCCTTATCCATACATTCCTCGAGTACGTGCCTCTTCTTCGTTGGAGCAGGATTGTTTTCTTTGATTGATATATATATATATATATATATATATATATATATATAGATTGCAGTTGGACCAGTGTGCATATATATATATATGACTAAAAAAATGGTAGGGCAGCATACTCTGACACAAACAATGTTCTACTAGGTACTTTATGGTGGCACTGGCATACTCATTCCTGGAAGTCATTTTTGTCCTCAAACTCAGGTGGTTCACCCAGAAGTTAGTCAGATAGCACACTTGATTCTGACCATTCCTCCTCCTCCTTTGCTGTTTCAGGAATGGTGTAATTGTGTGGTATGAAATGCAGGTTCATTTTGATCATAGTCAATGTCTCTACATTTTGAGGCAGGAGACTGGTCCTTCGCACTGTAACAACTGCACCAGATGCACTGAAAATATGCTCAGAAGACACACTGGCGACAGAACAAACCAGATAATTTATCGCCAGCCTGCTGAGCTCTGGCCATTGGTGCAATACATCAACAGGTTTTGCTCCACATAGACCTATTATAGATCATCCAAATACTCCCGGAACATCATCTGGATGGTTATTGGTGCTGCCACTTGCTCAACCTCTTTTGCCATTGCCTCTGCACTGGACTTAAGCCCTGCTGATTGATACCAATACAATGCAGAAGTTGGGTCCGGTCCTTCTGTTGCTTGCTGTTGCTGCAGGTGTTCTGATTGATGGTGTTGTTGGCTGCTGTGAGACAAGACTGTCCTTTCTGGAAGTTGAAGGCGGCACCCCAGAACTACGGCATGGGACTCTAAGTTCCAGCCATTGTTCTTCGAGGTCTCCTGCTTCCTCAACAATCCATCTCTTGTATTTTGAAACATCCCCTTCAGAAAAAGGAATGAAAGTAGGCACCATTTTTTTGTACCCTGGATCAAGTATTGTGGCACAGATGTACTGTTTAGACGAGATGATGTCGTCTTGCAGCCTTGCATTGGAAGCCAATCAAAAGAGTAAGCTCTCAACCAAGGCATGCACTTCTGTGCTTTCTTTCACAGCTGCGAGGGTGAACCTTTCAGACACCTTCTTTAGCTGGTCCTGTAGCAGATGCATCAACATCTTGGCCCCTTGTACTCCTTGCTAACTTTCCATGTGAAAACCTCAAAAGGAAGTAGTATCTGTGTCAGACATTTGACTAGGCCCCATTTCTCTGCATCCATGGTCATAGCTTTCCCAACTGCATCCCATGCTCTCTGAATGACATAGACATTGATTTATTTGTCCTGCTCAAAAAGACGTTGCAACATGTAATAGATCGAGTTCCAACGTGTTGGCACCTCCTGTATCAGGGCTTTAACTCTATTAGCACACTGAACAATCTGCAACTGCTTCTGGGCTTTTAAAGAATGGCTGAAATGAGTGCAGATTATTCTGCAGGTGGTCAGTATGTTGCTGAGTATGTCTTCTTTTTGAGAAAGTCTTGCACCAGCAGGTTGATGCAATGGGCCAAACACAGGACCCTGAAATAGCCTCCGTCTGCCATGGCCTTGACTATGTTACTGCCATTGTCCGTGGCAACAAATCCAATTCTGAGACCTCTGGGTCTCAGCCATTGAGACACCTTGCTGTTAAAGTTGTCCAACATGTTTGCAGCTGTATGTCATCTCTCCATGGCGTGTAAATCACTGGAGGGCCACTGTTCCTAATAAAGATTGCCAGCCCAATCGGCAGCTTGAGGTATAGGTGAAGAGGTACCTCTCTACGTGAGTGGTTAAAGGTTGGATACAGAAGGGGAATTCCTCCTATTTGGAGAGTTGCCCTCATACACCCTTACAAGTGTCATGCTTCATCATTGGGTGTTTTGCTCATCGTGGGGGTGGCGCTGCAGTCCCCCACGGGCCCTGCGAGAGGGCTCTTTGGCAGAGATCTTTTCGGAGGAATGCCGCAGTGGTGAGTGTGGGTGTGTGGGGGGGTTGGTGCAAGTGGGTTAAAGATACCGTGCTGGTACCTGCCAATGTATTTATTTTTGGGTCCGTACCGTATAGTTAAAAACAGGTAAAAAGGGAACAGCAAATCCTGCTGTCAATGAGGAAGGTGTGCAATTGTTTGCAATTTCCATGTGAAATAGTGGTGAGTTAGGTCTAATCAGGGCGACATGTTTCATGCCTGTATGGTCCCTAGTGGATCCTTTGGCGTTTCGTCAGGACCTTGGGTGTTTTTTATCTTGAAAAAATAATAATGATACAGGGATTTGGGAAAGAAGCACACAATACACCCTGTAATATTACCCTGATTTAGGTATGTGGTCAGGGTGGCTCTACACCCTATCGGTATCAACCACCTTAGTATGTGAATCCAACCTAAAGAAATGAAGAAGTAAACAAAAAACATGCTTGTTGAGAGTATACTCATTGCGCTTTGAGAGATGAATCAATTATCGTGTTTAAGCGCTGAAATACCGGCCCACTTGTACATTTCATGCATAATCGTAGCGGACTTGGTCAATCTTAGTATAATTCAAAGTACACTTGACAATGCGCAACTGTGACTAGTTAGCGGGCCCCTTGATGTGAGGGGGTGCATAAGTACAGGCACACTGTGAGCAGTTTAAAAACATAAAAACAATAACATAAAGACCTTACCCCAAGTATTGTTCAGGACGGCATCTGTGGTGGTGGAAGCGGCTCAAGAGGTTACCGTGGAGACGCTGGATGACAGGGCGATGGAGGGTTAGATAGGTGCTGCGAGTGCCCCAAAGTCGGAGCTTCGTCTTGCAAGCTTCAGTCAGGGGGAAGAGGAACGTACTTACATTGACCTCCTGGAATACCGCATTGATACCTGTCCGTAGCCGCTTCATCGCCCGTAGTCTGACGGCTTGTTGGGTGCCGGTATTTGTATGGGAGTTGATTGGAGGGTGGGTGTGGTGAAGGTCTGCCCCCTCGTTGTCCGCGTGAGCCTGGGTCAACGTCAACCACTAGAGCGGTCAGGACAGACCGTCATGGCAGTGAGAGACCGTGACGGCTATGCTTAGGCAGCCATCTTTAGGGAGGGGTGGGAGGTACTGTGGTGCGGGGAGTAGCATAGGTTATTGTTACTGGTCTGTTTCTATTACGCATCATGAGACGGAAGAAATTATAAAGAGGACTCGTGAAGTACTGATATAGCCCAAGGGGTTGGAAAAAATAATAATACCGGAATAATAATAAAGCTATTGTTTTGAAATTTATAATGATGTTCTTGCTCATTGGATGTCATTGACAGGGTAATAACTACACAAGGTACCATTAGGCAGACTACAGGCAGAAATTGTATGGATGTGGATACGGTCTGACAAAGTGGTATTAACCATAAGTGTAGATATAAAACGGAGAGCCCGAGATGGGCAGTGGCTTTTGTTGTGTTTTGAGATGCTTACCCCTGTCAACCATTTACCCACACCGTGAATGAACTCGGATTGGGGTACTGAGGTTCTCGGCAAATGAGGTCACATAGGAGACAGATAAGAAGTCATGTCTCTATATTTGTGATGTTAGTAGGGTCAAAGTGGACATATGGGGGTGCAAATGTCCCTAATGGGTGTGGTACGCAGGTGCTGGCTACGGGGAGAGGGGACTTGGGGAAAAGAATCAATTAATGAATTCTGCCCATGGTTTGTCGTCATTTAATCCCCGAGTGTTGGATCGCAGACGGAACACCCAGTGTTGTTCCTGAGTTGTTCCTGAGTTGTTCCGCCATCATAATTACCCCCTTAGTGACCATTTTGTTTGGCCATCACACTCTCTAGCGTGTGATGGCCCCTCCTTCGTCTTTTCTTTCTGTTTACGAGGACGTGCATCTGGGAACAACTATCCCAATCGCAACTACAGTGCGACTTCTACATTTTTTTATTCCTCTTCCCTTTACCACGTCGGGTTTGTTTTACCTTTCCCTTTACAGGGACGTGCATGTGGAAACAATCATCCCGATCGGTATGTTAAGAAAGAATCACCGAGCATTTTATATTACATTATTTTGAAAACCTGTGAGCATGCTAAAAAACAATTCCTGTTTTTTGTTTTGTACTTAATTTGTGCTTTATTATTTTCGTGAACTGATTGTACGCCACGTGGAGAGTTCTTTTGATTTTTAGTATCCTTAGGAAAGAAACATTTGTTCTCAACTGCAGCTGTACCTTATCTGCCTGTTCTGAAAACAAACTAGAAATTTGCACCGCAGTAGCAGTAAGCGCGCTTAATACGGTGTATGCTAGGAAAGAACCGGCACCTATTTTATATGTAATTAGTTGCACTACGGCCTATGCAAAAAAAAACCCTGGAGCATTTCTATGTATTTCATTATTTTCAACACAGTGTTTACTAAAATAGAACCTCTGAACATTATTTTGTGCTTTATTATTTTCGTGAACTGGTGGTGCGCCACGTGGACAGTTCTTTTGATTTTTAGCATTCTTAGGAAAGAAACATCTGTTGGCACCTGCAGCTATACTTTCCTTTTATTTCATCTTTCGAGAAAACATGACGTGCTAGTCTGGTTGCTGCGTGAACGTTTCTAATGGTGGCCGCAAGGCGTTTGGGCCATTCACACATACCATTTGTGCTGTTAAGTAGCCAAGCAGAAATACTTTATCGCGCCCTGCTGTGACCGTCTGTGTGATTTATGGCTGATGTTGGGCTACAGTGATGCGGTGACATCTCTGCAGGATTATGAGCAGAGATTGAAGGAGGGTGTGTTGCTTTTACCGAGTACCAGGTGTCACAAAAGGCATCCTCCGGCCTGTTGTCCTGAGCAAACTGTGCTAGAGTTCAGTAACGTAAACAGAATAAAGTCCCAGAAAAAAACAAGCATTTGCAATGCAATAGGTCTTGCATTAGTAAAAGTTTGAGCTATTGGCGATGCAAATAATAATGCAACGCCAATAGCTCTAATTTTCAGTAATGCGAGACCGATTGCATTGCAAATGCTTGTTTCCATTAGCTCCCTGTCCCTCTCTTTGTGCATTAGATTTCTCCATGGTGAATATGACTACTGTTGCATTACGCTAAATGCTCTTAAAACTTTCTTCAGGGCCAATACCTGTAGATATCTTTTGCTTTACCCCTGCAGAAAGATATCCAGTGTGCAGTGATGCACAGGTAATCAATCACCTGCCAACTGGAACCACATGTCTGTCGTCAGTTGGCTAGTGTGAACAACACTTTGTTGCAAAGCGTGTCACCTTCCACAATGACTATCTCATCATCATCTTCCTCATCATCCCCTTCCATAATTCTAAGGCTTTCAGGAACTTTACTTTTCCCTTGCCTCTCCTGGCAACTCCCGGACTCTGGAGTGTTCCACGCCGCATCCCTATCATCATCATTAGAAGTGGTGCTTGAAGAAGATGGTGGAGTAGTACCCTTCCTTTTCCTTGCTAGAGGCCTGGGAGCCAATGATTCTAAAAGAGGAGGGTCTTGCTCTGCAAGATGCTCGACCTCCAGTTCTGCTCCAACATCAGGAAGATGTACTAATGCTGGCTGCGGCTGCTGTCCACTTTGTTCTGTTTCCTGAAATGATTGGGTACTACTTTGCGAATGGGACAAATCCAATTCAACGTCACTGCTCGTCGGGGTTGCCATGATTGCAGTGGCTGCCTCACTGACAGACATGGTCTTCGGCTAAGGTTGAGGTGGTGCTGTTGATGCGGGAGTGCTGCTCCCAGCTTACTCCCCAGAGACTGGTGCGCCAGGCAAATGGCGTTGTCTGAAAAAGGTTTGGGCCGCCATGCCACTGGTGGAAAGCTGCTTCTTCTCACTGACCACTTTTTTGGCAGCAACTTTCTTTGGGGCCATCTTAAAGCTCTCAGTTGGCAGTGGCACTAAGCTGCACAAGCGGAAGAGATTGCAGGACTGATGTGTGACGTCACTGTACAGGTCTTCTCTTTGGCAGTACTGCGGGTGATGTCTCTTCTTCTCTTGTGCACCTAAAACCAAACAAGCAAGAAAAATATTTAGTGAAACATGGCATTGTTGTAGTTTTAGTACAGACAAAGGCAATATTAGTGTGATTGGTTACTTAGGTAATATAACTACTTTAAAGTCAAACCGCACCACCATACCATAAAATCTAATACCCCATCAGGATAACACAAAATATACAGATAGAGCTCTTTCCTTCACGCCCATATATTCTAAAGAAGACACCTGTGGCACTCAGGGAACTGCATGGGTAAATGGAATAATAGTTTTGTTTTAATGGAGGCTAGTGTGTGCCTATGGCAGGCTATAAGGGCCAGGAGGAAATTGAATATTCATTAAAATTAATGATGCTGATGTGTCTGCAGTGCACCGCAGCCAGGAGGAAATGGAATTATACCTAAAAAAATGTAATACTGTTGCACGGCTGTGCGCCTATGGTGGATGGATCAATAAAGGCATGTTTTTTTAAACTAAAAAACAGATTTAAAAAAATCAAAAATATTTTTACAAAACTAACATTTAAAAATTTCAACAACTGAAAAAATTAAAATATATATATATTTTTTTTAAAGATTACATTGTATTAAATATTACAAAAACAATCAATAATTGCCAATGTTTGTGTGGGAGGATGATAGGAAACCCATTGTGGGGCAATGAGGTGCTAAATAAAAAAATGCAAAAAATGTATGTAATATATAAGCACTGTTCATCAATCATATTCTTTATATACATGCTACAATGATCCTCGAGCATATTATTAAACTGATATCACATCCATTCACGCAAGCCTATGGCAAAGGCACACTGGATGGATGCACAAATTGCCTGCCACCCACTTGGCCAAACAACAACACTAAGCAAGGAGGCATGGTGAACAAAGAACACATGCAAGCCTATGCCAAAGGCACACTGGCTGGATGCACAAAATGACTGCCAGCCACATGGCCAAACAACAGCAAGCAAGGAGGAATGAAGAACAAAGAACACATGCAAGTCTATGGCAAAGGCACTGTCTGGATGCACAAAATGGCTGCCAGCCACATGGCTAAACAGCAAGCAAGGGGGCATGGGGAACACAGAAAACACATTCAGGCCTATGCCAAAGGCACACTGGCTGGATGCACAAAATGACTGCCAGCCACATGGCCAAACAACAGCAAGCAAGGAGGAATGAGGAACAAAGAACGCATGCAAGCCTATGGCAAAGGCACTGTCTGGATGCACAAAATGGCTGCCAGCCACATGGCTAAACAGTAACAGCAAGCAAGAGGGCATGGGAAACAAAGAAAACACATTCAGGCCTATGGACACAAACTCCACATGGCATGGAGAACAAAGACAAATCAATGGTGGCCTATGGCAAACATACACACACACACACACACACACACTGGACAGACAAAGGAGGCATGGTAACACTGAAGAAAACTGAGCTTTAAAAATTTTACAACATTCATCCTCCCAAGGCATCAAATACTACCCCAAATATACACTTTTTGTAGACAAAAAAAATAAAATACAAAAAGAACCCACCACATTTTTAATTTAATCCAATGCCAATGCAGACCCTCAATGATGTTTTAAAATAACATATACCACAGAAAGAGTTGTTTCATGCACCCATGACTAGCACTGGCCTTGGCCTACTGGGTGGCTCCTTGGCCAATTAGGCCACATAGTAAAATAAATAGCTATTGCAAATTTAACAAACATGGAGAAAATGTACTGAACTGTTCAACATTTACAAAGGAAGAAAAATTAAATGCAAATTTATAACTAGGTCCCTATTGGAAATGCAGTCCACCCACCACAATAACTTTGAAAAGTCAAATAAAAGTACAATTAAATATTGGTGCGTGCCCTCTATCAAACAAACAACACCGTTATA
This sequence comes from Calotriton arnoldi, assembly GCA_963921515.1. Taxonomy (NCBI): domain Eukaryota; kingdom Metazoa; phylum Chordata; class Amphibia; order Caudata; family Salamandridae; genus Calotriton; species Calotriton arnoldi. The sequence goes on along the minus strand of CAWUFW010001812.1, from coordinate 1,325,120 downwards.
CAAGAGATTTTGAACTTACCTGTGAAATCTCAAATACAAAGTCCTTAAATCAAATAGTATATATGCAGCAGACAAGAAGAGCGATCCTTCCAGCTCCAAATCCAAATGAAACGTGACCAGGAGATGGACAAAGCACTGGGAGGAGCCTGCTGGACAGCAACAGGAAGTTGGAGTCTCTGGGGCACTGCCTTACTGTTGGAAAAAAAAGTAAAAAAATAAAAAGGCTTCTCACACAAAAAAACAACCCAAACGGTCCGTTTCTTGAGCACAAAAGCTACTCGAGTGGTGCTTTCGCGATCACCACTAAATCAGAGCCATCATGGCTGGAAGCCGCGTGAGCTGGTGCAAAGTCTTGTGTGTGCTCACTAGCGGCCCGAGAACATCATGGTGGAATCCAGGAACTCTGCACTCCTCCGTGGAGTGCCCGAATTCCGCAAACTCTACAATATTTAATATATATTGGTAAACACAGAAAATAAAATACATTTTTTAATTTTGACATATATATTTTGTAGATATTTATACATTTATATATAATATTTTTGTTTTATCAGCATTAAAAAAATGTGTGTTTTATATATTAGTGATGTACATTTTTACAAAAATAAGATGTAGTTATACATTTGTTTTTATACAATTATTAACATAATATATTTTTGGTAACAGTTATACATTATTTATTTATAATGTAAATATTCATTACATTATTACATATAGTGTACATTTTTAATAACATAGGGGCTGATTACGATGGCGGAACGATCGCAACCGCCGGGCCGGCAGTGAGGTCCGCCGGCCCTGCGGACCGCGATTCTCCGACCGCCATATTACGATGGCGGTGGGATCCAGACCGCGGCGGAGGCAATGCCCGTCCGCCACGGAACCGCCACAGGCAATTGTTACGATTGCCTGGTGGAGCGGTCAGCATGCTCACAATGGTGGCGGAGCCAAGCAGGCTCCGTCTGCCGAATTACGATGCATGCAGAAGCCAGCCTTTCCGTGGCGGGTGAACCGCCATTGAAAGGCTGGTGGGGATTGGTTTTGGGGGCCCGCAACGGGCCCTCCCTGTGTTGGGGGAGGTGTGGGTGCACTGGGGTGGTACCATGGCCCCCCTGCATTTCACTGCACCATGTGGCAGGCACAGTGCAGTGCCTAGCACGTAGGGCATTGCAATGCACATCATGCTCTTTTCGACATCGCGGCGGGGCTGTTGTTGGCAGCCACCGCCGCAATGTTAACGGTGCGGAACCAGATCGCAGCGGTGGCGGTCCCATCCTAATCGGGTAGGCGGGACCGCCGCACGCATGGCGGACGGTCCCAAACACCACTACGATGGCGGGCGGACCAAGTCCGCCCACCATCGTAATCAGCCCCATAGTTTTTAACAATTTTTTCATTGTAAAACTTTTTACAATTATTTGTATGTTTTAACATATACAGTTATATTTTTGGCAAGATTATTTATATTTTATATATAAATAATATTATCTAGTAAATAAGCCATTTTGCAAACAAAAATATTTTTTATAACAGTTAGACTTTTTTCACATTATTTACAAGTAGTACATTTTTTTTATATACACTGGTAATTAAATATATATTTTTTGAATTATAATAATAAATATTTGTTTAATAATATTTATTATTATAATTTAACATTTGAAATAATATGTAAAACATTTTTTTATACATCACTATTATTTTGTAGTATTTTTATAAAAATCTTTAGTAATACATTTGTAATGTACAATAAGTTTAATAAAGAAATATATAAATCTTTTTTATTTAAGGCAGCCATTTTTTGTCATAAGTTCTATTTTGTAAGCTATTGGTTTTGTTTTAGGTAATTTCTAAGGGGAGAAGCCCGCGGTTGGAAACTGCCTCGCATCGGGTAAGGTAAGTTTAATTTTCTTTATTTAAACTTTAATTTTGTGGTAGTTTGAAGGTAGTTAAGTAGTATATAGTGTATGTAGTGTTAGGATTTTGTATTTTTGGTGAGTTTTATGTTTTAATTATGCGTTCGGGAAATGCGATTAGTTTGTTAATCGGTCGGTGTTAGAGTTTGATAGATATGTTTAATTATGTTTAGAGTATGGTAATAGTGCTATATTTATGTGTATTTTGATATGATGTTAATGTATATTTGTGCGGGAGGGATTGGTTTTTTCCTAACAGGTTTTTGTCGATTGGAAGTTACCGTTGGGAGAAGTATGCGTTTTTTTTTTTTTAAAAGGAACTGTGTATTAGTTTTAGTAAACTAATAATTATTTTACAGTTCCTTTATTTTTCGAGTTTTCCTGTAGCGTTTCTTTTTAAAATTCCTTTTTCGGGTTTTTTATGGTTTCTCGTCTATGGAGCTTTTTGCCGGTAGACTACTTTTTATACAATTGGATTTTTTCATTTTTTGGGGGGATTTTTCATTACTTATTGGAATTTTTATACATGTGGATTTATTTCTGGCAGTTTGGATTACATTTCTTCAGCTACGAAAAAGTAAGTAATTTTAAATTGTTTATACTGGGAGGGAAATGTTAATATTGCAATTGTTATTGTTATTTTCATTATATAAAATATAATTATTATGTCAATTTATTTTTTAAATATTATTTAAATTAATTGACAAAATAATTATATTTTGGAAAATTGAAAAAATGTTTGACTACTTGTTTTTAGATTACGAGTTTTTTTGAGTTTGAGGTATGTTTATTTAAAATAGGTTTTTAGCTATAGTTTCTAGATATTCCAGCCCTTTAGTGTTTGGGTAGAGTCTTACTTTGTATTGTAAGTACTCAAACATTTGCTTAGTTTGTTTGGTTAGTTTTGGGCCTACTTGGGTTACAGACTGTTCCATTCTTAGTTATTGGTAGCTTTGTTCTTTTTGGATAGATTGTAATGGTTTATATAGAGTTGGTGGGGTTCTGCCTGTTGTGGCTTGGAAGGCGTTATGCCATCCTTCCACAGCATTTTTAGTTTTAGCTTCTTTGTTTAGGGTACTGTTATATACATTCCACCATGAAATGTGGTATTTGGGCTCTCTTCTGTGTCCAGATCTGTGTAGCCTTCCCACCCAGGTATCCTCAAAATAGTCGAGTAGTGGACTTAGTTTTTGTTCATTTGTTTGGTAGTAGGGGCTTTCTATTAATAAATTGTAGTGTTCGGCTACGTCAGTAAGTGGGACGTATGCTAGTGCTATTAGCTTTTTAATTTGATATGCAAAATTACTATTTGTTGCATATTCTACACTTAGGGCCCGATTACGATGGCGGACGGAAAAGCCATCCGTCCGCCGTGCTCGTGGTAAAAAAACGCCCGCATGTACCGCAGCATTGCTGCCAGTCAGATTACAATGCAATGCACGTAAAGTCCGACCGCGGCGGATGGAATACACAAAAGACCATCCGTAACGGTCGGAAAAGCTGCAAATCCGACCTCGGCGGGCGGGGGAAGCTGTTCAATGGACTGAAAAGGCCGCATCTGCCGCGGAATGACCGCACGGCTCATTACGATGAGATAGCGGAGTTGGCATAACGATCATTGCTGTTCCGACCGCCGCGGTCGCACTCAGGCAAAATGAATGGCGGTCGGAACAAACTTCACTACAATGCTCAAAGTGTGCCTGTACTCTCCGCAGCCCTCAATCACATCAGACACGCACCAATGATACAACACAAATGTATTTCTGAAATGAAAGCCACGGTCAGCATGGAAGATACACCTGGTGGTCATCACTCATGTGGACACACCCACATACCACAGTATAAAACCAACCCCTTCCTGGACCAGCATCCTTTGCAAAGCAGGCGCTGAGACAGAGAGAGCTAGAGAGACAGGACACCATTTTGTCACACAGCACACAGCACAACATCACACCCACCCAACTCCACACACCACCACTTCTCATCCACACACCTGACACACCTCACACATCTTCATCACCACCTTGCACCCTGCACCTTTCATTCATTTGCACCATGCCCAATCAAAAAATGCCCAAATTCTCAGACACAGAGTTGAAAGTGCTGGTAGATGAGATAATTAGGGTAGAACCACATTTGTATGGTAACCTGGTCCAACAGACCCCACTTGTGCGCAAAAATCAGATGTGGGCAAGGATCCACAACAAAGTCAATGCAGTAGGGACCACCCTATGCACACTGCGTGACATCAAAAGGCGGTGGACCAATCTCAAAGGCCCGGGTCAAGGCTCGGGCCCAGAGAAACCACGAGGCGGCCCAAAGAACTGGTGGCGGCCCTCCCATTTCACCACTAACCAAGGGGGGAGTGGAGGCTGGCAAGTACAAACAAAATGATCACATCCCAGTGTAATGTACTGTTGTGTACAACAAGTGAGCCTCAATTGCCAGACCAAATCAAACTCATGTAGAATGCACGCTTTCAATATGAATGTCTCACAAGGCTAGCATTTCCTCCCTCTGCTTCACCTCACAGGTAGGTAGTCAGCTCATGCACCCTGGCCTCCCTCCCAAACAGCATGGAGCACCCTCCCCACCCCAGAGCCATGTGGCAACCATCACCGTCGACAGTGCTTTCATAACAGGTAGGTAGCCATCTTACTGGGGAGGGTGTTGTTGAGACCTTACAGCAAGACCACCACTCCCACAAGGCCCTCTGTACTCCCTCCAAAACAGCATGGAGCACCCTCCCCACCCCAGAGCCATGTGGCAGCCAGCTCCCTCCTCTGCTTCACCTTACAGGTAGGTAGTCAGCTCATGCACCCTGGCCTCCCTCCAAAACAGCATGGAGATATATGACCACCACATCCCGCACTTGGTAGCCAACTCTGTAAAGCTCCATAGGTTGTAGCCAGTGCACACACAGCTAATCCCATTGAGAGGTCACATTAATCACAGTGTCATTGATGAAGTCACATGTAACTGCAAAGCAAAACCCAAGAACGCAATGGCCAAAATCCAATGGGCAAGTCCCATTGTCTCAAAGCATAAACGCACACATCAACACAACACATGCATTGAGACTCAGTCAAACATCACAAACCACAGGAGGTCAGTACAAAAAGCACAACAGAAATCATGAAGTTGCGGCATAGTAGACAGATACTCATAGAAAAGTCACAAATATCCTAGCATCAACTGAAGTGGATGAGCAACAAGTTGGTACCAGAGGACATGTCCTTGGAAATACAATATCTGTACACATGAAATTGTTGCTTCAGGCATGTCACATCGCTAACGAGCAATGTACGTACCTCTACATCATGTTCGACTGCTGACAAACTGTTACGAATGCCAAGTAATGCCAATGTCAAAAGTCAGGTCATCTCAAATGAAATGTGCAAAACATGATCATCAAAGTTGTGCTGTGTACTGAACATGCTGACAATCTAACCTCTGTTCAATAAGTGACTCGCTAGCAACAGCAGGCGACTGTGACATGAATGAGCCAAGCCAGTCTCCCCCCCAGGAAGGTGAACTCGCGGATGCAGATTCCCTGGTTTTTTCGTATGAGGAGGACCGACATGGCCCCTCCGGCGTGGCCAGGCAAGCTCAGTCCCAGGACCTCACTGTCCCCCCCACCACCACCACGACTCCCACAACAACTGCAACAACAACGCTGACCCCTGCAACAACGACCTGTGTGGCAGCCACCTCCTCCATCACCACCGCTGCCTCCAACACTGTCCCTGTGGCAGTTGTTGCCAATACCACCAGGAAGCCTGGGGACGCTGGGGGACAGTGTGCGGCGGCGGCGACAGGCAACGCCACAGGTCCGTGTCTGCATGGCAGGTGGGAGGCAAACTGGGGGACAGTCACAGAAGGACAATGAGACTTTGTTGTAGATCTGATTCTACATTGCCACAATGATGGGAGTGTTCTGTTGGACTGTGGAATTCCACCATTGTGTGTACTACCCTAAGTATCCATGTAGCAGCACTTTCAACTTCACCACTCACCTGTCACTCATGTCAAAATAAACACAATTCACACCCCTATGCCTTTGTGTCAGTAATATGTTTATCATAGTAAGTAACATGTTAACTCACATTGCAATGTATCACAAGATTTAAATGCGACAATCCATTGAGAGAGTGGAGGAACCTAGAACGACACAAGAAAAGAACTGTGAGTTGACATATGATGGCATGACAGCTAAAGCACACCACTAGGCAACACTGTACAAGATGCATTCCAGATAACACTGGCCAACACCATCAGCATGGACAGAAGGTGGATGGGAGGACACTACTTCACCTCCCAGCACAGTTCACCCCTTAGCATCCTGGTAAAAGCACTTCAGTTTAAATGCTTACTTGAATTTCCGTTGAAGTGTTTCACTAAGGTTGTTGCAGGTTAGTGCTGTGAATCTCTAGTCACATGTGTTCCTGGATATTATCCTTCATCAGTAGAGCTAAAAAATGAAATTCTATGTTTGCTGAGAAAGCTGCCACAATCCTCTCAGGTCTCTATACCTCTCCCTGACCAAGTTTGGTGAAACACTTCAGCTACTTTACAAGTAAGCATTTGAACTGAACTGCATTTACCAGGATGCTAAGGGGTGAACTGTGCTGGGAGGTGAAGCAGTGTCCTCCCATCCCCCTACTACCATCAACATGGACATGACGTAAATTGTAAAACTCACACAGCGCTGCACAATGTAACCCTTAGCAGTGTGCCAACAAGAGCCAGCATCCAAACACATCCCAACACAGCATCCAAACACAAATGGCCGTTGGGGACATTGTCGCCTTCACTAAGTCAAGTACAGTTACACGGGGCTTGTAATGTATCATGCAAGATTTTTGCATGTTTTAAAAAAGGAACACCAGTCCCTGCCAACATTCTCATGCTAAATCTCCTTTTTAACGGAAGTTATCTTATCCTGAATAACCACAACCGCTGCGGTTTACGGGCAGGCGTCCCGTATATAGTAACAGTTTCACAATGTGTAACTTGCTGTAGCAATGTTCTTTTTACTCCCCCATATGGGATTGTAGATAGTTAGTTGTGGCCTCACATTCCCACTATGAAAGCAGACTTCAATGAATTAAGCAGGCTCAAAGCGCTTTTGTTTCAACAAGAAGTCGCTCTCACATCAGCCTGTGATACCTTCGAATTGCAGATGGCTCAAACGTCCAGTGAGATTCAGTCACTGCTAAACACGACTCTCCCACTTCATTTTGGGGAACTGATACACCAAATATTAAAAGCGTCTGATACTGAAGGCCTTGCACAAATTTTATTAACTTGTGGGCTATTGCCTTGGTACTTTGTTTCAGACTATTTTTGGAGTACTACTGGGTGAAATTCATTCAATTTTTCAAGTGCATTTGGCGGTTTACCATCACTCCTTTGGCTGTTCTGCAGAGTGCTGGTTCTCCTACTGCTCTTACGCAATGGCTGCCCGTCCAGTGGTCCAGGCCAACCCCGGTCAGTTGCAACTGTACCGTGAACGAATGCAGCTTATTTTGGGATGTTTGCCATTAGCTGTGCTTCGCATCAGTTATAGGCTAACCTTCCGCTATGCCTATTTCACCTGCGTGCAACCTGTGTTCTACTGTCGCTGATGCCCCTTTCAATGGGCCATGGATGTCTGCCTTTGCAACAAATCTCTTGCTGATCTGGATTATGACCTGTGGGTGAGTCCTTTGTTGGCCCACGACCAGGACTGTTCCGGTGATAGCCGTTTATGGGATGCCTTGCAACGTGGCAGACGGGCTGCCAGCTGCGCCTGTGCATTTGCGCAACGTCTCCTGTGCCATGCCTACATCGAACCTCTTCCAGGTTGCCCTGAAATGCTCCTTTCGTCCACTGGGTGCAAGGAGCACATCTGTTCCTTTATACTACTGGATTGGATGGCGGTCCTTTTTGCTGAAGCTGTTTCTGATCGTCTTTTGGAACTGCTTTCCTTCGAAGCTGCAAGTGCTTTCTTGGATTCGTAACTACTTACCAGCATCCGCAACTGTTTGGAACTAATTCAATATTATTTTACCTTTTCCCGCCTCCTTTAGAAATTTCCTTTGATTTATCTCAAACTTTGGCCCTGTCTGCATTCGCTTTGACTCTGCTTACCTTTGCGGTCTGTTTCGCTTGGTACCACAGACCTGAGCAAGGGGAGGCTGTTAAATGGCCGTTGTGGACATTGTCGCCTAGTATGAGCCCGGCTTCCATTATGCAGCTTTAGCGCATGTTAATACATGGCTTTGTTGTTTTGCAAGTAGCTTCGTTTATGTCTTTCACATGAGAACTGTCCGCAGAGCTTGTTCTCTGCACGGTCCTGGAGTGCAGTCTGAACATCATGTCCAAGGTCGTAAAACAATGTCCCTTGTTATTCTGTTCTGGTCAGGCCCTAGCACCCAGACTCAACAAACTCTCACAGCAGCTAGAGCCCACGGGTGCCTTTTTGATACTATGGGGAGGCGGGCTAGGTGCCCCACACCTGGAGAGAGATTCTTCCAGAGAGAAGAGCGACACAGCACTTGTGATGTACATTTCACCATCTATAGGTTGAGGAATGGGGTCTGCTGACAAAGCCCAGAGATCTTGGGATACATAATAAGACTTCTTCTAGCAAGGGGAGGAGGGATAGGCTCGTAGGTCTTCCTCCTGAGGGCTTATTAATATGACATCTCCCTTCAAGATATATGGACATGTTTCTATGCTGACGGTTTTTGTATTATGCATTATTCTGCTTGTTGTGGCACGTATACTGCATTTTAGGACACGTTAGTTGAAATAAACATCTGAAAACATTTCTCGTCTTCAACTGATCTTATTGTGGACAAGTATAAGAGTGAGGGCGACAGGGTATGTCTTGTTACCGCGATTCCTGAGAGATCTGAGAGTGTTGTGTCCTGGGGTGTATAAGCGCTTGTTTCACTGTCAGTGAGTAGGAGAGCTAGGGAGGCACTATATCTATTTGGTCCTGTGCTTATGGGTACTCAGGTGGTAGGATGACTCAGTCCCTGCCTGCCCAAGTCCTATAATCCTGCGCATAGTTCTGTCTGTGGGCAGAATCCCTGCAACAATCCTCCAAGTTTGGGAGACAACAGCAAAGCGCACAGACACAGTCATAGTTGCTCAATGCTAACTTACACTCAATGGAAGTAGTTGGCGATGAGCTGTTCACGCAGGTCAAGACCTTCTTCCTCACCACTATCATCATCACTGGGCATGTGTGGGTGTGCAGCGGGGGGCTCCTGCTGCTCATCATCGTCCTGAATCAGGGGTATCTCTTTGCGCAAGGCCAGGTTGTGTAGCATGCAGCAGGCGACTATGATCTGACACACCTTCTGGGGTGAGTAGAGAAGTGCACCACCACTCTTGTCCAGACACCTGAATCTAGACTTTAGAAGTCCAAAAGTGCGCTCCACCACACGATGGGTCCTCCCATGGGCATCATTGAAGTGGACTTCCCCGGGTGTAGTTGGATTCCTCAGTGGGGTCAGCAACCACGGACGATTGGGATACCCTGAGTCACCTAGTTGTGAGAAACACAGACAAACAATGTAATGGTAATATGTGAGGAGAGCAGCATGTCACACATACATCACACTCATTGACACAGCCCACTCACCAACAAGCCAGGCACGCTCTGGGTGAAGAATTGCCATCAATTGTGGTAAGCTGCTGTTCCGCAGAATGTATGAGTCATGTGCCAAACCTGGATACTTTGCGCACACGTGTGATATGATCTGATCCGCTTGGCATACCACTTGCACATTAATGGAGTGGTGATGTTTGCGGTTACGATAGATGTGTTCACGTGCCTATGGTGGAACTAGGCCAATGTGGGTACCGTCAATGGCTCCCACAACATTTGGGATGCGTCCAAGATCATAAAAATCCCCCTTCACAGCTGCAATCAATCAATCAGGGGAATTGTAAGCACGCTACTCACCCGTGAGGGTCTCAAGGCGCTGAGGGGGGGGTCCGCAGATCTGTTTAGCCGAAGAGCCAGGTCTTGAGGGTCTTCCTGAAGGTGTTCAGAGAGGGGGCGCGTCTGATGTCTGCCGGTAACTCGTTCCAGGTCTTGGCTGCAATGTGAGAGAAGGATCTTCCGCCTGCTCTGGCTCTGTGGATGTGCGGGGTTTCGGCCAGTGCGAGGTTGGAAGATCGGAGGTTTCTTTTGGGTACGTGGAAGTTGATTCTGTCGTTGAGGTATTTGGGTCCGTTGTTGTGTAGGCATTTGTAGGCGTGAGTGAGGATTTTGAAAGTGACTCTTTTCTCCACGGGGAGCCAGTGGAGACTTCGTAGATGTTGGCTGATGTGTTCGTGTCGGGGGATGCCGAGGACGAGTCTGGCGGCGGTGTTCTGTACTGTCTGGAGTTTGCGGAGTAGGGACTTGTTGATGCCGGCGTAGAGTGCGTTTCCATAGTCCAGTCTGCTGGTGATGAGTGCGTGGGTGACTGCCTTCCTTGACTCAGGGGGGATCCACTTGAAGGTCTTGCGGAGGATGCGGAGGGTGTTGAAGCAGCTGGAGGTGACGGCGTTGACCTGTCGGTTCATGGAGAGTGATGAGTCGAGTACGATGCCGAGGTTCTTGGCGTGGTCTGAGGGGGTAGGTGGGCTTCCGAGGGCGGTCGGCCACCAGGTGCTGTCCCATGCAGAAGGGGTGGTACTGAGGACAAGGACTTCTGTCTTCTCGGCGTTGAGCTTCAGGCAGCTGTTGGTCATCCAGACTGCGACGTCTTGCATTCCTTTCTGGAAGTTGAGTTTGGCAGTGGTGGGGTCTTTGGTGAGGGAGAGGATGAGCTGGGTGTCGTCGGCGTAGGATACGATGTTGAGGCCGTGTTGTCGGACGATGGCTGCGAGGGGGGCCATGTAAATGTTGAAGAGGGTGGGGCTCAGTGATGAACCCTGTGGGACTCCGCAGGTGATTTTCGTGGGGTCGGAGAGGAAGGGTGGGAGTTTGATCCTTTGGCTTCTTCCGGTGAGGAATGATCGGATCCAGTCCAGGGCTGTTCCTTGTATGCTCATGCGCCGTGTAGTCTGACGACTAGTGTGCGATGGGAGACGGTGTCGAAGGCCGCTGATAGGTCGAGTAGGATGAGGGCTGCGGGGTGGCCTTGGTCCAGGAGGGTGCGGATGTCGTCTGTGGCGGCGAGTAGGGCGGTCTCTGTGCTGTGGTTGCTTCGGAATTCGGATTGGGACGGGTCGAGGACGGCGTTTTCTTCAATGAATCGTGTCAGTTTCCTGTTGACTGTTTTCTCTGCAACTTTGGCTGCGAAGGGGAGGAGCGAGATGGGCCGATAGTTCTTGAGGTCGGTGGGGTCAGCTGTGGGCTTTTTGAGCAGGGGTCTGACTTCTGCGCGCTTCCAGTCGTCTGGGAAGGTGCCGGTTTTGAAGGTGGTGTTGATGGTGCATTGTAGTTCGGGTGCGATGGCAGCCACGGCTCTGTGGTAGATGTGAGGGGGGCAGGGGTCGGTGGGGGCCCCCAAGTGGATGCTTTTCATGGTCGAGGCGGTGTCTTCGGGCGTGATTGGTGTCCAGTTGGAGATGGTGGGCTGGCTGGTGTTTCTGGGGGGCGGGGGGCCGTCTGTGGCGCCTGGTGGATGGTCGATGAAGTTGTCGTAGAGGTTTTTGATCTTGAGGTGGAAATAGGTTCCAAGCTTGTCGCAGAGGTCTTGGGATGGGGTGATGTCTGTGGCTTCGCTGCGTGGGTTGGTGAATTCTTGAATGACACTGAAAAGTTCCTTGGAGTTGGTGGAGTTGGCCAGGATTTTGTTGTGGATGAAGTTCCTTTTGGTGGGTCTGATCTGGTTGTGGTAGTCTGTCATGGCGTCCTTGTAGGTGGTGTGGTTTTCGGTTGTCTTGGTGTTTCTCCAGTTCTTCTCCAGGCGTCTGCAGGTGCGTCTGGCTTCTTGGAGAGCGGTTGTGAACCAGGCGGCTTTCCTGGGGCGTTGTCTGTCGGGGTTGCGTAGCGGGGCGAGCTCATCTGCGCAGTTGGAGATCCAGGTGTGGAGTTCTCTGGCTGCGTCGTTTGCGCTGTTTGCGTTGGGTGCCCAGGTGTGGTTGTCTCGGTTGAGGGTGGAGTTAAGTTGCTCGCCGGTAACCTTGCTCCAGTTCCTTCGTGGTGGGCGTGGGGCTGGTTTGGGTGCTTTGGGTTTGTTGATGGCGAAGTGTACGCAGTGGTGGTCGGTCCATGGCGGCTGCGTTGTGTGGCTGAAATGGACGCTGTTTCCTGCCGCGAAGATGGGGTCGAGGGTGTGTCCTGCTCTGTGGGTCGGTGTGTTGACGAGTTGTTTAAGTCCGATGCTGGTGAGGTTGTCATGAAGTATAGTGGAGTTGGGGTCGCTGGGGTTGTCGAGGTGGAAGTTCAGGTCTCCAATGAGTATGTAGTTTGTTGAGGCGATCGCGTGGGGTGCGATGAAGTCGGTGATGGTGGTGGCGAAGGGTGTTCGGGGGCCAGGGGGTCTGTAGACGAGGGTTCCTCGGAGTGTGGCTTTGGGGGTGGTCTGGATCTTGAAGTGCAGGTGTTCGGCGGAGGGGAAGGTTTCGCTGGAGGTGGTGAGGCGGAGGGTGCTCTTGTGGGCGATGGCGAGGCCCCCTCCTGGGTGGTTGGGGCGGTCTTTCCTCTGGATCTTGTATCCGTCTGGGATGGCGGTGCTGATGTCGGGGGCGGAGGATGCGTTGGTCCAGGTCTCTGTGAAGAAGGTGATGTCGGGCGAAAGAGAGTCGAGTAGGTTCCAGATTTCCATGGCGTGTTTGTGTACGGAGCGTACGTTGAGGAGGATGCATTTTAGGGTGTCGCCGGTGCTGGCGTCGGTGGTGTTGGAGGCCGGGGTGGCGGTGAGGGTCTGGCGGCAGTGGAGGCAGGAGAACTGGCCGTGGGTCGTGTTCGGCGAGGCCTGTTGGCATTCTCTAAGTCTTCCAGGGTTGAGTGCGAGGAGGGTGTGGTGTTGTCGCGATGGGTAGTGGGAGGGCCAGGGTTCCTGGCGCTGGCCGCGGTCGGGTCACGGACGGGCGCAAACGGGTTTGCCTTTGGCGCGCCGGTGGCGCGCCCGCTGCACGCGGCCGCCATTAAGTAGGGGAGGTGGGAGGGAGGAGAGGCTGGGAGGCGGGAGCAGGGGAATTCCGGGGGGAAATTCCAGAGGGGAAATTCCGGGGGGGGAGGGGCCGCAGGGGCAGCAGCGGCGAAAGGCAAAAGGAACAGGCAGGCACGAGAAAATAAAAACAGTGGTGGAATTAGAGCAAGATACAGATGGGCACAATAACAGTGGCACAACAGGGAAAAAAATTAAGAAAAAAGCGTCTGAGAAAGGTTACGGTGGTTGGAGGCAGTCTGGTCCCAGTTGGAGCGGGCAGCAGGAGCGGGCAGCAGCCTCGAACCTCCCAAGGAGGAGGTCGGGGTCTGGAGGCAAGAGACGGCACAGCGGAGCAGTGGGGAGAGAGTGGACCTAGACCGAGCTGCCAATTCATTTCTCCTTGGAAAGTGTATATAGCTGTTCTTGTAGGTCATCAATGCAGACAGGACATCAAGTAACACCATGCTGAACATAGGCTGTGACATCCCACCAGCGCTGGCCACAGTGTACTGGAAAGACCCAGTGGCAAAGTAATGCAGTGCAGCCATCACTTTTACTGTAGCAGAGAATGCAGCCGGATAAGTTCTGTTGGGCTTCAAATGGGGCTCCGACTGAGCACATAGCTCTTGCAGTGTTAGCCGATCCAGACGGAATTTCTTTATGATTTCTATGTCCTCCATCTTTGCCAGGTCTGGGACAGGGCGATATATAGGTGGTCTCCTCCTGCGTACTCTAGCAGTCGAGACATGCAAAGATGAGTAAAAGATGAGATGTGGGAAACAGCTTATCCAAATACTCACACAACCACAACATTGACAGGACTCGTGAAATGCACAAGTGACATGCATACAGACCTTGATTTTCTTCACTCAATCAACATACTAACTACTACAACATCAAAATAAGTCGATGTGTATGACATATGGTACACTGATACATCAAAGTGTGCGCAGCCCTGTGGGTAGATGGCACAGCACATGTGGTTAACAGCATCAATGCTGAGTTGCATGTATCTGCTGTCACTGCACGACCTCAAGCTTCAGTCCCACAATACACAACAACATTACGAAATGAGGCCAGTGAGTGTCAGCTGGACAGCAATACATGAATATGCAGCACAGTGGACACACAAATATGAACATTATGGGGTCAGTCCATCTTGACTGTGTGAGGATTTTGCGTGACAGACATTGCCATGTTCACCAAAATGATACACAATTACACATGGATTGTGTATACATGCACACATGGCTGAAAATGACTGATGATGTCGGCCAGAGCGATGTTTGTTTGTAACACATGTGCACTCCTCTGACGTGTGTGAAAACATATGCAGGCAATGTCAGCTAGGCACACTGTATGCCACAGCAGTACGTGTGTTGAAAGTGCTAGAGCTTACAAGTATGTCTGATTTCCGTACAATGAACACCTCTAAATGTCAGCCAATATAACTGGCACTTCATAAGACAACCCATGGCCGAGAAACAGTGTTCACAGGTTGAATGTTTCAATACACAACATTAGTACAGTGCGAGAGGCCTATGTCCTTTTTGACTCCTTAACTCATTTCATTCCACGCTGGCCACAAGACATGCCAATGAATGTTATTTCACTCTCCTTTTCTTGGACATACCATGTGTGTGAAGACTTAACTCAAAGGTCACACCCTATAATACCTTAACAGGGTGCGCAAATGTGTTGGGATGAGTGATGCAATTAGCAAAACGAGAATGGAATTGCAAAATGTGTTTACAGGCGCGGTAGCTGGCATCCACAGCGGTAACACTCATTGGCCCCATTTGAATGATGCAGGATTGCGGTCGCAGCTTACTGACCTCCGCGGTGCGTCACCGCCTATGAGAACTAGCCATCAGCCAATGGGAACCGCCATTTTTGAAACTCGCGGTAGGCGTGCTCCGCCACTGCAGGGCCCGGCATTGGCCCCAATTGAATAATGCAGGATTGCAGTTGCAGCTTCCTGACCTCCCGGGGCGTCATCGCCTATGAGAAATAGCCATCAGCCAATGGGAACCGCCAGCGGCTTACATTTTTTAAACTCGCGGTAGGCGTGCTCCGCCACTGCAGGGCCCGGCATTGGCCCCAATTGAATGATGCAAACCAGGCTGGCCAATGGTATCAGCAGAGCAACATTGGAACGAGCCTAGGGCCCTATATATATATGCCTGTGAAATGTCCACACCTTTGACTTGCCTAGAGACACTTCTGCCTGCCATTCCTCACCATGAACTGATGCTGTACCTCATCTCTGGAACCATTCATGGCTTGTACTGAGAACCTGAGGGCTCGTCCCTTCACCAAAGAGGAGCTGGAGGTCCTGATGGACGTGGTCCTTGGACAGTACGGCCGGCTCTATGGTGCTCCAGAGGTACTGGTAAGTGAATGCTAAACTTACTTAGAATGCTCAGAATGCTCAGAAGGCTCACATGTTACTCTACAGTGCTCTGTGCCTCAGACTGCAAGCCAATATTGGTGCTTTCTGATTTTGTCGTCTGCATTTCCCATACATGACGTACTACTTGATGCACTTGAGTATGTGGGGAGGATGGCACACTCGTCAATATTGCTGCTCCATAGGTGCAAAACATCACACATGTGAATCTCAGAAAGGATGATCTATACGTGTTGGAGTCTGTGTAGCCAAACGAGTTCAAGTGCATGGTGTTGAGCCTTGTTCCCCCTGAGCCCTGAGTGCATGCAATGACGATTTTGCCAGAACGTGGTTTATCAGTAGTACAGTTACAATGATGACTTCATGAAATCTCTTTTTGGACACACATTCCCTGTGTCATGTCCTCTATGAGTTCATTACGTGTACATATGTACATTAGTGAGATGGTAAGTGTCGATTGAACAGAGGTTAGTGATTATGGTGTGTGCTCATTCTACAAGGATACTATGGAGATGAGCCCAGTATGCACAATAGTACAGGGCCTGTTGCTGTCTAGATTAGTGTGAAATTAACTCTCCGATCTGATAAATGTACAGTGGACATGCCATCCTTCTTTTGGTGTCATTATGTGTAGACTCGCTCATGTGTATGCACTGTGTACTGACACACAATGCACCACTGCAAAGTGTTACAAATGTCTCCTCTTGTCTCCCATACCTACAGCTCAAGGTCCATCAGCGGAAGGCAATATGGAGGACCATCGCCCGGAAGGTGTGGGCCCTAGGGGTCTCTAACCGTCGACACAACCACTGCCACAAGAGGTGGGATGACATCTGCCGCCTTAGCAAAAATATCGCCGAAATGACGCTGGGCCTAGTTCCTCGGACTGGTCGGGTGGCGCGCCGGAGCATGACCCCACTATTGACCCGCATCCTGGCAGTGACACAGCCAGAGCTGGATGGACGCCCGAGGGCCCATCAACAGCAAGTTGGGGGTGAGTATAGTACAAAGTGTGATGTTGCGCATGAAACACTGCACGAATCCCAGCCAGAGCTGGCAGTAACCTATGAGTTGTCTCTAGTGTGGTGTAATTGCCTCTCAGTTGACTCAGTGGTGAGTGCAGATATTCTGCGCCTGTACAACGTCTGGATTGTCATGTGGGCAGGTAACATCAGCATAAGTGTCAGTCTCTGTGGCATCAACTGCAAGGGAACATCAGTGAGCATCATGTCAGGGTGATTTTCGAGATTGATGTTGTGCATTCCCATGTAATTGATACATCTACAGATTGCTTACCAATGTTCAACTCTAGTTGTGTTTCAGTATCTAAATTAGTGGATGCAAGGATGCCATGTCACTTAACAATAGTTTCCTTTAACTTACTATGTGTGGGGTTCTATCACCTCAAACTTCCAGTGTGATACACACAGTGAATTCAGATGTGTAGCTCTCTTAGCTGAAGGCGTGTAGATGTGCCTACAGACAATAGGATGTGATGTTGAGATGCCAACACATGCCTAGCAAATTGGCAGTATGTACGCATCATGGAGCATGACTGTCCAATAACCATGTTAACATGCATCAGCTGATCATAGAAATAATTTGACTTATGCAGACAGTACATGGAGAGTCAAATGTGTGCCTTGAGTTCAAGCATTCCGGTTAGTATTGCCTAACATGTTTGTGATCCGGCCACTTCACTGAACAGTGTCTCTGTCTCCTACAGAATCCACTGAGGTCATAGAAGGAGAGGGGCCCGAAACCGTTGATGAAGCTACTGGCATCACTGCTCCCCGGGAGTACAGCGACACTGAGGGGACCGGCGCATCGGAGGGGGACAGGTGTGCCCTCGAGGAGTCCGTTCCAGAAACGCCTAGCTCTACTTCCTCACACTCCAGCGGTGACTCCTCGGTGTTGTCAGGCAAAGGCGGATCGACCTCTGGTTTATCGTTCGCCACACCCCGTCCTGTGTCCACCCTCCCTGATGCTCCCCCAACTGGTATCTGGACCCGCTGCCCTAAGAAGGGTAGGGTATCTTTACCCCAGCCACCGCTGCCCCAGCCCCTGTGTCCCCTGCTGCCCTCAGTGTGGAGGCCATTGACATCTTGCGGCAGGTGTCTGTGGGGCAGACTTTGCTCCTGAATGCCCTCCCGGATCATGGCAACAAGTTGTCACAGGTTGTTGGGTTCATGGAGGGCATTCATTCTGACGTTGGTGGCCTGAACAGGACTGTCCAGTCTTTGGCCTCCACACTGACGGCAGCCATTCTGCAGTCACAGGCTCACAGTCCAGCTCCTGTCCCTTCTGCAACCACCCTGACAGTGACCCCACCTGACCAGAGAACACACACACCAGAGCACTCAGGCACCAAGTCATCCCCACGCAGCACACGACAACAGCAGTCCAAGCGGCAAAGACAGAAGACATCATCCCCAAGGCACACAAGGAGCACACATGCCAGCCCCACCACGAGCACATCAAAGGACACAGAGAAGCCGAAACATAAAAAACATGCACCCACATTGCAAACCTCAAATTCCTCGCCCTCCAAGAGCCCTCCAAGATCCAAAGCTGATCCTGAATCAGCACAGGAAGTTGCCCTGGCTGCCGGGGGCCTATTGCCTGCCACAACTGCCCCCTCCACGCCCCAGTTCAGGGGGCTGTTGTGCCCAGGACTTCCACTCCCACCCACCCACCCCCTAGGAAGCATGGACAGAGAAGCAGTGAGGTAGTGGTAGCTCCAGAACAGGGGAGGCAGGGTAAAAGTCCACCCCCACCAGCGTACAACCAGGTCTGAAGGTTTTTCCAGGAAGGATCCACGAGCACCTGCTCCACTTTCTGGGAAGAAGGAAGCTGTTGTGGCCACCTCACCTATCCCTTGGCCCAAGACACTTGGGGGCTATCGTATCCCCAAGCAAGTGAGGCCCAGCCCTCCACATGCAACATCAGCCACTGAGCCTCCCCACTGCATTTCACCACCTCCCCGTGCGACGACTACACCAGGTACAGCCAGCCCTCAGGCCTCCCACATCCAGGGATCCCTCTGCCTCAACCAGTTCTCCCCCTCCCAGGTCCAGTCCTCCGACTACCCCAGACAGTCATCCCCCACCCAGTTCCAGTTCTCCACAAATTTGAAGCAGAGTCCCCCTTCCCACCCCATTCCTCCCTGAGCGGTGCCTGAGCTGCCCATTTACTGGCCCTATCCTGGTGATATTCCCATGGCGGTGGACTGTGCTTCAATCATCTGTGTGGAATTTCAAAGCACACATGTGCAGACTTGAGTTTGGACTGGCCGTTGCCCTTAATGTTTTGCATTTTATATGCTGATACTGAGTTAATGTTGATAAAAAAATATATTTATGTTCTGAGCGTTGTCACTGGCCTTACTAATGATGCTGTACAATATATGTGTATATGTTCATCATTTCCATGCTCTGAATTCACACTTTCCCATTCGCATGTACTTAAGTTGATATTGCAGGTGTTACCAGAGGTTCCGGCAACTAATGTCCACTTTTGACTATGAGGATTGATGGGGGGGAGCTGCTTGTCTGTGATGGTCCACTCTGGTCCTGTTCATTATGTTGGCTGAGCTATACTTATTCACACATGTCAGATTTGTTTGATCTCCATCATGAGAATCTATTCCAATTTACATGATGACTTGAGGGGTGGACAGGGTACAACATATCTGTGTGATCTATCTTGATGTATACACACCAGTGTAGGTGTGTTGTCATCTTGGATAGGTATGGCTTCATAGTCAAATGGATGGACATGTGCTTACTGGAGTCATCAGACAGTGTGAGTGTACTGTCATTAGCAGAGGTGTTCATGTGTATGTGCCCTTGAGCATTGCCCTTTCACACATGTATGATCCAGTTGATGAGTGCCTGTTTGTTTCCATGGTCAGACACCTTGTGTAGTGTTTGTGGACATGTTGGGGTTGTTGCCGGAGCTGTGTGCCTTGTGTCATTGTAACCTCGCAGTCCTAGGGTACACCTACATCTTATCCACATCATTTGTGAGTATGCAGAGTGTGTCACTGCAATGTCTGTGTTGCGAGTCTTGGGATTCGGCCTGGCTCTTGCTTACCTTTGTTCTCACTGTGCTGCATGTCTCTGGGATACAAACATGATATGTGAGTTTTCACATTCATTGCTGTCACTTTCCACTTTATGGGCTCCAATATGTGTTGGTCTGATTCATGGCAGTCACACTCATACCATTGAGGCCTACACAATGTGAGATACTCCACTATGGCTTTTTGCTCTGTACACTCCTCACCTGTACAATTCTCGTGTGTACCCCACTTCAGTCAACACATGTGCCACTGCATGCCATGCACATGTGTTGACCCTCCCCACCACTCCATGGTGTGACACTGTACTGTGTGCAAATGATTTGTATCCAGAAGCATTGTGTCCCTCAGCACTGTTTCAGTATGTGATATGTGCTATTTGAGCCTACTGGATTTCAGTCATGGTTGCTGAGGTACAGTACAGATGGATTTCCAGCACAGTCCTCTTGTCTTGTTCCAGCATGGATGTTTGCCTGGGTTGTGTGGCAGTAGGTGATAGCAAAAGTGTGTAGCTGTTTGCTGCAACACTGCTACCCATCCTGGGCACACATCTTCCTCACTTTGCAGTCTGCAGTGTATACACTCCCAGCCCCCAAGCAGGTCTGCCACCTTGAGCCCGATCGGAGCTGTGTGAGTTAGGCTTGTAGGTGGGGGGAGAGGGGAGCAGCGTGCCAGGAGGAGTCAGCACAAGGCAGCCTTCGGGAGCCCGGAGGGTGTCACTCATGTAAATTGAGGGAGCCTCACACATTGCATTTCGCAGGTTGCCCCAAACATCGTAGAGCCGGCCCTGCCTGCACGCTTGCTGGGAGTTGTTGTTGTACTGGGGTTGCATGCGTGGAGATGTTTTGGACGTACCTCTGCTGTAGAGCGCGGCGGCGTCTTATCTGCTGGTGATGCATCAGGTAGAGCAGCGGAAAGGCCTGTAGAGCAGGATCCATGGGGGCTCTGGCCATATGCAGGTGTTCTGGTCCGACTTTTCCGCTCCATAGTTGTGCTTCCGCCATCCGCGATGAGGTGGTTTTACCGCTGCGGTGGGATTGGCTGTTTGATACATCGTAATCTGGTTGGTGGACGAGACGTGATTCCACACACAGTTCTTGCTCTATAGACTCCGTCCGCCGCCCTTGTGTAAGGAAAAAATGTGCGGAGCCTGAAACACCGTGGCAGTCGGAAAATGGCCTGTGATAGCCCATTGTAATATGGCGGTCGCAATGACCACATCAGGAGCGGGAAAAAATCGACGTTTTCTGCCACCACTGCGGATGCACTTCCGTCCCCCATCGTAATGACCCCCTTAGTGTAGATTTTTGGAGGTGTCTCCATATGCATTGGTTAAAGTGATAATAGTAACCTTGGATTGCTGTGTGAGGGTAGTTTTTTAGTATGGCCTGCATCATTGACTGTTCAAAGTCAATGAACATTTTTTGAGGATAGTAATTATTAGTTTCTTGTTTTACTTTGGTTAAGAGTTCAACATAGCTGGTGGTTTGTTTGTTTGGTAACAGGGCATATATAAAGGGGATGTTTGTATTTTGATAAAGTCCATGAATTGTATATAACTGGTAAAAATGGTTTGGGACATATTTTAAAAGTCCCATCCATCATCCATGTCTCACAGTTCTGTAGTTTAAGTAAGTTTGTGGGAGTTCCAAATATTATTATTCTTTTGTCATTTGATTTATTGTCATAAAGAAGAAATTGTTCTTCATTATGAGTTACTGCGAGTTCAGGTGGTATTTCTATTTCACTAAACGTTTTGGGGCAGGTGGGGTGGTAGCAGTAGGTTTTTTAGTTCTAGCTATTCTTTTTAGTGATGATATTGATGGCATTTGGCCAGTTGCATGTTGTGGGACTCTGGGGAGTATGTCCTTAAGTATTTCGGTTGTAGGCTTTTGAGAGCTAGTGCTAGCTTCTTTTAGAGTTTCTAAAGCATCTCGAACTTCAATTTCAGCTACGTTAGGGGGGTGGTTATGTTCTCTAACATATAATACAGTTGTTTCCTTAGTTGTAGCCCTCCCATAACATTTGTTTGAATAATATTTGCTACATTTCCAGTTAACTTTGTCGCCTGTTTGCTTTTCTTGGGTGTAAACATATCCCATATAACATAATAAAAATGTTCCTTTCTGGGAAGTAATGAATTGGGCTTCTTCAGTCATGGTGATGTTTCAAATGCTAAGAGAAATGTATATAAAAATTATTAAAAGTATTCCTATTTTCTTTTATCGTCTAAAATATTTATACTTTCAAAAATATACTTACAATGTTGAATTTGATGAATTATTTCAATGCTGGTGGTTTTTCTTTGCTGTTTGCCTTTAGGATTTCTTTATATTTCCTGCAGAAAAAAAAAAAGAGTCATTTTAATTAATTTGTTTAACTGTGTTTTTAGTTTGGGGGTAGTTGTGCTTAGCTTGCGCTTCTGTTTGGGATTTTTAACACTTATATTAGTTTATTTGAGATT
Organism: Calotriton arnoldi; assembly: GCA_963921515.1. Classification (NCBI taxonomy): domain Eukaryota; kingdom Metazoa; phylum Chordata; class Amphibia; order Caudata; family Salamandridae; genus Calotriton; species Calotriton arnoldi. Next base: position 1,303,162 of record CAWUFW010001812.1, on the reverse strand, counting down.
AATACTTACTTTATTTGCAAGTTGATCTTTTAAACTTTTCTGTAGTTCGTTGAGTGTCTTCAGAATTATCTGTAGAGGAGATATAATTTAAAAAATATATATTAATCGTTTTGTTATTATAAAAAGTGCTTTGAGATTATTTTAAGTAGGTGTACTTTTAAAATGCTATTTTACTTACTTTGTGAAGCTGGAATCAGAGTTTTATATAATGAAGTCCAATGTTGTGCAAGCAATCCGGCAGAGATTCTCCTTATTCTTGCTTTTTTGTTGTAGTGTAAAATAATGTTTATTTTTCGTGTGTTTATATAGTGTTTAATTAATTGTTGTTTTAATCTTATTGGGTTATTTTAATTGTATGTGTATTTGATTGGTTGCTACTTATTGGTTTAATAAATTTGGCAGTTGTTTTCCTTATATGGGAAACGCTAATTAAGGTTTAGTTAGAGCTTTTTTTTCTTCTGTCTTTAAAAGTGGTATAGTATATTATTTTTCATTTAAATGTTAAATAATATTTATTTTATATATAATGTTTGAAAGAGTAAATAATTTTGTGTATTTAATAATGTTCAAGATATTATTTTTAAATGTAATTAAATTATGTGTTAATCTATTTATTTTGTATGCTGTGTGTGTTATTGACTTTTTTTATATTTTTTGGGGTATGTATTGTGTTATTATAAATAATTTTAATGTGTCGATATTTTTTTTGACGATAGTGTTGTCTATATTTTGGTTATAGATATTATTTTTATTTTGTATGCTTTCTTAATATTTTCGATATTAGTTATTACGATGTTTTATGTGTCGATAATACTGATATTGATGTAAATGTTTAACGATATTTTATTGTCGATATTTGTGTTTTAAAAAAAAATATGTATAGTATATCGATATTAGTGTTATCGATATTTTTGTGTCGATAATTTGGTAGGTCGATATTATGTCTGTCGATATTATTTCAGTGATCCACCTCTTGCAGAGAGTTATGACGTTATCCAGGAGCGCCAAGACAGCAGGGCCTTAAGTGCTCTGAGGGCCAGGGGAGCTCCCTCTTTTACCCCCTACCCACGCAGCAGGCAACATCTCCAGAGGCTCCGGACTAGGGGCGGGGGCCACATCATACGCAAACAAGGCAAAGTGAGTCTGGAGATGTTGGGAGTGTAGTTGGGTGGCCATCCTTGGCATAGCATAGAGTGACTCATATTTTGTGATTCTGGATCAATTGAATCCATTAATTGATTTTACTTTAATTGTTAAGTTGTTCCGTTTATGGCCAGAAGAGAGGGGGCACGGAGACCACCCATATGCAGCTGGGCAATTTATGCAGCTTTCTTGTTATGCCAGGTGCGTCCATGCACTAACAGTGCCTTGAAAAGCTGTGGCATTGCTCAGGTTGCCCATAGGTCCAGGCCAAACCAGGAAAAGTAGTTGGTTAAGAGGCACGACCACTGCCCGGTATGCAATGAGACTGAAAGAAAATCAGGGCTGATGGATACATGGCTCAATATTGACTTCTTGGTAATGTAGATCTGCTGTAGGAGTATTCACGTCACCGATAGGATGGAGAGATGTGACTGGTAGATACACAGACTGGGCTCCTTGGGACAAAACCAGAATAATCCTCAAGTCCTGCAGGCAAAAAGGTGGAGGCGAAGCAACAAACAGCAACATCGGTGACCATGTCCAAATCTGAGGGAGTCATCTAGTGAGATGGTAGTATTGTGGAAGGGGATCACAGTACAGGGTTACTCAGCTACCTGGTTTCTCACTTGTTATGCAGTAATGGTAGGAATGATTATCACTGAGGGAGAAGACCCATATCAAGGGTAGTCTCTTGACAAGCAACTACTGAATATGATTGAACAAGGTGTTGCAGTAGGCATATATGTATATTAGAATCATATATATATATATATCTATATATATATATATATATATTTTAAAATCTTTTTATTCAAAATTCATGTATAACAACATCAGGAGTACATGTTCAATGCAACATTATGTTTCATATTTATGTATTACATTCTATACCAATATATAGTAGACATTGTCAGCTTGAATCATAATTTCCAACAGTTTCTGAAATGATCTGTCCTTTCCGCATCCCACTATTTTGTCAAGGATCCCATCCTATGAATTTACACCCAACATCTATGATCCCTCTTCACCTTACAACTCTGCATGTAATTGTGTGGGGTCTTATGCGGATATCTGTCCGTAACCTCTGATTTAATCTTCTTGCTATCTTATGTAGCTCTCTCACTGTTCACCCCAGTGGATTCAGTAGGTATGTTCTAAAGGGATCCCATATATCTTTCGGCCTGCAGGCTAGTGGAAGTAGTTCTGCATGTCAGTGACTGTTCTTGCCAGAATAAGAGGTCCTGGATCCATTCCTTAAACTTGGGCACCCTTCCCCTACCCCATCTGCAGGCAACCCTATGTTTGGCTAACAGTAATCCCAGTGCCGTGTGTTTCCTGTATGCTACTTCTACTTCTTCTGTATATCCCAGTAGGGCCGTGATGCCCACAAGGGGGACCCAATCATTTTCGCCAATGCACTGAACACCTTCTGCCAGTACTGGCTGACTGCTACACAATCCCATGCTAAGTGCAAGAAATCTGCGACCTCCCTCAGCGATAACATTTATCACTCTCACGTAACTGGAATTTGTACATCTTAACTGGCATGTAGTATAGGCGGTGGAGGAATTTGTAGTGTATCATGCGTAATCGGCTACTGGCAGAGATTTGTCCAGTCTGCCGGCAACAGTATTCGCATTGTTTGTCCAGTAGGACAACCCCCAGTTCCACCTCCCAGCGTGCGCGTGATCCTGTCTGGTGTTCTGTAAGGGAGGCTTGCGTGTTGTGGTACAGGAGAGAGACCACATGTGTGGGCAAAGTAGATTGAAGTAACATATGTAGTGGGGATAGAATAGACAGTTCCTGTGGGAACGCAGGCGTAGCTGCCTTCACACTCTGCCTTAGCCTGATATATAAGAATGATAACGCCGGATTCCACTATAAAAGTTTACTAGGAACCCTCGGGCGACTGGATCTTTATTACCTGCTGAGAAGTGTAACGGGGAGAAGCAATGTATTCATAACAAGCTAGCATATATCAATTTAAGTAAATCTCAGGAAGGATCACTGACTCCGAATTCCAAATTTAGGGGTTTATTACAAGACCAAAAATAACTGAACATACAAACACCTCAGAACGAGGTTGCAAAAATACAAAAGCACTAATACAAAGTCCATCCTACGAACCAATCTAACCCGATATAACATGAAAAGAATAAGCAACTCTAAAAATACTAAACAAGCAATAACTGTACCAACATCTATATTAGTCTTCATTAGTGGCTGTAAAGGACATCCATTAATCTATCCCTACACTATCCTAAAGTAGCATCCCTACTTAGCATTTCCCTAAGCAAGATCAAGGAAAGGTGTCAGTTTGTGAAGACTTCCTAAGAAGTACACTCACGTTGTAAAGGTCAGTAGCCCAGATTTCAAAATTGTTCTAAGTCTTCATTCTGAGAATCAATGCCTTCCTTTTACCCTCTAACAGCTCTCTGCTCTCTCTCTGCCCACTCTGCTCCCTCATCCCTCGGGGCACTATCCCTAATACAAAATGCACAATTGATAGACACGCCCATGTAACACCTCCTCTGGCCAGGCACCTCTCGTAGGTAATTTTCCACCAAAACTTGTACTCGGTCCAGCGACGGTTGAGGTGTCCTTGGGTCTCAGGCTTCTTCAGCAAAAGAAAATATCAACTCCCAATTATCGACATTCCTGTATACTTTGTAGCAGGTCTCCTCCATACCTAACTCCTAAAACAAAAGCATTATTCTAACTAACGAGGACGTTGTCCTTGCACCTGCAACGAATATGAGAACAGAACAACCTTGCACGCACATGAATTTCGCTGACTACCTCCAAATGAGAGCCTCACCAGGGGAAAATGCATTTCAGACCTACATAAACCAGCTAACATCAGAGAAACGAATAGGCCTTTCTTAACACAAAAGAGCAAATACTCCGTCTAGGCCTTTGATATCAAATTAAACACACATTTAAAATGTTACATCTATAAGCGCTACATTTCATCACATTTAAACAAAATTAATCACCTATACATGTGCAATTTCAACATGATGCACATTTAAACCTAATGTATTACATTACACATAACTACTTCATCAAACAGTTGCAATGAACATCGAATGTTACATGATTCCCTCGAACTGCCATTTTATATTTCTTGAATGGCACGACTCATCCTAATATTTCATTTACCACTGATTATTACAACACAGGCTCTAACTAAGATTAACACACATAAGAATACATGCGAGTACGGACTATTCATGAATATAATGTACCCCTACAATTTTCAGAATATCACTGCGCTCTATCAGTTCCCCCCTCTGATGACTAGTGTCATCAACAAAATCACAATTCCCTGGAGAAAGAACCGACCTAAACAGAGCTTGTGGCCATTCTTCCCTGTCGGAACCTTTCCAAATTCTTGATATTCTCACAATGACTGTCCTGCAGTCTAGCCATCCTTATCTCTCGCTCCCTAAGGGATCTTTCGACTTGATTCGCCCTGTAACACTGATAAGCCCTCACAAAACCCCACAGGCAAACCACACAGACCACGATTATAATGATAGGTCTCAGAATGTAACCAAGAATACCCTTTCCCAAGCTCGCAAACCAACTCCCCACTCTACCAAATCCCTTTCCAACTTTCTCCCAAACTCCCTCCTCAGTCAGATCGTGGATCTCAGTGATGTTACTGCTATACTTCTTCAGATCTTTACTATTATCTGGTATATAAGTACAGCACTCTTGCACTTTCAGCATTTTACAGACTCTGCCCTCTTTTGCCAATAAGACATCCAAAGCAAGACGGTTCTGCATCACCATCGTCCTTATCGATAACATCTCTCCATCAACAAGCAATAGCGATTTAGCTGTATTTGTCGACAACTTGTCCACAACAGTCGCCAACTTTCTAATTTTCACATCATTCAAAATCACTCCCAGACTTGGTATTACAGCTCCAAAAATATCTCAAATCACTCCTCCTGCACTTGCATCTCTCCTTACTCTAGAATGCATTCCTCCTTCCAGGAGTTCTAGCTCCTCCACATGGTAAATCTTGGGGAAAACAGCTGCCAGGTAACAAGTACCGTACCAATTGGCAGGCAATCTCACATAAGCGTTTTTCCCACATACAAAGTACACTGTTGGCACCACTTGTACCGGACCCTGCAAAAAGTTCTTTGCTGACTCTTCCATAGTGAAAACGTGATCACACGCACTCTGTCCCACGTAAACCTTATCATAATAGGTCTGGACACGTTTCACACACAGCTTCCCCTTCTGCTCTAGGTCCAATGCTATCGGGCCATAGCTCCCTTTCGCTCTGTGAGCCATCTCCTCCTTTGTCCAATCTAATGGACTATCTCCAGTGTTACGTGTTTGTGTTAATTATCTATATCTATCCTCCACTTGATCTACAAACTTCTTTTCTATCTCTGTTAGTGAGCATGTCAAATTATGTCTATGTGCATAAGCTGTATCTAACGTCGTAGTCGGTATTAAATACTTCCCAAGCCTATCCTCCTGCTTATAATAAACGTACTTGTTCAGGTGCTTATATGCTGGAACCTCTGAAAGCACTGCATCATAATTGGAAAAGAAGTATTCATAATGACCTCTCCCTTAAAACATGCTAAGCAACAAACTACATGAAATCCCATAAGTCAACGGAAGATGATGATACCTAATGCCCTCATCCACTGATGCAGGCAATTGCATACACACATAACAATCTCTCACATCCATCGTGTCAACATACTCATATAGCAGCTTGGCATACGCATTAAGCTTAAAATCACCTCTAGACACATCTACTTGCAATCTACGACCGTTCTGATCTAGCATAGCCTTTTCAGCTCCTATGGTGTCCTCTTTCTTGCTAGAAGTACTGGGTGTAGGTGTCCCTTTCACCTCTATGACTTCTGCCTCATGTGGAATAGTAACTGACACTATAATAACTATGATTATTAAAACTATCACTCCTACTATGGAAGTACCTATCACACACTTAGACCTACGGTTCGGATTTCCAGACTCCATCTTTTCTTGTCAGAGCAGCTCAAATAAGAGGAAACACAAAAGACTCTTCTTTCCACCTCAAATTGCTGCTCAAAAATTCAAACAAAGTTCATTGAAATCCTGGAAATTCGTTCAAAGCTCAGTTCTTCTGGATTTATTCACATAGTCAGAAAAGACTTCCCTAGCCTCTCTCTTCTTCTACTGGAAAACCCTAATTTTATTCTTCTTCCACTCGGGCCTAAGTTATCTTTCTAGAAACGCTTATTTACAAATCACAGTTCATTCGCAATCTACGATAAGTTCCGATCCAATCGCAGCTAAAACATGTTGCAAAATTTCAAGACGAACATCTACCATTTTATGAGGTGGTGGCTCAAATCCGAACGTCGGGAAAACTAATTTATGCAATATCAGAATAAGCACCCTGCTCAAAGTTGGAGGTTTTGGGACCGTGATTGTCAACACTCCTTCAACTTCAAGTCCCGGAACTATCAGTCCCACATCATTTTCCAGTAGAGGATTCCTGCTGACCACTTGCACGGACCTCAGCCTCCCGGAACTCACTACTCCTGGCATCAGTTACTACGCAAGTCCACTCCAGGGCAGCGTATCTCTGGCAAGGCACTCTTGTCCTTCTCGATCTTCTCAGGGCTCCTTGGGCTTGTTCTTCTTCACTCACTTCCGACTCAGATGTCTCAGACACAGGGGCAAGATCTCTTTCAGGGGCCAATCTTAGATTCAGCCTGCTTTGTCTTTCAGGCCATGATTCTTTTGCTCGGTCAGCCCTTTCGCTTTCTTCTCGAACACTCTGTGCACCACTTCTTTCAGCTGAGTCTGACTCTAGATCACTCGCAACGTTACCTTCTCCCTCAGAGTCAATACCTGGGTTGTGTGTAGCGTAACCCTCCTGAGCCTGGTTTGGTGAGCAACCAGCTTCATCAGCAACCCTCACAGCTTGGCTTGTCCTCTCTCGTGGCCCTGCCGCCACAGCTGGACTTTCATTCTCGAGAGGAGCGGTTTCTTCCAAGGGTTCTGAAACTTGGCGGGTGTGAGAAGCATGTATCCAGTTCGGCAACCCTCCACACTTCACCGCCGTGTTCGTTACCAGTATCACCTGGTATGGGCCTCGCCACCGAGCATCCAAACAGCTCTTCCTCACGTGCTTTCGGACAAGCACCCAATCTCCCAGGCACAAGTCGTGGGAGAGATCTCTTGAGGCCGGAACAGCAGCAGCTTCCACCTGCTGAGACATAGAACGGACCACATCAGCTAGTCCTTTGCAGTAATCAAGGATTAAGTCATCAGTGATGTTTATCAAGGCTGTGTAGGGTATGGCTGGCAATCTCATCGCCCTCCCCATAAGGATTTCATGCGGGGAAAGACCGGTCCTCCTATCTGGGACACTGCGAACACTCATCAACACCAGAGGCAACACATCAGGCCACTTCAGAGATGTAGACAAACACACTTTTGCCATCCGTGCTTTCAAAGTTCCATTAATCTGCTCCACTATCCCAGGAGCCTCTGGTCGATAGCTACAATGGAGTCTCTGATCAACATTCAAAGCAGTGCAAAGCAGCTTCATGATCACGCTGTGGAAGTGTGTTCCTCTATCCGATTCCAATAAAGTTGGAAAACCGAACCTAGGGATCAACTCCCTCAATATTAGCTTCGCTACTGTAAGGGTGTCACACCTTCGAGTTGGGTAAGCCTCCACCCACAGTGAAAAAACACACACCACCACTAGAATGTACCTCAGTCCATTGCACCTAGGCATTTCGATAAAATCAATCTGTATTCTATTGAAAGGTCCTCCTGACCTCCCAATGTGACTCAGTGCAACCACAGTTTTCTTCCCAGCATTCATTTGTTGGCAGGTACTATGGCACACTGCTTCAGCAACCGCACAAAACCGTGGATTCGCCCACATTTGTCTGAACACTCGCACCATCACATCTCTTCCCAGGTGCACAGCACCATGAATTTGCCTTGCCATCGGGCTTAATATGTCTTCTGGTAACACTGCTCGACCATCATTTGAAACCCAAATATCGACATCCCCTTCTCACATCCTGACCTGATCCACACATCCCTTTCCTGCTCTGAAGCTCCTTCCTGCAAGCACTTGAGTTCCTCCCAAGTGTCTGCCATGGCTAACATCATGCTGAGCTCGGTTCTTTCTTGGCTCTCTCCAGTGTAATCTCCAGTAAATATACACCCTTGTTCAGCGCAAAAACGTGCAATTTCATCGGCGTACTTATTTCCAATGGAAACAAAATCTGTCCCCCTCCCATGTGCAGCGCACTTTACCACTGCTATTTCCCTGGGACGTTGCAACGCTTCCAACAGTTGTCTCACATATTCTCCATTTCTGATGGGAGATCCAGACGATGTCAGGAAACCCCTCTGTGACCATAGCTGCCCGAAATCATGAACCACACCGAACCCATATTGGCTGTCGGTGTAGATGGTGATTCGGATCTGATCAGCTGCCAAACAAGCATGAGTCAAAGCAATGATTTCGGCCACTTGTGTGGAGTATACTTCTTCTAAGCAAGCAGCTTCAACCACTCCAGTAATGGTACATACAGCAAACGCTGCTCTCAAATGACCCACATTGTCTCTTAAACATGAACCATCAACAAAGAAAATTTCATCAGGGTCAGACAGAGGTTCATCAACAATGTCAGGTCTCGGTTTGGTGCAAAGTTCAGTCACATCAAGACAGTTATGGTCTTCACAATCTTGATCATCCACATTTGGCAATGGTATCAATGTAGCAGGATTTAAAACAGAACACCTTTTCAGAGTCACATTCTCCGCGGCAAGTATGACTTGCTCGTAGCGTGTGAGTCTATTGTTTGTCAGGTGCTGTGTTTTAGTCCTCGTCATCAAAAGCTCAACAGAATGCGGAACATACACAGTTAATGGGTGACCCATAACAATGCTTTCACACCTCTCAATGCTGACACCTGTTGCATCAATGGATTTGAGACATCCGGGCAACGCTGAAGCTACTGGATCTAAAGTAGCTGAAAAATAGGCAACTAGTCTACGGACACCTCCGTGACTCTGAGTCAGAACTGATAATGCTCAACCTTCTCGATCATAACAGAACAATGAAAAGGACTTATTGTAGTCAGGCATTCCCAGAGCCGGAGCACGACATAGGCCCTCTCTCAACTCCAAGAACGCAATCAGACAGTCATGGTCCCATGGTACCGGATCACTCACATCCTTATGCGTCAGCCTCTGCAAAGGTTTCGCCTTCAGTGAGAAATTGGGAATCCATTGGCGACAGTAACCAACCATTCCCAAGAACATTCTGACTTCCTTCTGAGTGGTCGGCACAGTCATGTTCATGATCGCCTCAATTCGATCTGGTGACACCTTTCCTTTGCCTTTCTCAATTCGATGACCCAAGTACTGAACCTCACTCAGACAGTACTGTAACTTGTTTGGGGACACCTTGTGTCCATTCTCCCCTAAATGATTCAGTAAGGCAATCGTATCGATCCTGCAAGCATCCTCCGTTTCTGACGCAATGAGGAGATCTTCAATGTACTGCACGAGAACAGAATTCTGTGGCAGTACAAGACTCTTCTTCAAAATCTGATTAAAGATTGATGGACTCTCTGTATACCCTTGAGGGATACGACACCATGTTAACACACGGTCTTCCAGCCGGAAGGCAAACAAAAATTGGCTCTCCTCATGCAAGGGTATCAAAAAGAATGCTTGACACAGGTCAATTACCGTGAACCACTCGGCTTCACATGGGATCTGGAATAGTATCCTGATGGATTCGGTACCACTGGACAACATGGAACCACAATCGCGTTGACCTTTCGCAGGTTTTGCACGATTCTGAATTTCCCACTTGGTTTCTGTAATCCCACGATGGGTGAGTTGCATGGACTGCCCATTATCTCCTTCAGAATTCCCTGCTGAATCATGGACTCGATTACGGGTTTAATCCCTGCGATCGTCTCAGGCGACAGATTGTACTGGGGCGTTCTCGGAAACTCAACATTTTGCTTAACCTGGATCTTAACAGGCTCAACACCTCTGATCAATCCAATCTCTTCTCCTGTAAAATCCCACACATCTAGTGAAACAGAGTCCCTTAGGTCAAGTGGAAGCTCTTCCACTGTCAACATAGGATACATTTCTATGCAGAAATGCTGATTCTCAACCTTGAAGGTGGCATCATCATCATTTGTCTGTAATTCCACTCCCTTGGGGGTGCAATAGATGGTATAATTCAGCTAGCACAAAAGATCACGTCCTAGCAAACAGACTGGACTTGAGTCGCACACCACAAACTGGTGTCGATCTTGGAAAGTTCCTATTCTCACAGGAATCGGTTCAGTCAATGGGTTAGTCATCTTCTTATTTGCCACTCCTACTACTTGGATTGATTGTCCCGAGAGGGGTAGGTTGGGAACTACTGCAGATCTCACAGTAGAACGGGTAGCACCAGTATCAACCAAAAAGGTGGTGGGATGACCGTCAACATCCGCCTCTACAAACGGTCCCCTCTGGTCTACCTCTAAGACTGCCCCAAGAGTGCAGTCTTCCTCCCCCCTCAGGCACCGTCATTTCAACGGGTCTGAGCTATACTCATCGCAATCCTCGAAAAGGGGCATCTGCTGGTACGTTCGATTTCCCTGTGGAATTCTCGGAGGTTGTGAAATTTGCACCTGCGGGTGCAATGTCCCCACTTGCATGGACCTGGGTCTCGTCACTGTATTGACGACCTCAGATACCTGCACCGTCTCTTCCTCTTGTTGCACTTGGTTCGCTGGATTCAGTCTACACTCGCGCTTCCAATGCCCGATCTTGTGACAAAGGTGACACGCAGTGGTCTTTTTCAGTGTTGCCACATCCAATCCTGTCTTGGGGTCTATAGGTTTCCCCCTTCCTAGACCCTGCACATTCTGGGTCCCTCCTTGACTGTTTCCCTGTCTTCTCCCTAGTGTCCCTCCACCTGGCTGTGCCTGAACTTCCCTGTCAGCATTTTGCATTTGGACCAGCATGAGCTTATCCTTAAGCTTCCTATGTTTCGAGTCCACTTCGTTGCTACAGTACCTGGCGTACCGCAGTATTTCATCCACTGACTTGTTCTGCCAGCAGATCAAATGCTGCTGAATCATGAAGCTAATTTCTGGTCTTAGACCCAAAACGAACTTGGTAACAAACAGTCCCATATCTTTGGGGTCTAACGTGTCTAGCCCGCTGTACTGCTTAAAGGCTTGCAAAAGCCTATCATAATACTGATGTACTGACTCTTTTGGTTCCTGGACAGTTCGATCTATCTTAACCCAATCAATGTCTTGTGGTGAGATTTTGGATTTCAGCCATGTAATTACTTGCTCAAACCTTTTCATAACAATAGGTGAAGGACTATTGGTAGCAGGATCCCTGTCTGGTTCGGAAGTCGGCCAATCAACTGCAACTTTACAAGCTGCCCACAAATCACTTGGTACTACGATATCAAACAATGTGTTCAGGTCGACCCACAACACCTTCGAAATTTTAACAAACCGGTCGACCTGCTTGTACCACTCGACAGGCTTCTCCCTCAGCCGAGGGAATTCGTTCGTAAACGCTGCCAAATCACCTCTACTCCAAGGCACATGCACATACCCTCCGTTTTGTACCTCTCGCATAGGGTAATTCTCCACTCCTATCATCCCCTCTCCTGGAGGCGTTGTCTCTCCTACGCTCTTTTTAGTGCTTTTCTTTTTAGACCACCTTTCCTCCCACTTATCAAGCATGCTCCATGCTTGTATCCCTACAACCAATTCTCGAATGTGAGTCTTCAACCCTATGACTCTTTTCTCTTCTAGTTCCTGGTCACTATACTGCAACCTGTGATTTCCCTGCAGCATCCTTGTCTTGGACAGATCCACCTCGTATCTTCTTGCCAAGTCTGGCATTCTCATGCGCTGACCTCGCCTTGCGAGTTACATCTTTTGCTACAAACAGCAACTCGTCTGGTTCATAAAGCTCCACTCTTTCCAAAGGTAGGTTCCCGCTAATTATCTAATCCACCTCAGCTTTTAATCTCATCACATCCAACATCCTTGCCCTTATAACAGTTTTAAGGGTTCCTCGGCTTAATGCACCACTTGACTCTCCATTCTCACTGCTCTGATCCCCACATCGGTTCCCTTCCACTATATTCCCTAGGACTGGTCGTTTTCCTGTATTCCCTCGATCCCAGTCCCCTGTCATCCTATCATTAGGGTTCTCACTGGGGGTTCCCACATCCTCATGTCAGATCTTGAATCGCCCAAAGACCTTGGTCTCGCCGTTCTTACGTCTCCCGGTCCTCCAGAAGAGTCTGCAGTGGCTGGCAAAGGCGTACTTGATTCCACGGGTCTCGGAAGCTGACCTATTCCACTCACTATGCCATTCCCTCTCGAGTCAGTCCCTTCTCCTGCTACTGATCGTGCTAGACTTCCATTTCTTGCCTGATCTGGGTCATATACTGACACTATGAGGCCAATGGTAACCGGCACTGTAAGAGCATCCGGTAGCCTTGTAACAACTGTAACTCCATTAGCTTCGGTGCTTGCTGGTGTCTGTGTTCCCATCCCTTCTGTTCCTGCTGAGATTCTTCCGACTACTCTCGCACTGGGTTGAGTCTGCGATTCTCCAGTTCCATCTGTTAATACTGCCTTTCCCTCTACGGAATCTGGATTATATGGAGGTGGTCTTTCTGATAGCAGTCTATCTAGCAAGCTGTCATCTGTGTCACTATCGTCTCCCTCACCCCACTTCTTCTGGGCCTCTCCTACTGTTACCCTCAACGGGAATAGCCTATCCCCTTCAATAGTTTCCACCCTCCATCTCTTCTCCAATGCGTCCCATCGCGCATCCTGAAACGCCCTGATCGACTTTTTCACTCTTTCCTGACTTCGGTCTCTTTTCCTGTCATGTGCTGCTCTCATCCATGCATGTAGCGCCTCAAACTGTGTTGGTCTGGGTAAAGGTCGCAATGAAGACATCACCGTTTTCAATTGGTACAGCACCCCCAACCTGAAAGTGCCATAACGCGGAAAAGCCTATTCTCCCTCATTTTCAGTCATTTTATACCAATTTTTGAGCCAAATTATAGTATGCAACCCCACATTCGTAGCCATATAATGGGCTGGGATATCCTCGGGTGGAGCTTCTTCTCCTCGAGTAACCACTCTTCTGTCTCCTCTACACATGTCTCGTAAAACTTGAAAATATTTCATGATGGAATCAACTTTTCTTCGCTTGTTTTTCGCTCGACTTCCTGATGACAATCCACCAATACCAGCGCAGCTTCACACCAACCGACCTATCACAGCGCGACACTTTCTGACGTCACTCTTCCTCCTCATGCAGCAGTTCCCCTCCTTTGCAATTCATCTCTCGCACACTCACACGTCTCACTCATACGTTGAAATAACTGTTTGTCCACCAAACGACCGAACAGTCACTTCTCTGACTGTCTGTCCACAAAACGACCGGACAGTCTCACGTAATTGTCGACCTCAACTCTGGCAACCGTCTGTCCACGAAACGACCGGACAATTGCCCCAGACTATCTGCCCACGAACGGCCAGACAGTCATGTACTTAATCGATAGGATCCAATCACTCAATATTCCACATGCAGTAACCCATGACCTGCGTCGGTTACTCACGCACTCACACACGCGTTTCCCTATCACAGGTGGGTTAGTCAACGACGTCTCATGACTCCCACAATCTCTGGTCAGACAATTTCAACTCTGGGTGTCTTCTACACCACAATCTCTTATCCCGGGATATCAAAAATCAAATCTCATGGACCGCACGCGTTCGGCCCGAAACCACAATCACTCAACTCTCATTCCAACTCCGCAAGACATCACACAAGCAAAACAACACCGCAATCTAACAGACATACATCCCTGTTCATACTCACTCCTCCACGAACTGCTGTTTCCGCTGCACAGTCACTCACCGTCGGTTTCCATCAGACACCGTCGTCCTCCGCTCACAATACACTGGATAACCATCAGTTGGGCTCTATGAGGACTCAACGACTACCCTTTTCTACTTTTCCCCTTACTACAGAGGTAACCATCCTCTCACTACCAACTGATAACGCCGGATTCCACTATAAAAGTTTACTAGGAACCCTCGGTCGACTGGATCTTTATTACCTGCTGAGAAGTGTAAAGGGGAGAAACAATGTATTCATAACAAGCCAGCATGTATCAATTTAAGTAAATCTCAGGAAGGATCACTGACTCCGAATTCCTAATTTAGGGGTTTATTACAAGACCAAAAATAACTGAACATACAAACACCTCAGAACGAGGTTGCAAAAATACAAAGGCACTAATACAAAGTCCATCCTACGAACCAATCTAATCCGATATAACATGAAAAGAATAAGCAACTCTAAAAATATTAAACAAGCAATAACTGCACCAACATCTATATTAGTCTTCATTAGTGGCTGTAAAGGAAATCCATTAATCTATCCCTACACTATCCTAAAGTGGCATCCCTACTTAACATTTCCCCAAGCAAGATCAAGGAAAGGTGTCAGTTCGTGAAGACTTCCTAAGAAGTACACTCATGTTGTAAAGGTCAGAGCCCAGATTTCAAAATCGTTCTAAGTCTTCATTCTAAGAATCGATCCCTTCCTTTTGCCCTCTAACAGCTCTCTGCTCTCTCTCTGCCCACTCTGCTCCCTCATCCCTCGGGGCACTATCCCTAATACAAAATGCACAATTGATAGACATGCCCATGCAACACCTCCTCTGGCCAGGCACCTCTCGTAGGTAATTTTCCACCAAAACTTGTACTCGGTCCAGCGACGGTTGAGGTGTCCTTGGGTCTCAGGCTTCTTCAGCAAAAGAAAATATCAACTCCCAATTATCGACATTCCTGTATACTTTGTAGCAGATCTCCTCCATACCCAACTCCTAAAAGAAAAGCATTATTCTAACTAACGAGGACGTTGTCCTTGCACCTGCAACGAATATGAGAACAGAACAACCTTGCACGCACATGAATTTCGCTGACTACCTCCAAATGAGAGCCTCACCAGGGGAAAATGCATTTCAGGCCTACATAAACCAGCTAACATAAGAGAAACGAATAAGCCTTTCTTAACACAAAAGAGCAAATACTCCATCTAGGCCTTTGACATCAAATTAAACACACATTTAAAATGTTACATCTATAAGCACTACATTTCAACACATTTAAACAAAATTAATCACCTATACGTGTGCAACTTCAACTTGATGCACATTTAAACCTAATGTATTACATTACACATAACTACTTCATCAAACAGTTGCAATGAACATCGAATGTTACATGATTCCCTCGAACTGCCATTTTATATTTCTTGAATGGCACGACTCATCCTAACATTTCATTTACCACTGATTATTACAACACAGGCTCTAACTAAGATTAACACACATAAGAATACATGCGGGTACGGACTATTCATGAATATAATGTACTCCTACAATTTTCAGAATATCACTGCGCTCTATCAAGAATAAATTCATTGATGTGGGTGTTACCTCACGAAAGAATTGTTGCCATATTTGAATCATATTTGACTCATGATGGCATAAGAAATTTTAAGCACTCATGTCATTGGTAAAGTGGTGTTAAAGCAATGATGGTATGGCCAGCAATAGCTTGACAGGCAGCTACCAAATGTAAAGCGATCAGGTTTTGCAGAAGGCATATATATATATTTGGATCCTATTTGACATAACTATAAGAAATCTTAAGCAAACGTATAGTTGAATCATATCTAACATATATCTGTATAAGAAATGTTAGGCGCTCATACCGTTGATAAAGTGGCGTTAAAGCAGTAATGGTATTGCTAGTCATCCAGGAGTAAAATCCAGTGTGGGTATGCCTTGTCTCTGACTCCTTACATGCCCCATCTTTTGCTACAATGGTTAAGAAGCATGAAGTTTAGCAATCTCCTGATCTAACAGCAATGTAGCGCCTGGACAGTAGTAGTAAGCGCTCATAAAATAACACCATATTATACTGCCCCTAGAGAATTGTCACTGCTGCAGCAGGTCGTAATTAACCAATGCCTCATGATGTGGGCAGAGCACGACAGTGGCGCCACAGCCCCAAAGGGGGATGGTGTAGGAACCTGTGCTAACTCGTTAAAATATCTGCAGCATTGGCACTGCCTTTCGCAGAATCGGTGCAAAATGTAACTCACTCAGGTGGAGGTGGTATTAACCTATGATGAAGTGTTCGTTTTCTCTAGGACGCTGTGAAGTGGCACTAGAAGAAAGTTTTCTGTGGGTGAGGGAGTCATCTCCTTCGAAGAAAACTCGAAGCACAGGGTGTCGGTTTGCAGTTGCCATATTCTGTTAAAGGCGGAAAGGCAGGGGTTTGGGGTTTTTGACATAAGCTTTGCAGAATATGTGGCAGGTAACTGGCAAAAGATGACAAGATAGGATCGTTCTAGTTGCAGGACAATGTGATGGGCAAGTTATGATCTGGCTTCTTGAGCCTAATATGCAATCAATGGGCAGCACCGAAGTCAACCCACCAGAAGGGTGCATGCCTTAGCACCCTAAGAGGGTTAGAACAAAATCCGTGGGTAAATCTGAAGGTAATTACAGTGACTTCCTATATACATGCTATGCAAATGCTGACGTGGGGCAGTGTATTCCCACTGTAAGAAATTTGTCAGAAAAGAGTCTAATTTCAGTTAGTGGCTTATGTTCCTGGACGTCCTTATGGGAGTGACGCAGGCTATGCATGTGGTGTAAAATCTTACTAATAGTTAACTGTGTACAACAAGGGGATAAAGATGGTACACATGCAGGTATTTTCCAATCTTGGGCAGTCGGGTTTATGGCCTTGTTGGAGGAGTGCACGGAGCTCCAAGGGCTTGAGGCATCACTAGAGGCAGGGAGGTGGGACTGTAGCAGCAGAGTAGGTAGGCAACGGTGGGTGGCCCTGTGTTTGTAAGGTATATCCGGCAGGATATCCGCAAGGCAGGGTCTTTATCCAGACAGGTAAACACACAAAACGGATAGATTCCTGGCAGCAACGCAATTACACGCTAGGTGCCAATCGGTTTGACATCCCCCAAACTATGCAGAAAGTCTCACAGGTACCAAGAGGAGACTTATGTAGATGGGAAGAACAACGTCCTATTTGAATTCCCACGTAGGGATGCTGATAGTGAGCTGCAAAGGCGGGGTGTATATTAATCATTTATATTTAGGGAGGGGAGTGAGACATCCCTTTATCCTCTTTAGGCTATGTATTCTTCATGATAACCAGAATATGTCAGCAGATCTTCGTTATGCTGTGTCAAATTCCTTCATTCTTGCATAAGTCTCACCTTGAGATACAAGAGTTTTTTTAAGGAAAAGGGAAGGAGCAATTGGCATAAAGGGTGTCACCGAAGGAGACATATATATCCAAAGCGTAATGCAGATGTAAGCACTTCAGGGAAAGGCTGAAGAGCAGTTCCACAAAGGATGATTTGCTCCTAAAATGTTGAACAATGGTGTGAGCTCAAATCACTTGCATGGTGATTTATTGCATCCCCTAGTTCCAATAAGTTTGGACAAACCAATAATTCAAGGGAAACTTGGAGCAGATGCCAGGTATGGAGGAAGTGAATATATATCCCCTCCAAGTACGAAGTATAAAGTTAACAAGATCAGTGTGGCAGCTCCAGCAACCCTGGAACTGCCTAAAAGTGTTGGAAGTAAATACAATTAAAGGGGTCATCTAATTGTAAGGTTAGGTACTTCACCACTGTCTTACAACAGCAGGGTGGCTGTCATAGGAGAGGAGTGAGTGGTACAAGGCACATGTTCGATCACCAGTGCTCTGGATGGGGGTAAACATGTCACTTTGTGTGCCTGCCTTGAGACAGTCCAGCCGGGTAGGGTACTCCGTACCTACCAGGGCAAACCTATGTCCGGTTTGTCCACACGACAAAGGTCGATGTAGCAGCAGCGATCATGCACAGAGGATCTGCTGAGTAAGGCACAGATCAATCAATCAATCAATCAATCACAGAATTTGTAAAGCGCGCTACTTACCCGCGAGGGTCTCAAGGCGCTGGGGAGAAAAAAAAAGGGGGGGGGGGTGCTGCTACTGGTCGAACAACCAGGTCTTGAGTAGCCTCCTGAAGGTCAGCAGGTCTTGGGTCTGTCGTAGGCTTAGTGGAAGGGTGTTCCAGGTCTTGGCGGCGAGGTGGGAGAAGGATCTGCCGCCGGTGGTAGTTCTTCGAATGCGAGGGACGGTGGCGAGGGAGAGGTCGGCGGAGCGGAGTTGGCGGTTGGGGACGCAGAAGAGGAGTCGTCTGTTGAGGTAGGCTGGGCCAGTCTTGTGGAGTGCCTTGTGTGCGTGGATGAGGAGTTTGAAGGAGATTCTCCTGTCGACGGGGAGCCAGTGCTGGTTCCTCAGGTGGGGGTGATGTGGCTGTGGCGTGGTACATCGAGGATCAGGCGTGCGGAGGCGTTTTGTATGCGTTGCAGTCGCTTGATGAGCTTGGCCGGGGCTCCACGTAGAGGGCGTTCCCATAGTCAAGTCTGCTACTGACGAGGGCCTGGGTGACTGTTCTTCTTGTGTCTGTCGGGATCCACCTGTAGATCTTGCGATGCATGCGCAGGGTGTTGAAGCAGGAGGATGAGACTGCGTTGACTTGCTTGGCCATGGAGAGCGTTGAGTCGAGGATGACTCCCAGGTTGCGTGCGTGGTCGGTGGGTGTCGAGGCTGCTCCCAGCGTCGTTGGCCACCAGGAGTCGTCCCAGGCTGAGGGGTTGGAGCCGAGGATGAGGACCTCTGTCTTCTCCGTGTTCAGTTTTAGTCGGCTGATCTTCATCCAATCGGCGACGGCCTTTATTCCTTCATGGAGGTTGGATTTGGTGGCGAGGGGGTCCTTGGTGAGGGAGAGGATCAGTTGAGTGTCGTCGGCGTAGGAGATTATGTTGAGGTCGTGCTGTCTGACGATGCGTGCGAGCGGGGCCATGTAGATGTTGAACAGTGTTGGGCTGAGGGACGATCCCTGGGGTACGCCGCAGATGATCTTGGAGGCTTCGGATCGGAATGGTGGGAGGCAGACTCTCTGGGTTCTGCCAGCGAGGAAGGAGGTGGCCCATTCCAGGGCCTTGTCTCGGATCCCTGCGTCGTGGAGGCGTGCGCGTAGAGTGCGGTGGCAGACAGTGTCGAAGGCGGCGGAGAGGTCCAGCAGGATGAGGGCTGCGGTCTCACCGTTGTCCAGCAGGATCCTGATGTCGTCGGTGGCGGCGATGAGGGCAGTCTCAGTGCTGTGGTTGCTGCGGAACCCCGATTGGGATGGGTCCAGGATGCTGTTTTCTTCGAGGTATCAGGTTAGCTGTTTGTTGACGATCTTCTCGATGACCTTGGCTGGGAACGGAAGCAGGGAGATGGGCCGGAAGTTCTTGAGGTCTCTCGGGTCCGCCTTGGGTTTTTTGAGTAGGGCGTTGGTCTCTGCGTGTTTCCAGCTCTCTGGGAAGGTCGCGGTCTCGAAGGAGAGATTGATGATGTTGCACAGGTGGGGTCGATGGAGCTGCTGGCTTTGTTGAAGATGTGGTGCGGGAAAGGGTCTGACGGGGAGCCGGAGTGTATTGTGCTCATGGTCTTGATGGTGTCCTCGATGTTCACGTTTGCCCAGGCTGGCAGGGGGTCGTGGTCGATGGTGTGCGGCGGGTCTGGTGCATCGATCTTAGTTGGGGCTGTCTGGGTGTTGAAGCTGTCGTGGATGTCGGCGATCTTGCGGTGGAAGAAGGTGGCGAGGGAATCGCACAGGGGTTGCGACGGCAGGATGTCGTTGGTGTTGGAGCTGGGGTTGGAGAGTTCCTTCACGATGTTGAAAAGCTCCTTGCTATTGTGTGCGTTGTTGTCGAGGCGGTCTTTGAAGGAGATTCTCTTGGCGGACTTGATGAGGTGGTGGTGGTTACGGATGGCGTCTTTGTGGGCTGTGTGGCTGTCCGGTGTCTTATCACTGTGCCATTTCTTCTCTAGTTTCCGGCAGGTACGCTTGGAAGCTAGGAGTTCCGAGGTGAACCAGCTGGCTCTTTGGTGGTGTCACTGTAGGTGAGTTTTTTCAGCGGGGCGAGGGTGTTGGCACAGTCGTCCATCCATCGTCTGAGGTTGCAGGCAGCGTCGTCGGTGTTGGATGGGTCGGAGGGAGGGCTGAGAGCGAGGTTGCCCGTAGTTGGTCTTCGGTGACTTTGCTCCAGCAGCAGCGTGGGATCTGTTGGGTGCGGTGGTGTGTGGTGGGTTTCTGGAAGGTGAAATGGATGCAGCGGTGGTCGGTCCAGAGGAGTTCCGTGGTGTGGCTGAAGGAGACGTGGGAGCTTGAGGAGAAGATGGGGTCAAGCGTGTGGCCGGCGGAATGGGTCGGTGTTGTGACGAGCTGGCTCAGACCGAGGTTGGCGAGGTTGTCGATCAGGGTGGTGGAGTTGTTGTCATTGTTGTTCTCCAGGTGAAAGTTCAGGTCTCCGAGGAGGATGTAGTCGGTAGAGGTCAGGGCGTGCGTGCTGATGAAGTCGGCGATGGAGTCGCTGAACTGGGGTCGGGGCCCAGGGGTCTGTAGACAAGGGTGCCTCTAAGGGTGGTGTTGGGGTCCGTGTGGATCTGGAAGTGCATGTGTTCGGCGGTGCTGAGAGTGTCGTCGGTGCTGGTCGAGACCCTGATGGTGTTCTTGTGGACGATGGTGATTCCTCCTCCTACTGCGTTGACGCGGTCTCTGCGGGTGATCTTATAGCCGTCTGGGATGGCTATGGCGATGTCGGGGGCGGAGGAGTCGCTCATCCAGGTCTCTGTCAGGAAGGCGACGTCTGGTGATGATGTGTCGAGCAGGTCCCAGAGCTCAACGGCGTGTTTGCGTGCGGAGTGGGTGTTCAGTAGGATGCATCGGAGGTGGTTGAGGTCCTTCTGGCGGGCGCCCGGTGGCTCTGAGGCTGGTGTAGCTGCAGTTCCGGCAGGTGAAGGGACCATGGGTGCGCTTTGGGGCGGCCTTGAAGCAGTTGTGCGTCCGTCCGGGGTTGAGAGCGTGGAGTGTGGTGGCATCGTATCGGCATCGGTCCTTGAGGCTGGTTCGGGGGGCGCACGGCCCAGGGGTTCTGGCGCTGGGCGCGGTCCAGGCGCGGACGGGCGCAGACGGGCTTGCCTTAGGCGCGCCTCGGCGCGCTAGTGCGCGGCCGCCATATATGGGGAGGTGGGAGGGAGGAGCAGCTGGGAGGCGGGAGGCAGGAGCAGCGAATGGGCAGTCAGGGGGCGGGGCCGCAGGGGACGCAGCGGCGGGAGTGGAGAGAGGCAGCGAGGGGTACAGAAGGAAAAAAGGACACAGTTCAATGGGGGCAGCGAGGGGTACAGAAGGAAAATGGACACAGGGAAAATGGGGGCAGCGAGGGGAAACAGAAGGAAAAAAGGACAGTTCAATGGGGGCAGCGAGGGGTACAGAAGGAAAATGGACACAGGGAAAATGGGGGCAGCGAGGGGAAACAGAAGGAAAAAAGGACACAGTTCAATGGGGGCAGCGAGGGGTACAGAAGGAAAATGGACAGGGAAAATGGGGGCAGCGAGGGGTACAGAAGGAAAATGGACACAGGGAAAATGGGGGCAGCGAGGGGTACAGAAGGAAAATGGACACAGGGAAAATGGGGGCAGCGAGGGGAAACAGAAGGAAAAAAGGACACAGTTCAATGGGGGCAGCGAGGGGTACAGAAGGAAAATGGACACAGGGAAAATGGGGGCAGCGAGGGGTACAGAAGGAAAATGGACACAGGGAAAATGGGGGCAGCGAGGGGAAACAGAAGGAAAAAGGACACAGTTCAATGGGGGCAGCGAGGGGTACAGAAGGAAAATGGACACAGGGAAAATGGGGGCAGCGAGGGGAAACAGAAGGAAAAAAGGACACAGTTCAATGGGGGCAGCGAGGGGTACAGAAGGAAAATGGACACAGGGAAAATGGGGGCAGCGAGGGGTACAGAAGAAAATGGACACAGGGAAAATGGGGGCAGCGAGGGGTACAGAAGGAAAATGGACACAGGGAAAATGGGGGCAGCGAGGGGAAACAGAAGGAAAAAAGGACACAGTTCAATGGGGGCAGCGAGGGGTACAGAAGGAAAATGGACACAGGGAAAATGGGGGCAGCGAGGGGAAACAGAAGGAAAAAAGGACACAGTTCAATGGGGGCAGCGAGGGGTACAGAAGGAAAATGGACACAGGGAAAATGGGGGCAGCGAGGGGTACAGAAGGAAAATGGACACAGGGAAAATGGGGGCAGCGAGGGGAAACAGAAGGAAAAAAGGACACAGTTCAATGGGGGCAGCGAGGGGTACAGAAGGAAAATGGACACAGGGAAAATGGGGGCAGCGAGGGGTACAGAAGAAAAATGGACACAGGGAAAATGGGGGCAGCGAGGGGTACAGAAGGAAAATGGACACAGGAAAAATGGGGGCAGCGAGGGGAAACAGAAGGAAAAAAGGACACAGTTCAATGGGGGCAGCGAGGGGTACAGAAGGAAAATGGACACAGGGAAAATGGGGGCAGCGAGGGGAAACAGAAGGAAAAAAGGACACAGTTCAATGGGGGCAGCGAGGGGTACAGAAGGAAAATGGACACAGGGAAAATGGGGGCAGCGAGGGGTACAGAAGGAAAATGGACACAGGGAAAATGGGGGCAGCGAGGGGAAACAGAAGGAAAAAGGACACAGTTCAATGGGGGCAGCGAGGGGTACAGAAGGAAAAAGGACACAGTTCAATGGTGGCAGCGAGGGGTACAGAAGGAAAATGGACACAGGGAAAATGGGGGCAGAGAGGGGTACAGAAGGAAAATGGACACAGGGAAAATGGGGGCAGCGAGGGGAAACAGAAGGAAAAAAGGACACAGTTCAATGGGGGCAGCGAGGGGTACAGAAGGAAAATGGACACAGGGAAAATGGGGGCAGCGAGGGGTACAGAAGAAAAATGGACACAGGGAAAATGGGGGCAGCGAGGGGAAACAGAAGGAAAAAAGGACACAGTTCAATGGGGGCAGCGAGGGGTACAGAAGGAAAATGGACACAGGGAAAAGGGGGCAGCGAGGGGTACAGAAGGAAAATGGACACAGGGAAAATGGGGGCAGCGAGGGGAAACAGAAGGAAAAAAGGACACAGTTCAATGGGGGCAGCGAGGGGTACAGAAGGAAAATGGACACAGGGAAAATGGGGGCAGCGAGGGGAAACAGAAGGAAAAAAGGACACAGTTCAATGGGGGCAGCGAGGGGTACAGAAGGAAAAAAGGACACAGTTCAATGGGGGCAGCGAGGGGAAACAGAAGGAAAAAAAGGACACAGGGAAAATGGGGGCAGCGAGGGGAAACAACAGGAAAAAAGGACACAGTTCAATGGGGGCAGCGAGGGGAACAGAAGGAAAACGGGCACCGAGGCCACAGGCAGAGGGGCGAGCTTACCAGCAGCAGCAGCGGGCAGGATACCACAGGCGGAGCTGTGTGGCGGGGGAGCGACCTACCTGGCAAGGTCAAGGAAAGTAAGGAAGCAAGATATTTTGAAGGGGTCAGCGTCTTCACATTCGTACTTATTGAAACAAGTCAGATTGGTATTGCTTGGAAGCAGTCTATCAATACCTATTTATTGGCTACAATAAAGGGGGAATGGAGGCTTGAGTTTACCACAGTGTTTATGACCAGAAATATCATGAGTGGGTAAGGGGAAAGGACAAACTCTGGAGTGAGCTATGATGGGCATGGGTCCCTCATACTGAGTGCAAGTGGGCCAGGTTTGATCAAAACTAACTCCGTGGGCCTGCATGGCAGCGTTAGCTTGTTGCACACTGTGTTCCAAAGTAGGGATGATTGGCCTGGGTGGCTCCTCACCAAGGAAGACAAGTCACCTGCATATGCCTCCCTGGGGGATACTATGGGCACTGGCTGAGACCTATAATAGATGGGTGAAGAAAAGCACCAGGGCTCCTGATATGTTGCCAGTTGAGCCCTCAAGAGGTGTACCGAGAAAGAGCATGAGTCTAGGACCGAAAGAGTGCACCTGATAATCCTGGTGCATTGGAACTATATATATATATATATATACTACCAGTAAAGTTGTTATGTTGCTCCTGCTAGTGCAGCACTACATATAGTGGTCATGGTTACGCAAACTGTGGCACAGTGTGCATGTGACAGGGCTCATGTTTGCAAGAGTACTGCCATAATGGAGGATGGCTTCCTCAACTTCGTGCTTTTGGGCAAGTACTTTTGATAGTGGTAGTCACCAAAATATACAGGCGTAGCCCAATATGGGGGAATCAGTGTCCAGGGACACATCTGGCCTATTAAAAGGTCCCAGAAAGGAGACGAGCTGGCAAGGGTGGTGGCAGTCCTGGTAGTGGGATATGAATATCTGCTTACGAGATATTGCTTTCACTGGATGGACTCAGCAATGTGTTGTCCATGAAAAAATAATGGCTCACCAATGGACCAGCGAGTTTGCCAGACATCACATCGCCTTGTGGCTGAAATTTGACCAGAAGAGAATGGGACTACCCCAGGAATTGGACTGTTTTGCTGGTTTTGATCCCTTGAGCCAAATGCGATGCAGCGAGCGCTACGAAATTCGTTTTATTTATTTATTTGCTAACTTACCTCGATTCTGCCGGATTCCGGTTTTTACTACCCCCCACCCTGCCCCTCCCCCGCCCCACGTCACCGCCCGGCGGAACTCCCTCTAGGAGCCACTACTGCCATCCACTAGTTCAGGGCTTTAAGTGGGCCAGGTCTCATCGGTGCTGAGCACCGGCAGTTTTTTAAAGGGGGCCTCGAAACGGGTCTCTATCGGGCTCTGTTTTGTGCCCAGACTGCAGTGACAGCAGGCACATCGATGTGCGCTGCTCTCACTGCTCACTTCCCATTAGTGGAGAAGTTACGGCATGCCGTCATGCCAGGTGAGCCTTGTAGGGGAAGGGAAATCCTTTAAAGAGAGTCATTTTCTCTCTGGATTTCCCTTCTCTTTTTGAAATTCAGGAGCAGCAACATTGTCGTGGCATCTCCAGGGCTTTAAGTGGAAGCTTTTCCAATATTATATACAAGCCATACTTGCTGCTTATTTATTTTATGCAACTAACAACCATTGACAAAGCCAATAGTCCTGACTTGTTGTAGGTATGATGTTACTTGTTGTATCATATATCTGAAAGCAATGACTGTCAGAAACAGAAAAATACAAGTCGGGCGGCACACTATGCTAAGCACAGATTTTGGGCTTGGTGTTTTTAAGCCACGCCCTTAATTACATTGGCCACGCCCCTTTGAGAGACCCCCCAGTTTTTTCATCCCACTTAAAGCCCTGCACTAGTTAGAGTGCAGAAGCCAACGTGAAAATCGATCAGCACCCGTGAATATGAGGCAATGGAGTTTAGGACAATCAGGAGCCTTGTGGCCTTTGGAGAATGAGGACAAATCTCTGTATTTGTCACCATCAGTTCTAAATGGCCCACCCACCCTTGAACCACACATTGCGTTTTTAGGTCTCGCTGAGCCAGCGCATGCGCTGCTCTGCGAGACATTTAGTAAGGGGCTTTTGAAAGTGCTACCAACCCGGCCACCAGCTTGCTGTTACGCGCACAAGCACGCGCGACGTGCACAGCAGCTGCCATCTGGCTTTCTACAGCGCGTGAATCCCCTCCCCTACCCCCTCCCATCCCTCCTCGTCAGCTTCATTTTTTTTCCGAGAGTGTTTTTCAAGCATTGGCCGCGCGCACACAACTCCCGCTTCTCCCCTCCCCACCACATATCGTGTCTGCGGCAGCGCGCGCGGCCAATGGTTGTTGTTAATGGTGGGATCTGTGCGCAGGGACCTTTTCTCCCCACTGCCATCTCTGCTCTAGACATCTGTGTTAGGGTCATCAACACAACGGAGCAGAAGCGGGGTACTCAGAAGATTACATAATTCCCACCCACACACCCTGCACGCTGCACAAACCGCACTTATATCAAGTGCGGTTGTGTTGCTACAAGTTTGGTTTCTACTGATAAGACCCTCAGGGTAACAGGGTTTAGCTTATAAACAAACATAGCTTTTCAATGCTTCCTCTCTTTAAAACGCTTTTGGTGCTGTTAGTCTCAAGGCGTCGGCTTAACACCCTAAGATTCTTGACACATCACGTAATCTTCCTGTCCCTTAAAAGAATATAAATGCGACCGTGTGTAATGTAACTTGTGCTTATGTATAGCGCTACAGTACCTTCAACGCTTTCGGTGCTGTTAGTCTCGGCGTCGGCTTAACACCCTGTGATTCTTGACACATCACGTAATCTTCCTATCCCTTAAAAAGAATATAAATGCGACCGTGTGTAATGTAACTTGTGCTTATGTATAGCGCTACAGTACCTTCAACGCTTTCGGTGCTGTTAGTCTCGGCGTCGGCTTAACACCCTGTGATTCTTGACACATCACGTAATCTTCCTGTCCCTTAAAAAGAATTTAAATGCGACCGTGTGTAATGTAACTTGTGCTTATGTATAGCGCTACAGTACCTTCAACGCTTTCGGTGCTGTTAGTCTCGGCGTCGGCTTAACACCCTGTGATTCTTGACACATCACGTAATCTTCCTGTCCCTTAAAAAGAATTTAAATGCGACCGTGTGTAATGTAACTTGTGCTTATGTATAGCGCTACAGTACCTTCAACGCTTTTGGTGCTGTTAGTCTCGGCGTCGGCTTAACACCCTGTGATTCTTGACACATCACGTAATCTTCCTGTCCCTTAAAAAGAATATAAATGCGACCGTGTGTAATGTAACTTGTGCTTATGTATAGCGCTACAGTACCTTCAAGTCCAGTTCGCGCTATCGGGAACTGCAACAAAAAAAAAATCACTGATGTTCCTCTGACCTGCTTCATTCTATAAGCACATTTGAAAGTGTAAGCTACTTTCTTTTGCTTTTAGCACTCTATGAAAGTGCAAGTGTTTGCTTACCCTTTCGCTACCGTATGCTGCTTCCCACTTAACGCTCCCATCCCCATGTGCTTTCCAGGTTGTTCTCCCACCCCTCCACAATTTTCTTAAAAATAAAAAAATGCCACTGATTCCCAACGCAACACTGTGCACATCAATAACATTTACTTCCTCCTGCCAAATTCCTCACACACTGGACCCCTGCCTCCAGTGCTGCACTCTTCACTCTCACACCGCAGTCCCGCCTCCAGTGCTGCACTCTTCACTGTCACACTGCACAACTGCTCACCAAGCGAAATCTTACGACAAAATAAAAAATATTAATCAGATAGGCGAAACCTAATGTATTTATGTGTTGTCTCGGGTCTGAAATGCACAGATTGCACAGATTTTACCACAAACTTTATTATCTTTAATGTCTAATGTAATCTGATCAATGATATGCTGCATAGTTAAACACTTATAAGGTCCCAAAGGTGAGACCCATTGCATTGCAAATGCTTGTGTTTATTTGTAGTGTTTCTATTTTTATTTTCTTATGTAGCAAACATTGGTGGGCATAAAGGCAAGTTACTGCATTACTGTCTAAATCAGCAAATACTTATTTATTTATTTACAGTTTTTATAGAGCGCAACACTCATCCCAGTGGGATATCACGGCGCTAGATAAAACAAGCATTGGCATAGCCAATAGGTCTCGCCTTTGGGACCTTATAAGTGTTTAGCCATGCAACAGTTGATGTTGTTGCATCAAGGATATTGTGCTGCATAACTAAATACTTATAAGGTCTCAAAAGCGAGACCTATTGGCTATGCCAATGCTTGTTGTTATGGTGCAGGCGCCTCACCCAAAAACAGCTTGGTTTCAAAGCTCTTTGGCAGACAGGAGGCTATTAAAGCGCGGGTGTCTGGTGACCAAGATTAGGGACATGAAGATATTGACGCGTGGCTGACGGCAGCTGATGGGCAGACAGCAACACGGAGAAGGTGGGTGGCCACGTCACCCCGGGTGGACACTAAAGAGGACAACCCCTTACTGTTTCCTCACTGCCCAGGGTAGTATTTTGTCGGTGGCAACCTCTGGCTTAGTAAGGCGAATTTACACCTCCACCTTGACCCCAGGTGTATGTCGTCACTTCCGGCCCATGGATGGGTGGGGAGAGAGGTCAGCTGTGGTATTTAGTTGGGCTCGCCACCTGAATATTCCTCTTTCGGTGGCGAGCAGCAGACAGTTTTCCCACAAACAGCGTGTGCTCTGTTTTTGTTGGTGATGCAACTGTGCCTTGTCACGAAAACGTGTGTAGACACGTCAGAAGACAGAAGTGCTAGGGGTGGAAACGCTAGGTGTGGAGAATTCTTGGAACTCGCCTTGGCCTTGTGGTTCATTGGTTTGTTTTTAAGGGAACGTAATTAGATTTCTGGTTGTGTTTTGACATTAAGCACGCACTTGCACAAGGTCTTCCGTATCTTCTTGCGCCTAGAGAGGGTTAGCGCCTGGATACTGGGCCTGTTAGTAAGCGCTGCTTACAATTGATTAACCGGGTTGTCGTTCTGAAAAATTCGCAATAATGGCATAAATATAGGCCAATAAACGAGTGCCGTGGGTTTACGCTCCAAGTTCATACTTATGTGAACGGCAGTTTACGGACCCACACTGCTAAGATGCCTCAGCAGGTTAATGCGCTTACTGTAGAGATGTTGGTCTGTAACCTCAAGGTTTTAATCTGTGCAATGTCGTCTCTGCATCTGACGAGTCTGAAGCAGAAAAAATGTATGACACCGAGCAAGGTAACAACACCGCTTGCTGTACAGTGCTCTGAATCGGCTAGAGTGTGGTGGCAGTAAGCATTATGAAAACAAGAAAGTACAAATAAAGTTTCAGACCTTTTTAAAAAAACATTACATTGATGTTACTTTGTGCAAAATTCACGTTCACCACCAGTTATGCCCAAGTTTCTTTTGCTTGCTTACATATACACTTTTGACAAGCTATGCGTCTTTCTTGCCCTTTTCAGCTCTACTTCGTTTTCATGCCTATTTTTTATTATTTTTAAATATTCCTTTATTTTTCCCCCTTCTAGCCTTTGGGCCTCTATCGCTTCTGATTGTTAAATCTCGCCAACCAGACAACTTTAAGTTGTCTGTAGGTGTAAAGTGTCTTATGGACCATACCAAAAACTTATACCACTCCAAAAGCATTGGCAAAGCCAATTGGTCTCGCCTATGCCGCGGGAGCTACAGCCTTTGTCAATGTGTTTTAGCCATATTGTACAGCAGCTGCCCTGAGGTGACCAGCGTGATTGACTGTTGGAGGGCTTATGCCTTGGCTAGTAAGGGCTGGTGGTTCTGCTGCCAGCTCAAATCAAACAGTCCAGAAAGTAGCAGCTGAACTAAGCTCATAGCATACACCAGAACTTGTAAGGTACCAATGTTCCTAGGATTTCACGCTGAGACCTGTCCTCTGGAATTCTCTGGCTGTGCTCTAATAGCTGCTACGATAGTTCTCTCTATATTAGTCACTTCGAGAACCATGGCAGCTTCGTCCTTTTCCTTGGCCAGAACACTTTTTTCGACCCCCTAGAGAAATTTCACCATTGCGCAGTTTAGTCGGGGACCGGATGGATTGAAGCGAGCTAACCCTCCCTCCCTGCATGTCCTTATGCCTGTCTCCTTCAGGTTCCTCCACAGGAGAACACGGTGGTCATCCAGAATATTTTTACACAGGCACCAAGCTTGAAGAATGCCCTCAGATCCTTGGCCGCAAAGGCTGCAAGTAATTTTGAGGTTTAGCCTTGGTGTCGTTGCCAAAAGTCATCCAGCCATGACTGTGCTTTGCCAGGCTGGCTTTATCCTCTCAAATTGACAATGCTTGAGTGTTAGATTTTGTCCGTTTTTTTTGTCAAAAATATTTTTATTGGTTTCAGAGATAAAACAGTACA
The DNA here is from genome assembly GCA_963921515.1 of Calotriton arnoldi. NCBI lineage: Eukaryota > Metazoa > Chordata > Amphibia > Caudata > Salamandridae > Calotriton > Calotriton arnoldi. Next base: position 1,273,109 of record CAWUFW010001812.1, on the reverse strand, counting down.
AAAAAACCAAACCTTGACAGGAGACACCAGTGCATCTTATAGGCCAAGAGTTACAGAAAGCTAAAGTATCATATACAGTTTGTGTCCTAGGACTCGGCCAGCCCAGAATGTTCTCAGCATGACCCTCCCAGGTCCCCAAGGGGCACAGCATATGTCACAATTCAACAGGTTCTCGTGGAAGGTCGTATAAATCCTTGGTGTCCACACCTCCCCTCCACCCACGCCCCCCCCATAACTCACAAAATAGACACAAATAAACAAACTATGGTATCACGGTCAAAGAGAGTTCAAGTTCGGTTGCGGGTGAAGGCAAGTCTATGGAGAGAGGGGGCACCCAAACCCCCGGGAACCCCCCATCCAAAGCAGAAGAGCCAACAGAAGCTCTATATATGAAAGATGGAGAGCTCTCAATCGGGGCCCACATGCAAACAGTGGCAGACCCTCCGACAGATATTCAACCAGGGGAGCCCAAACATAGTCGAACCCCTTCCTTGAGTCTTCCACAATATTCGCCATTCTTTCCATCGCCAGTGCACGCCATAACCTGGTGTGCCATTGGGTAAGGGAGGGGGCCTCCACCTTCTTCCATGCTGCCGCCACTGCCATCTTGGCTGCCCCTAAGCACAGCCACATCACGGAGCGCTCCCCCGCGTTTGGCGTTTCAAACTGGGATCCCGAATCCCCAGGAGAGTGTGTTCTAGCGTGTCCGGGATCAGGTGTCCGGGATCGGGTAGCCCAGGATCAACTTGATTTGGGAAAGTACCTCCTTCCAAAATGGCTTGATGCGTGGACAGTCCCACCAAATGTGCCTGAAATCCCCCAGTAGCCCGCAACCCCTCCAGCACCTATCTGAGGTAGTAGGGAAGATAGTGTGCAGCTTCTGAGGGTGTAAGTACATAATTTTATAGTGGGCCTCCCTTAAAAACATGGAACGATTGTACTTGGGGATGTCCCTATAGAGGGAGGTCCATTGTTTCCTCTCCAATGGGGTGGATAAGACTGAGTCCCAGAACCTTTGGTGACTAGGAGTGGGGTGGGATCCCAAAGCCCATATGAGTGAGTAAAGGAAGGAGATGTTCCCCTTCGTGGAGGCCCCTGATTGCGCAAATCTTTCAATTGGGAGTAAATCCCTAGTTGCGGCCTGGCGTATCTGCGGTTGTAGGACCCAATGCTTAAGTTGCATGTAGTGATATTCTTCAGAGGGCTGGAGTTTAAAGGCTCTAACACATTCCGCAAATGTCATAAATTTCCCCTGCTCAAACAGATGAGAGTTCATGAGTCAGCCACTCTCTCGCCAAGCCCCGATTGACCCCTCCCGAAGCACCGGAGGAAACTCGGGGTTGAAGTGGATGGGGGTATAGGGGGAAGGCGTAGGTGGTAAGGGGCGTGGATCTGGCAAGTTCATCCCAGACCCTCAAGGTGGTAGCCGTAGGGGTACTGATATAGGCGTTGCATGGTTGATTGTGTTTCTGTTTCCACAGGAGGTCCCAAATTGTCCTGCCCACTATTTGTCGGTCCATGTGGAGCCAAAGTTTTTCTGATTCACGGAGAGACCACTCCGTGATCACTCTAAGTTGGGCTGCTCTGTAGTATCCCAAGAATCCCCCTCCTCTTTCGACCTGGTTAACACTCGGTTGGATAGTCGCGCTCTCTGCCCCTGCCAAATACACTTAGTAATCATTGTTTTCAGGTCAGAAAAAAGAGCCCGATCTACTGGGATAGGTAGACCTTGAAAAAGGTACAGCAGGCGTGGGAGAGCGTTGCCTCGCCCTATCCAGGAGATATAGGCTGTTCTCCATCTGGACAGGTCCGCTTTAAGCTGGCGCAACAGGGGAGGATAATTAGCTCCGTAAAGATGTTCTAGCTTGGGGGTGAGTTTGATGCCTAGGTATGTGATGTCTTTGTGTGTGCTTTGGAAAGGGGACGCTTCTTCAATACTCCGCATGGACTCCTTAGACAGGGTTAAGTTAAGGAGATAGGATTTTGAGAGGTTCACCCTAAACCCCGAGGCCTGTTCATATGAGGCAAGCTCAGATTGAATGGCTGGGAGAGAGGATTGCGGCCTCGTGATTGGAAGCAGGACGTCATCTGTGAAGAGAGAGATCTTGTGTTAGTCTGTACCAAACGGGACCCCCCCCCTATGTCTGGATTGGACTGAATGCGTTCCGCTAGAGGTTCGATGCTGAGCGCAAACAGCAGGGGGGATAGTGGGCACCCCTGCCTAGTTCCCCGGGAAAGTTCAAAAGGCTCCGAAGCTACTCCATTCACCAAGACTCGGGATCTCGGAGTGAAATAATTAGCCCGTACCATGCCAATGAAGATCTCATTAAATCCAAATCGCTGTAGTGTGCGGGTCAGAAAGTCCCAATCAACCCGGTCAAAGGCCTTCTCCGCGTCTAGTGAGAGAAGGGCTGCTGGTATGCCTTTCCTCTGTACCTTCTCGATAATGTGCACCACCCTCCGGAGGTTAGCATGAGTTTGCTTCCCCTTAATGAAGCCCGCCTGATCCGGCTGCACGAGCAGCGGCATGACGTGCTCCAGGCACGAGGCCAATATTTTAGAGTATAACTTGGCGTCCAGGTTCAGGAGCGCGATGGGCCTATAAGAGGCGCAGCTAGTGGGGTCTTTCTCCGGTTTGGGGATAACTGAGATCAGTGCTTCCCCCATAGAAGGGGTCACCCGTTGCGTGCTAGCTATATCGTTGAAGAGTGTCACTAGACAGGGGACTAATTTGGGGGCAAAGGTACGATAGAAGTGGGCATTGAGACCATCAGGGCCAGGCACCTTTTGGAGCTTAAGCGAGTCTATCGCCTTTTGGACCTCTTCAGCGGAAATAGGTCTACTTAAGTCTTCGTTTGTGGAGGCCGGGACCTGGGGCAGATCTAAAGCCTCTAGGTAGTGGTCCTGTACTTCCGCTTCCAACGGGTCCGCGGTATACATAGAGCGATAGAAGTCCCCAAAAGCTCTTGCTTTCCCGGTTTCGTTTTGGTGGGAAACCCCCTTCACATCTACTATGTGCTTAATGTATTCCTTTTCCTGCCTCACTCGCAGTTGGCGTGACAATAGGGTACCCACCTTGTTTCCCCCTGCGTAGCTGCGGGCCTGCAAACGTAGGAGAGTTTTTTCCGCCCCATTAGTGTAAATGATCTGTAGCTTTCCCTTAACCTGCGTAACCTTCCGCAGGGATCGGATCGAGGGGTTAGACTTATGGTCATTCTCGGCATTCGGAGCTCCCCCTCGAGAAGTATTCGTTCCCCCTTGTGTTGCTTTTTGAGCATAGCGTCTAGCTCGATGCACTTCCCCTGGATAACTGCCTTGAAGGCGTCCCAATTGTTAGCCAGTGAGGTTTGTGCAGGATCGTTAAGGTCAAATTACTCTGTGATTGCCTTTCTCAGCTCATCCCTAAGAAGCTGATCCCTGCAGATGAAGTTGGGGAAATACCACCTAACAAGTTTAGAGCGCGGGCGGGCCAATCGAGGACCAGTTCTAGAGGGGCGTGGTCTGAGAGGCAAATTGGGTGGAACTGGGACCCCGAAAGTGTGTGGAGAAGGGATGGACTAATAAATGCGTGATCGATCCTGGAGTATGTCCTGTGAGAGTGCGAGAAGAAGGAATAGTCCCGGGTCGAAGGATGAGCTACCCTCCAGGCATCCAATAGCCCCAACCCCTGCAGTGCTACCTTAAGCGATTTGCTAAACACCACCCCCCACCGCTCTATGGGAGTGGGTAGTGTCAAGGGCAGGGTCCCAAATCAGGTTAAAGACTCCTAGCAATAAAATGTCGCCCCTTGCGAAACCCTCCGCCGAGGCCAGGAAAGAGCTCAGAAAATGATGGTGCCCTGCGTTGGGTGCATAGATCGTGGCAATAGTGCATAATCTTCCCCGTAGTTCACCCCTGACCATTAGGAACCTCCCCTCCTTGTCCGTTTTAGTATCGTGGTGGAGAAATGGGAATGAAGAGTGAAAAAGAAGAGCCACCCCATTGTGCTTAGTGTGTGCCGAGGAGCGAAAGATCTGTGGAAAGGCCCTATGTTTCAGCCGTTGTTCCTCTTTATTTGGGAGGTGTGTTTCTTGCAGGGCAGCTATTTTAATCTGATGGTCTAGAAGGAATCTCCAGATCCGTTGCCTCTTGTTAGGGGAGTTAAGGCCCTTCACGTTCCACGTTAAACAATTAACCCTCATCAATCACCTCAGGATGCGTCTGCATGCTTCTCTAACTGCGCCCCTGGAAACATTGTTCTCCGCTCCCCTCGCCTCTCTCTCCATCCCCACCAAAGCATTGTAAGGTAAGCGCAAAAAGTACAGTGACACCAAAACAAGTTTAACATTAACAGATACAAACCATAACTTTGAGCTCTAGGGTTCTCATTCACAGAGGAGAACCTCATTTCGAGCGATATCCGGGGCGGACCAAATTCCGCCTCCACGGCCCATATACCATCTACTTTGGCACACATATAGCATTAGCCAGCGAGATCTTTAAACGGCAATGATGGCTTAAAACCTTCAATCTTCCCCCCCCCCCTCAGCCCCATCGTGAGAGTCGGAGTGGCTGACGTCTGTCTTGTATGCGCCCAGGGCCCCTGCAAAATCCTGCCACCCTCGAAACCTCCTGGGCCACTCGGGCGATACAGTCCCTTGTACATGGTACAAATCGAGGTCTGCATCAGCCCATCGTGTTCTTGCCAGCTCTTTTCTGCTGCAGGCAGGGGCCCCTCCCTGCTTCTTCGATCTTGCCTCAGTTCTCACGTCTCTTGTTTTTGCCGCCTGTGTCGGAGCGGGCACCTCGATCCCCAGAATGGCCGCCGTCTCTTCCAGTTCCGTGCAGTGATAGTTCTTGTTGTCGATTGAAAAAGCCAAGCCAAAAGGGTAGGCCCAGCGGTATTTTACCTTGCGGTCCCTCAAAGCTGCTGTGACCGGTCTGAACTGCTGGCGCCGAGCTAGGGTAGCTTGGGCTACATCTTGAAATATCGAACAAGTCGCATTCTGGAACAACACTTTGTCAAGGGCTTGCACCTTCTGGAGGACCAGCTCCTTGGTCTTGAAGGAGCTGAATTTTGCCAGCACATCCCTAGGTTTCCTTGAGTCCCCTGGGGCTCGAGGCCCCACCCTGTGAACTCTCTCCAGATGAACCTCCGGCTCGGAGTCTCCCAGCACAGTCGAGAAAAGACCCACCATAAAGGCCTCCAGATCCGGGCCTTCGCATCCCTCCTCCAGGCCCCTCATACGAATAGTATCCCGGCGGGAGCGATTCTCAAGGTCTTCGCATCGGAGCACCGTGGCTTTCAGCTGGGCACATAGGTCACCAGATTGGGTCTCTAAGGGCCGCACTCAGTCATCCAGCTCCTGGTATTTTGCCTCAATATCCAGAGCACGGGCCAGATCAAGTCGACATCCGCCTGCAGAGCCACCAGTCGGCCCCCCATTTCGGCCTTAAATGCATCAAAAGAGGCCCCCCTATCAGCCTTAATATCGTCTCTCAGCTCTTTTTTGAATTCTCGCAGCGAGGCCATCAGGTCTTTGAGTGAGCTGAGCACCATATTTTCTTCTGAACCGCCTCCTCACTGTCTGTCCCCTTGTTAGCTTGGGTAAAGAAGCTGGAGACCTTTGTAGACTGCGCCTTTTTGGGTGGCATAGAGCCCCGTGCCCACCGCTTGTTCGGGGCCTCCCCGCGGCAGGAATGATTGGGGGGTATTTGGAGTCCACACCGGCACCTCGATTCTGCCCCACTGATTTGCTGGAGGGCACTCCTGTGTCGTGCAACAGGTGCTCAATGTCACTATGATAGGGTTTTGCTGGGTCTGGAGACCTCTCTAATGTAAAGACCAGGCACTCAGGGTGGGTGTTCTGTGGCTACTCGAAGCTTCTAGCCGGAGACCCCATCATGAGGTAGTAATCAGATGTCTGGTAGGCGCCATACTGAGGTCAGGCACCGCCTATCCCGGGGACCGCTGCCGCTCTCCAATCAGCTCCTTGAGTTTCACATGTGGGGTGAATCTCCCCGCAGTCGGCCCTCACTCAACGCGGCATCCACTCACCATCCAGAGGTCACCACAGCAAGGGCGCACCCCTCCCCAAGGCCTTGTGGGGACCTCCCGGACTGGCGCCTCGGCCCCACTCCATCCGTTGTCTTTAGCACCCACCCCACATGTGGCCACAAACGAACAGTACCTTCGAGCTTGGGTGATAGTTGGACCAGGCCCCCCCTAGGTGTGTTGCCAGGGTGTGTGTATTGGGAGCCCCACGATGGTCAAAAGCCTCCAGCCGGGTGCCCCCTCACGAGGCTGCTTGCAGGTGCCTGACCGATGCCATTTTGAGGTCAGGCACCTCTCACCCGGGTTGTTCCAGCGGTCCCTCACCGGTGCAATGGAGACCCCCAGCTCTTCTCTGTATCTTGAGTGCGAGGCGCTCTTCCCTAGGGCCAGCCTCCACTCCTCAGGGGCCTCCGATCCGCGTCCGGGGGTCTCCACAGCGGGAGCGCGTCTCCTCACGTGGGCACCAATGTAGCAGGGTGCTACCCCCGTTGGCAGTTCCAACTCCCGGGGTTGAGTGAGTGGGGTCTCAAGAGCCCCCAGGCGTCCACAGGCGCGGGGCTCCCGTGCGTTCTTCAAATGCACCTGGGACTGCAATGCACATCTCAGCGGCCCAGCGCGGTGATAGCTGCCATCTTATCTCGCTCCGTGCGACTCCCGCTGCAGAAATTCTACGATGCCGCACGCATCACCAGGGTCCCAGATTCTGCAGCCGGGGGGCCCCCGCACATCTGGGTGCCCAAGTGGATTGGGTGACCCGCTTGTGAGGAAGTGCCTCAAAAAACGTGTATGTGGCTGGGCCTGGAGCGGAGCCGATCGGAGTTACGTCCGGTCGGCCATGATGGTTGGCCACGCCCCCCCCTTGTCTGTTTTTTATCCTCCGAGTGGCTTAGAGGTAAGGTCCAAGCTCAAGAAAGGCCATGGGTAGTTGGGGCCAGGTGTAAGTAGGCTTTTGCAGGGGAGCGTGCCCTGTCTTGTGCTTCCAGCCAAAGGTAATGTCTCAGGGAACCCTCCAATACGAGTTTCAGACCATAACAGCAATTTTCAAATGCTGCTTGCCATGCAAGGCTTGTTTCACTAGGCCAAACTCCAGTCTGATTTGAGCAGGTGACGTGTATGCTGATAGATGAAAGAGGGACCTGTAGTTCTTTAGTATTGCTTTGTCGAGTATGGCGCTGTCCTGGCCCCTCAGGGTCTGACTCCCGTATGTCAGTGTAAGGAGGATCTTGGCTTGTGCCATTTGTAGTACAGGAGTTAACGTCGGCCTCTTCAACTTCCTGTACAGAGACCCAAGACTAACAGCCAGTGCATTACCTTTCCTTCTAATTTCATCCAGTTGTTCAGTGAACCTTCTGTTGGCGTTAAATAGTACACCAAGATACTTGTAGCTGTTTACAGACTATCTTATCTCTACCCAGGAACCAAGTGTGTTTTTTCAATCCTTTTCCTTGCAAAGTTAATGTTTTGGTCTTTTTCATACTAATAGTCGGACAGTTGGTCGTTGAGTAGGCCAAGGTGGCATCTATGAGTTGTTGTAGCCCCAACTTGATTCTGCTGACTAAATCGTCACCATAGAGTATGTTTGAGAGCTGGAAACCACCCAATTTTTGTTCCTGGCAGTTGACGTTGTTTAGAGCCAGTGGGAAATCCGCCAAGAACAAATTAAAGAGGGTTGGAGCCAACACGCAACCCTGCTTTAGACCATGCGTGATGGGATAGCTCTGGACACATAGAAACCATTCCCAGCTTAATGTGAATCCATGTAATGGTGTTCAGTAATTGTATGGCCCTTAGCAAGCTAGCCAGAATGTTTCATTCTTCTAGTTATCTCCATACCTTTCCCTGGTCAACCCTATCAAAGGTGGATTCGTAATCTATGAAACATAGGTGCACTGGGTGGTTGTACATTATTGCAAGGTCGTTCAGCAAGGAAAAATCCATATTGTTAGTTGTTGTCTCTATATGCGTAGTGATGCTGGTTTGGTTTAATGGTATTATGGTGTTTGCCGCAGGCCAGTGCTGTAATTCTTCTAGTAGGGTTCCAGTTCGTGCCTGAGGCCCCTTCTCTGCACCGCTTAGAGATATGCCTCTGGTTGACCCTTGTGCTGATTGAAGTCTTGAAATCGATAAAGTCAAAGGAGCTGCTGTAAAATGCTTGATCAGTGATATTTCGTTGGGACCTAGATGAGTTGACAAGGCTGGCGACTGCAGGGCTGTTGGCCGCAATACAATGAGAGACCTCCCTGATGGCCAAATGCCGGCTCTATATCTTCATCAGGCTGTGCATCGACCATGTGCTTAGGTTGCAAACTTTTCTCCCGGAGTAATCTCCTTTATAATGAGCAGGGCTCCAAGAATTAAAATGTCACAAACAAGAAATGCACCCAGGCAAACTCCAAAATGCTTGAATTGGCCACTCTATGGAGGGAACTTTTGATGTCGTTTACCATCTGTCAGAAGATAGCTGAGTTGTTCGTCCGTGATCTCATCGCCTTGTGGCTAAAATTTGATCAGAAGAGAATGGGACTACCCCAGGAATTGGACTGAGTTGTTTCTCCTGATATTCCACAACTGTTTTGCCCAAAGCGAGTCCCTGCGGTCCCTCAGGAGCTTCCATGTTGATATTTTTGAGGCTTTCTTGGCTTCCCTGAACTCTTGACATAGCTCTAGATCAGTTGGTGCCCTCCCGAGGGCACTCCAAAGCTGAATAATTTGCCTTTATTGAGCGATTCCCTTCCCATGCATATTGGTGAGGGACCTTGCCATCGGTGTTCTTCCTCCGGGCTGAGACTGGTTTGTCGTATCGACCTGAGAGTGTTGTGGGTGAAGCTTTCCCAGTTGCTCAGAGGGCTTCATCCTTCCGCTTTCGTGGCTTCCAATGTTTTCTTGACGCCATGGGCGAGTTGTAGTAGGGAGGGTGGCCGTGCATTTGAAAAGCTTGTTGTTAATTGTGTAATATGAGAGTCACTGATCAGCAGAGACTACATGTTCTCCAAAGGCAATTGACAAGGCTATCTCCTGTGGAAGATGGTCACTTTCTGATCTCTCGCCATATCCAAAAGAGGTAGCAAACTGCAATAGGGGGAGGCTCAGCAGGGTATAATCTGATCAGAGATGTACCTGTTTTGGAATGATATGTTAGACCTGGTGGTTTATCTGGACAAGGCAACCATTTATAACTCAAAGGCCAAGGCGCTCTAAATTGCCAAGCAACAGCTGGCCTCTTTTATCTTTTTTGTACGAATATGTTTTTTCTTGATCTGGTATAGCCCAGTATGAGTCTTGTGCCTCAGAAAATTTGGTCAAGGGGGTAGCCTATGAGCCACATGTTAAAATCTCTGAGACTATGATTTCAGTGTCTGCTCTCTCTCTTTTTAGCCTCATGGTCAGGTGAGTCAATTTAACTACATGCTCCATACTCATCTTTGTATTTGGGTGGATTTATACATTCACTATTATGATGGTTTTTGTAATGCCTTCAGATAATTTCAGAACCAATAGATTGCAAGGCCCCCTTGCAGTGACAGTGCTTGAGAGCTTTTGTTGCAGGAGTGAAAAAGTTGATAAAGCCCTCCAGTGGCACTAAGGCCTGAGCTCATGTCTCCTGTAATAACACCACTTAAATGGAACGCAGATAAAGGAGGATATCTGGATCACACAGTTTGCTGGCCAAGTCATTGATGTTCCAGGAGCACACACTGAACATTATGTCTGTCAGGGAGCCCTTGTATGCTTCTTGTCATTATAGTTTCCTGGTCTTATTCAAAGCCCCTGATAGCCCGCCCCAGTCTGTTTCAGCACTAGACGGGAGGGGGACTTGGCTTCAAGCTGTGTTCTCTGTTCTCATTCCTATCAGGCCCTGGAGAGTTATTCAGTGCATTTCTCAGGACTGAGTAATCTCTTTTTGGTCAACTCGGTGGTGCCCTCTCAGACATAGTCTCTGGGAGAGTGGCCAGTTTGTCCAAGACAGGTGAGTAGTTTCAGCCTTGCCAAGTGCCATGCATGTCACCTTGTGCTCTTCTTATCAGATTGTTCAGACTTGCAATTTTCTCATCAGTCCCTGATGCGTACATGCCCAGGGTAGGTAAGAAACTGTTAGAAATGGGGGTCTCTAGTTGGCAATGGTTTGCACCTTTGTCCAAATAGGGACCCTTCCTTCTAGTCAAGATAAGGGGGATAACCTACTAAAATAACCCCTGCTCACCCCCTTGGGAGCTTGGCACGAGCATCAGGCTTATCTCAGAGGCAGTGTGTAAAGCATTTGCACATAACCAACAGTAATACAGTGAAAACACTACAAAAGGGCACCACACCAGTTTTAGAACAATAACCAATATTTATCTGTGCAAACAAGACCAAAACGTAAAAAGACCAACATACAGTAATCAAAATTATGCACTTTCTAAGAATGACTCAAAAATGCAGTTTCTTGAAGTCGGTAGCTCGGCCCGGGGCTACAGCGGTGCTGAAAACAACAGAATCCAACAGTTCTGGCGGACCACATCGGTGCGGGCCAGCGTTAGTGTCAGCAGACTCATAAACAGTACCTTAGGTTGCAACCGATCGTGTTGGTGCGGGGCGGTTGCGATGTGAAATGTATTGTTGCAGCGTGCGGTGCCCTCAGGTTGCGGTGCAGGCAGCGGCTCAGTGACGGTCATCCAGCTGCGTCAGTGAAACCAGGGCTGCGGTGCGAAGTGAGGCGGTGCTCGTTGCGGTGCTGACAGGTCACCGTGCAAGCGGCAGTACAGGTTGATGGGAGCTGGCGTCGGTCGGCCCAGACTGCGGTGTGGGATGGGGCGGTGCGTCGTGTGACTTACTAGCGGTGCCCCCAAAGCACGGTGCAATTACGAGTGTCGAGGTCAGCGTGCAGCGACGTCAGTGAGACCAGGGCGGTGGAGTGAAGCGAGGCGGTGCGGAGTGTGGTGCAAGCAGCGGCTAGGTGGTTGTGGTGGTTGCCATCGTCAGTGAGACCAGGGTTGTGGTGCGAAGTGCAGCGGTGCCTTCTGCGGTGGCATCAGGACACGGAGCCAGCAGAGGTGTCGGTGACGGTGTTGGCTGCTTTCCCCCTCTGTGGCAACTGAAACCCACGGTTCCAGTGTGGTACCCAGAGGTAAGTGAAGTCTTTGCTGTCCCTCAGACTTTGAGAACGGGAGGCAAGCTCTATTTCAAGCCCTTGGAGATACTCAGCAACAAGTGAAGAAGTTCAGTCCAGTCCGTTCACTGCCCAAGGCAGAAACATCAACTGCAGGCAAACCCAGCAAAGCAACAACACAGCAAAGGGGGTAGTACTCCTCCTGAGCAGGTTACTTGAACCAAGCGAGTTCTAAAGTTATTGCGTCTGGGCCCCAATGTTTATACATCTCTTGGGCAGAGACTGTCTCTGCTCAGTCCAAACCAGTTTGGTCCTCTCTAGCCCAGCCTTCTGGCAGGAGGCGGAGAAAGCATTGTCCAAGGCAGACAAGGCCCATTCAGCTGCAAGGAAATCTCCTCCCGCTACTCTAAAGGCAGCCCAGGTCTATTCAGCCCATCCCTGACTGATCCAGGAATGGCAGTACACACCTCAACCCCCGCAGTGGCTGTCTGAAGAGAATGCACATCCCCAGCCCCTGTCACTCCAAAGCCAGACAGTCAATCCACATCCCAGCAGAGGCACACAGGATGGCTAAGCAAGAAAATACCTACTGTCTAAAAGTGGTATTTTCAAACACAGAACATAAAAATCATCTTTACTAAAAGATGCATTTCTACATTCTGAGTTCAGGCATACTAAACTCCATTTCTCTATCTTGTCCCAATGGGCAGATATACTCATAAGATGTTATAAGTAAACTCCTATCCTACCCTAGGGGACCGATAGCTGTTCAATAGTGAAAAATGAATTACACTGTATTTCACTATCAGGACATGTTACCCACACCAGTACATGTCCTACCTTTCATATACACTGCACCCAGCCCACAGGGGTAACTTGGGGGTGACTTATATGTACTGAAATGGAAGGTTAAGGCCTGGAAAGCCAAGTGGGTGCATTTGACAAGTCAACATGGCAGTAAAAACTGCGCACAGTCACTGCAGTGGCAGGTCTGAGAACCCTTTGAAAGGCTACTCGTGTGGGTGGCACAATCAGTGCTGCAGGCCCACTAGCAGTATTTGATTTGCAGGCCCTGGCACTTTCAGTGCATTTCACTAGGGACTTACCAGTAAATCAATTATGCCAATCATGGAAATACCAATCCATAATACAATTTACAATATGGGCACTTGCACTTTAACGCTGGACAGCAGTGAGAAAGTGTGCAGAGTCACTAAACCATCAAAAACAGAGTCAAAACCAGGAGGTCAGAAAGCAAAAAAGACAGTTGAAACACTCCAAAAGATGGCAGGTTCAACAGAGACTGATCTGGATGTCCATTTGTTTTTGCTTGGTAGTTCATTGCCTCTACCAAGCTGTGCAATGTTCTAAGGAGGAGAGACCAATGGCCTCCTCATGGATCCTTGCTACCTTCTGCAGTGTGGCTGGAGTTCGCTGGGGCATCATTGGCAAATGAGACTAGCATGGTTTCCCATTCCTTAATACAGAGGTATGAGAAATATTTTACCTGATCCTGCGTGCGATCAGCAGTTGATGCAATTTCTTTCTGTGCTGATTCACGGGGCGGATTGCTTTTGCACTCGCTCTGCGCAGTTGGACATGACATTTTCCCTGCTCGGCTGTCGTTCTTCGGTTTTGGGGTGGCACCCCCCCATAGATTCCTAGCCATCAATAGAGGATGTTCTTCTCTGCCCTCCTTAATCCCATTGGCATAAGGTTGATCCAGGGAGCTGAGACAAACTGATGCTCTTGAGGTATAGGGCTGGGTCTTGTGGTGTTGGTGGGAGCAGCTTCCCCATCTATGCCGGCTCAGTTTAAAATGACCATACGGTCAAGAACCCCCAAGTTGATGCCAGAAGCTGCAGTCCCTTTAGTTGGTATGAGGGTCTTTGGGCCTCTCAGATATTTTGCACTACCACTGTGGGACCTATTGGGGCTGTTAGCCCAGTAATGGTCTAGTTGCTCAAATAAATTGCAGCCCATGACCCCTTCAAATACTTGAAATTAGCTGCAATTTTCGGTTGTAATGGACTCTGTCCCAGATTTAGATGTCCTTGTTCAGATAGGGTAGCTATTGCCGGCTGCAGGGGAGTTACCAGAATTAGCGGTGAGGTCTGTCCTGTGTGCCCGGGAGCTGCCCAGGCTCTCTTTTTTCTGCCGTTCTGAGGCACCACTTGGCCCCAGGTTTTTTCCAGGGGGGCATGGTGTGATTTGCCCAATGTTAAAAAATAGCTCTTTGCAGCCGCAAGCACTCCCTATTGAAATTAACCAAGCCTGGCACAGTCTTGTATTCTCAGACCACTTTAAAAGTTCATATAGTCAAATTAATAGAATTTGTGGCGTAGCGTAGATGTGTGAGCTGTGAACAGTTCAATTAAGCAGTTTAAGCAGAGTCCTTGTCCCAATTCCTAATTCAGTGAGGGCTGTGTTTCAACTTCCAATTGGTGAACAGTGTGGTGAGGGAAGCAAAAGCAGGGGCAGACTGACGTGAGCCTAGGTGGGAGGTGATGTTATCAGGAAGACATTAAAGCCCTGGGGTGTGTGTAGTCCGTGAATAGTGCTATTTTTCAGGCGTGTGGGCTCACTAGCCCCTCTGGGGGGAGTAAGGTGCACAGCCTAATGCCAGCCGCCTCCATGCCATGCAGAGAGTGCCTGCTACCTATAGCCTGCCCACATGCTACTCACTGCCACACACTGCTCCTGAAAAGTTCACCGCTCAGCTCGCTGTTTGGCGCTCTGGGCTACCCTTCTCATGCCTGCGTCTCACAGCTTGTTTGGTCTGCTCATGGAGTTGCTGTGCTGTGTGGGGCAGGGGGCAGTGCGGCATGGGGGAATCCTGAAACCACCTGGGCTGCCGGGGCCGATGCAGTGAGTTACGAGGTGCTGGGGTGACACTCGAACAATCCTCCAAAGCCCAAGGCCACATTTGCTCCCGCTACTTGTTCTGCTCCTCGCAGCCGTTGTGCTGCAAGTGACGGCCACACCCCTTCTTCCTACCCGCTTCCGTCGCTCTTGCATTCGTCTTCTGTGAAACATGTAGCTAGTCAACAAGTTTAAGCAAACATTCTTTTTTGTTATACATTTCATACCTGCACGTTACGGCCTTTCTAATATGAGCGAAAGGAAAAAAAACGGAAAGTACATTAAAAAGTAACATGCTATAGATTATTATAACATGTAAAACAAGTCACTCCATTCAAGAATAACTGTTTCCACGTCAAGTCCTGTCAAGGATCCAAAATCTGTGTGTGGCTATCTGCTCAAGTCTGTAGGAGAGTAGGATCTGCTTCACATGGGTACCCCCACTTTTTGCTGATGCTTCACTGTTTTTCGACTTTAGTCTGGCTGGGGCCCTGCTAATCAGAACCCCAGCCTAGCTGCTTCCTCTCTAAAATGGTTTCCAGGTACCTTAGGTACATCTCTGATTGGATTCTGGAGTGCCCTTGTAAGTCCCTAGTATATGGTATACTATGTACCCAGGGCATAGGTACCCCAGAGGCCTACCAGGGGCTGAAGCATGTATTGTGCCACCCCTGGAAGGCCCTCCAAAATGACACCACAGGTCTGCTTCTGCAGCCTGGGTAAGGTGGGGCATGCACCCCTTACAGTGGTATAGGCTACCTATATCACTACCATTGCACACACATATAAACCTATAAGTCACTCCTATGGCAGGCCTTACCAATCCTACAGGCAGAGTGCTTGGTTTTTATGTGAGAGGGTGCCCCTGCATAAGCAGAGCCCTTCTGCAGCGTTCAGAGTCAATCCTCTGATGCGGTTTGTGGTACAGCCTGACCATATATTCTTATGTGCATTATATCCTCGCGGTAGAATGCTAACTTTGGACTGGCTGCACCAAAACATGTCGTGTTTGGTGTCAAACACCTTGAGATACTACCCCCCGCCAGTCCTGGCGGTGGGGGTAGCATTCCACCCTTCTAGAGGGAGAGACATGTACCCACCGGCCTGCCCGGTATTAACTTCACAGAGTCCTGGCATCACAAAATGGATGCCGCTGCCACAGACACGGGTCTGGCCTCCTGCTGCTGACCGAAACTCCGGCAGGGGAGGCCTGGACAATAGGTTTCCTGTCGAAGGGAGGTGTAACCACCTCCCCAGACAGGATAGTGTGTATTGCGGCTGGGCGGGAGCACTCTCTGGTGCTTTGAAGTCCTGCACTGGGGGCACATTTGGTGTCCCTGTGCATAGTCCAGTTCAAACCGGTTGCAGGGGCTACCTGCCCCTGCTCTGGCGCGAAACTGGACAAAGGGAATGGGTGTAACCACCCCTCTTCCCTGACCCTCCCATAGGTGTGTCCCCAGAGTATGTCCAACCCCCTAACTTAGTATAAATATGGGACCCCAGTCCTTAGGATTTTAGATTACCCTGGACGAAATTCTGAAGCCGAATCCTGGACCTTCGACGCTCTACTTGAAGATTAGAGGACTGAAGAATCTCCCTTGGGGTCAAGGAGTGACTCCCCTGCTTGGCAGGCACCTAAGAAGCAATTGTCCGGTCTGCATTGCTGAAGCTCCCGCTGGACGCCGAAGTCTTTACAACACCAGAGGTGGATTTCCAGACTTCCCCGAGGCTGCCCTGAGACCCCAGCGAAGCTGAGGCACGTAGTTGTCGTGGGTAACGTGGAACCGTGACCCCTGGACACCGAGAACTTTTGTAAGTGCATCCTCTTCCTGGTCGCCCATGAAGTTGTGCTTTGGGCTCCGAGTAGCCCTTGCCTCCAGCACCAAGTGCACCGAAGATCACTGGCCTCCACTCCACGAGTGTCCTGTGAGCCAGCTCCAAGTGCGTCCACTCGAGGCTCCTTCGTGGTTGCTAGTCCGTTTGCTAGTGGGCCCTCCGGAAGGCAACTCTTCTTCTGCTTGGGCTTTCCTGGTTGCTCCAGACGTTCCCTGACTTACTCTCGCTGGGTGAGACCTTGCTGGTCTGCATCAACGTCCTTTCTTTGTTTCCACGTGACTTGCCGTTGCCAAGGCTTGTTGGGTCCAATCCGGTCGCCGACACTGCAGCAATCGACAGACGTCGTGGGACAGCTCGAATCCAGCTCCTGGTCATCGTCAACGCCTCCTGGACCTCGTGGCTGAAGAGTCAAGACGACCGTCAACCTACCTGAAGCACCCGACATCGGTGGGCATCTGCTCATCGCCTTCCTGGTCACTGGTTAGTGACCCAGACTCTGTCCCCTCTGCTTTCAGGTCCTTCAGATCTTCGATCCACTCTTGGATCCACCCGGACACTTTCGACTTGGACGCCAGCAGCCTGCTGCAGCAGATCGCCATTGAAAACGACAACGAAACCCGACACCAAAAGACACCTATGCACCCGGCTTCCCTGGGTGAGGTAACTCGAGCACTCCGGTGCTCCCGTGGGTATTGACTCTAGAACGACCTAGTTCTAAAGGGGTTTGCTCCAAGTCCTCTTCTAAGTGTCCTTTCCTTTTAAAAACCTAACCGCGACTTTCCCCATAGAAGTTAACGGTGATTCGCGGCTGTGTTCCCACACTGCACGCGTCCCCCGTGGGTCCCCTGTGTCACTACCTTGGGTGGTTCCTTGTGGTCCAAGCACTTCTACAGGCTCTAGGCCTTGTGTCTAGCTCAGTCGTGGTTCTTATACCACTTTATTGGTATATGGTTTGGTATGCCCCTAGGGCTCAAACGTGTATTTGTGCTATTACTGTTCATATTTGACTTGTAAACTATGTACTTCGAACTCTAGCCTCATAAAGAGACTAGAGGGGTGTGTTTAAGACTAAATACATATATTTTATATATATACCTGGTGTGGTCCTCTTTCATTTGGTCACTCAAGAGATTATAGACTGATAAAACAAGCTGCTTTACATTCCTTCAAGACTTAGCCTGAAGGCTGCTCTCCATAGCTACCACTAGGATAGTATTCAATAAAGGTTGTCTTTAACCTATCTCCAATAAGGGGTTGTTTGGACTGGTGCAAGGTGCCCACTATAAGTAGTGGACAGCATATACCAGGCCAACTTCTCACATTGGTGTGCAGCGTGTGGGATTCCAGCTTGCTATTGTTTTACCAGATAATCTCAATTGAATTGATCAACTGAAAACCACTAAGGGTACTTTAGGTACATATAAAAACAAGCTTAGTATACAGTAAGTTCTACTGAACTTAGAGTTGTGTGTTAAGGGCCTAGCACACCCTTTCTACAACTCAAGAGAGTTTAGTAGGCCACACTAGAGTAGGTAGTGCATACACCACACCTCACTAGTAATGTCTTCACTACCAGGAACCAGTGGGCTCCTGCCATCCAAATATGACAACCTCCCATTCGTGGAATTGAGAGAGTTGTGCAAGATTAGGAAGTTGAAGACAGGCAAAAGTGCCAACGCCCAACGTCTCCTGGAGATGCTTCTGCTAGATGATCTTAGAAGACCCATAGGGTCTGCAAGGGTAGGCAGAGAGGGTGGGGCAGAAGATGAGGAAGGGACCAGGGATGACAATCCCCAGGACCGGACCTCTGAAACTGGCCAGGAAGGTGACAATGACCTTGCCCTGGAAAATGCAGCTCCTCCTGCAGGTGAGGAGGAGGATCAGGATGACCTCCCCTTTGTCCCCCAGGAAGAGTTGTGAGTGTGCCCAGAAGGTCTAGATCTCCTTCTCAGGAGTCTAACCACTCTGACACCTCAGTAGGGACCTCTGTTTCCTCTCATAGGAGGGAATCCTCCAGTGAGAGTAAAGAGAGACTGCTCAAGTATGGGGAAGCTCAGTTGAGACTCAGAAGAGAGCAGTTGGCTATAGACAGGGAGTCCCTAGAGCTTCAAAGACAAAGAAGAAAGTTGGGACTAGAGTCCCATGGTGGCAGCAACTTCCCTAGTGGTAGGGAAAGGTCTTATGACCATAGAAACCTGAGCAAGATTGTCCCTCCCTACCAGAGTGGGGATGACATCCACAAATGGATTTCTGCACTGGAGAGGGCCTGTAAAGTACAGAGGGTCCCTCAGGAGCAGTGGGCAGCAATCTTGTGGCTCTCCTTTGCAGACAAAGGTAGAGATAAGCTCCTCTCTGTTAGAGAAGAGGATGCTGATAATTATCCAGTCTTAAAAAGTGCATTAATTGATGGGTTTGGCCTAACAACTGAACAATACAGGTTAAAGTTCAGAGATACCCAAAAGGCACAGAATCAAGACTGGGTGGACTTTGTTGATTATTCTGCTAAGGCTCTGGAAGGTTGGTTAGTAGGCAGTAAGGTATGTGACTTCAAAGGATTGTACAATCTTATCATGAGGGAGCAGATTCTTAATAACTGTCAAAATCAGCTGTTGCATCAGTACCTGGTGGACTCTGTTCTGACCTCTCCCCAAGAATTGGGAAAGAAGGCAGACAAATGGGTCAGAACCAGGGTGAGGCAGAAGGTACAGAACCAAGGTGGTGACCCAAAGAAGCAAGATTCTAAGAACTCTGACAAGGGTGGGGAGAAGGGTAAAGACCAGAAGTCTTCACAAGGCCCCCAAAAATCTTCTTCAGGTGGGGATTCACAGTCTAACAAAGGGAAAGGCCAAAAGAAACCATGGTGCAAAGTCTGTAAGCAAAAGACACACTGGACCAGTGATTGCACCAAGACCAAAGACTCTATTCTAGCCCCCACCAATGCCCCTAAGGCACCTGTTCCCCCCTAGTGCAGTTACAATTGGTGGTGGGAGTACACAAGCCAGGGGTTTAGTAGGGTTGACCCTGGGTAATGAGATGAGCTCTGGCCTAGCCAGAGAACTCACTCAGGCTGTCCTAGTCTGTGATGGAGGCATGGCTGTGACCTCCTCTGTTAGTCCCAGTAATCTGGGCAAGTACAGGCAACAACCATTAATAAATGGAAAAGAGGCTTTGGCATTTAGGGACACAGGAGCAAGTGTCACCATGGTGACACAAGATCTTGTAGATCCTGGGCAGATTATACTTGGTGAAATGTACCAAGTGACCAATGCTAGCAATGTCAGAACAGACCATACTCTGGCAGTTGTTAACTTCTCCTGGGGAGGGGTAACTGGCCTTAAGAAGGTTGTGGTGAGTGCAGACCTACCAGTTGAATGCTTGCTTGGAAATGATCTAGAAACTTCAGCTTGGGCAGAAGTGGAGCTTAGGACCCATGCAGAAATGCTGGGCATCCCTGCAGATGTGTGTGCTGTGACAAGGTCACAGAGCAAAATGCCTAACACTGAACAGGCCTTGGATCCTGGAACAATGGACCAAGTGCCATCCAAGAGGAGGAGGAGTAGGGTAAAGGCAGTGCCTTCCCCCTTGGCTCAGAAGGAAGATCAGTCTCTTCAGGGAGATGATCTCAGTCCTGAGGAAGGAACTGTCCCAGAGGAGCTTGAGCCTGATTAGGTTGAGTTCTTAGGGACAGGGGGCCCTTCCAGGGCAGATCTGAGCCAGGAGCAGCAGAGCTGCCCCTCTTGAACCCCTCAGACAGCAAGCTGCTGCTGAGGCTGCTGGGAAAGCTAGTGGTCCCCATAAAGTGTATTGGGATGATGGACTCTTGTACTCAGAGTGTAGAGACCCCAAGCCTGGTGCCACCAGGAGGTTGGTTATACCTCTGAAGTTCAGGGGCTTCCTATTGACCCTAGCCCATGACATTCCTCTAGCAGGTCACCTGGGCCAGAACAAGACTTGGGACAGAATTGTCCCTCACTTTCACTGGCCCACATGTCTGAAGACACCAAGGAGTTTTGTCGCTCCTGTGTAACCTGCCAAGCCAGTGGCAAGGCAGGTGGCACTACAAAGGCCCCCCTGATACCACTACCTGTGGTGGGGGTTCCCTTTGAAAGGGTGGGGATTGACATTGTTGGTCCCATGGATCCCCAAACAGCATCTGGGCACAGGTTTATCCTGGTGGTGGTGGACCATGCCACCAGGTACCCAGAGGCTATTCCCCTTAGGACCACTACAGCACCTGTGGTGGCAAGAGCCCTCCTGGGAGTTTTCTCAAGAGTGGGCTTCCCTAAGGAGGTTGTATCAGACAGGGGTGCAAACTTTATGTCTGGATACTTGAAGGCAATGTGGAAGGAGTGTGAAGTGACTTACAAATTCACCACACCCTATCACCCACAATGCAATGGTTTAGTTGAGAGATTCAACAAAACCTTGAAGGGCATGATTAAAGGGCTCCCAGAGAAGCTTAGGCGAAGATGGGACATACTCTTGCCCTGCCTTTTATTTGCATACAGGGAGGTGCCTCAAAAGGGGGTTGGCTACAGCCCTTTTGAACTTTTGTTTGGTCACCCTGTTAGGGGTCCATTGTGCCTGGTGAAGGAAGGATGGGATTTACCTCTCAAGCCCCCAAAGCAGGACATAGTGGACTATGTACTTGGTCTCCGCTCCAGGATGGCTGAGTACATGAAAAAGGCAACTAAAAACCTTGAGGCTAGCCAGGAACTCCAAAAAGCCTGGCATGACCAAAAGGCTGTACTGACGGTTTACCAGCCAGGGCAGAAGGTGTGGGTGTTGGAGCCAGTGGCCCCAGCAGCTCTCCAAGACAAATGGAGTGGACCCCATACCATTGTTGAGCAGAAGGGTGAGGTTACCTATTTGGTAGACCTAGGAACACCCAGGAGTCCCCACAGGGTTCTCCATGTCAACAGATTGAAACCATATGTGGACAGGGCAGACATGGGCTTGGGACAGGAGGAAGAGAGTGACCCACTCCCTGACCTGCTCTCACAGAACCCTGATGATGGGTCAGTGGATGGTGTAGCCTTGGCAGGCAGCCTCACTACCCAGCAGCAAACTGATTGCAGACAGGTGCTCAATCAGTTCAGGCATATGTTCTCTCTGACTCCAAGTCAGACCACCTGGTGCACTCATAAAGTGGACACTGGGGACAGTCTGCCTATTAAAAATAAGATTTATAGGCAACCTGACCATGTCAGGGACTGTATCAGGACAGAAGTCCAGAAAATGTTGGATTTGGGAGTTATTGAACCCTCAGATAGCCCTTGGGCTAGTCCAGTGGTCCTTGTGCCAAAACCTCACACCAGTGGTGGGAAAAGAGAGATGAGGTTTTGTGTGGACTACAGGGGTCTCAATGCAGTCACTAGGACTGATGCCCATCCAATAACCAGGGCAGATGAGCTAATAGACACTTTGGCCTCAGCCAAGTATCTAAGCACATTTGACCTAACAGCTGGCTACTGGCAGATCAGGCTAGCTGATGATGCAAAGCCAAAAACAGCATTCTCAACCCCTAGTGGGCATTATCAATTTGTGGTAATGCCCTTTGGTTTGAAGAATGCACCTGACACTTTCCAAAGGTTGGTGAATACAGTTCTCACAGGTCTGGAAGCCTATAGTGCAGCATATCTAGATGATATTGCTGTCTTTAGCTCCACCTGGGAGGATCACCTGGTCCACCTAAGGAATGTTTTGGAGGCCCTGCAAAAGGCAGGCCTCACTATCAAGGCCACCAAGTGCCAGATAGGGCAGAGTCAGTTTGTGTACCTGGGCCACCTTGTAGGTGGAGGCCCGGTTCAACCACTGCAGAGCAAAATCCAGACCATCATGGACTGGGTTGCTCCAACTACCCAGACTCAGGTGAGAGCCTTCTTAGGCCTGACTGGGTACTATAGGAGATTTGTCAAGGGGTATGGATCAATAGTGACACCCCTGAATGACTTAACTTCCAAGAGAATGCCCAAAAGGTTCAGTGGACAGCTAGCGGTCAAAAGGCATTTGATGACCTGAAGCAGGCCATGTGCACTGCTCCCATTCTACAGAGTCCTGATTACTCCAAGAAGTTCATTGTCCAAACAGATGCATCTGAATTGGGGGTAGGGGCTGTACTGTCACAATTGAATGATGAAGGTCAGGATCAGCCAGTAGCTTTTATTAGCAGAAGGCTGACCCCTAGAAAGAAACGTTGGTCAGCCATTGAGAGGGAGGCCTTTGCTGTGGTCTGGGCTCTGAAGAAGTTGAGGCCATACCTGTTTGGTACTCACTTCCTTGTTCAAACAGACCATATGCCCCTCTTATGGCTAAAACAAATGAAGGGTGAAAACCCCAAACTGCTTAGGTGGTCCATTTCCCTACAGGGGATGGACTTTACAGTGGAACATAGACCTGGGAGTAACCATGCCAATGCAGATGGACTCTCTAGGTACTTCCACTTAGAACATGAAGACTCAACTGGTCAAGGTTAGTTTAATGTCCCTGCGTTTGGGGGGTTGTGTAGGAGAGTAGGATCTGCTTCACATGGGTACCCCCACTTTTGCTGATGCTTCACTGTTTTTCGACTTTAGTCTGGCTGGGGCCCTGCTAATCAGAACCCCAGCCTAGCTGCTTCCTCTCTAAAATGGTTTCCAGGTACCTTAGGTACATCTCTGATTGGATTCTGGAGTGCCCTTGTAAGTCCCTAGTATATGGTATACTATGTACCCAGGGCATAGGTACCCCAGAGGCCTACCAGGGGCTGAAGCATGTATTGTGCCACCCCTGGAAGGCCCTCCAAAATGACACCACAGGTCTGCTACTGCAGCCTGGGTAAGGTGGTGCATGCACCCCTTACAGTGGTATAGGCTACCTATATCACTACCATTGCACACACATATAAACCTATAAGTCACTCCTATGGCAGGCCTTACCAATCCTAAAGGCAGAGTGCTTGGTTTTTATGTGAGAGGGTGCCCCTGCATGAGCAGAGCCCCTCTGCAGCGTTCGGAGTCAATTCTCTGATGCGGTTTGTGGTACAGCCTGACCATATATTCTTATGTGCATTATATCCTCGCGGTAGAATGCTAACTTTGGACTGGCTGCACCAAAACATGTCGTGTTTGGTGTCAAACACCTTGGAATACTACCCCCCAGCCAGTCCTGGCGGCGGGGGTAGCATTCCACCCTTCTAGAGGGAGAGACATGTACCCACCGGCCTGCCCGGTATTAACTTCACAGAGCCCTGGCATCACAAAGAGGATGCCGCTGCCACAGACACAGGTTTGGCCTCCTGCTGCTGACCGAAACTCCGGCAGGGGAGGCCTGGACAATAGGTTTCCTGTCGAAGGGAGGTGTAACCACCTCCCCAGACAGGATAGTGTGTATTGGAGCTGGGTGGGAGCACTCTCTGGTGCTTTGAAGTCCTGCACTGGGGGCACATTTGGTGTCCCTGTGCATAGTTCAGTTCAAACCGGTTGCAGGGGCTACCTGCCCCTGCTCTGGCGTGAAACTGGACAAAGGGAATGGGTGTAACCACCCCTCTTCCCTGACCCTCCCATAGGTGGGTCCCCAGAGTATGTCCAACCCCCTAACTTAGTATAAGTATCGGACCCCAGTCCTTAGGATTTTAGATTACCCTGGACGAAACTCTGAAGCCGAATCCTGGACCTTCGACGCTCTACTTGAAGATTAGAGGACTGAAGAATCTCCCTTGGGGTCAAGGAGTGACTCCCCTGCTTGGCAGGCACCTAAGAAGCAATTGTCCGGTCTGCATCGCTGAAGCTCCCGCCGGACGCCGAAGTCTTTGCAACACCAGAGGTGGATTTCCAGACTTCCGAGACCCCAGCGAAGCGGAGGCATGTAGTTGTCGTGGGTAACGTGGAACCGTGACCCCTGGACACCAAGAACTTTTGTAAGTGCATCCTCTTCCTGGTCTCCCACGAAGTTGTGCTTTGGGCTCCGAGTAGCCCTCGCCTCCAGCACCGACTGCACCGAAGATCACTGGCCTCCACTCCACGAGTGTCCTGTGAGCCAGCTCCAAGTGCGTCCACTTGAGGCTCCTTCGCGGTCACTAGTCCGTTGGCTAGTGGGCCCTCCCGAAGGCAACTCTTCTTCTGCTTGGGCTTTCCTGGTTGCTCCAGACGTGCCCTGACTTACTCTTGCTGGGTGAGTCCCCCAGACCTTGCTGGTCTGCATCAACGTCCTTTCTTTGTTTCCACGTGACTTGCCATTGCCAAGGCTTGTTGGGTCCAATCCGGTCGCCGACACCGCAGCAATCGACAGACCTTGTAGGACAGCTCGAATCCAGCTCCTGGTCATCGTCGACGCCTCCTGGAGCTCATGGCTGAAGAGTCAAGACGACCGTCAACCTACCTGAAGCACCCGACATCGGTGGGCATCTGCTCATCGCCTTCCTGGTCACTGGCTAGTGACCCAGACTCTGTACCCTCTGCTTTCAGGTCCTTCAGATCTTCGATCCACTCTTGGATCCACCCGGACACTTTCGACTTGGACGCCAGCAGCCTGCTGCAGCAGATCGCCATTGAAAACGACAATGAAACCCGACACCAAAAGACACCTATGCACCCGGCTTCCCTGGGTGCGGTAACTTGAGCACTCCGGTGCTCCCGTGGGTATTGACTCTAGAACGACCTAGTTCTAAAGGGGTTTGCTCCAAGTCCTCCACTATAAGTAGTGGATAGCATAGACCAGGCCAACTTCTCACAAAGTACACTTTTTTTCTTTGTATTGCAGCCCTGTAGTCGTGTTTTTACCATTGTGAAATCAGAACTCTGAGTCCCAGAATGCATAGAAACAAAAACCAGGACCCTAGCAGTTAGTCACTCAAGGATGTGGGAAACTAGGCAGCTGTGCAAGTTCTTTGTACAGGTAGCCATGTACTCCTGTCATATCAATCCAAACATCCTGAGACACTGAAAAAGCATGTAGCTCAAATGGCATGTGCTAGTTATATATGGGATACAGTACCCCCTGCCGTACATTATTAGGATATTGCAAGTCACCGAGGAGTTCCATGACCATATACACAGTCTAGTTCCTTTATATGGTTATAGAACTCTGAGGTGACTTGCAATATACTTATCATGTCTGGCAGTTGCTACTTTAGCCTATATAATACATGGTCACTCTATCACCCTTCCCACAAACCACTTGATTCCCTGATGCGTAGCTCTTTCATATGAAAGAGAGAGCATGTTTGCAAATATGAAGACTGGAAATGGAAGCTATAGTACAAAATTAAACACATTAAAAAACTGCTAAATATTTTTTGCAAAAAGATATTTGGTGTGTTTGGTATTCTAATGAGAAATCCTGTGTCTTCAGTAATGTCATTTGAGATGTCATGAGTAATGTCACTGACCATGTCATGAGTGAATTTATATGTGAGGTCATAAGCAGTGCATTGCGGGGGCGCTAGTTATAGTTAGCTCACTAACTCTAACAGCTGAATTTCTCTAGTTTTGTATGAGTGAAACCTGAGCCAAACTATAACAGCTCTGTAACATTTGTTTTTTTCAGTGAACAAATGTATATATGAATATTACCTACTGGCGGTTGCCAGTAGGCAGTTATAGTTAGGACCTTGTTTCTATTCAAAAAGCGTTTTTTCTTTTGCCAATATCTTTCGCGCCGTTTGACGAATCTACGCAAAATTTTCCAAACTAATGGTTCACTAAAGGTCAGCTCCTGTTTTGAAAGTTTCGGGGTGATTCGTCAAGCGGGGGCTGAGAAAAAAGGGGGGGTCCCAAAACACGTTTTCCCCATGTTAATTTCCATAGGAATTTTGGAACAGGCTACAGCCCGAACTGCTGAACGGAATTACACCAAATTTGGCAAAAAGGTAGTTCAGAAAGCGACCTTTTTTTTTTAAATGGTGTAAAATCCGTTCAGTAGTTCCTGAGAAATTTAAAAAAAAAAATAATATTGATATCTGAGCACCGAGGAGGATTCGCAAATCCTCCCGAGCACAAGATTAATTCTGATTGGCTGCCAACACTCCAAACCAGAATGTGTTGGCAGCCATCTTGTGACTCAGTAACCGAGTCACAAGAAAAAGGAAAAGAAAAGTTAAAAAAGAAGAAAAGGGGGCAGGGTAGAAACACCCTGACCCCCTAGGCCTGCTCAGGGACCCCCAGGCCCAAAAAAAGCATTTTTTTTAAATAATTTCGGCCGAATTCGCGCTGGGTGCGCAAATCTGGCCGAAATTATTAAAAAAAAAAGCCCCCGGTGGGCCAGCTCCCGGGGGCAATTCTTAATTATGGTGTGGGGGCCCCAACTGCCCTGGGGACCGCCAACTCCCCAGGGCTTTATTTATCATATGCGGGCCCCCGCAGCCCAGGGGACAACCACCTCCCCGGGGTTTTGTGTTAAAAAATGCATGGGGGGCTCCTGCCCCCCCACGCTGCCCCGGGGGCCACCACGTTCCCGGGACATTCCTAATTATGTGCAGGGGGCCTCGCGGGCACCCCCAAGCCCTAGGGACCTCCACCTCCCCGGGGCAATTTTAAATAAATGGCGGGGGTACGTTGCGGACCCCCAGCCCCGGGGACCCCCACCTCCCCGGGGCTTTAAATATGCTGGGAGGGGGGCCATGCGGCCCCCCTCCTGGAGCCCTCAATGGCCCTGGGGACCGCCACCCCCCAGGGCCGGCTCCTGCAATGTTCCGGGGTGCCCACCCCAGGGACATTGATGTTTGCTATGGCAGGGCGGGAGCACGGCTCCCGCCCTGCCATAGCAACACTGCTTTGCTTCATTGAAGCGAGAGCAGGAAACCTGTTCTAGCTTCAACGAAGCAAAGCAGAATTGCTTTTGGGCAAGGGGAGCTGCATGTTTGCAGCTCCCCTTGCCCAAAAGCAATGCTGGCTCCCGCAGGAGGCGGGGAGCCGGCAGGGACGGTGGGGGCATTGGGGCTCCCTCCACGGTCCCCATCAAAGAGCCCAGGCCCAGTGGGATGGAGTCCCCGGGGCCATAATTGGCCCAGGGGAGGGGGGCCACGCAGCCCTCTTCCAGAATTAAAAATTTCTTTAAAAAAAAAAAAAAAAAGAGGCAATGCCCCGGGGGATGGGGTCCCCGGGGCAGATAAAGGCCTCAGGAGGGGGGCCACACGGCCCCCTCCATTAAAAATTAAAAAATATGTATATATGGCCATGCCCCAGGGGATGGGGTCCAAGGGCCGATATTGGCCTCGGGAGGGGTGTCGCGCGGCCCCCTTCCCGTTTTTTTTTTTAAATGTGGCAGGCCCAGGGGGATGGGGTCCCCAGGGCCCAAAAAAGATTGAAGAAGAAGGGGCCACACAGCCCCCTTCTAACAATTAAATAAAAAAAAAAAAGCAGGCATCTCGCCGGAGACCCCGCTCCCTCCCTGCACCACTCTGCAAGCGCGCCTCGTGGCGCGTTCTAAGTTGGGGGATTAAGTCCCCTTGAATACTAAGGGTCCCTGGGGGCCAACTAGCCCACCAGGTACCTCCAGTAAGCAACACACAGCTGGATTGCTGAGAGGTGGTCCGAGGCCACGCCTCTTTTTACACCACTCTGCAAACGCACCTTGTGGCACACTGCTGGTGGGGCGATGAGGTCCTCTTGTGTCCTGAGGACCTCAGGACTAAAGTGGACTTCATCCCCCAAACAGCAGTGCGCCAGGAGGTGTGTTTGCAGAGTGGTGTAAAAAGGGGGCGTGGCCTCGGACCACTCTCAGCAATCCAGCTGTGTGGCGCTTACTGGAGGTACTTGGTGGGCTAGTTCGCCCCTAGGGACCCTCAGGATTCAAGGGGACTTAATCCAGAATGCGCCAGGAGGCACGTTTGCAGAGTGGTGGAGAAAGGGGGCGTGGTCTGTGTCCACCTTTCAGCAATCCCACTATCTGGGACATACTGGAGGTATCAGGTAGGCTAGTTGGCCCCTAAGGACCCCCAGCAGCGAAAGGGACTTTAATCCCCATCCAAGAGCGCGCCAGGAAGTGCGTTTGCAGAATGGTGGAGAAAGGGGGCGTGGCCTGCTATTTGAACTTAGCAATCCTGCTGTGTGGGACTTACTGGAGGTAATAGGATGGGTAGTTGGCCCCCAAGATTCACCTTGGGGGCCAACTACCCCTCCTGTTACCTCCAGTAAGTCCTACACAGTGGGATTGCTGAGAGGTCTTCGGAGGCCACACTCACCTTTCTTCACCACTCTGCAAATGTGCTTCCTGGCACGGTACTGGTTGGGGGATGAAGTCAACTTTACTCCTGAGGGACTTTGTCGGCCAAGTAGCCCTCCTGGTATCTCCTGTAAGTACCTACACAGCGGAATTCCTGAGCGCTGGTTGGAGGCCCTGCCCCCTTTCTCCACCACTCTGCAAACGTGACTACCAGTTAAAGAAGCATTTGCAATCTAATAGGTCTCGCATTTGCAAGAGTTAGAGCTATTGGCGTTGTAAATCTAAACGTTTTTTACTAATGTTTTTTGGAGTGGAGTGGATGTACTTTGTGTGTAGTGGAATTATGTGGTATGTTGTGCAGTGACATTATGTGGATAGAAAGAATGTGGTATTTAGTGTATAGGAATTATGTAGAGTGGGATTATGTGTTATGGAGAGTAATTATGTGGAGTCTGTGTTGTGGAGTGGTAACCTCAGGTTTAGTCTTCCTCGTTTCCATAGAAGCTAAATTATAAATTCAATGAGACAAAAAAAAAGGAGGAATCACTGAGGAGCACTTCTGGACCTAGTCAGAGGTATGAGCAGGGCCACTGGAATTATGCGACTGTTTGGCTGCACCGACTTTCGCACAATTATACATTTTCCGCATGAGCCACATAATCCATCATCTGCTGCCTAATCTGCAGATTTGAACAAAAAAAAAAACGTGTTTCTAGCTCAAACGGCTCAAACGTTACCAAAAATGAAGCGACAAGTGTTACAGCATGGTGGAAGGCCCTTTGCAAACCTAGAATGGTCACCTGGTACTTATTGCTAAATGTGGGTGTTAAATTGGTACTAATGGTGTGCAAACCACTCTTGCTTCTTTCTGCGCCTCTCTTGCCACTTTCTGCATTTCTGTTGCTTCTTTCTGCAACTTTTTTCTTCCTGCACTTCTTTTGCCTCTTTCTGCACCTCTCTTGCCTCTTTCTGCACCTCTCTTGCCTCTTTCTGCACCTCTCTTGCCTCTTTCTGCACCTCTCTTGCTTCTTCCTGTACCCCTCTTGCCTCTTTCTGCACCCCTATTCCCTCTTTCTGCACCTCTCCTGCTTGTTTCTGCACCTCTTGCCTCTTTCTACACTTCTCTAGCCTATTTTTGCACCTCTGTTTCTTTCTGCACTTCTGCCTCTTTCTGCACCCCTCTTGCCTCTTTCTGCACCTCTGTTGCTTCCTTCTGCACTTCTCTTGCTTCTTTCTGCACCTCTGTTGCTTCTTTCTGCACCCCTCTTGCCTCTTTCTGCAACCCTCTTGCCTCTTTCTGCAACCCTCTTGCCTCTTTCTGCACCCCTCTTGCCTCAGTCTGCCCACCTGTTCCCTGTTTCTGCACCCCTTTTGCCTGTTTCTGCAACTCTCTTGCCTCTTTCTGCAGTTCTCTTGCCTCCTTCTGCACCTCACTTGCCTCTTTCTGCAACTCTCTTGCCTCTTTCTGCAGTTCTCTTACCTCTTTCTGCACCCCTATTCCCTCTTTCTGCACCTCTCCTGCTTGTTTCTGCACCTCTTGCCTCTTTCTACACTTCTCTAGCCTATTTTTGCACCTCTGTTTCTTTCTGCACTTCGCTTACCTCTTTCTGCACCCCTCTTGCTTCTTTCTGCACCTCTGTTGCTTCTTTCTGCACCCCTCTTGCCTCTTTCTGCAACCCTCTTGCCTCTTTCTGCAACACTCTTGCCTCTTTCTGCACCCCTCTTGCCTCAGTCTGCCCACCTGTTCCCTGTTTCTGCACCCCTTTTGCCTGTTTCTGCAACTCTCTTGCCTCTTTCTGCAGTTCTCTTGCCTCCTTCTGCACCTCACTTGCCTCTTTCTGCAACTCTCTTGCCTCTTTCTGCAGTTCTCTTACCTCTTTCTGCACCCCTATTCCCTCTTTCTGCACCTCTCCTGCTTGTTTCTGCACCTCTTGCCTCTTTCTACACTTCTCTAGCCTATTTTTGCACCTCTGTTTCTTTCTGCACTTCGCTTACCTCTTTCTGCACCCCTCTTGCTTCTTTCTGCACCTCTGTTGCTTCTTTCTGCACCCCTCTTGCCTCTTTCTGCAACCCTCTTGCCTCTTTCTGCACCTCTCTTGCCTCAGTCTGCCCACCTGTTCCCTGTTTCTGCACCCCTTTTGCCTGTTTCTGCAACTCTCTTGCCTCTTTCTGCAGTTCTCTTGCCTCCTTCTGCACCTCACTTGCCTCTTTCTGCAACTCTCTTGCCTCTTTCTGCAGTTCTCTTACCTCTTTCTGCACCTCTCTTGCCTCTTTCTGTACCCCTTTTGCCTAATTCTGCACCCCTCTTTCCTCTTTGTGCAACTCTCTTGCCTCTTTCTACACCTCTCTTCCCTTTTTCTGCACCACTCTTGCCACTTTCTGTACCTGTTGCTTCTTTCTACACCTCTCTTGACCTGGCCTTGACCTGGTTCAAGGCCAGCACTCCCCCCTGCAGCCTCGCCGTTCAGCCAGACCTCCAGCCTCCAGCTCCGTACCAGGGTTCAAGCCAGCAGCCCGTCCCGGCGCCACTGCTCAAACCCCTGCAGTTCATCCATTGTAGGTGCTCCCCCTTGTCCCTCCTGTTGCCTCGTGTGCCCTGATTGTGCTCCTGTTGTTTTCTTTACTCATTCCTTATTAATTTTCACTGTTTGTATTTTATTGTGCATTTCACTGTTATTGTGCCTGTGTTGTGCCTTGGTTTTCCCGCTGCTGCTGCCCCTGTGGCCCCACCCCGATCCTGCCCGCTCCTGCCCCCTACCTCTGCTCCCGCCCCCTCCCCTTCTTATGGTGACCGCTGTGCGGTCGTGCCTAAGGCAAGTCCATCAGCGACTGTCTGCGCCTGGACTGCACCCAGCGCCAGACCCCCTGGCCCCCGCGACCTCCACAAGACCCGATGCCGCTGCGACGCTAACACCCTCCACACACTCAACGCCAGCCAAAATTCCACCTGCTTCCAGGCCATCCCAAAGCTCACCCACGGACCCTTCACCTGCCAAAACTGCAGCTACACCAGCCAGCGCACACCTGCACGTCCTGCCCATCCCAACACTGCAGGCCACAACTATCTCAGCTGCATACTACTCAACACCCGCTCAGTCCACAAGCACGCCGTCGAACTCTGGGACCTGCTCGACTCCTCCGCCCCGGACGTCGCCTTCCTGACGGAGACCTGGATGAACACCTCCTCGGCGCCTGACATAGCCATAGCCATCCCGGACGGCTACAAGATCACCCGCAGGGACCGAAACAACAAACCAGGAGGAGGAATCGCCATCGTCCACCGTAACACCATCAGAATCTCAACCAACACCGAAGACTCCTTCAGCATGGCCGAACACCTACACTTCCAGATCCACGTCGATCACAACACCACCCTCAGAGGAACCCTTGTCTACAGACCCCCGGGACCCCGACCACAGTTCAGCAAATCCATCGCCGACCTCATCAGCACGCACACCCTCGCCTCCACAGATTACATCCTCCTCAGAGACCTGAACTTCCACCTCGAGAATGCCAACGACAGCAACTCCACAACGCTGATCGACAACCTCGGACTCAAACAACTCATCACGACACCCACCCACTCCGCCGGACACACGCTCGACCCCATCTTCTCCGCCAGCGACCACGTCACCTTCAGCCACACCACCGAACTCCACTGGACCGACCACCACTGCATCCACTTCTCCTTCGAGAAACACACCGCGCACAACCAACCGCAACGTATCCCACACCGCAGCTGGAAAAAAGTCACCGAAGACCAGCTCATCACCACACTTGCCCGAGACCCTCCAACCGAGCCCTCCGAGACAGACGCAGTAGCCCACAACTTCAGACAATGGATCGACGACTGTGCCAACACCCTCGCCCGATCAGGAAACCCTCCAACAGGCACACCGACATGAGAGCCATCTGGTTCAACGCCAAACTCCAAGCACACCTGCCGAAGACTCGAGAAGCAGTGGCGCAATGACCAGACACCAGACAACCACGCAGCCCTCATGAACGCCAGACGCAAACACCACCAACTCATCCGATCCGCCAAAAGAACCTCCTTCAAGGAACGCATCGACAACAACGCACACAACAGCAAAGAGCTCTTCAACATCGTGAAAGAACTCGCCAACCCCAGCTCCAGCTCCAATGACGTCCCACCGTCACAAGAACTCTGCGACTCCCTGGCTACCTTCTTCCACCGCAAGATCGCAGACATCCACAACAGCTTTGACACCCAGATGCCGACGACAGATGCCGACACCCCGACTCAACACCCACCAAATACACCGACCGTCTGCTCTCCTGGCACAACGTCAACGACGAAGACACCATCAAAATCATGAACACCATCCACTCCGGCTCACCTTCCGACCCCTGCCCCACCACATCTTCAACAAGGCAAGCTCCATCATCGCACCCCAACTCCGAAAGACCATCAACAGCTCCTTCGAGACCGCCACCTTCCCGGAGAGCTGAAAACATGCCGAGATCAACGCCCTACTCAAGAAACCCAAGGCAGACCCAAAGGACCTCAAGAACTTTCGACCCATCTCCCTGCTCCCGGCGAAAGTCATTGAGAAGACCGCCAACAGACAACTTACCCACTTCCTGGAGGAGAACAACGTCCTGGACTCCTCCCAATCTGGCTTCCGCAGCCATCACAGCACCGAAACCGCCCTCATCGCCGCCACTGACAACATCAGGACCGTACTGGACAACGGCGAAACCGCGGCCCTCATCCTCCTGGACCTCTCGGCCGCCTTCGACACCGTCTGCCACCACACCCTGTGCACATGCCTCCACGACGCAGGGATCCGAGACAAAACCCTGGACTGGATCACCTCCTTCCTCACCGGCAGAACCCAGAGAGTCCGCCTCCCCCTTTCCGATCCGAAGCCACCACGATCACCTGCGGCGTACCCCAAGGTTCATCCCTCAGCCCGACCCTTTTCAACATCTACATGGCACCGCTCGCCAACATCGTCCGAGCACACCACCTCAACATCATCTCGTACGCCAACGACACCCAGCTGATCCTCTCCCTCACCAAGGACCCGGCCACCCCCAAATCCAACCTCCACGAGGGAATGAAGGCCGTCGCAGACTGGATGAAGACTAGCCGGCTGAAACTGAACTCGGACAAGACGGAGGTCCCCATCCTCGGCTCCACCCCCTCCGCATGGGACGATTCCTGGTGGCCGGCCACGCTGGGAGCTGCCCTGACACTCACCAACCATGCACGCAACCAGGGGTTCATTCTGGACTCAACGCTCTCTATGACCCAGCAAGTTAATGCTGTTTCCTCCTCCTGCTTCAACACCCTCCGCATGCTCCGCAAGATCTACAGATGGATCCCCACCGAAACCAGAAGGACGGTCACCCAAGCACTCGTCAGCAGCAGGCTGGACTACGGCAACGCCCTCTATGCAGGAACCACGGCTACACTCCAGAAGAGACTCCAACGCATACAAAACGCCTCTGCACGCCTCATCCTCGGACTCCCTCGCCACAGCCACATCACCACCCACCTGAGAGACCTGCATTGGCTCCCGGTCAACAAGAGGATCACCTTCAAGCTCCTCACCCATGCTCACAAAGCACTCCACAACGCCGGACCAGCATACCTCAACGAACGACTGTCCTTCTACACCCCGAACCGCCAGCTTCGCTCCGCCAACCTCGCCCTCGCCACCATCCCACGCATTCGCCGAACGACCACCGGCGGCAGATCATTCTCCCACCTCGCCGCCAAGACATGGAACACCCTCCACGCCCACCTGCGTCAGACCCAGGACCTGCTGACTTTCAGGACACTTCTCAAGACCTGGCTGTTCGACCAGTAGCTGCTTCCCCCACCCGCTTAGCGCCTTGAGACCCTCACGGGTGAGTAGTGCGCTCTACAAATGATTGATTGATTGATTTCTGCACCCTTCGTGCCTCTTTCAGCACTCTGTTGCTTCTTTCTGCAGTTCTCTTCTTTCTTTCTGCAACCCTCCTGCCTTTTTCTGTACCCCTCTTGCCTCTTTGTGCACCTCTCCTAACTCTTTCTGCACCACTCTTACCTCTTTTTGCACCTCTGTTGGTTCTTTCTGCACCTCTTTTGCTTCGTTCTGCACTCACTTGCCTCTTTCTCTACCCCTCTTGCCTCTTTCTGCATCCCAGTTGGTTCTTTCAGCACTGCTCTTGCTACTTTCTGCACCTCTGTTCCAAATTTCTGCATCCCTCTTGCCTTTTTCTGTACCCCTCTTCTCTCTTTCTGCACCTCTTGCCTCAGTCTGCCCACCTGTTCCCTCTTTCTGCACCCCTCTTGCCTCTTTTTGCACCTCTGTTGGTTCTTTCTGCACCTCTGTTGGTTCTTTCTGCACCTCTGTTGGTTCTTTCTGCAGTTCTCTTGCCTCTTTCTGCATCCCACTTGCCTCTTTTTGCACCTCTGTTGGTTCTTTTGCACTGCTCTTGCTTCTTTCTGCACGTCTCTTGCAAATGTCTGCACCCCTCTTGCCTCTTTCTGCACCCATCTTACCCCTTTCTGCACCTCTCTTGCCTCGGTCTGCACCCCTGTTCCCTCTTTCTATACCTCTTTTGCCTGTTTCTGCAACTCTTGCCTCCTTCTGCACCTCTGTTGCTGCTGTCTGCACTTCTCTTGCCTCTTTCTGCACCCCTATTGCTTCATTCTGTACTTCCCATTCTTCTTTCTGCACTCGCCTTCCCTCTTTCTGCACCTCTTTTGCCTCTTTCTGCATCTCACTTGCCTCTTTCTGCACTTCTCTTGCTTCTTTCTACACCTCTGTTGCTTCTTTCAGCAATTCACTGGCCTCTTTCTATACTTCTCTTACCTGTTTCTGCACCTCTCTTGCCTCTTTCTGCACCTCACTTGCTTCTTTCTGCACCTCACTTGCCTCTTTCTGCACCCTTCGTGCCTCTTTCAGCACCTCAGTTGCTTCTTTCTGCACTTCTCTTCCTTCTTTCTGCACCCCTCGTGCCTCTTTCTGCACCCTTCTTCCCTTTTCCTGCAGGTCTCTTGGTTCTTTTTGCACTGCTCTTGCCTCTTTCTGCACCCCTCTTGCCTCCTTCTGTATCTCGGTTTCTTACTGCACTGCTCTTGCTTATTTCTGTACCTCTCTTGCAAATTTCAGCACCCCTCTTGTCTCTTTCGGCACCACTCTTCTCTCTTTCTGCACCCCTGATCCCTCTTTCTGCACCTCTTCTGCCTGTTTCTGCACCTCTGCTGCCTGTTTCTGAACTTCTCTTGCCTCTTTTGTACCTCTGTTGGCTCTTTCTGCACCTCTGTTGTTTCTTTCTGCACCTCTGTTGCTTCTTTCTGCACCTCTGTTGCTTCTTTCTACACATCTCTTGCTTCTTTCTGCATCCCACTTGCCTCTTTCTGCACCCCACTTGCCTCTTTCTGCACCTCACTTGCCTCTTTCTGCACCTCACTTGCCTCTTTCTGCACCTCACTTGCCTCTTTCTGCACCCCTCTAGCCTCTTTCTGCATCTCTTTTGCTTCTTTCTGTACCACTCTTGCCTCCTTCTGCACCTCTGTTTTTTACTGCACTGCTCTTGCTTCTTTCTGCACCTCTCTTGCAAATGTCTCCACCCTCTTGCCTCTTTCTGCACCCCTCTTTTCTCTTTCTGCACCTCTCTTGCCTCTTTCTGCACCCCTGTTCCCTTTTTCTGCACCTTTCCTGCCTGTTTCTGCACCTCTTTTGCTTCTTACTGTACCTCTGTTGGTTCTTTCTGTACTTCTCTTGCTCTTTCTGCATCCTTCGCGCCTCTTTCAGTACCTCTGTTGCTTCTTTCTGTACTTCTCTTCCTTCTTTCTGCACTCCTCCTGCCTCTTTCTGCACTTCACTTGCTTCTTTCTGCACCTCTCTTACCTGTTTTGGCACCTCTGTTGCTTCTTTCTGCACTTCTCTTGCCTCTTTCTGCACCTCTGACTTAGAGGTAGTTTTAATCCCCCTGCCCTAATATGTACTAGGGCCTTATAGGGGAGGTCATGCCAATCACAGGGGTACCCCAACCCATAGTGTACCCTAGTGTAAGTAGGTGTTATCACTGTATTCTAAGTGTCTTTCAGCATAGCACTGGCTCCGGGCCTGGTTAGTCAGAGTCAGTTACCACCAGTACCAGTCAGCAAAAAGTTGGGGGCACAGGATGACTTTGCAACAAAGCCCCTTTCTGCCCCTCTGTTGGTTCTTTCTGCATATCTCTTGCTTCTTTCTGCACCTTTCTTCGTCTTTCTGGACTTCTGTTGCCTCTTTCTGTATTTCTCTTGCTTCTTTCTGCGCTTATCTTCCTCTTTCTGCACATGTCCTACCTCTGTAGGCATAGTTAGAAATTAGCATTTAAAAACCTTTGAAATTCACTGAAAAGCCATAGGTTTCAGGGATGTTATAGTTAGGAATTAGCATTTAAAAAACCTTAGAAATTCACTGAAAAAGCCACAGGTTTCAGGGACGTTATAGTTAGTTGGACATTCCACTCGTACAAAACCAGAGAAATTTGGCCGTTATATTTAGTTGGGCTAACTATAACTTGCGCCACCGCAATGCACTGCTGATGATGTCACATATTACATCATTCATGACATGGTCAGTGACATCACTGATGATATCTCAAATGACATCACGCAGTGACATCACTGATGACATCATCCAGTGACTGTGTGTTTCTGTAAAGTTTAAATATGTTTTATATATATATATATATATATATATATATATATATATGCCAAGGTGTATTGAAGAATGAGTGGGTGTATAAAAGTCTGAGTAGATGATTTAGTAGGTGCGTGACTGACTGTATAAGTGAGTGATTAAATGTGTTAGTGACTAAACTGTGTGAATGTCTGTATCAGTTATGTGCATTGGTATTTTGTGTTGTGGACTGTAGTGGAGTTTAATTATGTGATGTGCTGTTGAATGTTGTGGCATGATGTGGAATTCTGTGGTGTGGATTGGATGTATGTGGTGGGTTGTGTAATTGTGTTTTTGAGTTGAATTATGTGGTTTGTTGTTGAATTATGTGGTGTGGAATGGAAATGTGTACAGTTGAATTGTGTGGCATGGAAGTGTGTGCAGGCAGACAAAATATGAACTAAAATGCACTCCTTTGCCAGTACACCTTGCTTATAGGCATGCCCAACAGAGGGCTACCAGCTTTCCAATTTCTGGCAAACTAGTTAAAAATGTTCTTCAAGAGGATGCTAATCCTAAAAAAAGCCATTAAATGGCATAAGATTTCGCATTTACATTTTAAGAGCTTAAACGGTCACATGCCTCATGTGAGATAGCATATGAAGGCTAAATCGATATAGCCTTTTAAAGATTGCTCAGCAGATATCTCTTCCCATACTTTCTTCATATCTGGTTTTTCAGCTTTAGTACTGAAGTCACATAACATGCAACAGCAGTCGAATTATCTGCTACAAGTTGTATACCTATTTTAGCATTCCACATATGTAGAATAAAAAGGTTGTAGTCATTTATCCGCTTTGAAGCATGTCCTCTTTTTAAATTATGTGTTTTTAGGGGACTTTCCTTTAATGACATGCCTAACAGCAGACATAAGATTGTTGGCTCTTCCTTTATTTAAAGTTGGTCTTGGGAACCCAAAATTACAGTTTGTGTACTGTTTATATTTGTTTTTCAATTTACGTAAGGAGTATGTCCTGCATTTGTGACTTTGAAATTTTATACCTCGTTCAAACAGTTTTTTCTTTATTCTTTATTTGGGATCTCACAAGTAACATATTGCTCTATAAACTGAAAAACAGATTCATCTGAGTCATAACCAAATTTTGGAGTATTGTATATCCATCAGAGCAGATGAATAGGAGATGCACCTCTTGCTTGGTGGTCTATTCTCCAAAAGAAATCAACAACTTCTTCTAGGGGATTTCTATTTGTATTTATTATGAACATAAGCATACTTTGGAATTTGTGATAAAAAAATCTGCAAATATTTGCTGGATCTAAAGAACATAATTCTCCAGGTGATTTAAATGCAACAGCTGTTAGAGTATTGTCAGTTTCAAGTAGGAAACTATATAAATCATCCCATAGGTATTCTGCACAACTCAAAGTGAGAAACCAAGTAGGTGGTCCTAAATTACTTAACATGCATCTTAGTTCTCCATGTCTTTGAAACCAATATTCATTTGTACCTCACTGACATGCCATAATATTTAAGTTATGTACCAGGTTTTCGTCATTGCTTTCCACCTTGTTTAGGAAATCTTTAGCTGTTAAGTTATTAAATCCTGTTCCAGTTTGCATCACATGCACAACATCATTAGAGGTTATGGATAATTCACTTTCATGTAATAAAGTAAAATATAAGGTATGATTTGTCTAAAACGAGGGTATCTGAATATAGTCTTGTAGAACGATATTCCGATGCTGAAATTTGAATAGGACAATCATCATATCGCCTTCCTTTTCCTGCTGGAAATAAAATTGGATAACATCTAGCCTCTAAAGTTTTTGTTTCCTTATACTAACTGGATCTCCTGTAGCCTCTCTTATTTGATACAGTTCTAAGGCATCACCCATTATATCTTTATAATGAAGTGAGTGCATACTATAGTGTTCATATATTTCTTCAGAGTGTTCTTTAGGAAATTTCTCAAACTGGCCAACGGGACTTTCATCTGTAAATACCAGTTCAGGGATATCTATGAAGTCATTATTAATGAAATTGCATCTTATCTTTTACAAATGCTTATTAATTCTTGCCAAATTCTTTTATCTTTCGTTGCCACTCCATTAACTAATTCAACTAAATGTTCTTCCAATTTGCTCTGAACTCCCACAGTTTCAATGTTTTTTTTTATATAATGGTAAATTAGTAATGGAAAATCAACCTTCCCTTTTAGTGCACAGGCTAATTCTTGTGCTTGACATTTGCCGAATTTAGGTTGCATTCTAAACATAGTTTGAAATGGATGTAAAGTTTGAATTATTATACATTGATATACATTTTAATTCTGTAATTCTGAAGGTTTAGGGTGAATCTCCAAATTATTATGAATTTCACATGAAGGCATACAGTTATGGTTCAGTTTTTCAAGGCAGTTATAATATACAATTTGATCAGCACAAACATAATATCTGTTTTCGACAATCAGATTGTTGGAAAATGGCCCTCTCTGACGGGTCACCCCAAATGTTTGCCTTCCGCCTCCTCTTTTTCTGACCTTCTTTTGTTGGCATTAGGACTCTGGTTACTTTACCACTGCTGACTAGTGCTGAAATGCATGTGCTCTCTCCCCTAAACATGATATAATTGGTTTACACCGGTTTGGCATATTTGATTTGCTTGCAAGTCCCTTGGAAAGTGGCATACCATATACCATGGCCTGTAAAATAAATGCTACTAGTGGGCCTGCAGCACCGATTGTGCCACCCAAAATAGCCTTTC
Source organism: Calotriton arnoldi (assembly GCA_963921515.1). Classification (NCBI taxonomy): domain Eukaryota; kingdom Metazoa; phylum Chordata; class Amphibia; order Caudata; family Salamandridae; genus Calotriton; species Calotriton arnoldi. The sequence goes on along the minus strand of CAWUFW010001812.1, from coordinate 1,233,732 downwards.
AAACCTTTGTCAGGCCTACCACTGCAGGGCCTATGTGTGCAGTTTAACTGTGACTTTGACATTTAAAACTACTTGCCAAACTGGAAACTCCCCTTTTATTACACCTACCTCACCCCTAAGGTAGGTCCTAGGTAACCCTAAGGTCAAGGTGCTGTGTTAAGGAAAGGTAGGACATGTACTGGCATGTTTTATATGTCCTGATAGGCTGTTTGTCACTATTTCTTTTTTCAATACTCCTCTCATAGGTTAGCACTGGGAATTCCTTAATACACCTTTAAGCTGTAATTCCTGGTCAGAGAAGAGTAGCTTTTTCATATGTTTAGAATGCTAATGACAAATCCTCCTTACTCGTGAAGTTGGATTTAACAACACTGTTTTAGAAATACCACTTTTGGAAAGTGAACATTTCTGAATGCTTAACTTGTTGTGCTTTGCAGCCTGTCTCCAATACACATCTGGGCAGGGTGACAGCTACACTTTGTGCATCCCCTCTAGACAGCCACAATAGAGGAAGGATAGGTGTGTCTGAGTACCCATCTACATACATCTGCATTCTGATGGCCTTGCCTGGGCAGGATTGAGGTGAAGGGCTAACACTTCACTTGAATAGGCACTGTCCTGTTCCCACACAAAGGACTGATTACCCCCACAGATAGCCTGACAGACAGGGCTGGGTTGAAAGGGATACTTGTGCACTTCAGAGAGCTGCTTTGAAGTCACCCCCACATTTTATATATTCATTTATAGATTTATAAAGCGCACAGCTACCCAACAGGGTTTCCCGGCGCTGAGCAGGACAATACGCAAGCCACAGGTTGCAGAAGAAAAATTGTGAAGGATTATACTTGGTTGTAAAGGAAGGTCTTTAATTTCTTGCAAAAGGCTAAAAGTGAGTGACACATCCTCTGTTCTAATGGAAGAGAATCCCACAGTTTGGGGCTGAGATAGGCAAACGAGCGGCCTCTCATACGATTGAGACAGACTCTGGGAACCAGAGAAAAGCTCGCTGATCTCAGCTGTCGAGTGGGCACGTAAGGTTTGACCAGGCTTTGTATATAAGGGGGCGCCAAACCATGTTTGGCCCAGAACATGTAGCATAAAGCCTTAAACTCGACATGCTTGTTCGCCTTGAGCCAATGGAGTTGATGGAGCAAAGGTGCGGCTGAGGCATGTCGAGGCAGCAAAAAAGAAGGCATGCAGCTTCGTTTTGTATGAGCTGTAAGCGATGGACGGAGGCTTTATCAGCGCCCAGGCACAAAATATTGCCATAGTCAAGTCTGGATATCACCAATGCCTGCATTACTGTTGTCTGGGCAGCAGGAGGAATTAACCAGAGGATTTTTTTTAGCCACTTGAGAACCGCAAAGCAGGTCGCTGTAACCCCAGACACCTGGGCTCTGAGGGAGACATTGTTTTCAATAGTAAAGCCCAGGTTCTTAACTTTAGGGACCGGAGCAGGTAAAGGTCCCAAAGTGTCAGGCCAATGGTTAATTCCCCAGAGTTCGGGATTGTTTCCCAGAATGAGGATCTCAGTTTTAGAACCGCTCAGCTTCAAGGTGTTTCTGGACATCCATAAGGAGATATTACTCAGTCCGAGCTGGAGCAGGGAAGGGTCCTAATGCTGAGCGGCTGAGAGAGAAAAGATGATCTGGGCGGATCACTGACATAATATCGACGACCAAAATATAGTCTGGACAGAATATCGTCGCCAAAATATCGATGGACAAAATATCGTCTCCCTATCTACAAACAGGTAAGTACAAAAATATCGAAGACAAAATATCGTTGTTTTAAATATAGTTTGTAAAAAATATTGAATTTTTAAAATATGTTAAAAGTAATATTAACTTAATTAAATAATCAATATAATTAATTAAAATATACTTAGAATTAATTTAAAAATGATAAAATTAATATAAAATATATATATATATAATCTGTTAATTTTTTTTTACATCAATGTTGGATAGCGGGAGGGTAAAATTTACTATTCCCACTCCAGCGAGTGGAACAGTAGGGAAAGCGTTGGATAGCAGGAGGGTAAAATTTACTATTCCCACTCCAGCGAGTGGAACAGTAGGGAAAGTGTTGGATAGCGGGAGAGTAAAATTTACTATTCCCACTCCAGCGAGTGGAACAGTAGGGAAAGCGTTGGATAGCGGGAGGGTAAAATGTACTATTCCCACTCCAGCGAGAGGAACAGTAGGGAAAGCGTTGGATAGCGGGAGGGTAAAATTTACTATTCCCACTCCAGCGAGTGGAACAGTAAGGAAAGCGTTGGATAGCGGATAGGAATAATTTAATATTCCCACTCCAGCAATTTAATCAACATTAATTAACAATTAATTAATTTTTGTAAATTAATTTACCTCCCACCATTTTCCCCTATAAAAGTCACCTCCAAATTACTAAATTATTAATTATTTAACATAATTAATTAACAATTAATTAACTAATAGCAATTAACAATCAAATAAATAATTATCAAATCTAAATTAATTAACACAATTAACATTACAAAATAACTTTTAATAAATATTATTTTTAAATTATAAAATTTCCTTAAAATGAAATTACTTCCCACCCTACTCCCCTATCAACCCGCTCCTAAAAATGTACACAATTAACATATTAACAAAATATTTTTTAATAATTAATATCTTTTTAATTACTAATTAATTCATTTTTTAACATAATTAACATAATTACCAATTATTTATTTATTGTGTTTAGTCAAATTATAATTAATAAATAAATTAATTAACATAATTAACAATATAAATGATTAAATATTAAATTATTAATTAATAACATATTTAATTAATTTAAATTAAATTACTTCCCACCCTATTCCCTATAAACCCACAACCCGCTACAGATTTAAATTACACAAAAATTAATTAACATATAATTAATTAATTTTAATTAATTTATAAAAATATATATTATAATTAAATTACTTCCCACCCTATTCCCCTATAAACCCACAACCCGCTACGGAAGTAATATACGCAAAAATTATTTTACATAAATTTCGTAACTTTAAAAAAATTAAACATACATTACAAAAGTATTATACATTTTTAACTCATATACTAACATACAACACACTTACAAAAATTCGATATTATTAAAAATTCGATATTTTTTAATGCCTATATTATGTACTTCTATATTTTGACAATCGATATTCCTTACCTGCATTTCGATATTATTAACCATTATATTATGTCCAGTCGATATTCTGTCCATTCTATATTTTGTATTCGATATTCTGTCCATTCTATATATTTTTTTCGATATTATGTCTATTTACCGATCTGGTACGTGACGGAGCCCGCTTTATTACCGATCGACCATCATGTCGCCCGGTCATCTAATACATTGAGACCTGGAGAATCGTCTCCCCGATTCCTCCATTATTTTCAGGCCCGTCTATTCCTGCCACGCCAGGGGACCTGCGGTGCAATTTCGTTTCGCTCCTTTAATAGTGTATCCAGTTTGTCAGAATTTCTTTTATGTCTTTGGAGCCCTTTGCCCGTTAAAAACCTGCATTACCACGGCTCTCGGCCCTGGCCCTAGCTGCTCCTTGAACTCCCGTATCCAGTCCGAACAGTGTTCTGTGGTTTTACCCTCGCGGCCATCCAGGATCTATTCATCGAGCAACTCGCTCCTTCGGAATTTACCCACCGCTTGATTTCACTGCTATTTGCGCCCTGAAGAAGGTGTTTGCCCATAGCCGGGCTGCACACCGAAACGCGCGTCGGCGCTTGTTGATGTAACTTCGGTTAGAGTGTTGCCTACAATTTTCCCCCTTCCAGAAACATCCTCCAATGCAGCCACCAATTCTGTGATTGTATTATTGTTATATTTTTTGTATTTTGTACACATTGAGTTATTTTGATGACTTTGATCTGTTCCTAGCATCTTGTTCAATGATATACATGATATTCTGTGGGGATTTGTTTAAATACATAGGTTGCCTAACCATTTGAGTGCATGTATGATGTTTTGCTTTTGAATGATAGAGGTGTGATTGATGGTTTGGTTGTGTGAGATTGTGTGAATGAGCGGTGGGATCTTTCTAATAGTTGTTATTATTATGTCTTATTTATTGATTAAATAAAACTATTTTGTGATAATCTTGTCCCTACGTGTCCTCTTCCTTTGGGGACCTATTCATCAGCACTGGTCATGCTATAATCATTTGTGACGTTATGCATATTTTGAAATAAATAGGTAGGGTTGCCTTCTTGTTTGATTGCCTTGTGTTTTCCCCTATGTCTCCCTACCTTCATCTTTCTCATTAGGGGCCCCTCTGTTTGAGTGGTAGTATTTACCGATCTGGGCATCATCTGCTTAGGAAAAAATGGCCAGTTCCGACTTCTCCACAATGTCCGCCAAAGGGCGAACGTAGAGATTGAAAAGAAGAGGGCTTAAAATTTAACCCTGCGGCACTCCTGAAGTTAAGGCTACTGGATTAGATTTAGTGGTGTTTGAAGAGACTTGGAACAAGCGATCTTTTAGAAAATAGATCAGCCACTTCAAGGCCACACCTATAATACCTGAGGCTTCAAGATGATCAACCAAGATGGAATGTGAGACCGGGTCAAATGCCGCACTCAGGTCCAGTAAAATGAGAGCTGCCGTGCCACCGCAATCAAGCTGCTGCCTGAGATATTCAGTGACCCCAAGCAGAGCTGATTCGGTGCTGTAGCCAGATCGAAAGCCAGACTGTGAAGGATGAAATAAATTGTGAGTAGCCACGTGAGAGGAAAGTTGGGAATTGATATGTCTTTCCAAGACTTTAGAGAAAACAGAAAGGAGGGATATAGGACAATAGTTTGACCAGCAGAGAGGATCAAGACTGGTCTTTTTTAATAAAGGGCGAACCAGAGTGATTTTCCAGTTCTGAGGAACATGACCAGAGCTTAAAGAGGTGTTGAGAAGATGAAGAATCACGCTAAGGACCGACTCGTCCAGAAGACTCAGCTTGGATGGAGGAAGAGGATCAAGTGGGGAGCCGGACTTGATAGTACCCAGCAAAGATTGAAGAGTGACCAAGGCCAGTGGGAGCCAGGCCCTGATTTGTTGAGTCTCATCAGACGAGGAAGCTTGGGAGAGTGAGTCAGCCTGATAAACATAAAAAGTAGCGGGGAAGGTAAAGTTGTCTTGAAGGGATAAGTCTGAATCAAGCTGCCGGTAAATAGACTCTACTTTATTAAGGAAAAACGAGGCTAGCTCATTGCACTGATGTAGCAAAAGTGAAGGAGAAGGCAGAAAAGTACTAGCAGCTGAGAGTTGTTTCGCAAACTTAAACAGAGTTTTCTGGCAGTGTTGGGAATTTGTGATCCTTTCCGTAAAGAACGTGGCGCGAGCTGATCTACACCGAGCATGGTATTTTTTCAGTGCGGTCAGGTAAGCTAACTTAGCCTGTGGCGCATAGAGCTTCCTCCATTGTCTCTCTAAAACATTGCAGTGTTTTTTGACTTGTATTAGGGAGTCGGTGAACCACATGGCAGGAGGATGCACTCTGAGTTTAGGTTTGGCTGACAGAGGAAGGGTTGAGTCAATAGCCTCTGAGAGCCAGTGATGCACAGAGATTGGATCAGGGTCAGGTTGGGATGTAAGGATGGGGATAGTGTTTAAGAGCCATTCATTGAGCGCTAGCATACCAAGTTTGAACCAGTTCCTGGATTTTGGCATTAAAGTCAGAGGAGAAAGAGGGGCCGGGAAAGATTGGATAGTAAAAGGAACAGCAAAGTGGTCCGACCAGCTAAGTTGGATAGTAGGTGCAGCAGACAAGGTTGACAGATTGGAAAAGATAGGTTCCAAAAGATGTCCCGCTGAGTGAGTAGGTGAGGAGTTAATGAGCCAGAGGCTAAGAGTCTTCAGGTCATCTATGAGAGCTGATGCTGGTTTGTTATTGGAGTCCGAGATGAAAGTTGAGGTCACCAAGCACTGAGAAATTAGCCACCCGGAGAATAAGGGGGGCAGTGAGTCAGCAAGAGCTCTGGAAGGAGCCCCAGAAGGCCCCAGGGGGATGATAAATAAGAGCACTCGAAAAGGTGAATTTAGGGGAAAAATGAATGGAGAAGAGTAAGGCTTCACATTAAGGAATCTGGAGTTCATCAATTTTGCAATTGTAGAGTTTCTTTTGGGGATAAGTACTGGGTCTCTGACCCCATCAAAGCAGACACTTCTGGATCTTCAATCAATCAATCATGGGTTTGTTAAGGGCAGCTACTCACCCGAGGGGGTCTCAAGGCGCTGGGGAGGACAGATCACGGATGTTCACGGCGCTCCATCGAAGAGACAGGCTTTGAGGTACTTGGAGAGTGTTGGCATCTGTCTTGAGGGTGTTCCATGCCTTGGCCATGAGGAAGGAGAAGGAGCGTCCTCCTGTTTTGGTCTTCTTGATATAGCATAGCAAGGGAGAGCTGGGCTGAGCATAGGGATCTTTGGGGTGCGTGGAAAGAGAGGCAGTGGTTCAAGTATGCAAGTCCGGTGTTGTGGAGGGCTTTGTGGGCGTGGGTGAGAAGCTTGAAGGTGATTCTCCTCTCGATGGGGAGCCAATGTAGTGTCCACAGGTGTTGGGTGCTGTGGCAGTGGTACGGTAGGTTGAAGACTAGTCTGGCGGAGGCATTCTGGACGTTCTGGACGTTCTGGAGTTTGCAGGGGAGGTTCTTGTTGATTCCAGTGTACAGATCGTTGCCGTAGTCCAGTCTGCTGCTGATGGGGGTGTGGGTGACGTTTTTTCTGTGTTCGAGGGGATCCAATTGAAGGTCTTTCTTAGGAGTCAGAGGGTGTGGAAACAGGAGGATGAGACAGCGTTGATTTGGCGGTCCATTTTCAGTTTGGAGTCCAGGATGATTCCGAGGTTGCATGCGTGGTCCGTGGGAGAGGGTGGGGAGCCACCAGGTGTCGTTCCAGGCTTCGGGGTGTGGGCCCATGATGAGTACTTTGGTCTTGTCCATGTTGAGCTGTAGGGCAATCAAAAGAAATCCACTAGAAAGCTTATACTGATATCCTTCCAGATAAGGTAGTATTGTTTAAGGGAAAAGATTTACTTTTCTTAAAATAACCCTCACCCACCAAAAGGCCCCTTGGTGGCATGCTTCATCATTGGGTTCTTCCCGCCCCACTGCGGGACGGGGCGTGCTGTGACCGACAGAGACGTGGGAGCACTTTCTGGGAGGTGTGGGCTATACTGTAAAAATAGGAGTGGAAGGGTCAGTGAGATAGTGAAAAAAATTCTAAAAAATACCTGGCCACTAGGAACCTAAACTTTATTCAATCCTGTGGCTGGTATTATTAAAAAGGGGGGTTGTGGGAGGTGCACAATATAACACATACATTATATTGTGCACCTCCCACAACCCCCCCTTCCAGAAGGGGGTCCGCTGAGTGGTTTTCCAGGAGAGGGTTGATGCAGGGTGTTTCCAGTCGTTGGGGAAGGAGGTGGTCTCGAGACAGCGGTTGATGATTCGTTGAGGCTCGGGCGATGATGCCAGCAGCTCTGTGGTATATGCGGTAGGGGCAGGGGTCTGTGATGGCCCCGGAGTGGGTTGACTTCATAGTCTTCAGGGTGTCTTCAATGGTGAGAGCGGTCCACTTGTCAAGTGTTGGCTGCATTGTGTCGGGAAAGGGGGGTGAGGGTTTCCGCATATTGGTTGTCAAAGTTGTAATTTTGGAGTTCCTCCATATCTTTTCAAGGCGTCTGCAGGTTCATCTGGATTCTCGGAGTTCGGTGGAGAACCAGCTGGCTCTCTTGGCGTGAGTGTTGGCAGTTTTCTTGAGGGGGCAATGGTGTTGGCGCAGTCAGTGATCCAATTGTGCAGGGTTCGGGCTGCAGTGGTTGGGTCGTCGTCCGTGGCCGTTGGAGTGGAGCTGCTGAGAGAGGCGATGAGCTGGTCATCGGAGATATTGTTCCAGTTCCTGCCGGGGAGCTGGTGTGGGGGTTTACGGGTGATGGTTGTTTTGAAGGTGAAGTGGATACAACGATGGTCCGTCCATGGGAGTTCGGAGGTGTGACTGAAGGTGATGGAGTTTCCTGTTGTGAAGATGGGGTCGAGGATGCGTCCTGCTGAGTGCGTGGGTTCAGGTAGGATCTGTTTGATTCTGATGTTGAGGAGGTTGGACAGGAGGGAGGTGGAGTTGGGGTCTTGCAGGCTGTCGAGGTGGAAGTTGAGGTCTCCCAGCAAGGTGTAGTCAGTGGAGGTGATGACTTGCGGGGTGATGATGTCGGTGATGGAGTCGGAGAAAGGTGCGCAGACGCCGGGGGGCCTGTAGATGAGGGTGCCACGGAGGGTGGTGGTCGGGTTAGTCTGTATCTTGAAGTGAAGGTATTCCATCAGGTCTGTGCCCCATCGGTGTGGGTGCTCAGTCGGAAGTTGGATTTATGGGCAATGGCAATGCCTCCTCCGGGGCAGTTGGGGCAGTCCTTATGGGTGATCTTCTATTCTTCGGGAATGGGGATTGCGATGTCTGGTCCCGAGGCGGCATTCATCAAGGTTTTTATGAAGAAGGCGACGTCAGGGGTGGTGCTGTTGAGGAGGTTCCAGATTTCCGCAGTGTGTCTGTGGAGGGAGCAGATGTGCAGGGTTTGGGGTGCGGTGGTGTTGTGGCAGGAGGGTGGAGGTGGGTCCTGGGTTACGGTGAAGGCAAAGGAGTGGCGGCAGTGGCGGCAGTTGAAGGGTCCGTGGGTGTCGATTGGTGAAGAATGCTTGCAGTTGTTGTGCTGGCCTGTGTGGAGTGTGTAGAGGGCCGAGGAGCTGCAGCACTGGCAGGTAGGAGGACCAGGGTCCCTGGCGCTGGTCATGGTCAGGTCACGGACGGGCGCAGACGGGCTTGCCTTTGGTTCACCGGCAGCGCACCCGATGTGTGTGTCCGCTGCACAACCGCATATCGACCACCATTAAGAAGAGGTCAGGGGGAGGGTGGGACAGCTGGGAGGCGGGAGCGGGAGCACACGGGAGGGGGTAGGGCCGCGGGGGCAGCAGCGGCAGGAAGGAGGAAGAAAAGGAGGGAAACGGAGAAGAGAGGCAAAGTGAAGAGAGAGGCAAAAAGTCAAACAGAGAACAAGAAACAGAAACAGAGGCAAAAAGGCAAACAGAGAACAAAAGGCAAAGCAGAGGCAAAGTCAGAAAAAGGAGAGCAAAGGCAAAGACAGTTTGAGCCTGCACACGCAGCAGAAGGACCTCACGGGGCGAAGCGAAGTGAAGCACAGGGGCCTCGATCACCGGCCAGAAGCAGCGCTGGGGGAAGAGGCACTACGACTGAGCTGCACAAGGGGAGAGCAGTTTCCTGACCAGGAGGTACTGAACCTCTGTCAGAATGACTACTGTGCTGCTTAAAGAACTCATCTTTGGACTGCAGACTTGGAAGGCCTGTTTTTCTCTTGTGCTGCCATGCTGCTCTCTGACTCTGCTGAAGAAGAGCTTGACTCTGCCTTCCCTCCAAGGGATCTCCAAGGGCTTGTTGGCTTGCCTCCTGTTGCTTGAGACTCAGGGAAATCAAAGTCTCTACCCCTGCTCCTGTGCCTGACTCACTGGAAGTGGCCCAGATACTTGCAATGCAGATTTTGGTGCATCGCTTGTCTGCGTGTAGCAGAACCGGTACAGCGACCCGGTTGCAGGAGTAAAATCCACGCATCACATCGGAACCAGCACTTTACCTTCCGAAATTGATGTATCGGACACCGTACCTCTGCTGCTGCAACTTGGTGTAATCGACACATTCCCTCAACTGTGTGGCAGGAACTTGCGCATCGCTCAACGTCTCTCAGTCTCAACTCTGGCACCCGTCTCAGGAACTGGTGCATCGGTTTGGCCCGCCGATCAAAAAATACCTTAGTCCAGGTTGCCTTGATGTTGAGGATCTTGTCAACGAGCAGGATGCGGAATGCAGCTGAAGCGATGCCTCGATGTCGAAGTGATACATCAGTGTCGATCCTCGCAGTGGTGGCAATGCTCTGCTCCTGATCCACGCAGCAGCAGTGATGAGTCGGCTCCGGTGAGCGCAGGGGCTGTGATGCAGAGTTCTCTGCATTGTTATCAAGAGTGCCGTTGACGAAGATGGGAAGACCTTGAGCCAGGAGGAGCATCTCTCAGTGATGGTTCAGAAGGTGATGCGTTGGGCTGATACACGCAGCGAAGGTGATGTGCCGGTTCTGATCATGTAACAGGGGCGATGCGCCGCTTCTGATCTGTGTAATTACACTGATGCACCAGTTCAAGAGAGGATGCATGGGTTTGGCTGAAGCAAGCACCTTAGGCCCACTTCCAGGGCTCCAGGACTGAAGTGACACCACTTGGCAGGACAGACTCACTGATGGCAGAGTCCAGGTGCAGAAGCAGGATAGTTGGAAGTCTTTTATGTCCCTGAGACATCTAATCAAGATGCCAGCCAACCTGCCCTTGGAGTCACTCTGGGCCTGGGTTTCAAGTGATGCAGGTCCAGTCTTTCTCACCCAGATCAGGAGGGCAGCAAGTCAGCACAGCAACAAAGCAGTTCTTCCAGAGCAACGGTCCAGTAGAGTGGCAGGTCTTCTTCATGGCAAAGTATCCATCGGTTCAAAAGTATACTGAAGTGGTAGGGACTGAGGTCCTCTCTTCCTGTTCTGGCTCCAGGCTTTCTACAGTGTGGTATGCAGCACTTTGTGTGTGGACAGGACACAGCCTATTCAGGTATAAGTATGGGGCTGTGTCCAGCTTCTCATTCTCCTCCTCCCAGGATGGCCCCTCAAGTCACACCTAAGCTCCCATTGTGTGTGGCTGTCTAGATGGAATACACAAAGTCTTGCGGTCACCCACCCCAGACAAGCTATCAGAGACAGGTTGCAGGCACACAGGGCTAAAAACAGGAACATGCCAACTTTCTAAAAGTGGCTTTTTCAAAATTGTAACAATAAATCGTACTTTGCCATTAAAGAGTATTTATCAATACATTTCCATATGTACTAAACAGGAAAAATCTACCTCCTCTCAATTAGGAATTTATTTATTTTATTTGGAAAGTTTTATATAGCACGAGCGTGACCCTTGTGGGGAACAGAGCCCTTTACAATTGTTCAGAGATAAATAGAGTCAGAAATATTAAAGACGATAACAATACAGGACATGGCAGCACCACTGATAAGAGAGGGTACAACACAATGTCAGGATCGATAGATCAAAAACAAACAATGACATAAAAGGAGAGCAATAGTAAAGAATGTCATTGATGTGTTATGAAAGATACGAAGAGAGAAGATCCTAGGATCTAGAGCAGAAATTTGTTCATAAGTAGTACTTTAACTTCTTGAAAGATGCTGTTGAGGGATTCAGTCTAAATTTCAGGGTGCAAGGCGTTCCAAAGTTTTGAGGCGATACCAGAGAAAGCTCTGTTGTAGGTTTCCTTTTATAAGAATCTCTGTGGTTTCAGCAGTAAGGAGCTAGAGCCTCTGGAGGATCTACAGCCACCAGAGAGTTCCAGCTTCTGAGCGAAGTATCTCGGGTATTATAGTGTAGGACTTTATGGGTCATGCAGGCAATTTTTAGCTGACTTTTTGCTTCTTAAGGTAGCCTTGCAGCAGAGTTAAGAGAGGCCTTAGAGGATCCGTTTTGGACCTGGGCAAACTTCAGAGGGTTGCACTTTCATAGTCCAACCTGAGAGTCACTAGGGCTTGCACTGCAGACTTGAAGTTGATGAGGGGGAGGAGCGGTTTTAATTTTCTTAAGAAGTTCATTTGGAGGTTCGCTCCTTTTGTGGCCACACTGATGTGTTTCTGCATGATAAGGTTCTTGTTGAGAGTTATTCCCAGTGGTTTAGCTGAATCTATAACTTGTGTCAAGCAATTGAGGAAGTTAGTTTTCTCAACCATTCCTTAAGGACAGGTGACTGGTTGGGTGGGGTGATTCAGAGGAATCTGGTTTTTAAGGGTATTTAGTTTGAGGTGGTTGCATGCCAGCCAATTTTAGATTTTCTGTAGAATTAAGTTGAGGGATCTGATGTCTTCAGGGTAGGGGACTTTCAGGTATAATTGGGTGTCGTCAGCGTACATGTGGTAGTGAATGTTAGTTGAACTCACAATTTCTGTTAGAGTCTCCATGAACAAGTTGAAGAGAGTGGGTGAGAGGGAGGAACCCTGTGGGACCCCTAATGTGTGAGATAGGGAATGATTAACCTTGAATTTTTGGGTACTGTTTTGGAGATACGAGCTGAGCCAGTTTAGGACAGACCCAATTTAACCCCATTCTATGTTCCAATAGGTCGAGTTGGATGTTGTGCTAAACCGTGTCAAATGCCGAAGATAGGTCAAGGAGGATTAGAAAGCAAGATTCACTCTGGCCCAACATTTTTAGCGCATCGTCCACTATTAGTGTAAGAACTGATTCGGTGCTGTGCCCTGGACGGAAGCCGAATTGGAATTGGTCTAAGAGGTGGAATTGTTCAATGTAGTTACAGAGCTGTACGTTTACACATTTTTCAAGGAGCTTCGTCAGAGTAGGAATGTTGGAGATAGGGCAGAAGTTGTTTAGATCAGTGCGATCTGCTGTTGTTTCTTTTTAGGATGGGGGAATCCTGCCAGGACTTTAGGTTGCCAGGGATAGTAGCTTGAAGTAGGGAGGCATTAACAATCTTGGTCCTCAGTGGGAGTAACAATGATTTCATCTCATTGAAGAAATTGGGGGGGTTTAAGAGTCGCTGATGTGGTTTAAGGGTTTCAGCGCTGCTAGAATTTTGAGAATGGCGCTTTCCTCAAGGGTGTTGAAGGAATTCCATGAGGTGTTGTTTATGGGGGTGTGCCCCTGTAGAAGTGATGGAGGAACAGTCGGGGAAGAGGAGACGCTGGAGTGGGGTAGAAGAGGACGAGGCTCCAAAGGCAGCTGCAAATCATGTCTCATGTTTTCAGTCTTCTCAAGAAAGGAGGCAACTTGGAAGCAGACTGGGTCCAGCTGGGGAAGGGTTGGGTAGGCCATTTGATTGTAGTTTAATGAGTTCAATTAGTTTTTTAGGTCAGTTTCTAGCTTGATCCAGTTTTGTAGTACCTGTTCCGCAGTGATCTCAAATGTTTGAGGTATTCGATGGACGTTGATGATATCCACCATTGTTTAGCTAGTCTAAGTCTAGGGATACGTCTTTCTTAATTGAAGCTACCATTACACCATGGTTTGGAGTCTTTGGTGGACAGTCTTTTTAGCTGTAGCAGTGCGATCGTGTCTAGGATACTCTCCATGTAGTTAGTATAGCGGTGTGTGAGATCATGAACATCTGACATGTCTCCAGGAGCAGGCAGCATATTATTATTGAGAGATGTCAATTGTTTGAGGTTGATATTTTGCATGCTCCTTTTCCAGAGTTTAGGTTTTGTAAGTTGATCTGTGTTTGTTCTCACCAATTCTGTGATGAGGAATGTGATGCGGTGGTAATCAGACCACTCACAGGAGAGGATAGATGAAGTTGAATGGAGTTGGCATTCACAATGATAAGATCTAAGATCTCTCGCCTTGTTGTGCATGGGGCTGTCACAGATTTGGGTCAGATTGAGATCGGCAAGAAAGAGTTTAAAGCTGTTAACTATAGGGTCATTCAGATAATTCCAGGTAGGTTGAAGTCTCTGAGGAAGATTTGGGTGCAGTGTTGTCTCGTGCTTTTTAGGATGTTGACCTTTCATTCATAGAACAAATTTTGGATGTCTCCTGGAGGGTGGTAGATAGTGTATAGTCTACATAAAGGCCAGGGGATTGTGAGTGTTTCACTGATGGGCTATAGTGTATCCAGACAATGCCTCCACCTGGTCTGCTGGGTCTATCCAGCAGGGGTGGTTTCTCGTTTGGGGCGTCGGGGCTCCGCCCCCTTTACTTTAGCTGGCACTGCCAATAAAAAAGCAGCATGTTTTACTGTTTTATGTTAAACAATGAATCAATTCACACAGCCTAAACACACATCATTAATAGTTTCTTTTTTTCAGGGACGGGGCTGCTACACACTGCCTGCCACTCACTCTGTGGTGAGGCAGTCTGCAGTGATGCTGATGCTGAGTGACAAAGTCTACAGTATTTGCCGGGCTGATGATCTCACAGCCCTGAGGCTTATGATGTCATCAGCTCGGCAAAAACATAGACTTGCGGACCAGTCTCCACCCCCTGATGCCGTGGGGATAAAGTCAGCCCTGGGCATTTTACAGCGAAGCCCTGTAGCACCAGGGCTTCACGTCAATCAGGGAGTGGAGAATTGGTCACCCCGCCCTTTCCCAACTCATCACTGTGATGAGCTGGGAAAGGGCAGGGTAGAGGCTGCAAACAGAAGGGAAGCTGAGAAATCGAGTCTGTGCAGCCTCAAGGTTGCTGCTTCCCTCTCTGCACTTTGTGACTGACGCCTTTGAGCTCCAGCACGTCACACATGTGTTTCAGAGCAGCCAGAAACCAACTCTTGGACCTAGGCCTTGTCTCATGGGCTGTTACGAGCAGGTGTTTAAGCATTTTGTTTCAGGAGTTTGTATTATATATTTTTTTAAAGTTTCTTTCATTGTGGCCTCACATCTCCCTTCCCACACTCTCTTCTTCCTCCCATGGTCCTACGGCGGTCCGAAGATGACGACTCCCCTCCCTCCCTCCCCTTGCTGTTCACTCATTCCGTTCCTCTCACACTGGCCCTCCTACACTAGCTGCTAGACAGCTCCATGATTACGCTGCAAAGAGAGAGAGACTGTGAGGATAGAAGGCAGCCCAGCTGGATAGCAGGTGTGAGCTCAGGCAGTGTGTGGGAGAGAACAGGGGGCCATTCAAATGGTAGCTGCCTCTGCAAAAGCGCACCCGAAAGTGGAGCCCGTCAGTTGGCTTTTCTTATTAATTATTCCCACATGAAGTAGACACTTGTGGCAGGACAGGCAGCACAGAGCAGTGCAAACAGGTTTTCAAATCAAGGCGAGACCGTGGCTGTGTGGGGTGGAGGACAAGGACCTGTGTTGTGACTGTGAGTGACTGTATGACCCCGATGGATAATTCCCTTTGTTGCATTTACTATAAAGTGGTCATGCCGGTTACACTTTGGCATGAACTGAAAATCTGGCTCTTTAATCTCCCTTGGTATGTCTGCATCACCTCTTCTTTCTTGTTCACATTGGCTCCCAGCACAAGTATTTAAAGCACTCTGCATTTCATTACCATGCCTTTACACCACAGGGAACTGCGAGAACTCGACCCAAACCTATTGATAATGTTGATAATAATCTGGGTTTACATGGCAACTGTCTTGCTTCTTATTTATTTCGCTAATGGTTCATGTTTAAAAACTATCCCTTGTAATTGCAGTGTCATAAAGTGGCGTATTATTGTCATAGCTTATTAATCAAACGCAATAAGTTTTTGAACAAATGGCATTTGGAACGCATAAAGTTGAAAGCGCTTTCATACAAGATAATGAAGGAAGAGTTTTGGTGAGGTAAAATATTTACCCAAGTTCACACAATTTAAGTGGGGAAGCCCTGATTTATCTACGTTTACTGGTTTCACTTTGTACAAATCAGTTAGTAATTGGCTATCTATTTGTTTTTCCTTATGTTAATGGTTTGTTTTTACCTATTGTGCAATTTTCTGAAGTTTTTATCTAGGGACTACGAGAACTCGACTGAAAGGTATTGATAATGTTGCTCTATACTAATCTGGCCCATGTACAGAGTTTACATGACAACTGTCTTGCCTTGTAGTTCACTAATCATATTTAAAAACTATCACTGCATCACTTATCCCATTTTTAAATAAAAATGCATTTGCAATGGAAATGGCAACTGGCCTCCCAAAAAATGCTGTGCTGTCTACTCCCCCAACTACCCACCCTAAAACCAAGCCCAGCCCCACCACTCTCACACTTCACCGGCCACCACTTCTATCCAGTCTAGTAATGCTATGGTTAGGAGGGACTACTATGTCAAGGATGGTTGAAGAGGAATCATTGAGCCGTTTTAGTCAGGATTAGGAGGTCGAGGTCATTTGCAAGAATTACAGCTTATTATTTATTTATAAGTTTTATATAGCGCTAGCCTGACCCGAGGGTATCGGAGCGCTTCACAACAGTTTTTGAGCAAGATTCATACAATAAAGCAGCATTCTACATATAAATTCACTTCACAGCAGTTTTTGAGCAAGATTCATACAATAAAGCCGTATTCTCCATATAGGTTCGGAAAGTCCACGTGTGCTGAGCAGCATTGAGGTAGTACGCGAGTCCTGAGATAACCTCATAGAGTGCACGTTGTCATGGGGTGGATACAGTAAAGCAGTATTCTACATATAGGTTCGGAAGTCCAAGTGTGCTGAGCAGCATTGAGGTAGTCCGTGAGTCCAGGGATAACCTCATAGAGAGCACGTTGTCTTGGGGTTGAACCACTTAGGATTGGGGGGAGGAGCAGATAGGGGTCAAATAGCAGGGAGGAGGTAAGTCTTAGAGCTACAGTGTCTGGGAGAGACGACGAGCAGGGATTTGCGTTTAGATGGCGGTTATCCGGTCTGGAGAGAGTGGTTGAGGAAAAGGACTTTTAGGTGTTTTTTGAATTCTGTGAAGGATGAGATAGTCCTGATACCGACTGGGATAGCGTTCCAGATTTTGGGTGCGTTTCCGGCGAAGGGTCATGCGGCAGTTTGTTTGCGTGTTTTCATAGGGATGAGTAATAGGGTGCTGGAGCTCCTGAGGTTCCTTGTCTGACCAGCCCTCTTGAGCTTAGCAGCCAAATACTCAGGTTTACCTGTGTGCAGGGCTTTGTGTGTGAGGCAGGCAGTTCTGAAACTGGCACGCAACTCGACTGGGAGCCATTTTAGTTCTCTGAGTGCTGGTGAGATGTGGTCGTATTTCCTGATTCCAGTGACCATTCTAGCTGCTGCGTTTAGGGTAGTTTTGAGGGGAGCTAGATGAGATTTAGTTGTACCAGTGAGGGTGGCATTCCCATAGTCGAGTCTGGATAGCACCAGTGATTGGGTGGCTTGTTTGAGGTCGTTGGTTGGGATGAATGGTTTTATTTTGTTAAGTAGCTTCAGGTTGACGAAGTCACTCTTTGCGGAGTTCTTGATGTGTTTGGCCATGTCGAGTTTTGAGTCTAGGGTGATTCCTAGTGATTTAACGGAGTGGGTCAGAGTGTGATTGCCGTTAAGAGCATCCAGAGCTTTTAGCCATTCCGAGATATGAGGGTTCTCTTCTTTGTTGGAGATGAGGAGGATTTCGGTTTTATCTTGGTTGAGTTTTAGGTGGTTAAGTGACAGCCAATGTTGGATTTCTTTTAGAGTGACATTTAGTTTGTGAATATCATCTATGGAGGAGGTTTCTAGATAGATCTGGGTGTCATCTGCATAGAGGTGGAAAGGGATGTTAGCATTTTTGAGTAGGGTGGTGAGGGGTTCCATGTATATGTTGAACAGTTGAGGTGAGAGCACTGAACCTTGGGGGACGCCCCTGTTGATGGGGTGTAGGTCGGAGGTAAAGTTTTTTATTTTTATCCTTTGTGAGCGGCTGTGTAAGAAGGAGGAGAACCAGCGTAGGACCCCCTCATCAGCACCTACCCTTTCTTGCAAAGCCTTGATGAGAAGTTGGTGATCAACCGTGTCAAAGGCTGCCGATAGGTCTAGGAGAATGAGGAGGTAACATTGGTTGGAATCGAGGGATTTTTGGATGTCGTCTGTGATGTTAAGGATCGCGGTCTCGGTGCTATAGCCTTTTCTGAAACCCGATTGATGGGGGTCAAGAAGGTTGATGCTATCCATGTGCTGAGTCAGTTGTTGGAGAACGCATTTTTCAAGGATTTTGGATAGGAGGGGGAGTTTGGAGACGGGTCTGAAGTTATTCAGTTCCTTGGAGTCAAGGCCTGGTTTTTTTAGTAGTGGCGTGACTTGGCCAACTTTGAGGCATTCAGGTATGCTGCCGGTTCTCAGGGAGCTGTTTATGATCTTGCACCAGAACGGTGCTATGGAGAGTTTCAGTTTTTGGTCAGCTGGGTGGGTATCGGGTCAAGGACGTGAGAGGCTGGTTTGGAGGTGGAGATCAGTTTGAGGATCTCGGTTTCCGGGATGGGGTTGAAGGATTTCCAGGATTTTTTGGGGTGCTTGGGCGTGTTATCTACTGTCACTGGGGGCAGGCTTTTGCAGACGGGGTTGATGTTGATGTCCAGTGAGAGCTCAATCTTGGTGATTTTTTCTTCGAAGAAGTTGGCAAAGTTTTCACACAAGTTCTTGGAGGCCTGTAGAGAGGATTCCGGGGGCTTGGAGGTTTGTTGCCTGATAATTTTGAACAGTTCGTTGGGTCTGTTTTTTGCATTGTCCAGGGCGGCGCAGAAGAAGGTGGATTTTTTGCTGCTGATGTGTTTTTTGTATTTCCTTCGGGCTGCTTTGAGTTGTTCGAGTAGGCTTGAGGAGGGGTTGCTCCTCCATAGTCTTTCTGTAGCTCTTAACTGTCTTCTTTCATTGTTAATGTCCGTGTTGAACCAAGATCTGGATGGGATGTTCCTGGGTTTTTTTAGTTTCAAGGGGGCTACTTGATCTAGAATGGATGTCATGTTTGTGTTGTAGTGGGCGGTGAGTTCAGTAGTGGATAGATCATCCGTGGAGGCCATGAGGAGAGAGTTAACCCTTCCCTCTAGGTCAGTCATGTTAATCTGAGTGAAGTTTCTAGTCCATTTCGGAGGATCTTGGGTGAGGGGTTTAAGTGTGATTGGCTGCGTGAGGTGGAAAAGGATTAAGTGGTGGTCAGACTAGTCCACGGGTAGGGTGCGGTCTATCATGACAGTGTCGTGCTGGGCGATGATGGCGTCTAGGATTGCTCCTTTGTTGTGGGTTTCCTCTAAGCAGTGTTGGGTAAGGTTGTTGCTGTGAAGCAGCTCCTTCAGGTTCTGGATTTGCAGGTTGTTTTCTTCATTCCAGTGTAGATTGAGGTCGCCCAGAATAAGGTTGTTCGTGTCTCGGAGAGAGCAGTGGGCAATCAGGTCGGACAGGTGTTCAGTGAATGTGGGGGTGTTGCCTGGGGTGTGGTAAATAAGGTGGCAGATAAGTGTTTTGTTGTTGCTAGTGTTGATGTTGGCGGTTAGGCACTCAAAGGTGTTGTAGTTGAAGGAGTCTATTTCCGTCACGGAAATATTGTTTTTGTGGATGATTGCTATGCCTCCACCTCTTTGATCTTTTCTATCTTTGTTGGTGATAAAGCCAGGGGGACAAGAGTATCCATGAGTGGAAATGAGGAGTCATTTAGCCATGTCTCGGTGATGAATGCTATGTCTATGTCGTGGGTGAGGATGGATTCCGCTAGCTCTGTGGCATGCTTGGTGGCTGATCTGCAGTTTATGAGCATGCAGTTTGTGGGGGACGTCTCTGTTGTGGGTTTTTTCGTTTGGGGGGCCGTGGGGATGATAGTGCGTGTGGCCAGGGGTCTAGGAGATTTCAGAGGTACATGTTCTCTTCCCAGTCCGGTGATCACCTGTATTTTGGATAGGAGGGTGGAAGTAATAGGATTATCGTATGATGAAGCAAGATCTGCCGCTTCACTCACAGATGTTTCATCTCTAGTTCTTTTTGGTCTCTGTGTCTGATTAGAGAGGGGGGTAGAGATCCTTTTCGGGTGGGGAGTCTTGGAGAACCTCTGTTAAGAGAGAGAAGGGAAGGAAGGGAAACGGTGAGGCTTTAGGGGTGTGGCGAGGTTGGAAAGGATTTCACTAAGACCCTGGATTATGGTTGTTATCTGGTTTTCAAGCAGGGTGAGCCGCTGCCCAGTCTCTATGTCGGTGTGGGTGTTCTGGGCGGGTAGGTTAAACCTGGGGGGGGGAGAGCCTAACGTTGTTGAGTTCCTCATCATAGGGAAGGGGGGCAGGGGTCGGGTGAGGGTGGTTGCCGGAGGGGTAGAGGGGTCTTGTTCTCTCTGGTAGTGTTGGGGTGGTGTTACGCAGCGGGGCCGAGGGTGCGGGGAGGTGGGGGCCGTGTTGGGGCGTCGGTGTTAAATTGCATGTGGGTTTGGGGAGGGGGTTGGTAGTCACATGCTGTGTGTTGAAGTCGGTCGAAGTGGGTTGGGAGGGGTGGAGGGCGGGGGCGGGGTGAGGGTGGTTGCCGGAGGGGGTAGGGGGTCTTGTTCTTTCTGGTAGTTTTGGGGGAGGTGTCTCGCGGCGGGAGGTGGGTGTTATTCCTAGGGTGCACCGGAATAATGGGTGAGTTCAGTTGGAGGGTCGGGTTCTTCAGGGAGAGGAGGATGGGCAGGCAGGGGAGGAGTGCGTGGGAGGGGGAAGTCCGGAGGGATGGGAAGAGGGCGTTAAAGGATTCTAGATTGACATTGTTGGCTTGTATCAGGACTGTGCCATTGGAGTAGATGGTCGCAGTGGTGTTCCCATTTTGCCTAGTGCGGATAGGGGCTGAGAAAGTCAGTTTGCAGCTATGGGAGGTGTTAGTCATTTTGGAGATATTGAGTTGCGATCTGAGGATGGAGTTCCATATTTCGGGTCTTTCCGTGTGGAAGATGAGATCCGTTTTTACTTGTCCTTTGGAGGCGCAGTGATAGATGTCTGCAAATAGTGATTCAGGGTGTTGTCTGATCAGTTTTTGTTTAAAGTTTTTTTTCGCTTTGGGTGAGAGGTTAGGGGGGAAATAGATCGAGAAGGAGTTCGGGCCGTGCGGTTTTAGGTGGTTCGCAGAGGCGGGGTTAGAGTAGGCCGACGTGGCGGATGGCATAATGACTATGTGGGACGGGGGGCAGGCACCCTATATGGAAGGGTGGGCTAGAGTTTCCAGAGCCGTCCTTTGAGGGTAAAGTGCGAGTGGTAGAGAGATTCGTGCTAGTGCTCTAGGGCTGGTCGTGGACTCTCGGGAGCATAAGACTGAGGGTGATTCTTAGGAGGCCATTGAATGGCGATGTAACAAGAGTCAGTGGGTCATATTTAAAAGATTTGGAGGCATTTTTGGAGAGATTAGGGGGTACGAGATTGAATATGAATTCCTATCTTCAGGTTTCAGATGGGGCCCAGTCATGGTTCTGATTGATCTAGCTTCCCAGACCACCATTCAGAGTCAAAGTTAGTGACTGTGCCTAATTACAGCTTAATCTTACTTGTTATATCCCGTGGGCTCATCATCAGGACCTGTGTCCACTTTCCTGATGGAATGCCAAAGGGAAATGCCACGGAATTGTAGTGATCAGGGGCACTGAACCCAGTGTCAGTTACAAACGACGGGTGCAACACGCTGTAGATGAGTTCCATGACCCGGGTGCGGCGGCCATGTTGAGATCAGGCACGCAGAATGTAAGAGTCACTCTTGTCTCGGTGCGGCGGCCATGTTAAGGTCAGGCACGCAGAATGTGTATGAGTCACTCTTCCAGTGCCCCCATATGCCTCAATCAGACCCCAGCGAGTCTCGTTAAGCCTCTAAGCTTCCCTTTGGTGTCGCTGTAGCTGCCCATAGCCTCGCCGTTACCTGCTCTAACGCGGCTTGTTTGAGGTTCGAACGGCCTCCATGTGGGGATCAGGCAACGGCACCCAGTGCATCCTGCAGCTTCTACCGCACCGGTGGGGATCCTCACCGCTTCCTGTGTAGCTGCCGCCGGTCGATCGGTAATTTATTTATTTTTGGCCCTGCGTATGGTCGTCGCGATGCCAGTCAGCCCAGTTGTCTGGGACCTCATGGGGTAGGCTTAGAGAAGAGGCAGGGTTTCATTGTAGTCAAGCATCGGCAGCCATCTTAAGATCAGGCACTGTGGAGGCCTCACAGCCGGCTAATCAGTCGCCTTCTGCCCCCTCACCTCACATCAAAAATGACCAGGGCCTTAGGAGAGGTCTTCCCTTGCTGACCACCTTCCCACGTCGCTGATAACTTGTAGGGGCCTCTCCTCGGGAACAATCACTGGTCGGGCGCCATCTTAAGGTCAGGCATGGCCTCCCGGTCTCACTTTCCCCTAGGCCTCCCTCTCGCCGATAATTAAATATAAAGAAGGGGAAGCGGACTAACCCCTTGGCTGGACATCGCCTCCGCCGTCATCCGCTGCTCCCCGGTCATCAATGGCATTATTAAATGTAAAAAGAAATCCTCAATCTTATCCTATGAGAGGGGCAGGCCTCACAGTAGTGAAACACGATTGTAGGCATTTTTCACTACTGCAGGTGAGAACCGTGGCACAGTGAAAGTCCAGTGAGATTGAAAAAACATATTTAAAAAAGGGGCATGAGTGTCTGTGGTGGCTTGGCCATGTATGGGGGATTAGCCCAGTGACTACCCCACGCCGCAAATGGTCTTCTGCCATATGTGGCATGTGGTGTCCATCCATGGGGAGGGGGTTCAGTGCAGAGCCTCTTTGTGTGCTGCATAAATACTTTACACATTGCGTATAAGATAAACCACAAAAGCCACCAAATTAACCTGTGCTTAACCTTCTGGTAGCTTGGCACAAAATCAGGCAGGCTTAACTTAGAGGCACTGTGTTAAGTATTTATGCAGCACATTAATAGTAACAAAGTGAAAACACAAGAAAAAACTCACTCTAATTTAGAAGTAACAATTAATAAATAATCTAACACCAAAAAGACAAAACTCCAATCAGTAGAACGAAAGTTATGAATTTTTAAAGTTTTACGGGAAAATTTGCATCAAAAAGAACAAGGTGCAAGACTAGAGAAAAGTCAAAGGTTAAAGCCGACTGCAATAGAGTGTAGTTCAGCTACACAGAGTGGATTGGGCTCAGTCTCAGCTTACCTTTGGACTTACTAGAAATTTAAAGGAAATGTTGCTGAGAAGGTAAAGTTCAGTAGGATAAGGCAGCCGATGGTGTCCAAGGAGGATGCGTCATCGTTGGGGAGCCGCTGGATGAAGTCGCAATGAAGATTTCTACAATCAAACTTTGACACTTTTTTGGAAGTTGAAAATCTCCAGAGGGACAAAGCTGCAGGCTTCAGCCAATGAAAGCTCCAATAGCCTGGATACTCCTTTAGAGAGGAGCTTCTAAACAGGATTTGCTGCAGTGAAGAAGAACATAGAGAGAGCTATCGCGAAGTCAAGCAGACTGGCGATGTACCACTGGAGGATTGGTGAGCAGGTATGTCCTGGTCTCCTGATGGCCCTCAGGCAACTTTTTGGTGGAAAATGTTCCCAAGTCCCAATTTTTAAAGTTAGGTTGATACAGCACCTTTATCATCAGTTCCAAGGGTCCATGACTGGCTGGGGACAACTTGGGGGTCATGACTCACTTCAGGCAGTTCCAGGTGGAGGTTCAAGATTGTTTGAGCTTGTTGTGTCCCTCCTAGCTCACAACAGGAGGCCAGCCAACTAGCCTTTGGAGTTTCTTTTATAGTCCTAGATTAAAGCAGCAAGGAAGACCTCAATCAGTAGGGCAGTCCTCTGAGGGTCCAAGGCAGGCTTCAAGCAGCGGGGCAGTCCTGTGAAGTATAAAGCAGGCCTCCAGCATGAGATCAGTCCTTCTGAGTGTCCTCCGCCGGTCCAGGAGTAATCTGTAGAGTTGGTCTGAGGGTACATTTTTTATATTTGGTTCCAGCATTTGACGTGGGAGAAACTTCTAGATTTGGTTCTGAAAATGTCCTTCCTTCCCCTGACCAGTCTCCAAGAAGCCTAGAGTGACGAAAGGCTATACCCACATCTAGTTCTGGAAAGTTTCTTCATTCCCCTGCCAAGGCTTCAAATAGTCAGGGGTGACAAAAGACTGTTGTCAAGTTTTCTTTGTGAGTGTCCTGGAGACAGCCCTTTGAAACATACGTTTCTAGACAACAGCTCTGCCCCTCCCATGCTGGCAGGATCACCCAACCTGCCAACACTTAGTCGACCTTTGTCTCACTGTCTGGGAGATATACACAAAGGCCAACTGCCGCTTTATTCACAGCCATGTCACCCTGGACACAGGCTGCAGCTCCCGGATGGTTAGCACATGAAAATGACAACTTTCTAAAAGTGAACATGAAACAACACTGGGTGGCTGCTTGATTTTAACACATTTTTACTTTTGTGTAAAGATCATCTTATTCAATAAACATGACCTCTGATTCTTTTTAACACAGTATTATAACACTTTTCAAAGCTTCAATCTCATTTCAAATAAGGAAGTGATAACTATTGATTCTGAGATATGGGGTTGGCAGGCGCAGCCCACATGCTCTGCTGACGCTAGCGTGATTGCAGCCCCTACCCCCTCGCTCATGGTTGTCTCGGCGGTAGGAGTTCGGCGTCTGGCGTTCGGCGGCTATTCCAGCTACATCGGACGAGTTAACAAACTCAAAACTACCACGGTTGGAATTACTGCGGTTTAGAGAGGGGATTATCTTTCCCGATTCGAACACTGCTCTCGCTGAGACGCCCAGCCCTCCAATATCCAGGGCAACAGCTTTACCAGTGGTTCTGCAGCCAGAAGGAAGAAAGGCTCAAGATACCTGGAGTGAAAATCTCTGTTTGGCTTTTTTTTTTTTCTTCCCTCTTTTCACTTATCTTTGTCGCTAGCTGGAGCTGAGCGAATATTCATGGCATTGGTGGCATAGCTGGCTGTTGGCTTCTCTCTTCTGTTGGTAAGTGCTGGAACTTAAGCACAAATGAGGGACTAGGTGGCTAAGACTGTCTGAATGCATTGAAGCAGTTGTTTTTTTTATTTTTATTTTTTTATTATTCAAAATCTCTTATCTGCTTCACCACCTCTTGCCTGTTCACTAGGGGGTGACTTCTAAGAGTCAAGGCAATGGGAAAACACCTTAAAAATGCCAATATGAGTGTAAATATGGAGACTGCACCTAATATGAAAACAAAGCAGCGCACAGCCCAGCTAAAGGCAGCAGCAGCAGCAAGAGCCGAGCGTAGTTTAAAATCAAGATGCGGCTCAGCGCTTCCAAGTCCTCTAAGCTCGGAGGAGGATGTCTCGGAGTCCAGAGGTGCAGGTGTTGATAAAGCTACTATCAATGCGACACAAGGTCAGCTGTCTGATGGGAAAAGGCTGGTGGAAGAACCCCCCGTTCCTCAAAGCAATGGGCTGGTTTTAATCGCCGAAGGTGAAAAGGATTATGAAGGAGATGGTGTTTGAGGCAAGTGAATTGGACAATCCAACATGCTTGGGGGGGAAGGACCCCCCTCCTCATACAGAGGCCAACACAAAGGACAGTACCAGCAGTCTCAAAGATGGACTAACAAAGGAGTATCCATTGTTCTTAAAGTCTAAAACAGTATCAACATCACTAACTCCATCAGCAACATCACCAGGTTTGCAGCTCTTTTTGCAGGATACTCAGCCTAGCTTGTGCCGGGGTGGCTTGTCAACTGTTATTCTTCCCCCCTCCCTCCAAAAGGAGAGCAGAATCCCAGTGGAATTACATCCTGTGCCTCAGCAACAGCCACAGGTGCAGCTTCAGTCTCAGCCACAGCCATTGCTACAGATTTTCTCACAATCGCAGATTCGGCTTCAGTCGGGATCTGATACCCTTAATGAAAATGAAGATCAAAATATAGAGGTAAGGCTTCAAGAAACAACGGGTAAAGCCCTAGTAGAGACAGTTGAACATCAACAGGGAGTGGATGCCTCAATACAACTTGATATAAAGAGTATGCTAAATCTCATTTTAGATGAGATAAGGGAGATGAAGGCCACCCAAGCTAGCGAGATAGCATCTCTTCACCAGCGCTTAACAAAAATCGAAGCTGCAGTTGGAGCCCTCCCGGTTAGAATGCAAGAAGCGGAGGTTCGAATTTCCCAGCTAGAGGACCAAATGAACATGATGCAGCAGCAAGCTAACTCTGCTAGAAAAGAAAAGGCTTCATTAGAGAACAAGCTGGAGGAGCTTGAAAACCATTCCAGGCGGTCCAATCTACGTATAGTTGGCATCCCAGAGGGATGTGAAGGAGCCCAAACAATCCAATGGGTTGAGACATTTATAAGAAAAAATGTTATCCCGGAATATGTAGGGAATCTCACCACTACAAGGGCCCACAGAGTACCACCCCAGCCTTTTCCTAATTCTAAACTATCACGGACAATCTTGGTGAACTTTGCTGACTTTCGTATAAAAGATCGAATACTTACTAAAGCTATTCAAACTAAGAAATTCACGAGCGAAGAAGGACTTAGCTGTCGCATTTTCTCAGATATGTCCGCAGCGGCAGCGCGTCGGCGAAAGGAGTTTGTGAAATTGTTATATTTATTCAAAGCCCAGGGTGCACAGGCTACGATAGCACAGCAGTCGAAATTAAGAGTCCTGGTAAAAGGAAAATTCCACATGTTTGTCAATGTTGAGGAAGCCCAGCAATTTTTACAAGAGATATCGAATGGATCATAGATTAAATCTGGTTAAGGGGGGGAAAAAAAATTATATCGGGGGAGGGACCGATCACGCAGGGTGCAATTCCATGGCACCCAAAAGGGAGTACCACCTGGATGGTGAGAAGACGGGTAGGGTGGGCAATTCCTCGTTCTCCGGGGGGGTGGGTCTGGTCACAGGCAGCGACCTAGGGGGGTGTGGGGGTGTGGGCACTAGGGAAGGGTGGGGGAGCAAACAGAAAAGTGAGCAGAGGTCTGAAATGTAAATATAATGGAAGGAAATGTATGTCTTTGAACGCTCTTGATCAAAGAAATAGCTGCCACAATGGGTTATAAAGCTCGTATTATCTCAATCAATGTTAATGGCATCACTAATAAGCAAAAGTATGGTGGATTAATAAGATGGTTGGCGTCATTTGCACCACAAATCTTGTTTTTACAGGAAACCCACCTTAAGACAAATGTACCAAAGCTGTATATTCCTAAAGCTTTCTCTAAGGCCTACTTTGCATCTGCCCAGGCAGCAATAAGGGGGGTAGCCATCTATTTTGGACAAGGGATAAATTCAGGGCCGTTTCTAGGTGTTTTGCCGCCCTAGGCAAGAATTGAAAAATGCCGCCCCCTCCCTTTTACTACCATCACTCTCTCCCCCTGTCATCCAGGTGTTGGGGAATAGAGGCCTGCTTTGGTGCCTCTCTATCTAGTCTGGACTGTGAAATCCGTATTAAAGTAAGTCATCTGTGTCAATTGTTGCGGCTTTGTAAGTGTTATTGCCCTGTTCTGAGGGTATTAACTCAGTTATGCTATCATGGGCTTGAGTTGGGAGAACAGTAGGGCTACTGGCCTCTACCACCTCCAATCACACCCAACACAGGCAGATACACAGACCCACGCAGAATCAAACCAACCCGTGGTATGCTGCTTTATGGGGCGAGATTCTCGAGACAGAGCAAGCTTTATCTTAGACAAGATATCAAGCAATGCCAGGATAAACTTTTTCGGGGCCACTTCTGGATTCAGGCATGCAAATACTTCTGCCTGCTTGAAAAGCATCAACTGAGGGTGTTGTGGGAGGAGTGCTTATCAATGCGCACTCTTCAGTCTTCCCCCAACATAACCTAGATGCCCTCTTCATCACTGAAACCTAGTGCACAACCTCCCTCCTTCACATACATCCTGGACATCCTCATCCCAGATGGTTATAGAATCCAACATATAGACAATACACTCAAAACAGGAGGGGGGTTTGCAGTCATACATAGAACATACTGATCTGGCACTGTTCACAGCTCTACAACACGTACGTATTTCAAGCTCTTCTCCTGCCGCTTTTCTCTCTCAATATCCCAAAAAGCACTCTTACGTCTAATCTATAGACTCTGTTTACTCTCTGAAATAACTGTGCAGACTTAAGAATCTGAGGGGTAGGGGCTTATTGGCAATCATGGGGAGTGAGGCGCATTTCTGGGAAGAAGGATAAACTAATGGTAAATTTCTAATGAACTGTTATGTAATCACTGGTCCATGGGAGTGGGAATATTCCTGATATACTACGTGTTTGGGATGATGGCTACAATTGTAGTGTTTTTTTTTGTACTGTACTGTCGGAATTGCTAAAAGAAATAAATTATTTTAAAAACTGTGCAGACTGAAAAGTTGCATTAATGTGGGAATAATATGATATGTAAATGCAAAGTCGCACAGGCCTGTGTTTAGTACCTTCAAAATTCAAAACCCAATGTAAAAAAGGAAATGAGGAGGTGGGGGCGAGTGGGAGCAGCAATGGTCGGA
This sequence comes from Calotriton arnoldi, assembly GCA_963921515.1. Lineage (NCBI taxonomy): Eukaryota > Metazoa > Chordata > Amphibia > Caudata > Salamandridae > Calotriton > Calotriton arnoldi. Next base: position 1,205,706 of record CAWUFW010001812.1, on the reverse strand, counting down.
CGGCAGTTTTACCAACACCTATGAGCGGCGGGTTTGGTGTGGTATGGGGGGGGTGGAACAATGGAGATACTGTCTTGGGGTTCGGGTGTAAACACAAAACAACAACAAAAAAAGACGATGTCTGGGGGGAAACAATGCAGGAACTGGAGGGGAAAAGCCGTGAGCGCAGCTCAGGGATTTCAGTGGGCAGCCAGCACATAAGAGAGAGAGAGAGCAAGAAAACATGCACTAGCATGGAGTGCGGAAGGAAATACCCAAAAAGTAGTTTACAGAATGTAAGCGCTGGAAGGATACTTGTCCGTCAATCAAAATACGTTATGCTCCATGAGAGGGATAAATACATGAAGAAGGAAGGCCTTTGCATAAGAAGCAATCAAATAAGATTAATGAGAAGAACAACCAATGGCAAGAGGTGGGCTGGCCCAAAGCCCAATGTTAAGTATTGGTATTGTCCAAATTGGTGTTCGACAACAGACAGCTTAAAATGACAGACCTTGGCAGCATCTGGAATTATGCCACAAATCGTCTATATGTGCAAGTACGAGGCATTGTGTAGATTGAAATGGTTTTGGGCGTTTAGGGATTCAGAGATTTTCACTTGTTGAAATAGTGGCTAGATTTTCGTGCTCACTGGATAGTTTTAGTCTTTTGTCTATCATGAACTTATCTCTGCAGCTGTTCTCTTGAAGTGATGCCTTGTGCGCTTCACAGAACCATCCTAATTCCTGATTTTGAGCGTTTGATCACGGCTAAGGTTCACTCTGCCTCTCATCCTTCAGAGATCGTTAAAATGAGTATCAACTTCATTGGGTGAGAACTATTGCGCTCCTCGTTAAGCGCTTAGATAACTATACCAAGAGCGCTATAAATGAAAATAAATAAAGCTGCTGTCGAGTTAGCTGCAGACCTCACCTGCCCTCTCCAGTGTGCCGCAGTACTAGGTGAATAAATCGCTCTATCTGAATCCCACAACCGCGGAGCACCTGTTGTGCGCGAGTCCGGTCAAAAGTGAACACGCCTGCAGCCAGCCAGGGCCATGAAAGTCACAGGTTTTATAACATTAGGGCGTGCGCATGATTGGTCAGACGCGCGCCTCATCGCCTTATTGCACAATAAGAGTGAGTAGCTGCCACATTTCACTCTAATCACAGTCTCTCCGGTACGCTGTATTCTAACGAGTACAACTGTACAGCACAAATAAAAGGGGTATACAAACGTTCACGCACGTTTTTTGCCGCCCTCCCCCTTTTGCCGCCCTAGGCAGCCGCCTACTCTTGCCTAATGGTAGAAACGGCCCTGGATAAATTGGGATATTATCCAGGTCTATAGAGATCCAAATGGCAGATGGATTTGGGTTGTAGTTAGGGTGAATGGTAGCGTGTTGAATTTTGTGAATTATTATGCACCAGTTATAGATGATTCAGCAGCTCTTAAAAAGATTAATGAAATTGCTAGAACGGCAGAGGGTCCAATAATTTTAGGTGGCGATTTTAATTTTGTCCAAGATCTGGCATTGGATACATCGATTAAAAAAGTGATAGATGTAATGAAGCAAGATTATCAACTTGTAGATCCTTGGCGCAGGGGTTATAGTGAAAAGAGGCAATATACCTATTATTCTCACCAATACCAGTCTGCTTCTCGTATCGATTTTTTTTTAATATCGCGCTCTCTGACATGCCTGAATGCCGAGATATGGGCAAACTCCTTTTCAGACCACTCTCTGGTAAAGATTGAAATTGATTTAGAGCTAGGAAGAAAGGAAAAATCCAGGTGGCAGATGGATAGACTTTTATTAATTAATTCCCAATGGATTAGTAATACGCGGAAATGGATTAATGAGTTTTTTCAGATAAACAAGGGCACTGCTAGTCTTTTCTCAATCTGGGGGGCTTTTAAGGCCTCAATACGCGGCGAAATGATAGCCTATATGTCTGAGCAAACTAGGGTTCGTAAGAGCCAAATAGCAGAACTCCAGCAAGCAGTTGATGCAGCCCTGTTAAATGTAAATAGATCCTTTAGGGGTCGTCACAGAGGGGGAGAGCAACTGACTAAGGCAAAGCAGGAATTGCGACAGTTCTTTAGTATAGAAGAGATTAGCAGCTCGCGATCATACCAGCAGAGAGTTTATGAGGAAAGTGAGATGATAGGAAAACTGTTGGCATGGTCCACCAGAGTAAAACAAGAAGCAGCGATAATTAATGAAGTGACGCTACCTGGGACGCAGATTTTAATAACTGAAAGAGATACAATAGCCAAAATATTTTTAGATCATTATAGGGAATTATACTCAACCGATTATCAGATACCAAAACAAGCAATCCAACAGTATTTTCATGGAATTAGACTCCCCCAGATTCTCACAGAGCAGAAAGAAACCTTAACGATAGATATCTAAGAGGTAGAAATTTCTAGGGCCCTGGCATTGATGCCAGCAGGTAAAGCCTGTGGCAATGATGGCCTTCCGATGGAATTTTTTAAGACGTTCTCGGAAGAGCTGGTACCATTCCTACGGGAGCTGTTTAATTATGTTAAAGCGGGAGGCGATATTCCACCAGCTTTTAAGGAGTCTTCGATAGTGAGTTTTGTAAAGAAGGGAAGAAACCCCATGGACGTTAGCTCATACAGGCCAATCAGCCTGTTAAATTCTGACTATAAGATCTTGATGAAAGTTTGGGCTAATCGAATTACTCCTGTAGCCCAGTATGTGATACATACAGATCAAACTGGATTTATAGCTGGTAGGTCAATGTCTTCCAACACGGGCTATTTGGTTCCGGCGATTGATTTTTTTAATACTAATCAAACACCTGCTCTGATAATGATGGTCGACGCAGAGAAGGCGTTTGATTTGGTAAATTGGGGTGCTTTATTTTATGGTCTCGAAAGGTTTGGTTTTCCTTTACAGATTATTACTATGCTTCAGAATATATATCTAGGGGCTCAGGCACAGGTCAGGTTAAATTCCAATTTGGCAGGTACAGTAGATATAAGACGGGGAACCCGTCAGGGGTGTCCTCTGTCTCCAGTCTTGTTTACTTTTTTTATAGAACCCTTGGCGGTTAGGATTCGGGAAAATATTGAGATTAAAACTCCAATAGATGATATGGCAAAATTGAAATTATTTGCAGATGATGTGATTCTGTAGCTAAACCCAGTAAGGCAAAATATTGAAACAGATTTAAGAGAATTCGCAGAGTTCGAGGCAATTGGAGGATATAAAATTTAATCACAAAAAAACCGAGGTCCTGACCTTAAACGTGTGTAGCAACTTTCTCCCAGATATTTTAAAACAACAAGCTCTTTCTCTGGAGCCGATACGATATCTGGGGATTTATGTTTCAAATCAATTTGCAGATTTATTCAGGCTGAATTACAAAGCTATGCTGAGAAAAATTAAGGATTTATTGGATCGATGGTCACTTCTCCCCCTTACTATAATTGGTCGTATCGCACTCATTAAGATGTCGATACTACCTTTACTAATCTTTCTCTTTTCTAACATTCCGATTAAAATGAATACAACATATTTTAAAGAACTGGAAAAAAAATTCGACAATTTATTTGGAGTAAAAAAGTGCCAAGGTTAAAATTATCTATACTCCAACTCGATACTAGGTGGGGTGGGCTTTCACTTCCACATATCCGTACCTACTATGAAGCAGCATTTTTGGACATAATTGTTCGATTAATTGATAGCAAGGGATCTTTAGATTGCTTTTTTCTGAATAAGATGGTTCAGGAAGCTGGATCACAACTTCCTGTTTTTATAAAAATATCAAAACTTTAAAAAAAAACGAGATACAAGACGCTCCAGATGTTTTATAGTAGACTTCAGAAATTTTATTCTTTAAAGGCTCAGTCTTCTGGATATGAATATCTTCGGCTCATAGAATGTAAAAGTTTGGGCCTTCATATTCAGAATAGACATCTAGAACTCTGGGAAAACAAGGGGTTTAAGGAATTAGGTCACTTCCTAATAGGAGGTAGATGTATTAATTGGGAGGAGGTTCAAGCTAGATGTGGAAATCAGAGCAGGTGCCTCTTTTTAGCTTCCTCCAGATTAGATCACTATTAGATAAATTTCTATTCCCAGTCAATTTAGGTACCTCAACGGTCTTTAGAACAAAACTGCGTGGTATAGGGAATTGGTACAGACTACTTCGAAATCAGGGGGAGCCTCTCTTGGTTACCAATTTTCTTCAAAAGGTACAACAAGAAGCTTGCTGTGAACTTTCAGATGGAGAATGGCTAACTGTTTCACAATATGGTAGCAAGGCATTGAGAGCGGCAAATTTTAAAAGAATGGGGTTTTTATCTTGCTGGATGGCTTATTACACCCCTAAGGCACTCCACAAGATGTATCCCGAGGTGGAGAATAAATGCTTTCGCTGTCAACAGATGGAAGAGGGTTCCTGGTTGCATGTCTGTTTTTTATGCCCCAGGCGTAGCCAATTTTGGAGAAAATTTGTGTTGAACTTAGCCGTGCTCTCTCGAGTAGGATAGAACCCGAGCCTGAGGTTGCACTCTTTGGTATACTAAAATGGAGCCACATCCAGCTACAAACTAGTGGGGGGGAAATGTTTCTATCAATCTCTTCCTTGGTGGCACGCTCACTGATCCTCCAGAACTGAAAAATAACCCAAGTACCGACTTTTCTAGAATGGTTTAATAAAATGAGTCGAGTAAAAAAGTACGAAGAAGCGTATGCGAAAAGGGTGGGAGCTATGAAAAGATTTATCTCAATTTGGAAATATTTTGATCAGATGGAAAAAGATCTCCAAAGCTAAAATTACTTAGCTGACTTTTTTTAGTAATCCATGACAGCACATTTGCACTTTAGTAATGTATTCGATACAAGCTCAAATAAGGAAATAGATCGAAGTATAATTAGGCACTTTAGGAGATAATCTAGTGGAAAGGGAGTTTGGTAAAATTAGCACTTTAGCATTTGCACTTTATTATCTATGCACTCCATTATCTATGTACTGTTTTTTTGTTGTTTTTTTTTGTTAATAATGTCATAATGTTTGTTGTTTGAATAATCTTTAATGGAAATGATTATATAAGAATGAATTTGACTATTTGTATCAGCATTCCTTCTAATTAATCGTCTGCTTTTTACTCTGCTCAATGAAAATATTTTTTTTAAAAAAGATTCTGAGATATGCAATCTGAGATATGCAAATTCTAAAGGGACATTGTGCTCTATCAAAAAATAACAAACACAAATTGAAATATATACAAAAGAAAAATTAAAGCATGTGGTAATCAGTGTTCGACCAGTCCTTAAATTTGAGAGCCAGAGCGTTACATCAACAACAGATGCTCTTGGAACACAGTATGGGGGTCCAGATATTTCTTATATGAACTTGAAGAAATTGTCTTTCCCTTCAACTTAATTATATTGATCCATATTGATGTGCTTTGTACAAGGATACCCCATTGTTCGTGGTCTACGCATTTCAAACCCCACTTTCTTTATGGGTTCTCCTCAGGACAAGGGCTGGGTGATTTCTGAAAAGTGAAAGGGTTCTGTATTTTACTAAAACAGTGCAAAATTCTAAAAAGCACTCTAAATTAGAATCGACATTCCTATATTAATCAGTTAGTTGTTTTACCTTAAACACCAACACCAGAACTATATTTGGTGGTGTCTCAGCAGGGTTTAAACCATATTTTTATTAGTGAGGCTATAAAAAGACA